>JAWNOB010000029.1:2400000-3000000 GCA_035046265.1 Drosophila bunnanda
CCGCTGGCCCACTGGCCCACTGATTAGCATATTTAAATGGGGTTGCGACGTTCCGCTGGCTGGCGCTGCTTTAAAAATAGCCAAAGGTCATTTGGCATTGTCAGGATTAGTCCGAGCGAGCTCCTCGCTCCGTTCACTTTCTCAGAGTTCCTTTGGCAGAAATTGGGTCAGAAACTTGGTCGGGTCCTCCCTCACCTCTTTCTGTCTGTTTCCGTTTCTGATTCTCTGATTCAACCAGCGAATCACGCACACTCCTGGCCCAAGGGATTGCGTACCACAAACCATTTGGCAGCCATCAATTATAACCATTGGCACACATTTTCCCGCACGTGAGAACTAGAAATTCCGATGTACGAGTCCAAAGGTGCAGGTGCAGGAGCCGTTCAACAGGTGCTTGTGGTCACATTTAGCTTAGCCAGTACATGGGCCATAAAGGCAAAAGGGAGACTTGCAATTTGCATGCTCGCAGGTTCAGCTTTGACGACGGGCAATCCTTGTGCATTTTTAATGGCTCGCCAGAAGTCCTACATGAGTCCTTGGCAATGCCTCAACAAAAAACTCATTTCCGGATATGGATATTGCCAAGGACCCGGAGTCGTTGTCAGGACTAACAACGGTGGGAGACGGAGACGGAGACGGACCGGAGACACTGTGAGCTATTGATTGGCATCGATTTGTTGGGCGGGTGGGTTCACATACAACCAGGAGTAGCTCTCAGGAGATTCGGGCCTAAAATAAAGGGAAAATTATAATTATAATTATTAATAAATGAATTTATTTAACCTTTAAATCTTTAGCAATTTCTTTGACATCCCTGTTAGTTTGTTTATATTTGTAACCCTAATTTCTAGAATAGAACTCTGGAATAAACCCTCTGACCAGCCCTGACTTTACCCACCGGCTGCTCCCGTCGAAGCCGAAAGACAATTTTCTAATTTGCAGCAATTTCATCCTTTTGCCATATTCATTAGTTTGTTTACCAATGTCTGTGAGTGTGCCTAGCAACATTGCCATGACACGCCATGGCTGGCAATTGGAGGTGGCCATTTGGAGGTGGGAAGCGGGCAAAATGCCTTTGGTGGCTTGCCCACCAAGTCCAAGGCAGCCTGGAAGGCTCCCAACTGCAACAGCCGGGAAGGGAGGGCTGTTGGTGCCCCCATTATTAAGGAACTTACCTGTTATTTGGTCGTGGTGGCGACGACCAGCAGCGATACCCGTAACTTTTACGCTCAGTTGGCAGCCAAAGACTAGACGAATCGGTTGCTCTTCTAACCCAGCTCCACCTCCTCGTCTCCCAACCGTAGCTTTGATGCCGACTTCGGCTGGAATCGCTCCTTCTCCGAGCCGGATCTCACAGCCAACCAGAAGGGTCAGGGCGACCTCAGCCGGTTCGCCATCAAGCATCCGCACGAGTATATAGCCGTTGATGACCTCAAGTACTTCCGTCGCCGCCAGCCTGTCCAGCTTCACACGCGGAGCAACGTCTGTCTGTACAACAGCGACGAGCCGGTGGTCGGCTTTGGGTCCCTGAAAAGCGAGTATCGCAAGCACTTTCGTGGCCAAGGCCTACAAGCCCGTCCCAGATCCCTGCTGAGGAGAGCGACGTCGCTGCGTCTGGAGGGATTAATGCAGCTGCTGTCGGAGCACCAGGAGAAATACCACTGGTACACGCCCGAGGATCTGCAATTGTGAGTATATGTCCTAGAAGATAATATTAGTAAATGAAATAAATAATAAATATAGTTCAAAGTGGCTTTACCTCTTCTCTTTATCTTTAAACCAAAAAAAATTAATCAATATTCATCCTCAGCTCCCGCACATTTCCGGTTCGCAATCCGGAGAACCTGCAATTGGGCAACGGCGCGGGAGCAAGCGGAGAGGCCACCAGTGGCGCCGATGGCATGAAGAACTCCTCGTATCTCATGGCCCCCATGGTGGATCCAAGCGCCAAGATACTGCCTCGTGAGGTCTTCCTCGACGAGTCAGAGCTGGCGGCCAGGAATCACCAGCCCACCAGCAAGCTGGCCACGGACAAGTTCCGCCGCGATGTGGCGGCCCAGGAGCAGCAGCGGTGCCATCTGCAGATGCGGGCCCAGGCCGTGGACCGTGAGCAGCACGGCCAGGAGCCAGAGCCGTCGGAGTATCGCCGTCAGTTCGTCCAACAGTTCCCCGAGAAGGCGCACTCCATCCCGCAGATGAGTAGCATCAAGATTCAGGGAGAGTTTGTGGCCGTGCCCGAGTACCGGGACAGCTTCCGGATGTACGCCAACTACTCGAAGAGTGCTCCGATCAAGAAGGACGACAACCTGCGCGTGTCCGGCTCCGAAGGGGGTGTCTGTGAGCCCAGTCCCGAGGTGCCGGAATATCGCGACAAATTCATTGACCCACCCAAGCACGTGCCCAAAGAAAAGTCCCTCAAAACGGACGACCACCTGCGTCCGCGCGGGGAGTTCACTAAAGAGATTCCCGAGTACCACGAGAGCTTCCGAGACCCGCACATTACCGAGATGCCAGAGCGCGGCAAGCCCCGGGAGCCCTTCCTCCGTCTGCGAGGCAAGATCGAATTTAATCCAGAGTATCGCAACAACTACCAGGACTTTCCGCGCTCCCGTCCCGTCGTCCAGAAGCCCACCTCCTGCTTCCGGCTACCCACCTCGGGCGTGAATCACGCCCCCACCGTCCAGCATCATCAGGCGGATCAGGACCTGGAGACGCCCGTCTTGGTGACCGTTCCTCCCTCGGAAGTCACAGCTACGCCGGAGTACCGACGCGCTCAGTACAACTATCAGCTCAGGGAGCGTCCACGGGAATTGGACGCAGGTCCGACTGGAATGCCTGGTAGCCTACGCAAAAGCTCTGATTCCTCATTGGAGGCACGACAGCCTCAGGGTCCTCACAAGCGGAGAACCCCGCGTCAGCGTGGTACGATCAAGGAGCCAGTGCAGCCGGCGGCGGCGGCCCACTTCGAGGATGTGGGCGGTAATACGACCAAGAAGCCAGCCAGATATGGTCGTAGGGCATCCGTCCTGCAGAATGCATCCAATTGTCGCGACAACTCGTCCATCATTGAGGGGAATCCCAAGTACGCCGTGGGCTGTCGTCGATCGAAGCAGCCGCAGCAGCAGCAGCCAGCAGGAGCCTTTGTGGTCCTCGACGAGCCGTGCAAGCCTTCCAACTGGATGAAGAAGACCTGGTATGACTCCTAGGTCCAACGCATCTACACCTTTAAACCGTTGTACTCTGTTTTAAATGTGTCTATTCTAAAACTAAATAAATGCTATACTAATAGAAGTTGTTTTTAAACACTTGCAGGGTATTATAATTTCAGAAGGAGCCATTTCCGACCGCATAAATCATATATATTCTTGATCAGAATCAACGGGAGTGTCAATATGTTTTTATACTGTTTTTTTTATGGCAAAATGACACCTTTTCAAATTTCATAACTAAGCCAAAAATCAATTAATTTCAATTCGGAAAGCGTTCCTATGCTAGTTTTTATTAGGTTAACAAAACTGCATACCTAATTTAAAATTAACAAAAATTGGATTTTTTGCCAATTTTTGAAAAATTGAATGATGTAACCCCTTATCAAATTTTAAAATTTCGAAAAAATTTTCAAAATTTATATTTTGACCGGACATGGCCAGATCGACTCTCCCGTTGATTCTGATCAAGAATATATATGATTTATGGGGTCGGAAATGACTCCTTCATCAAGGAAATCAAAAAAATGTCAATTATGGCGACTTTAGACCAATATGTTTTTATACTGTTTTTTTATGGCAAAATGACACCTTTTCAAATTTCATAACTAAGCCAAAAATCAATTAATTTCCATTCGGAAAGCTTTCCTATGCTAGTTTTTATTAGGTTAACAAAACTGCATACCTAATTTAAAATTTAAAAAAATTGGATTTTTTGCCAATTTTTGAAAAATTGAATGATGTAACCCCTTATCAAATTTTCAAATTTCGAAAAAAATTTCAAAATTTATATTTTGACCGGACATGGCCAGATCGACTCTCCCGTTGATTCTGATCAAGAATATATATGATTTATGGGGTCGGAAATGACTCCTTCATTAAGGAAATCAAAAAAATATCAATTATGGCGACTTTAGACCAATATGTTTTTATACTGTTTTTTTATGGCAAAATGACACCTTTTCAAATTTCATAACTAAGCCAAAAATCAATTAATTTCAATTCGGAAAGCGTTCCTATGCTAGTTTTTATTAGGTTAACAAAACTGCATACCTAATTTAAAATTAAAAAAAATTGGATTTTTTGCCAATTTTTGAAAAATTGAATGATGTAACCCCTTATCAAATTTTCAAATTTCGAAAAATTTTTAAAAATTTATATTTTGACCGGACATGGCCAGATCGACTCTCCCGTTGATTCTGATCAAGAATATATATGATTTATGGGGTCGGAAATGACTCCTTCATCAAGGAAATCAAAAAAATGTCAATTATGGCGACTTTAGACCAATATGTTTTTATACTGTTTTTTATGGCAAAATGACACCTTTTCAAATTTCATAACTAAGCCAAAAATCAATTAATTTCAATTCGGAAAGCGTTCCTATGCTAGTTTTTATTAGGTTAACAAAACTGCATACCTAATTTAAAATTAAAAAAAATTGGATTTTTTGCCAATTTTTGAAAAATTGAATGATGTAACCCCTTATCAAATTTTCAAATTTCGAAAAATTTTTCAAAATTTATATTTTGACCGGACATGGCCAGATCGACTCTCCCGTTGATTCTGATCAAGAATATATATGATTTATGGGGTCGGAAATGACTCCTTCATCAAGGAAATCAAAAAAATGTCAATTATGGCGACTTTAGACCAATATGTTTTTATACTGTTTTTTTATGGCAAAATGACACCTTTTCAAATTTCATAACTAAGCCAAAAATCAATTAATTTCAATTCGGAAAGCGTTCCTATGCTAGTTTTTATTAGGTTAACAAAACTGCATACCTAATTTAAAATTAAAAAAAATTGGATTTTTTGCCAATTTTTGAAAAATTGAATGATGTAACCCCTTATCAAATTTTCAAATTTCGAAAAATTTTTCAAAATTTATATTTTGACCGGACATGGCCAGATCGACTCTCCCGTTGATTCTGATCAAGAATATATATGATTTATGGGGTCGGAAATGACTCCTTCATCAAGGAAATCAAAAAAATGTCAATTATGGCGACTTTAGACCAATATGTTTTTATACTGTTTTTTTATGGCAAAATGACACCTTTTCAAATTTCATAACTAAGCCAAAAATCAATTAGTTTCCATTCGGAAAGCTTTCCTATGCTAGTTTTTATTAGGTTAACAAAACTGCATACCCAATTTAAAATTTAAAAAAATTTGATTTTTTGCCAATTTTTGAAAAATTGAATGATGTAACCCCTTATCAAATTTTCAAATTTCGAAAAATTTTTAAAAATTTATATTTTGACCGGACATGGCCAGATCGACTCTCCCGTTGATTCTGATCAAGAATATATATGATTTATGGGGTCGGAAATGACTCCTTCATCAAGGAAATAAAAAAAATGCCAATTATGGCGACTTTAGACCAATATGTTTTTATACTGTTTTTTTATGGCAAAATGACACCTTTTCAAATTTCATAACTAAGCCAAAAATCAATTAATTTCCATTCGGAAAGCTTTCCTATGCTAGTTTTTATTAGGTTAACAAAACTGCATACCCAATTTAAAATTTAAAAAATTTGGATTTTTTGCCAATTTTTGAAAAATTGAATGATGTAACCCCTTATCAAATTTTAAAATTTCGAAAAAATTTTCAAAATTTATATTTTGACCGGACATGGCCAGATCGACTCTCCCGTTGATTCTGATCAAGAATATATATGATTTATGGGGTCGGAAATGACTCCTTCATCAAGGAAATCAAAAAAATGTCAATTATGGCGACTTTAGACCAATATGTTTTTATACTGTTTTTTTATGGCAAAATGACACCTTTTCAAATTTCATAACTAAGCCAAAAATCAATTAATTTCCATTCGGAAAGCTTTCCTATGCTAGTTTTTATTAGGTTAACAAAACTGCATACCCAATTTAAAATTTAAAAAATTTGGATTTTTTGCCAATTTTTGAAAAATTGAATGATGTAACCCCTTATCAAATTTTAAAATTTCGAAAAAATTTTCAAAATTTATATTTTGACCGGACATGGCCAGATCGACTCTCCCGTTGATTCTGATCAAGAATATATATGATTTATGGGGTCGGAAATGACTCCTTCATCAAGGAAATCAAAAAAATGTCAATTATGGCGACTTTAGACCAATATGTTTTTATACTGTTTTTTTATGGCAAAATGACACCTTTTCAAATTTCATAACTAAGCCAAAAATCAATTAATTTCCATTCGGAAAGCTTTCCTATGCTAGTTTTTATTAGGTTAACAAAACTGCATACCTAATTTAAAATTTAAAAAAATTGGATTTTTTGCCAATTTTTGAAAAATTGAATGATGTAACCCCTTATCAAATTTTCAAATTTCGAAAAATTTTTCAAAATTTATATTTTGACCGGACATGGCCAGATCGACTCTCCCGTTGATTCTGATCAAGAATATATATGATTTATGGGGTCGGAAATGACTCCTTCATCAAGGAAATCAAAAAAATATCAATTATGGCGACTTTAGACCAATATGTTTTTATACTGTTTTTTATGGCAAAATGACACCTTTTCAAATTTCATAACTAAGCCAAAAATCAATTAATTTCAATTCGGAAAGCGTTCCTATGCTAGTTTTTATTAGGTTAACAAAACTGCATACCTAATTTAAAATTAAAAAAAATTGGATTTTTTGCCAATTTTTGAAAAATTGAATGATGTAACCCCTTATCAAATTTTCAAATTTCGAAAAATTTTTCAAAATTTATATTTTGACCGGACATGGCCAGATCGACTCTCCCGTTGATTCTGATCAAGAATATATATGATTTATGGGGTCGGAAATGACTCCTTCATCAAGGAAATCAAAAAAATGTCAATTATGGCGACTTTAGACCAATATGTTTTTATACTGTTTTTTTATGGCAAAATGACACCTTTTCAAATTTCATAACTAAGCCAAAAATCAATTAGTTTCCATTCGGAAAGCTTTCCTATGCTAGTTTTTATTAGGTTAACAAAACTGCATACCCAATTTAAAATTTAAAAAAATTGGATTTTTTGCCAATTTTTGAAAAATTGAATGATGTAACCCCTTATCAAATTTTCAAATTTCGAAAAATTTTTCAAAATTTATATTTTGACCGGACATGGCCAGATCGACTCTCCCGTTGATTCTGATCAAGAATATATATGATTTATGGGGTCGGAAATGACTCCTTCATCAAGGAAATAAAAAAAATGCCAATTATGGCGACTTTAGACCAATATGTTTTTATACTGTTTTTTTATGGCAAAATGACACCTTTTCAAATTTCATAACTAAGCCAAAAATCAATTAATTTCCATTCGGAAAGCTTTCCTATGCTAGTTTTTATTAGGTTAACAAAACTGCATACCCAATTTAAAATTTAAAAAAATTGGATTTTTTGCCAATTTTTGAAAAATTGAATGATGTAACCCCTTATCAAATTTTCAAATTTCGAAAAAATTTTCAAAATTTATATTTTGACCGGACATGGCCAGATCGACTCTCCCGTTGATTCTGATCAAGAATATATATGATTTATGGGGTCGGAAATGACTCCTTCATCAAGGAAATCAAAAAAATGTCAATTATGGCGACTTTAGACCAATATGTTTTTATACTGTTTTTTTTATGGCAAAATGACACCTTTTCAAATTTCATAACTAAGCCAAAAATCAATTAATTTCAATTCGGAAAGCGTTCCTATGCTAGTTTTTATTAGGTTAACAAAACTGCATACCTAATTTAAAATTAAAAAAAATTGGATTTTTTGCCATTTTTTGAAAAATTGAATGATGTAACCCCTTATCAAATTTTCAAATTTCGAAAAATTTTTCAAAATTTATATTTTGACCGGACATGGCCAGATCGACTCTCCCGTTGATTCTGATCAAGAATATATATGATTTATGGGGTCGGAAATGACTCCTTCATCAAGGAAATCAAAAAAATGTCAATTATGGCGACTTTAGACCAATATGTTTTTATACTGTTTTTTTATGGCAAAATGACACCTTTTCAAATTTCATAACTAAGCCAAAAATCAATTAATTTCAATTCGGAAAGCGTTCCTATGCTAGTTTTTATTAGGTTAACAAAACTGCATACCTAATTTAAAATTAAAAAAAATTGGATTTTTTGCCAATTTTTGAAAAATTGAATGATGTAACCCCTTATCAAATTTTCAAATTTCGAAAAATTTTTAAAAATTTATATTTTGACCGGACATGGCCAGATCGACTCTCCCGTTGATTCTGATCAAGAATATATATGATTTATGGGGTCGGAAATGACTCCTTCATCAAGGAAATAAAAAAAATGCCAATTATGGCGACTTTAGACCAATATGTTTTTATACTGTTTTTTTATGGCAAAATGACAGCTTTTCAAATTTCATAACTAAGCCAAAAATCAATTAATTTCAATTCGGAAAGCGTTCCTATGCTAGTTTTTATTAGGTTAACAAAACTGCATACCTAATTTAAAATTAAAAAAAATTGGATTTTTTGCCAATTTTTGAAAAATTGAATGATGTAACCCCTTATCAAATTTTCAAATTTCGAAAAATTTTTCAAAATTTATATTTTGACCGGACATGGCCAGATCGACTCTCCCGTTGATTCTGATCAAGAATATATATGATTTATGGGGTCGGAAATGACTCCTTCATCAAGGAAATCAAAAAAATGTCAATTATGGCGACTTTAGACCAATATGTTTTTATACTGTTTTTTTATGGCAAAATGACACCTTTTCAAATTTCATAACTAAGCCAAAAATCAATTAATTTCCATTCGGAAAGCTTTCCTATGCTAGTTTTTATTAGGTTAACAAAACTGCATACCCAATTTAAAATTTAAAAAAATTGGATTTTTTGCCAATTTTTGAAAAATTGAATGATGTAACCCCTTATCAAATTTTCAAATTTCGAAAAATTTTTCAAAATTTATATTTTGACCGGACATGGCCAGATCGACTCTCCCGTTGATTCTGATCAAGAATATATATGATTTATGGGGTCGGAAATGACTCCTTCATCAAGGAAATAAAAAAAATGCCAATTATGGCGACTTTAGACCAATATGTTTTTATACTGTTTTTTTATGGCAAAATGACACCTTTTCAAATTTCATAACTAAGCCAAAAATCAATTAATTTCCATTCGGAAAGCTTTCCTATGCTAGTTTTTATTAGGTTAACAAAACTGCATACCCAATTTAAAATTTAAAAAAATTGGATTTTTTGCCAATTTTTGAAAAATTGAATGATGTAACCCCTTATCAAATTTTCAAATTTCGAAAAATTTTTCAAAATTTATATTTTGACCGGACATGGCCAGATCGACTCTCCCGTTGATTCTGATCAAGAATATATATGATTTATGGGGTCGGAAATGACTCCTTCATCAAGGAAATCAAAAAAATGCCAATTATGGCGACTTTAGACCAATATGTTTTTATACTGTTTTTTATGGCAAAATGACACCTTTTCAAATTTCATAACTAAGCCAAAAATCAATTAATTTCCATTCGGAAAGCTTTCCTATGCTAGTTTTTATTAGGTTAACAAAACTGCATACCCAATTTAAAATTTAAAAAAATTGGATTTTTTGCCAATTTTTGAAAAATTGAATGATGTAACCCCTTATCAAATTTTCAAATTTCGAAAAATTTTTCAAAATTTATATTTTGACCGGACATGGCCAGATCGACTCTCCCGTTGATTCTGATCAAGAATATATATGATTTATGGGGTCGGAAATGACTCCTTCATCAAGGAAATCAAAAAAATGTCAATTATGGCGACTTTAGACCAATATGTTTTTATACTGTTTTTTTATGGCAAAATGACACCTTTTCAAATTTCATAACTAAGCCAAAAATCAATTAATTTCAATTCGGAAAGCGTTCCTATGCTAGTTTTTATTAGGTTAACAAAACTGCATACCTAATTTAAAATTAAAAAAAATTGGATTTTTTGCCAATTTTTGAAAAATTGAATGATGTAACCCCTTATCAAATTTTCAAATTTCGAAAAATTTTTCAAAATTTATATTTTGACCGGACATGGCCAGATCGACTCTCCCGTTGATTCTGATCAAGAATATATATGATTTATGGGGTCGGAAATGACTCCTTCATCAAGGAAATAAAAAAAAGCCAATTATGGCGACTTTAGACCAATATGTTTTTATACTGTTTTTTTTATGGCAAAATGACACCTTTTCAAATTTCATAACTAAGCCAAAAATCAATTAATTTCAATTCGGAAAGCGTTCCTATGCTAGTTTTTATTAGGTTAACAAAACTGCATACCTAATTTAAAATTAAAAAAAATTTGATTTTTTGCCAATTTTTGAAAAATTGAATGATGTAACCCCTCATCAAATTTTCAAATTTCGAAAAATTTTTCAAAATTTATATTTTGACCGGACATGGCCAGATCGACTCTCCCGTTGATTCTGATCAAGAATATATATGATTTATGGGGTCGGAAATGACTCCTTCATCAAGGAAATAAAAAAAATGCCAATTATGGCGACTTTAGACCAATATGTTTTTATACTGTTTTTTTATGGCAAAATGACACCTTTTCAAATTTCATAACTAAGCCAAAAATCAATTAATTTCCATTCGGAAAGCTTTCCTATGCTAGTTTTTATTAGGTTAACAAAACTGCATACCCAATTTAAAATTTAAAAAAATTGGATTTTTTGCCAATTTTTGAAAAATTGAATGATGTAACCCCTTATCAAATTTTCAAATTTCGAAAAATTTTTCAAAATTTATATTTTGACCGGACATGGCCAGATCGACTCTCCCGTTGATTCTGATCAAGAATATATATGATTTATGGGGTCGGAAATGACTCCTTCATCAAGGAAATAAAAAAAATGCCAATTATGGCGACTTTAGACCAATATGTTTTTATACTGTTTTTTTATGGCAAAATGACACCTTTTCAAATTTCATAACTAAGCCAAAAATCAATTAATTTCAATTCGGAAAGCGTTCCTATGCTAGTTTTTATTAGGTTAACAAAACTGCATACCTAATTTAAAATTTAAAAAAATTGGATTTTTTGCCAATTTTTGAAAAATTGAATGATGTATCAAATTGTATGTATGATGTATTATCAAATTTTCAAATTTCGAAAAATTTTTCAAAATTTATATTTTGACCGGACATGGCCAGATCGACTCTCCCGTTGATTCTGATCAAGAATATATATGATTTATGGGGTCGGAAATGACTCCTTCATCAAGGAAATAAAAAAAATGCCAATTATGGCGACTTTAGACCAATATGTTTTTATACTGTTTTTTTTATGGCAAAATGACACCTTTTCAAATTTCATAACTAAGCCAAAAATCAATTAATTTCCATTCGGAAAGCTTTCCTATGCTAGTTTTTATTAGGTTAACAAAACTGCATACCCAATTTAAAATTTAAAAAAATTGGATTTTTTGCCAATTTTTGAAAAATTGAATGATGTAACCCCTTATCAAATTTTCAAATTTCGAAAAAATTTTCAAAATTTATATTTTGACCGGACATGGCCAGATCGACTCTCCCGTTGATTCTGATCAAGAATATATATGATTTATGGGGTCGGAAATGACTCCTTCATCAAGGAAATAAAAAAAATGTCAATTATGGCGACTTTAGACCAATATGTTTTTATACTGTTTTTTTATGGCAAAATGACACCTTTTCAAATTTCATAACTAAGCCAAAAATCAATTAATTTCAATTCGGAAAGCGTTCCTATGCTAGTTTTTATTAGGTTAACAAAACTGCATACCTAATTTAAAATTAAAAAAAATTGGATTTTTTGCCAATTTTTGAAAAATTGAATGATGTAACCCCTTATCAAATTTTCAAATTTCGAAAAAATTTTAAAAATTTATATTTTGACCGGACATGGCCAGATCGACTCTCCCGTTGATTCTGATCAAGAATATATATGATTTATGGGGTCGGAAATGACTCCTTCATCAAGGAAATAAAAAAAATGCCAATTATGGCGACTTTAGACCAATATGTTTTTATACTGTTTTTTTATGGCAAAATGACACCTTTTCAAATTTCATAACTAAGCCAAAAATCAATTAATTTCCATTCGGAAAGCTTTCCTATGCTAGTTTTTATTAGGTTAACAAAACTGCATACCCAATTTAAAATTTAAAAAAATTGGATTTTTTGCCAATTTTTGAAAAATTGAATGATGTAACCCCTTATCAAATTTTCAAATTTCGAAAAATTTTTCAAAATTTATATTTTGACCGGACATGGCCAGATCGACTCTCCCGTTGATTCTGATCAAGAATATATATGATTTATGGGGTCGGAAATGACTCCTTCATCAAGGAAATAAAAAAAATGCCAATTATGGCGACTTTAGACCAATATGTTTTTATACTGTTTTTTTATGGCAAAATGACACCTTTTCAAATTTCATAACTAAGCCAAAAATCAATTAATTTCAATTCGGAAAGCGTTCCTATGCTAGTTTTTATTAGGTTAACAAAACTGCATACCTAATTTAAAATTTAAAAAAATTGGATTTTTTGCCAATTTTTGAAAAATTGAATGATGTATCAAATTGTATGTATGATGTATTATCAAATTTTCAAATTTCGAAAAATTTTTCAAAATTTATATTTTGACCGGACATGGCCAGATCGACTCTCCCGTTGATTCTGATCAAGAATATATATGATTTATGGGGTCGGAAATGACTCCTTCATCAAGGAAATAAAAAAATGCCAATTATGGCGACTTTAGACCAATATGTTTTTATACTGTTTTTTTTATGGCAAAATGACACCTTTTCAAATTTCATAACTAAGCCAAAAATCAATTAATTTCCATTCGGAAAGCTTTCCTATGCTAGTTTTTATTAGGTTAACAAAACTGCATACCCAATTTAAAATTTAAAAAAATTGGATTTTTTGCCAATTTTTGAAAAATTGAATGATGTAACCCCTTATCAAATTTTCAAATTTCGAAAAAATTTTCAAAATTTATATTTTGACCGGACATGGCCAGATCGACTCTCCCGTTGATTCTGATCAAGAATATATATGATTTATGGGGTCGGAAATGACTCCTTCATCAAGGAAATCAAAAAAATGTCAATTATGGCGACTTTAGACCAATATGTTTTTATACTGTTTTTTTATGGCAAAATGACACCTTTTCAAATTTCATAACTAAGCCAAAAATCAATTAATTTCAATTCGGAAAGCGTTCCTATGCTAGTTTTTATTAGGTTAACAAAACTGCATACCTAATTTAAAATTTAAAAAAATTGGATTTTTTGCCAATTTTTGAAAAATTGAATGATGTATCAAATTGTATGTATGATGTATTATCAAATTTTCAAATTTCGAAAAATTTTTCAAAATTTATATTTTGGCCGGACATGGCCAGATCGACTCTCCCGTTGATTCTGATCAAGAATATATATGATTTATGGGGTCGGAAATGACTCCTTCATCAAGGAAATAAAAAAAATGCCAATTATGGCGACTTTAGACCAATATGTTTTTATACTGTTTTTTTTATGGCAAAATGACACCTTTTCAAATTTCATAACTAAGCCAAAAATCAATTAATTTCCATTCGGAAAGCTTTCCTATGCTAGTTTTTATTAGGTTAACAAAACTGCATACCCAATTTAAAATTTAAAAAAATTGGATTTTTTGCCAATTTTTGAAAAATTGAATGATGTAACCCCTTATCAAATTTTCAAATTTCGAAAAAATTTTCAAAATTTATATTTTGACCGGACATGGCCAGATCGACTCTCCCGTTGATTCTGATCAAGAATATATATGATTTATGGGGTCGGAAATGACTCCTTCATCAAGGAAATAAAAAAAATGTCAATTATGGCGACTTTAGACCAATATGTTTTTATACTGTTTTTTTATGGCAAAATGACACCTTTTCAAATTTCATAACTAAGCCAAAAATCAATTAATTTCCATTCGGAAAGCTTTCCTATGCTAGTTTTTATTAGGTTAACAAAACTGCATACCTAATTTAAAATTTAAAAAAATTGGATTTTTTGCCAATTTTTGAAAAATTGAATGATGTAACCCCTTATCAAATTTTCAAATTTCGAAAAAATTTTCAAAATTTATATTTTGACCGGACATGGCCAGATCGACTCTCCCGTTGATTCTGATCAAGAATATATATGATTTATGGGGTCGGAAATGACTCCTTCATCAAGGAAATCAAAAAAATGTCAATTATGGCGACTTTAGACCAATATGTTTTTATACTGTTTTTTTATGGCAAAATGACACCTTTTCAAATTTCAAAACTAAGCCAAAAATCAATTAATTTCAATTCGGAAAGCGTTCCTATGCTAGTTTTTATTAGGTTAACAAAACTGCATACCCAATTTAAAATTTAAAAAAATTGGATTTTTTGCCAATTTTTGAAAAATTGAATGATGTAACCCCTTATCAAATTTTCAAATTTCGAAAAAATTTTAAAAATTTATATTTTGACCGGACATGGCCAGATCGACTCTCCCGTTGATTCTGATCAAGAATATATATGATTTATGGGGTCGGAAATGACTCCTTCATCAAGGAAATAAAAAAAATGTCAATTATGGCGACTTTAGACCAATATGTTTTTATACTGTTTTTTTATGGCAAAATGACACCTTTTCAAATTTCATAACTAAGCCAAAAATCAATTAATTTCCATTCGGAAAGCTTTCCTATGCTAGTTTTTATTAGGTTAACAAAACTGCATACCTAATTTAAAATTTAAAAAAATTGGATTTTTTGCCAATTTTTGAAAAATTGAATGATGTAACCCCTTATCAAATTTTCAAATTTCGAAAAAATTTTCAAAATTTATATTTTGACCGGACATGGCCAGATCGACTCTCCCGTTGATTCTGATCAAGAATATATATGATTTATGGGGTCGGAAATGACTCCTTCATCAAGGAAATCAAAAAAATGTCAATTATGGCGACTTTAGACCAATATGTTTTTATACTGTTTTTTTATGGCAAAATGACACCTTTTCAAATTTCAAAACTAAGCCAAAAATCAATTAATTTCAATTCGGAAAGCGTTCCTATGCTAGTTTTTATTAGGTTAACAAAACTGCATACCCAATTTAAAATTTAAAAAAATTGGATTTTTTGCCAATTTTTGAAAAATTGAATGATGTAACCCCTTATCAAATTTTCAAATTTCGAAAAAATTTTAAAAATTTATATTTTGACCGGACATGGCCAGATCGACTCTCCCGTTGATTCTAATCAAGAATATATATGATTTATGGGGTCGGAAATGACTCCTTCATCAAGGAAATCAAAAAAATGTCAATTATGGCGACTTTAGACCAATATGTTTTTATACTGTTTTTTTATGGCAAAATGACACCTTTTCAAATTTCATAACTAAGCCAAAAATCAATTAATTTCAATTCGGAAAGCGTTCCTATGCTAGTTTTTATTAGGTTAACAAAACTGCATACCTAATTTAAAATTTAAAAAAATTGGATTTTTTGCCAATTTTTGAAAAATTGAATGATGTAACCCCTTATCAAATTTTCAAATTTCGAAAAATTTTTCAAAATTTATATTTTGACCGGACATGGCCAGATCGACTCTCCCGTTGATTCTGATCAAGAATATATATGATTTATGGGGTCGGAAATGACTCCTTCATCAAGGAAATAAAAAAAATGTCAATTATGGCGACTTTAGATCAATATGTTTTTATACTGTTTTTTTATGGCAAAATGACACCTTTTCAAATTTCATAACTAAGCCAAAAATCAATTAATTTCAATTCGGAAAGCGTTCCTATGCTAGTTTTTATTAGGTTAACAAAACTGCATACCTAATTTAAAATTAAAAAAAATTTGATTTTTTGCCAATTTTTGAAAAATTGAATGATGTAACCCCTTATCAAATTTTCAAATTTCGAAAAAATTTTCAAAATTTATATTTTGACCGGACATGGCCAGATCGACTCTCCCGTTGATTCTGATCAAGAATATATATGATTTATGGGGTCGGAAATGACTCCTTCATCAAGGAAATCAAAAAAATGTCAATTATGGCGACTTTAGACCAATATGTTTTTATACTGTTTTTTTATGGCAAAATGACACCTTTTCAAATTTCAAAACTAAGCCAAAAATCAATTAATTTCAATTCGGAAAGCGTTCCTATGCTAGTTTTTATTAGGTTAACAAAACTGCATACCCAATTTAAAATTTAAAAAAATTGGATTTTTTGCCAATTTTTGAAAAATTGAATGATGTAACCCCTTATCAAATTTTCAAATTTCGAAAAAATTTTAAAAATTTATATTTTGACCGGACATGGCCAGATCGACTCTCCCGTTGATTCTAATCAAGAATATATATGATTTATGGGGTCGGAAATGACTCCTTCATCAAGGAAATCAAAAAAATGTCAATTATGGCGACTTTAGACCAATATGTTTTTATACTGTTTTTTTATGGCAAAATGACACCTTTTCAAATTTCATAACTAAGCCAAAAATCAATTAATTTCAATTCGGAAAGCGTTCCTATGCTAGTTTTTATTAGGTTAACAAAACTGCATACCTAATTTAAAATTTAAAAAAATTGGATTTTTTGCCAATTTTTGAAAAATTGAATGATGTAACCCCTTATCAAATTTTCAAATTTCGAAAAATTTTTCAAAATTTATATTTTGACCGGACATGGCCAGATCGACTCTCCCGTTGATTCTGATCAAGAATATATATGATTTATGGGGTCGGAAATGACTCCTTCATCAAGGAAATAAAAAAAATGTCAATTATGGCGACTTTAGATCAATATGTTTTTATACTGTTTTTTTATGGCAAAATGACACCTTTTCAAATTTCATAACTAAGCCAAAAATCAATTAATTTCAATTCGGAAAGCGTTCCTATGCTAGTTTTTATTAGGTTAACAAAACTGCATACCTAATTTAAAATTAAAAAAAATTGGATTTTTTGCCAATTTTTGAAAAATTGAATGATGTAACCCCTTATCAAATTTTCAAATTTCGAAAAATTTTTCAAAATTTATATTTTGACCGGACATGGCCAGATCGACTCTCCCGTTGATTCTGATCAAGAATATATATGATTTATGGGGTCGGAAATGACTCCTTCATCAAGGAAATCAAAAAAATGTCAATTATGGCGACTTTAGACCAATATGTTTTTATACTGTTTTTTTATGGCAAAATGACACCTTTTCAAATTTCATAACTAAGCCAAAAATCAATTAATTTCAATTCGGAAAGCGTTCCTATGCTAGTTTTTATTAGGTTAACAAAACTGCATACCCAATTTAAAATTTAAAAAAATTGGATTTTTTGCCAATTTTTGAAAAATTGAATGATGTAACCCCTTATCAAATTTTCAAATTTCGAAAAAATTTTAAAAATTTATATTTTGACCGGACATGGCCAGATCGACTCTCCCGTTGATTCTGATCAAGAATATATATGATTTATGGGGTCGGAAATGACTCCTTCATCAAGGAAATCAAAAAAATGTCAATTATGGCGACTTTAGACCAATATGTTTTTATACTGTTTTTTTATGGCAAAATGACACCTTTTCAAATTTCATAACTAAGCCAAAAATCAATTAATTTCAATTCGGAAAGCGTTCCTATTCTAGTTTTTATTAGGTTAACAAAACTGCATACCTAATTTAAAATTAAAAAAAATTGGATTTTTTGCCAATTTTTGAAAAATTGAATGATGTAACCCCTCATCAAATTTTCAAATTTCGAAAAATTTTTCAAAATTTATATTTTGACCGGACATGGCCAGATCGACTCTCCCGTTGATTCTGATCAAGAATATATATGATTTATGGGGTCGGAAATGACTCCTTCATCAAGGAAATAAAAAAATGCCAATTATGGCGACTTTATACCAATATGTTTTTATACTGTTTTTTTTTATGGCAAAATGACAACTTTTCAAATTTCATAACTAAGCCAAAAATCAATTAATTTCCATTCGGAAAGCTTTCCTATGCTAGTTTTTATTAGGTTAAAAAAACTGCATACCTAATTTAAAATTTAAAAAAATTGGATTTTTTGCCAATTTTTGAAAAATTTAATGATGTAACTCCTTATCAAATTTTCAAATTTCGAAAAAAATTTCAAAATTTATATTTTGACCGGACATGGCCAGATCGACTCTCCCGTTGATTCTGATCAAGAATATATATGATTTATGGGGTCGGAAATGACTCCTTCATCAAGGAAATCAAAAAAATGTCAATTATGGCGACTTTAGACCAATATGTTTTTATACTGTTTTTTTATGGCAAAATGACACCTTTTCAAATTTCATAACTAAGCCAAAAATCAATTAATTTCAATTCGGAAAGCGTTCCTATGCTAGTTTTTATTAGGTTAACAAAACTGCATACCTAATTTAAAATTAAAAAAAATTGGATTTTTTGCCAATTTTTGAAAAATTGAATGATGTAACCCCTTATCAAATTTTCAAATTTCGAAAAATTTTTCAAAATTTATATTTTGACCGGACATGGCCAGATCGACTCTCCCGTCGATTCTGATCAAGAATATATATGATTTATGCGGTCAGAAATGGCTCCTTCTGAAATTATAATACCCTGCAAGTGTTTAAAAACAACTTCTATTAGTATAGCATTTATTTAGTTTTAGAATAGACACATTTAAAACAGAATACAGCGGTTTAAAGGTGTAGATGCGTTGGACCTAGAAGTCATACCAGGTCTTCTTCATCCAGTTGGAAGGCTTGCACGGCTCGTCGAGGACCACAAAGGCTCCTGCCGGCTGCTGCAGATGCGGCAGCTTCGATCGACGACAGCCCACGACGTACTTGGGATTCCCCTCAATGATCGACGAGTTGTCGCGACAATTGGATGCATTCTGCAGGACGGATGCCCTACGACCATATCTGGCTGGCTTCTGGCTGGCAAAAAATAAAATTTTTTTACATTTTAAATTGGGTATGCAGTTTTGTTAACCTAATAAAAACTAGCATAGGAAAGCTTTCCGAATTGGCTTAGTTATGAGATTTTAAACTTTGAATTGCCAAAAAAAAAATGGTCGTATAAACATATAAATAAATACCGATCAAAACTGCAATATAAACTTAAACATTAACTTAACAATTTAAAAAATTTCTTCTGTGTTTCTTATAAACCTATTCAGACAACGCCCATTTCTTGTCTCTTAAGTAAACAAACGAGTTTCAGATAAATTTATGAGTCAAGTGTATTTTAACTTTATTTAACTTCCATAAAACATAATCATCTCCTCTAAATTTAAATTATAATCTTGCTAGCTAGCATGCTCCACTATATTTTAATCTCTGACTCTCTCATTGATGCCGCAAAAACGTAAACAAACCGTGGTTTTTCACCTCGACAATGTGTTTGGCTCACCTTTTATCTAATCTCCCACATTGATAGTGGTTCCCAAGAGAGACACGGTTACTCATAGTGGTTCAGTTTTACGCCGAATTTCGCAAGCTACAGATGTGAAACGGGGTCTATTTCTCCTCTAAATCCAAAGGGAGTTCCCATCACCACAGACATGGAGGAGCAGGTGGCTCATGCTGCCAGTCCACCGCCTCACATACTCGGCTACGCTATTAGGAGTAGGACACGGATATGGGTCTCCTACATAGTGCCTTCCTGCCTGGGTCTCCTCGTTTATATAGTCCAGACAGCCTCGGATTTGGCCCTGAGCTACCAGCACTTTAGCCAGAAAGAACCGGGTTTCGGAGCGGGCACATTGGTCCTGGTGATCCTTCCTCCGCTGATCACCTTCCTTCTGGTGGTGGCTTCCAGAGACCAACGCGACTGCGCCTGCTCGGACAGAAACAGGTGCACTGCCCTTGCCCTTGGACTGGCTAAGCTCGTGCTATTCCCATTCTTCGTGGTGTTCAGGTGAGTCGCAGCGATGCGAGTCAGTGTCAGGTCTGATAGCTCTCACCGATAAGGTTTTGTACGCGCCTGTTCTGGGCCATCGAGGGACTCTTCCACGACGACGACGATGTGGAGCGTATGAAGTGTTTGGCCAAGGCGGAACAAACCTCCAATATCGAGCTGTACCTGTTCATTCAGGCCTACGCCCAGGCAGCTCCACAGATCATCCTGCAGCTGTACCACATGCTCGCCCAGGATATGTTCCGGAACTATGAGACTTGTAAGTTTTTCACATGTCCTTAAAGTCCTTCTACAGTGAACTTCCATTTTGCAGCTGCTGTCCAGGCTTTATCCCTGGTATTCTCCGCCATTGACTTGGCAGCTGTAACCACCAGCTATCATCGCATTGAGAGCCAGCGACGAGTGGGACGCCATTATCCTTGGGCCACGCCCCAGCAAGTGGAGACCCATCGCTGTCAGCTGGAGCAGAATGAACGCCTTTGCTGCGAAGCTGCGCGGAGGAAACGCGAGTCCGAACGCACCATAACCAGCTTTCCTGAATCGGATAAGATCATGGAGAACTTCCGATCACGAACGTCACTCTTTAACCCTGGTGAAGCCTCACACGAGTTGCATTTCCAGGGGGAGGACGAGGTGGACAACGAAGCCTTGGAGCAGATGGAAACCCGGGCTCTATTGCATTCCGGGCCCCGGGACAATGCCACAGATGAGGAAAAGATTCAGGGGACGAGACCCAAGCTGAAGGTGCGCTACGAGGACCTGGGCGATTTGAATACCATCGAGGTACTGGACAGCATTCCCGATACACCGGCACCACCGCCTCCGCCAAAAACTGCGCCGCCTCAGTTGCCTGCCCTGCAGCCCAGCGAAGATGATCCCCCAACTCCCGACCTGCGAAGAACCATGTCAGATAAGGATACCACGAAGAGTCGTCGGGTCACCAGACCTCTCTCCCAGTTGGAAACCTTTAAGGACATGCTTCTGGTCAATGCTCAGCTCTACATCAAGCAAAATGTCCCCCATCCGCCAAAGCTTCTCCTGGGAAAAGTGGGCGAGGATGCGACGGATGATCAGAGCATTCTGATTCCACAGACACCCAAGGCACCGTCTCCGCTAACGCCAAAGGATGTGGTGGACTTTTACTTTCCGCGGCCGACAAAGATAGTGAATGGCATCCAGCAGGATGACTTTGCCGGCAAAACAGTGTCCTTCTTCGGGTGGGTCGCCTTCATTACCATGCGGATGCTGGCGCTGTCCACCTTTTGTGTCTTCTATCCGCGAGCCTTCTTCATCCTGGTCGGAGTTCACTACGCCCTAATGCTGGCCTGCCTGGCCCTGGAAACCCGTTGTCGAGGCAGTTGGAGCCGCACTCTATTCCTCCTGCTCCTGGCCTATATATACATCTTTGTGCTGATGGAGTTCCGGGTGAGCTTCAAGAGTATTCGCCTCTGGTATGGGGGTTACTTGGTGCTAACCATGGCAGAGAACATTACCGTGTCGAGCATTTGGTTCGTGAACGAGGAGTGGGAGTCCTGGTGGATCGGCTTCATCTGGGAGTGGATCGTGTACAGCGGTGTCCTCTTCTTGGCCACGCTTATAGTCTACTACTGGATTCTGAAACCGAAGGAGGTCGCCCTCATAGTGGAAGACGAGGCTCCAGCAGTTTCAGATCCCGAACCAAATCCAGAGGAGCAAGCCGTTGCCTAGCACTGACTGGCTTGTTGTTTTGTTGGATCGAAGGAGTCACCTGGTTGTAGCTTGTAAGCTGTCAGTCGTATTGCTGGCAAACGAATAAATTATTTATCCTAGTATTACACCGAAAAATTACTATTAATAATGGTCGATCGCGGCAATAACTTTGTCCTCCCAGTGGGACCGTGCTCCACGGAACTTACCGAATCGCAGACCAGCTTTGGCCCGCCCAAAATCAAGAAAATCCTGTGTAAGTCCTTAATCCAACTTTGCCAGGATAATATTGTTAGCTTTATGGATATTCCAGCTACCAGAGCCAACCGAATGGAGCAGTTCCTGTGGCAAGAGCTCTTCGCGGAGTACAATCGCCAGGCATCGGCTCCAGTGGGGGTGACCGAGGACCGCACGGAGTACTACGACCAGTTCTGCAAGGATGTTGCTCCAAAGGACGATGAGGCCGAGGAGGTTCTTATCCAGAAGTATCCGCTCTACTGCACCACGGCTGTTACCCTGTGGAATGAGGACGGGGACCCCACCAAGACGTTTAGGAAAAAATATTTGATAACCCGGCCCATTAACGAGTGCACTGAGAAATTCGCCCCATAAAGGGCTTTGGCTTGTACTAAGTCTTGCGAAAATGTATTCCCTCAGTTTTAACTAAAATCACCATCATATACTTAATTTTCGTTCATTAAACATAATTAAGAAAACACTTACATTCGCTTTCTAATTTTTTAACAAATCAAAGTTTAAATTATTTTTATATATAGTATTTTTTTGGGAGAAGTACACTTTTACAAATATCATCCTGATCAAAAATAAATTAATTTCAATTCGGAAAGCATATCTATGTCACTTTTCAGGTTTAACGACTTGATGTTTAAGCTTATTCAAATTTTAAAAACAACAAGAAATCGATGTTTTCATCTGTTTGCTATCGTTAACAACAAACGATAATCGTGACATTCACAGGGGCTTTTCCATTAGTCTGGCAGCACTGCTGGTACCGGCTCATTCAGAGTTACATTTTCTCGAACTCTATGAAGTTTACTGCAAGAAACACAAGAAAAGAATCTGTTGCGTACTATTTGGCACCAAAATCAAAATTATATATCTACGAACAGACCCGAAAATAGGAGAATATTGCTGAAAACAAAACGCCACCAAGCGGGTGTAATCGAAGGCGTTTTGGGTTATCCACAAAAAAAAAACAGGCGGTCACACTACATTTCCCAAGCTACACCGGCCCTATATGTGACGTGTCTGAAAAATTTCCTAATAGAAAATAAGTGGCGTGTGGAAGCGCGATCCCCAAATTAGGAATATGTTAAAGCTAGGTGCGTTGATCGGGCAGGCTTTCGGCCGGTAAACATCACTAAAAGCCACCCGCAGGGAAACGCCGGCTGTATGGAGTGCGCCGCTCTCCCGGCGTCGCTGTCGGATTTTTGTGGTTAACAGCAGTTGCCGGCTACTTAGTCTCACTTTTTTCTGTTCCCACCTAACAGGTCTGACGCTCCTCTGCGTGCTGGTAGCCTGCGGGCCGACGTGGAGTGCCCGCACCGTTGACAGCCACCTGGGGCCTAAGGATCTCACCCGTCTGCAAAAGGTTTTCGTTGATGGCTTCGGTTCCAGCGACCTCCAGTCCATCTTTTTCTCCAGCCTTAACATTCAGCTGACCGATGCCACTCAGAAGGAGCCGCTGTGCAAGAAGATTGCAACGCTGCATGCAGAGTCAAAGCTGAACGTGGGTACTTCGCAGACACGCCCATTTTTTCGTGTATTAATTCTCCGATAACTTATTGCAGAGCTTCGAGAAAGACTACTACTATATTGGTGCTAGCAAGAACCTGGGATGCTCGGCCAAGCTGGACGAGGCGCTGCTCTCCAAGGTGTACGCATCTTTGAACACAGATCTGGGCAGCAGCCAGGAGATCTTCTACAGAGTGGTGACCCACAAGATCCTCGGCGTGGCTATCAATGAGGCCACGCAGGCAAAGGTAGTGAAACGCCTTCAGGAGCTGCTCAAGAAGGACGATACCCTCACCGGACTGGGCTATGCCTTCAACGTGGCCACTCAGCTCGGAAGCAGTGCGTCCTTCATTGCCAATAGGGTTGAGGATGCAATCGTGCAGGCAGATGAGGTCGACGGAAAGCTGCTACAGTTCGAAGGCGGCCTCAGCATCACATCCCTGATTATCAACGGTGCCTTTGGCGTGACCAAGAGCTTCAACAAGCCATCGCCAGTGACTGCCGAACAGGCTGTAAAGTTCGCCAATTACTTTTTGAGCCGGCGATCCGTCCAAACCGCCAAGGGAGCTCATGTGCTAATCGAGGCGCTGAAGACCATCAGTGGAGCGGAGAAGATTGCTCCCGTGTGCGTGCAGCTCATTGGCAACGGACAGCTGGAGGCACAGTCTCCCACCCTGAACGTGGCTGTTGTCGATCTGTTGGGCAAGCCCTTATCGCCGGCTCCCAAGACCATCACGGCCAAGGTGATCCGCAAGGACAAATCTGTGTTGGCTGAGAAAGTGAGCGTGGCTTCAAAATCCTCCGACAAGACGACCTACGTGGCCGATCTGGCTAGCCTAAAGCCGGCTCGAGGAACCTACCAAGCGGAACTCAGTGCTGACGGTGTGTACACGCAGACCCTGCAATTCAAGGTGCTCGGACGCGTCAAAGTTCAGTCCCTTGAGCTGGGCATTGCCGAGTCTGATGCTAGTGCAGCCACCCGCAAGCAGAGCGTCAACTATCCCGGCAAGCTGAAGGAGGTTCTCTCCGCCGACAGCACTCAGAAGCTGCTGCTGAAGGCGGTGCTCGTCGAGGAGTCCACCGACAAGTACCTGGCGGTCCACCAGGCCTTCGTTCGTCTCCAAAACAAGAAGACGGACAAGGAGATCATTTTTGTAGCCGAACAGGACAGCAGCAAGGCGTACAAGTTTGACATGGATGTGGGCAACAACGGCAAGAACTTCAATTACCAGAGCGGCACTTACAGCATTTATCTGACTGTGGGTGATGCTTCGCTGTCCAACTCCTTCGAGTGGCTGGTGGCCGAAGTTCAACTGAAATTTAACGAGGACAAGGGTGAGTTGAATATTTAAATTCCAAGAAACACACATTAATCTTCTAACCTCTTGCAGAAGTCCAGCCCAAGACCACATCGGGTCCCCTGCCCGAAATTGTGCATCAGTTCCGTGTGCCCGACAAGCGCCCGCCTCGCATTGTGTCAGACATCTTTACTGGACTGTGCATCACTCCGCTGGTACTGCTCTTTGTTTTCTGGGGCAAACTGGGCATCAATGTGTCCAACCTGACGCTGGCGCCTAGCACGCTCGGCTTCCATGCGGGCTTCGGTGGCATTCTAGTGCTGTTCTTCGTCTTCTGGCTACAACTCGACATGTTCCAGACGCTGCGCTTGCTCATCCCCATCGCAGTATTCACATTCCTGGCTGGCAACCGGTTGCTGAGGCGTCTCTACGCCCAGCGCACCTCAAAAGGTAGTTCGACATCGTAGGTCAGTGCTTGAAGTCAATAACGGAGTTACTCTCCATCTTGGAACTCCTTCAACTGAAATAAACCACTTTAATAAAGCGATTTAGTTAAGTTCAATAACACAAACACATTAAAACTTACATTTTTATTGAAATTCTGTTTATTTAAAGCCTAGTTTCAACTGCACAAGCCATCACTTCGTTTGTCTTTCAGACCATTGCTAAGCAAAACAGTTGCGGAATACGAAAACAATACAAACACACAGGTTCTATTTACAACAGTAACAGTAGTGAGGACGATTCACGAGTAACAATCATCTGGAATTGTCTACAGATGAGCCTTCATGAAAGGCTTTAAGTATTTGTGGAATGATCCGTTCACTGGTTCCTTGTTCAGCGGATTCTTCTTGGTCGACTCGAAGATATGCTCGTAAACATTGCCATCGTAGGCGCCCAATGCAGAATCTAATACGCGATCGTGCAGATCGAAGCTGTCCACCAGGGTGACGGCGTTCGGACGCAATCGTTTTAGGCAGCTCTCCAAGCGGACCTCCAGCTTGGTTACATCTTGATCCGTAAGTTCTATGAACTGTAAATGCGAAAGGAGGTTTAAGTGGGAAGGCTTGGGAAAGCTGGAAAATCATACCCTTAGGAAGTCCCCAATGCGGTTGAGACAGGCATCCACAAGGTACAGCTCCAGCACCACCTTCAGCACATCGGCCAGAGCGGGAGAGACCTGTCGCGAAACTTCCAGCAGTTCCGTATAGGCAGTCTGCGCCAGGAAGGCGCGTCCGTGAAGCTATAATTGCAGGGCAGATATAAGTATTTCTATTTAATATGATGATATGCTATAGACTCACATCTGCTGCTGCTGTCAGGAAGGTGCCGCACAGATTGGCTGCCACCTCAGTGCCGTGTCCCTGCTTGCGCCGCAACTCAAGCTGCTCATGGGCAATACGGATTTTGCTAAAAGAGCAAACTGAATGTACACATCGTTTAAAGGATAATTCAAAATTCACTTACTTGGCAGCAACGAACTGGAATGCTTTCACAATAGACTCCAAGGAGCCGTCAAAGTTAACAAACTTCTGTTGGCTCAGAGCATCATTTATATAGGCCACCGTTGGCACCAGCTTCTCTCCGTTCAAAGCCTGGCCATAAACCTTGACCAGATAACGAGCTGTCTGCAGAAGCATCACAGTATTCTCACCCTCATAGGTGCACACGGCGGTGGTCATGCCGTAAATTGTGGGGAAGTTAGAGCAGTCCATGTAGCCATGGCCGCCACACGAAAGACGACACGTCTCCACACCAGCGGCGGCGTCCGCACTGCAAATGGCCTTAAGGCAGCAGGAGAGGGCGTGCATTTCAGGTAAGCGGTCCAAATTACCCTGCTCGATCTCCCCGGAAATCACGTTGTACATATTCCAGATTCCATCGCCCGTTGTCTTGAAAACAATGGCCTTCGCTATCTGCGGGAACAACTTCAGCTGTTGTGTGGTGTGCTCCATGATCTGGGGCTCCGGTTGATTGGGATCAATGGGACTCTGGCGACGCACAGCGGAGTACCTGGTGGCAATAGTAGATGCCTTGGCCAGACTCTGGGCGGTGTCACGGATCAGGGCGCAGCGCACAAACATCTACAGAAAGGAGAGACAGGTAAATGACATGTTTTACGTGGACTAAGAATTGTATCCTTACCATAGTTCCATAGGTAAGGACGCTGTTCTTAGGCGCCACATAGGTCCCATCGGGCAGGACCTGCTGGTTCTTCATTAGCATGTTGTTCAACGGAACGCGCACATTCTTTAGGCCTAAGTAACCATTGTTCACAGCTTTCATACCCAGCTTGGTGCCAATGTCTCCAATATCGATGCCAGGCATGGGCATGTGGGTGTCCGAGTCCCTGAGCTGGACAATGAAAGGGGCAAGGCCACGATGCTCACCCTTGGTGTAGAGCTGAGCCACCACCACCGCATGGTTGGCCGTGTGACCCACTGTAATATAAAATAAGGTTTTAAATTAAGGGTTTAAATAAATATTATTTAAAAAGATAACTCACATCCTCCTGGCCACCATTTGTAGGCACTCAGGGATGGTGTATTGATCACAAACTCCTGGGTCTTGGGATCGTAGTCAGCCCGGGTTTCTAGGCCGCGCAGGAAGGTTCCGTGCCCCAGCTCTGTTTGGGCATAGGTGCCAATAATCTCACAGTCCCAGGCCTTGCTCAGCCACTCCACCTGCTGGTCCATCGTTCCCTGGCCCATAACGGTGGGCACAAACATCACGTAGTGCAGAGT
This sequence comes from Drosophila bunnanda, assembly GCA_035046265.1. NCBI lineage: Eukaryota > Metazoa > Arthropoda > Insecta > Diptera > Drosophilidae > Drosophila > Drosophila bunnanda. The sequence continues at coordinate 2,427,656 of JAWNOB010000029.1, forward strand.
CAGAGGATTACCCTCTTTCAAGATAGCTGCTCCTAGGGATCCGCCAAGGAGGGCACTGTCAAAGAAGTATAATTAGTGGATAGGATCTTTGTATACTTCATCTGGGTCTCCTTACTTGTAGGTATCCACACCATCCTCGCCATCTGCTCTCAGCTTTCGGATCTTCTCGCCAATGATACAGGCTTTGCGCAGGCTGTGTTCGTAAAGCTCCTTGTGTGACAGGTAGGAAACGGGGAGGTCATCTTCGAGGGCAGGATCCTCCAGAAACATTTTCTCTGTTTAACAGTAAAATACAAGTTAAAGTTTTGATGTCAAAGGGATTTACAGAGGATTTATAAGTCTGGAATGTTTAATCAGGATTAAATTCCGCTGCGTAATCGTGAGTGGTCACTATATTCATCGCTAATTCCCTTGGTGTACCGGCCATTGTCCATCCATTTATGATGCCCTGTTCCACCGGTCAAATCGGCCAGATAAACCTATCAGCTAAACCAATTTCAAGTGGAGTGCCACTGGAAATAGATTGAGGCGGACCTGCGGCAAACATAGCAAAGTGCACGTCAACCCGAATCGGTTAAGATTCGTGCGAAGTTCAAAGATTAATGGCTCATAGCTTGGTGGTTAACAGGTGCAGATTAACTCGTCACAGATTGTTTATGCGGAATACATAATTAATGAACCCTATAGGGGCTGAACTACTGAATGAATGGACAAAGAAAAGCTGAATCAAAACAAAGAAGTCGATATGGGAAGCGTGTACGGGGCGTATCGAAAGCCTTAGCTGCAAGTTTAGATCAGAAACGACCTCAAAAGAGAGTCTCTCTAATGTGTTTCTATGCACTTGAAAAAATGTAAGAAAAAAAATAAATAAAAAGCTAGAAAACTCACTAATTATCTTAAGATAAATTCTATTACATTCCTATTTTAAGAAAACAATATTAACTGTTATTAATGTGATGCTACAGAATATTTATGATGTCCATTATGAAAATATTAGTTAATACTGTAACAAATAAATACTTTTGAAACGCTCAACTCAATTATAATGTATATATGTATGTATATAGGTCATAGACTTTGAACGGAATATGGACCAGAACAAATAGATTAAAAATCATTTGCTCTTTTACCTCATATATAAGAAACGCTCTCTGTTTTCTTGTAATTTTGACCTGATAGATCTCTACGTAAGGCCCAGCTCGAGTGCCAAGTCATGCTTCTGACACAATTTTTAATTTCTTGCACTGGCCATTGTGAAACGCCAAGCCAAGCTCAACAGATAAAGCTCTAAGCGACCGGTTAATGTACATGCCTTTCCCGTAGAGCTTGGCTTGCAGCACTCCAAGTGGCTTCGTTGTCTTACCCAGAGTCTTCTTCTCCTTGAATCTGTCCTCGCCACCCGCCCATAGCACGGAGAACTCGCGTGGATTGAAGGTGGCCGTGTTGCGCTCCTTCTGCAGGTCGGGATTAACTTCTTTGGCTGGCATTTTGCACGTTGCACTCAGTGAGCTGGTTTTTTCCGTGTGGGATTGGGATTAACAACAATCCAAAGCGTCCGTCTTGGGTGAGTATCGCGCACTGACTGATTGCTGCGGAGAAGGCACTTTCATACTCACAGTGGCGCAGTGCCGATCATCGAGTGCTCGACACAGTGGGGACAGTAGCGGCCAATCCAGTCCAGATTATTCGTAAAGTGGGTGCTGCTGATCTGATCCGTGCCAAACCAGAATCTAATCGCGGTTGCCAGCCCTCGGGTACGTGAACTTTAACCGCCTGCATACACGAGTAATGGCTTTGTGTGTATTTAATCGCTTGCTGAAACATTTATTATTCACTGGCGCTTTGTTACTGGACTACATTTGTTACTAAATACACAAAATAAATACACTTTCTGGGATAGGAATACTTCGGTTTCACAAGGGTCTTGTAAGTATGCAACCCAATCTCGTTTTTAGTTGTATTCTTGTGTCAAATACTTTGTTAAAATGTATAATTCTAAGAATAACAAATGTATTTGGTAAATTTAAGTATTTTAAATTAATTTTGTTCAAAAATTTGACCACTTTTTGTCACGAAAGAGAACTCTAAAGTCGCCTTGGTATGTAATTTAATTTTGTTGTCAGCTGTTCGCCTGGGTTGTCACACATATCAGAGACAACCAGGGCTGCAAGCTCTATATTTTTGCCGCCACTTAAAGAGAAATTCAAACTGAATATTTAAATTACAAAAGACACATATATATTTGCTAATAAACTGACAGATCATGAGGTAACACCAATCTTTGGCCTTATAAGTACAAGTTGCACATACACACAAATAGATCACGTTTTAATACAATTACTAGGAGGTAACACAACATTCACGATTAATAAATGCGGCGTCATTATAGACCGTGGGCGTGGCTGGTAGCTATGGCTATCCCCCGCTGATGCTGTCCCACACTCGTCTCGTAGGAACAGCTGGAGGAGGGCTCCATTTGATGCATGTCCGCCGGGTACCAGTGACCATGGGACTCCGGCAGCTGGTGGTAACTGAGATCCGCTTGGACGTGAGTCTCACTCCGCGTGGTTTTCGGATAGGCTTGGATGGGATGATGCAGCGACTGCCAGTCCATGCGGCCGGAGGAGGAGCTGGATGATGTCGCCGCACCAAAGGCGGCCAGGCTGCGACTGCTCTGATGGAATTCGAAAGGCCAGCTCTGCAAGATCAGAAGAGAGAATGTGAGGAGGATGTGATGTGTGGATGATGCTTTCATAAATCATGCCAGTGGAAGAAACCGCACGGAGCTATAAATGGAACAATATGACGACAACCCGTCCGCCCGACAGCGCCATTGTTTGTTTACGCAACTTTGATTGTTTTTAGTGCCCCCTCTCTGTCCCTTCTCTTGTTCCCTGGATCTACAATAACAGCCTCATTAACGGATCTATAAAAACATAAACAGCCAAACACTTGCGGACAAGAGACACTCACGCGGGCTCTGGATATCTCGGGAGGAGGAATGGGAAATAGGGCTGTTAGGGATAGCAAGCAAATAGCGAACAAATGGGTTCCCACCGGAACGGATCATGTCGGGGCGCGTGCTAGGACGGGATGAGATGCAGATAGGGTCGCGAGTGGGATTCTCCCACCCAATGCCATCCATTCTGATCCGATTTGCCGCCATATGGGCACAAGACGGATCCGTATTTGCTGAAATTTTCACGCATTCGGCGGCGGGTAAACAATCGCCTCTATTTGGATAAGTTCTACGCCAAGAATCTTGTGTAAACTCTTCGGATTGGAATGAATAAACACGGTTAGACGAGCAAGAAATTTAATTACAATTATCAAAAGTGGAAAAAACTATCCAACGCGAGGCGACACTTTCCCCGGCACGTCATTCACTTTGTCGCATCAAAGTCGAGCCAGCGAGCATCTTTAAAAATAAAAGCAAAGACTAACCAATGCCCCTCCTCCATACCCATCCCGATCTGCAGGTCGTCCGTCCTAGCTCCACGGGCCTGTCACTCATATTTAATATTTTTGAAATTCACAAAAGTATCCGATTACAGGAAAGCCAAGGCAGTCTGAAATCACAAAATGTGATTTCAAGCGGTCGCTAGTGGGGGGCCCGATCTTGGTCTAGGTATGGGAATGGAGTCCACCTCCGTCTCAGGAAGGTGGAAATACTTGTCGCCGCAGCGGAATCGGCCGAGCAGATGTTGCACCATAAATATTGTGGATATTGGATATTCGGTAACTAATTTTTAGATTTCACGGCACCTTGAGTAATGTTGATGAACAATTTTTTTAAGTTATAACAAGATTTTGATTGCAAAAAGGAATATAAAAGACTTTTGTCAATCTTTAGGCTTTTTGGCGTTTGTAAACCTATAAGAAAGGTATAATGAATAGATATTTTTATATGCTCATTTTTTGGGTAATTGATTGATTCTGATCAAGAATATATATGATTTATGGGGTCGGAAATGGCTCCTTTGTGAAGAAAATCTAAAAAATGTTCATTATGGCGATTTTAGACCAATATATTTTTATAGTCTTTTTTTATGGCAAAATGACACCTTTTCAAATTTCATAACTAAGCCAAAAATCAATTAATTTCAATTCGGAAAGCGTTCCTATGCTAGTTTTTATTAGGTTAACAAAACTGCATACCTAATTTAAAATTAACAAAAATTGGATTTTTTGCCAATTTTTGAAAAAATGGATGATGTAACCCCTTATCAAATTTTCAAATTTCGAAAAAATTTTCAAAATTTATATTTTGACCGGACATGGCCAGATCGACTCTCCCGTTGATTCTGATCAAGAATATATATGATTTATGGGGTCGGAAATGACTCCTTCATCAAGGAAATAAAAAAAATGCCAATTATGGCGACTTTAGACCAATATGTTTTTATACTGTTTTTTATGGCAAAATGACACCTTTTCAAATTTCATAACTAAGCCAAAAATCAATTAATTTCCATTCGGAAAGCTTTCCTATGCTAGTTTTTATTAGGTTAACAAAACTGCATACCTAATTTAAAATTTAAAAAAATTGGATTTTTTGCCAATTTTTGAAAAAATGGATGATGTAACCCCTTATCAAATTTTCAAATTTCGAAAAAATTTTCAAAATTTATATTTTGACCGGACATGGCCAGATCGACTCTCCCGTTGATTCTGATCAAGAATATATATGATTTATGGGGTCGGAAATGACTCATTCATCAAGGAAATAAAAAAAATGCCAATTATGGCGACTTTAGACCAATATGTTTTTATACTGTTTTTTTATGGCAAAATGACACCTTTTCAAATTTCATAACTAAGCCAAAAATCAATAAATTTCCATTCGGAAAGCTTTCCTATGCTAGTTTTTATTAGGTTAACAAAACTGCATACCTAATTTAAAATTTTAAAAAATTGGATTTTTTGCCAATTTTTGAAAAAATGGATGATGTAACCCCTTATCAAATTTTCAAATTTCGAAAAAATTTTCAAAATTTATATTTTGACCGGACATGGCCAGATCGACTCTCCCGTTGATTCTGATCAAGAATATATATGATTTATGGGGTCGGAAATGACTCCTTCATCAAGGAAATACAAAAAATGCCAATTATGGCGACTTTAGACCAATATGTTTTTATACTGTTTTTTATGGCAAAATGACACCTTTTCAAATTTCATAACTAAGCCAAAAATCAATTAATTTCCATTCGGAAAGCTTTCCTATGCTAGTTTTTATTAGGTTAACAAAACTGCATACCTAATTTAAAATTTAAAAAAATTGGATTTTTTGCCAATTTTTGAAAAAATGGATGATGTAACCCCTTATCAAATTTTCAAATTTCGAAAAAATTTTCAAAATTTATATTTTGACCGGACATGGCCAGATCGACTCTCCCGTTGATTCTGATCAAGAATATATATGATTTATGGGGTCGGAAATGACTCCTTCATCAAGGAAATAAAAAAAATGCCAATTATGGCGACTTTAGACCAATATGTTTTTATACTGTTTTTTATGGCAAAATGACACCTTTTCAAATTTCATAACTAAGCCAAAAATCAATTAATTTCCATTCGGAAAGCTTTCCTATGCTAGTTTTTATTAGGTTAACAAAACTGCATACCTAATTTAAAATTTAAAAAAATTGGATTTTTTGCCAATTTTTGAAAAAATGGATGATGTAACCCCTTATCAAATTTTCAAATTTCGAAAAAATTTTCAAAATTTATATTTTGACCGGACATGGCCAGATCGACTCTCCCGTTGATTCTGATCAAGAATATATATGATTTATGGGGTCGGAAATGACTCATTCATCAAGGAAATAAAAAAAATGCCAATTATGGCGACTTTAGACCAATATGTTTTTATACTGTTTTTTTATGGCAAAATGACACCTTTTCAAATTTCATAACTAAGCCAAAAATCAATAAATTTCCATTCGGAAAGCTTTCCTATGCTAGTTTTTATTAGGTTAACAAAACTGCATACCTAATTTAAAATTTTAAAAAATTGGATTTTTTGCCAATTTTTGAAAAAATGGATGATGTAACCCCTTATCAAATTTTCAAATTTCGAAAAAATTTTCAAAATTTATATTTTGACCGGACATGGCCAGATCGACTCTCCCGTTGATTCTGATCAAGAATATATATGATTTATGGGGTCGGAAATGACTCCTTCATCAAGGAAATACAAAAAATGCCAATTATGGCGACTTTAGACCAATATGTTTTTATACTGTTTTTTATGGCAAAATGACACCTTTTCAAATTTCATAACTAAGCCAAAAATCAATTAATTTCCATTCGGAAAGCTTTCCTATGCTAGTTTTTATTAGGTTAACAAAACTGCATACCTAATTTAAAATTTAAAAAAATTGGATTTTTTGCCAATTTTTGAAAAAATGGATGATGTAACCCCTTATCAAATTTTCAAATTTCGAAAAAATTTTCAAAATTTATATTTTGACCGGACATGGCCAGATCGACTCTCCCGTTGATTCTGATCAAGAATATATATGATTTATGGGGTCGGAAATGGCTCCTTCACCAAGGAAATAAAAAAAAGTCAATTATGGCGACTTTAGACCAATATGTTTTTATACTGTTTTTTATGGCAAAATTACACCTTTTCAAATTTCATAACTATGCCAAAAATCCATTAATTTCGTTTTGGAAAGCGTTCCTATGCTAGTTTTTATTAGATTAACAAAACTGCATACCCAATTTAAAATTTAAAAAAATTTGATTTCTTGCCAATTTTTGAAAAATTGAATGATGTAACCCCTTATCAAATTTTTAAATTTCGAAAAAATTTTCAAAATTTATATTTCGACCGGAGATGGCCAGATCGATTGGCCTGATGATTCTGATCAAGAATATATATGATTTATAGGGTCGGAAATGACTCCTTCACTGCGTTTTAAGCTTCTGACTGATATTATAATAACCAGCAAGGGTAATATTTTAGGTGAAAGGTATACAGAGAAACCAAAACAGATTTCCTTAACCAATAAATTCTAATTGAATTTGAATAACTCTGCTAAATAAATAAATATAAATCTAATTCTATTTAAGATTCAAGAACTAAATTCGAAAATAAGATCTCTCAGTGGCCAGTGCCAGATATTCTCAAGTATTCACAAGTAGCAAGCATCTAATAGCTTGATAAACTTCATTTTCAAAAGACTTAAAATCAATTGAAATCTCAAATAATAAATATTCAATTAGGTATCTCGACCTGTTTCGATTTGACTGAAAACCTCAAAGATTGTGATTAACTTGGGCATATCACTGCTGGGTATCCCCCGACGACAACGACGACACCCGTCAGCCGTCTGACGCGATCCACCTGGAGTGGCCGGCCGGCCGGCAGGCAGGCTCATTAATGCGCATCCAATGCCTAACTTAACCTGCGGATGCAATGCCCCGTTAAGTGGTGCCAGTGACATCACTTATTGGGGACAGGGATCGCAATTGCAATGACACTTACCATGCCGTGCCCGCTGCCATGGAAATGGAAATTGCCTGCTCCAGAGGCTCCCTCTCCCGCCATGTGACTCGCGTCCAGGCCATCGGAGCTGGCGGTGCTGGAGTGGCTGTGGTTCAGGCTGTGACTGTGCCCATGACTCTGGCTATGGTTTTGTGAGTGGCTGTGGTGGGAGTGGTGGCTGCCAGTGGTGCCAGTTTCCACGGCCGTGATTAGCTGCTTGATGTACAGCGTGGCCAGACGCAGTGTATCCAACTTGGAGAGCTTCGTGTCCGGCGGAATGTTGGGCAGCTTGGTCTTCAGACGTCCATAGGCGCTGGACAGCACCCGCATGCGCATTCGTTCCCGGGCATTTGCCGCATTTCGTTGCACCGGCGGCTGGGAGCCTGGATTTGGATGGAAAGAATTGATTAAGTTTAAGAAGAAAATCTTCCAAGATTTAAGTTTAAAAATGGAATTTCAATAGATTTAGAGAAACATCGCATTTATAGTTATTTGTATAGTATTTTAAATATTTTAAAAACAATTAGTGAAAGCATTAGGGTATTTACTTCATATGGTAATTAAATTTAAAAGTTTCTTTTTTTAAATCAAAATATAAATAAAAATTAGAACTTTGTCAAAAGGTTTTTAAGGTGTTTTTAAATAAAATTATAATTATATTTTCCTTAAAGAAATTATTCATTTATCTGTCAGGAAACTTACTGTGTGAACTAGCATCCTCATCGAAGTCATCATCGTATAGATCCAAGGGGCTGGAGGCGCGTTTCTTGCGGGGCATTTTCACAATTTTTTCGTTTAAACTATCACAAGTACCACTCTCTGTTTATTCGATATATAATTGTTAGATATTCAAATCAAATCACAGGAATTTCAAACTCGAAAACCACGCAAACTCTTGAGTAACCAAACTAAGACGTCCGATTCGCGGCGCACATAGAGCACATCTGTCAAGGGTTGCCGGGAGAGGCCTCCTTTTTGAGCACTCTGCTCCTCGGCGCTCTGCTCTCCAGATTCCGGCTATTTCTGGCACCTCCGGTGGGCGTGCCCTGCTCCGCCGGCCATCGCAATTGGCGGAGGAAGCCAACACATGGTGCGATCTGTGGTCTCTTTCTCGGATGCCTGGCCTCCTCTGCGGGCTTCTGGCAGCCACCACATTGGCCCGGTTTGCTTTTCAAAATGAAACGCTGCTCTGTGTGTTGTTTATCCGGTGCTACGGACTATTTTCGAGTAGTGTCACAAGGATGTGCGATGAGCGGCAAGTACGAAGCGTGCCAAGACTCCGGATCCAGATGGCACCACCTGGTTTTGTGGGACGCCTCGCAGTGCATTTAGGGATCAGCGATCAGCATTTAATGGGAGACAATCGGGAGTGCTCCTAGTCCTGGGGTGCAATGGCATATCCTGTTCTTGGGGTCAGAAAGTGGATGTCAAACGAATTGGGGCCTAAAGTTGAGTTAAGAACAAATTGTGAAGTTCTTTCTATACTATCAATAAATAGGATTATAGGATATAGGATTTAAGATGTAGAAAATTAATTCATAATTAAGATTCATTTCTGAAAAATGTTGAATCTCGGTGGCCGGAAAACACTCGAAAAATTATTTCAAAACCATGACAATATAAGATTAGGAAAATTTTTAAAACTAATCAACTAAACTCTAAACAACCCCGAAAATCTAAAGATTATATGTCGCAATCCCATTTCTCAATTAATTTAATCCCCTTAACCATTATTTAAAATCCAAAACTTAAAATCCAAACGAATCGAATAACAATTCTATATATAAACCCGAATTGCTCCTATTAAATTGTTTTTTGACCTAGGAGGACGATCCGAACTAATTTTACTGCTTGGAAGGCACACCCCCCAGATAAGGAACGTAGCGAGAGCTTCAGCCTTGATTAGGGCCTCAGACTGACGCCTAGACGTCATCAGGCTTATCAGGATGCTGACCCATGGGGTTCATCAGACCCATTCAGCGGGAGATTACCGCTGGCGGATTGTATTCTGATTTCAGAAGATTCAGTTTCAAATATTGAGTCGTGGCGCGCGGCAGCATCTCGAAATGTGGCGCCAACGCATCCTGCAGCAGGCATCCCGCCGGGGGATGAGCAAGCAAGCCAAAGGAGTGGGAGAAGGAGGAGCACCACGAAGGGAGCCCAGTGGATCGCTGCCCTCATCGGCTGATGTGGTGGTGATCGGCGGCGGGTCCGCTGGCTGCCACACTTTATACCACCTGGCACGACGCGGTGTCAAGGCCGTGCTCCTGGAGCGTGCCCAACTCACGGCTGGCACCACCTGGCACACCGCCGGCCTCTTGTGGCGCCTGCGTCCCAACGACGTTGACATCCAGCTTCTGGCCAACTCGCGCCGCATGCTGCAGCAATTGGAGGAGGAAACGGGCCTGGATCCGGGTTGGATACAAAATGGAGGCATCTTCATCGCGCACAACGAAACGCGACTGGACGAGTACCGAAGGCTGGCCACGGTGGGCTCTGCTCTGGGCATTGAGAACCAGGTGCTGAATCCCGAGGAGACACAGAAGCTGTTTCCCCTCCTCGATCCCTCGGCCTTTGTGGGAGCTCTCTACTCCCCGGGCGATGGTGTCATGGATCCTGCCATGCTCTGTGCGGCTCTCAAGAAAGCAGCCACCAACCTGGGCGCTCAGGTGATAGAGAACTGTGGCGTGGATGACCTCCTCCTGGAGCAGACCTCCAGGGGTAAGAAGGTAGTGGGTGTGTCCACTTCCTTTGGCGATATCAGGTCCGAGAAGGTGGTGAATGCCACCGGCGTTTGGGGACGCGATCTGGTGGCCAAGCACGGCTCCCACCTGCCGCTGGTGCCCATGAAGCATGCCTACATTGTGTCCGAGTCGATTCCCGGTGTGCGCGGGTTGCCCAACATCAGGGATCACGACTACTCTACCTACTTCCGGATCCAGGGTGATGCCATTTGCATGGGTGGCTACGAGCCGAACCCCATACTGCTGGAACCCGTGCCCAAGGACTTCCACTTCGGCCTCTACGAGCTGGATTGGTCCGTGTTCGAGGCCCATGTGGAGGGCGCCCAGAAGTTGTGTCCCAGCTACGCCAAGTATGGAGTCAAGAGCACGGTCTGTGGCCCCGAATCCTTCACGCCCGACCACAAGCCCCTCATGGGTCCCGATCCCGTTCTGAGCGGACTCTACCACAACTGCGGCTTCAACTCGGCGGGCATGATGTTCGGCGGCGGTTGTGGCGAGCAGACCGCCCTCTGGGTCACCAAGGGACAGCCGGACCTGCCCATGTTCGGTTTCGATCTGCGACGCTTCACCCAGGAGCAGGGCAAGGCCACGCAATGGATCAGGGAGAAGTCGCACGAGAGCTACGTGAAGAACTACAGCATGGTGTTCAAATATGACCAGCCCTTGGCGGGACGTGACTTCCAAAAGGATCCGCTCCACGACGAAATGATGCAGGCGGGCGCCGTGATGGAGGAGAAACAAGGGTGGGAGCGGCCGGGCTTCTTCCTGCCTCCGAACTCCAAGAAGGCGGTGGTTCTGCCCTACGACTGGTATGGCAGCTATGGCCACCAGAGGATCCAGGACAGTGAGTACGAGCGCGTGCTGGACGGAGATTTGCACTACAGTAGGTTTTCGGAGCATCACGAACGGGTAAGGGGCATTTCTTATGGTTACATAGCTCGTATGAAGATACTCCTTTCGTTCAGATCGGATCGGAGGCCTTGGCCTGCCGCAACAACGCCGTCGTCTTCAACATGAGCTACTTTGCCAAGCTTCTGCTGGATGGTCCCCAGGCCCAGGAGGCCGCCGACTGGCTCTTCTCCGCCAACACCAATCGAGAGCCCAGCAAGTGAGTTCCCAGCAATATCCTCCAGACCCCTGTATCCATTTCCCTTATTGCCAGAACCGTTTATACCTGCGCCCTCAATGATGCTGGTGGGGTAGAGGCGGACGTAACCATCTCCCGCCTAGAGTCTGGTTCAGGACAAGTTCACGATCCCAAAATCAATGGTCAGGGCTACTACATTGTGGCTGGCGGCGCCTCTGCATTTTACACGTACAGCGCTCTCCAGGCCGAGATCCGGAGGAAGGGATTCAATGCCAATCTCAAGGACTTGACGGCCGAGCTGGGTGTCATCTCCATCCAGGGACCCAACAGCCGAAACATCCTGCAGCCCCTGATCGACTGCGATCTGTCTGACGAGCAGGTGCCCCCGAACAGCACACGACTGGCTTCCTTTGGGGATGTGGGCGTGCGCCTGCTCCGAGTGAGCTTCGTGGGCGAACTGGGCTACGAGCTCCATGTGCCCAAGAATGACTGTGTCGCTGTCTACAGGAACCTAATGAAGGCGGGAGCTGGGCAGGATCTGCGCAATGCTGGCTACCGCTCGCTGTACTCGCTTAGTAGCGAGAAGGGCTACCACCTGTGGAGCTTCGATCTCCGGCCGGATGACACTCCCCTGGAGGCTGGCTTGGGATTCACCTGTCGTCGCAGTGGAGCTGACTACCGGGGCAAGGCGGCCATTGAACAACAGCGATCGGAGGGCTTGAAGAAGCGCCTGGTCTACCTGACCCTCCAGGATCAGGTGCCCATATGGGGCCTAGAGGGTGTTTACCGCAACGGACAGCCGGTGGGCATTCTACGGCGTGCGGAGTATGCCTATACCCTGGGCAAGTCCCTGGGTCAGGCCTACATCTCCCGACCTGATGGCCAGCTCATCGATGTCGAGTACATTAAGGACGGGGAATACGAGGTGGATATCTTGGGCAAGAGGTACCGCGCCGACTGCCACTTGCGCAGCCCATTCGATCCCACCGGCCAACGGGTTCTCGGTAATTATGCATCGGAGTCCAAGGCTAATAAATAAAGATGAGGCTGTGTGTCTAATTCCAAGAACTCGTTCTCTTTTGGTTTGCAGGGAATCTCCTCCTTCCATCGGGCAGGCCACTCGATGTTAAGTGGCGGCCATAAAGGGCCATAAATTACTTTCGCCGCTGACAGAGGTTCGGAGAAAGGTCCGAGGAAAGCCAGACAGGCCGTCGGCGAGTCTGGGCATTCTGCGGTTTACGGCTCAATTAATTCCCCTGTCCAACTATTGTGACATAATGCCTCTTTGGTTTCTCCCAGGAATTCCTCGTCCACTTTCCACACGTAATCCTAGAGCCCTCGGTCTTCCTCTGGCCAGACAATCTGTCGCCTCTGCAGTGGTTATTATGTTCTTAAATGCGACACTATTTAGTTGTGATCTTGAGGTAATTCTTTCAGCTTAAATCTTAGTAAAACTTAAGGCTTCCTATGCCTCCATGGTCACCGTGGACGCTGTGTGAGAGGGGCTGTCAAAGTGCCCGGCTACCACCTCCTCCAGCGTCACATCGAACTTAAAGATGGGCCTCAGGTCAGTCTTTAGGCGGCAGACGACACCGGCGGACGCAATGTTCCAGTTCCAGCAGATCATGGCGCAATTTAGGGCCTCCAGATCGCCCTTCATGGAGACAATGTTCTAGGAAGGAATAAATTGAGATTACCAACAGGATTAATCACTCGGACTAAAGCTAGCTACCATGGCGACTGTGTAGTCGATGGAATTGATCTCCTCGCCCCGAATGACCACCAAGTGGGTTTCTCCGTTCTGATGGTTGAGGAAACGGACTACCTTCTCCTTGAGGTACTCTGCAGAGGCATAGTCCAGCTTCTGTTTTACATCCACCAGACCCACTTCATGGCCATTGACCTTCTCCAACTTGATGTCCACCTGGGGACGGGCACTGCTGTACAGGATGTACACCATATTGGCACCTATGCCGCACAGAATGCCGTACTCCAAGCTCCAGAACATGCAGGTTATCAGGGTGACCGTAAAGGGAAACAGGTCCTTCTCTGGAATATGTCATTTTGGAGTTTTAAACACTATTACAAAATCCTAAAAGAATATAATGTAAACTCACTCTTCGACAGCCACATGTCCTTGATCTTGTGCAGCTCCACCAGGGATATCATGGCCGCTATAATGATGGCAGCCAGGGTGCACTTGGGTATAAAGTAAAAGGTTTGGGTGAGAAAAGCCAGTGCCATGAGCACCAAGGTGCCAGTCACTGCACCTCCCAGAGGTGTCTTTACTCCGCTGGCATTATTCACCGCTGTTCGGGTGAAGGATCCGGTCACGGGCATGGACAGCACGAAGCTGCCCATGATGTTACACATGCCCAGAGCCACCATCTCCTGCGAGGCATCCACAATCTTTCCTTTGGCTGTAAATAAAGAATCCTTCTTAATTATAGATCGAAAGGAAGAAATCCTTAAGGAACCTACAAAATGCCTTCGAAATAGCCACAATTTCCAGGATCGAGATCATCGGAATGGAACCCAAGGAAGCGCCCACTGTGCTGATCATATCGCCAAAGGACACGTACTCCCCATCCACAGTGGTGCTGAAGGGTGGCAATCGGAAGGGCGGCACTCCGGCCGTTATGTTGCCGGTGACCCGGAAGGGTTGATTTCCATCTCTGCTCAGGATGTAGGCCAGGAAGGTGCCAAAGATCACAGCCAGGGCGTTGCGCGAGAGGCCTAGGTACTTCCAGAAGATGCGATTGCCCCACTTGATGTCCTTGACGAGCTGTTGGCAATATGTTTCGATAATTACTAGGTCCTTTAGAAGGTTAAAGTGAAGAGTGTGATATCTCTTCCGCATAAGAAAGCGAACTGGAGTGACACTTCCCCGAGAATTACTCGAAAGCGGAAACGAGAACGTGGTTAATTGGCTTCAATTGGAGAGGGAAAAACTTATTATCGGTATTCATTTATATATTTACCGTCATGAGGAGCAGGAAAACCAGAGAACAGATGCCCAGAAGGGCGTCCCAGATCCTTATGGAGTCCAAATGCGTGAAGAAGTTCTTCCAGGCGGGCAGCAAGTCATTCGAAGGACCTGTTAAATTCAAAGATTTATAAGATTTGAGTATACATGGAGTACCCAAGTCCTAACTTACTGGTGAGTCCCACAATATTGTTGATCTGGGCACTTCCTATCGTGGTGGCCGCCGCCATGGTGAAGCCTGTGATCACAGGAATCGAGATGAAGCGCACCAGCACGCCCATGTTGAGCAGTCCGAGCAGCAGGACAATGCAGCCAGCCAGGAAGCACACGAGAACAGCATAATCCGGACTGATGGTGGCATACTGGTTGACCATCAGGGCCATGATGGCGGTGGTGGCTACACGAGAGGCAGTAGAATATTAGCATCCTTACTCATATTCACAAAATATATTCACTAACCAATGGTGACATCCTTGCAGGAGCCGAAAACGATGTAGGTGAAGCAGCCCATAAAGGCGGAGTACAAGCCGTACTGGGGCTCTAGTCCGGCCACCACACCATAGGCGATCGCCTGCGGGATGGTCGTCAGGCCCACGGTGAAGCCAGCGATAAAGTCCTGCATGATGTACTCCAGCCGGTAGCGAGGCAGCCAGCTGAGGATCGGGAACTTGCTGGTCACGGTCGCCGGCCGACACAGCTTGCGACCTCCATCCCTGATAAGCGAGTCCAGGCTGGGCAGCTGCTCCCGATAGAGATTATCTGTGGAGCCATAGAACCTCTCGATCAGTGTCCACCAGCGCGATAACCCCTCCTCTTCCTCTCAAGCTAATCTTCCCTGGCAGCAACCGGGCTCAGACATCTGGCGATCTTGTTTTTATTGACATTGGCCTGGTCATCTTATCGGTTGGGAGCCGGTAAACTGAACTACCCCACGGAGATAAGACCTCTCCTTGAGATACACTTTTATGAATTGGCACGTATTTGAAGGGGGCAGTCACTCCGATTACAGACCCACTTTCTCGTCATAAATCCGCTATACACACTGACCCTGAGATTGCACGCCGGAAAACCCCGGGGGGACCAGTTACTCACCCTCGTCGGCTCTCATGGCGGATGATGTGCGAGTTCCGCGTTCGGAAAACTAACTGAGCACGATCGGAGGTCGGGCGATCAATATAACGATACCGGGAGCTTAGGCGACCGCTCAGTACGTCGCTCCAAACGCGACTGCCGCCGAGAACGTCGTCGGCACCGCTCGTAAGCGGTATTGCACTGCCGCTCGTGTGTTGGCCATATATGATTTACAAGAGCAGGTAGTTACCAGCTCCAGTTCCAGTACCAGTACATGAGGTGGCTTATCTTGTTGGCCAAGTTAAATTACCGCGATCAACAATTACAGAGATAACTTGGGCGATTGCTCCGCGGACCAGACGACGGTTTAGTGGAGCCACAACAAAGGCAATCCAATCCTAATAATAATAATACTAATATTCATATAATAATAATAATTAATATTAATCCTGTTTCTTTAGAATACTTCTTAAGACTGAGCCGAAGGAGACTCCTCGCTGCTCTTCCAGAGCTTGACGGTGAATTTGTTCTGCAGGGCCCCGGTGGCTATAACATTCTCCTTGGGATGACAGTCGGTGCAGATCACCTGGTCGCCCTCGGTGTCCGCCTTCTGGACCAGCTCCTTGGTCTGTAGCTTCCAGATGCATAGCGACTTGTCCTCGCTGCCAGACACGATCCAGATGCCACCCGTGATCGAGAAGTTCGAGTTGATGCAGTAGGCCTCGTTCACGTGGCCGCGGTAGGAGCGCAGGCACTTCGCCTTGAGGTAGTTCCACAGCTTCAGGGTGCAGTTGAGGGTGGAGGCCAGGACATACCGGCCATTCGGCGAGAACTTTACATAGCCCACCGGTGAGTTGTCGGCGTCGATCAGCGTCTTCAGCAGCTGTAAGGTGGCTGTGTCCCAGACGCGGATCAGGCCGTCAAAGCTGCTGGTTGCAAAGAGAGTTCCATCGCGGTTGAAGTCCAGCGAGGTTATGGGATCCTGATGGGCTGCCACCACCTTGAGGGTCCGGGTCGTGCGTACATCCCACATGCGGACGGTCTCATCGTAGCTGCAGGAAGCCAGCAAGTTTCCCGACGGATTGAAGCGGCACGCAAAGACTTGGCGGTTGTGCCCTTCCAGGATTTTTTGACACTTCCCGATGCGAGAATCCCACAGACGCACGGTCTTGTCGTCGCTGCAGCTGGCCAAGAGGTGTTCCTGCGACCAGGTCACATCATTGATTCCCACCGTGTGACCGGACATCGATTGCAAGAACTTTGCCGAGTTAACGTCCCACAGCATTAGGAGCTTGTCCGCCGAGCCGCTGGCCAGCTGCTCGCCATCCGGACGGAACTTTACGGACGTGATGCATAAAGTGTGTCCGGACAGCGAGTTCTTCACGGCGTAGCCCGGACTATCGAGCTTCGGCGGCAAAGGCACCCTAAAGTTGTAATCATCCGCTTCCAAATTCTCAGAAGTTTCCAGTTCCTCTCCGGGAATTATGGCCTCTGAGCAGTCCATTTCCTCCGATTCCAATTGATCAGCCATCTTCTATAGCGTGGATAGAGTACACATAAATCCAGGATATGACATTTACTGAAGGAAATAACTCACTTTTTCTCTTGCTAATAAAATTATTAAAATAATTCAAAGGCAATCACAATTATGTCGCTTTATAAATGGCGCTGGCGCTGTCACCGTCCGACACATGTCAAAGTTGTTCAAAGCTTACCAACACTGCTTGGCTAAACTGACAGCTACCTTGTTTATGCATAACCTACAAATTTATACATAACCTATAGCGTGGATCGAGTACACATAAATCCAGGATGCGACATTTACTGAAGGAAATAACTCACTTTTTCTCTTGCTAATAAAATTATTCAAATAATTCAAAGGCAATCAATTATGTCGCTGGCGCTGTCACCGTCCGACACATGTCAAAGTTGTTCAAAGCTTACCAACACTGCTTGGCAAATCTGACAGCTACCTTGTTTATGCATAACCTACAAATTTATACATAACCTACAAATTTATGCATAACCTATAAATGCACGTGGCTTTACCATTAGTTTTTGCAGGGTATTTTAATTTTAGTCAGAAAAATTGGGAAAAATGTTAATTTTTGTTTCACTATGGAAATTTTATATATATTCCTTTTATATTATATTTTATTTAGTTTATATATTCAAAATAAGAGCATGGTTTGCCCTATTTTCTCAAACAGATAATAAATCCAGTCAATGGCTAAAAAGTTCTTAGATAAATGTAATTTTTGGTTGCAGTTGTAATTTAAGAAACTTCAAAGAAATATATCAATTCAAAAACTAAACGCGCCATTTCCATTCATTAAAAAGTTTTATAAACACAATATTTGCCGAGTGACAACAAATGCTCTATTCGCCAAATTGTTTGCCCAGACAGCTCAAGTATATAAGGTGGTCTTAAACGTGAAATGCTTTTTTTTGAGAACGGTATTCCCATTGCTCTCTCTCGATTCCTAGCACTTGCATATGTATCTGATCTGCAAAAGCTTATCGTTCCTGAGTAATAAAAATCAGACTGAGAAGCGAACAAACAACAGCAATTAATTGGCAGGTAAATATTTGGGGACAGGGCGGCCCCAGACTTGTTAACCAAACATTAAACATTGCCGCCGATATTTGTCACCTAATTATTTGCTGATTCTGCAAAAACTTACACATGTACATGTGGTCGGAACTGGAGAAGGCGCGATAATAAAGTCAGTGAACTGACTATTAGCATAATCATTTTCCAGAAAAGACGGCATTCCAGGAATGCTACCAAAATGTTTCACAATTTATAGTTGCTTGAACGCACCTTTAACTAACTAGTAAGTAACTTTAACTAAACGAGTAATGAATATTATATATCGCCTAATCATTGGGGCCGTTCTGTGGGTTAACGCCTTCCTTTATGAGAGCATGACTTGGAGGAATTCATCAACAATATAAGTAATTATGGCTATCGAAAGGCAACCATAAGTGGAAAGGCCTAACATGTGGCCATTTTTGAAGTTATTCCTCGCTTGGATGCCTATTTTAATCAGTGCTGTCTGTGGATCTCCCTTAGAATTAATCTTTCGAGCTACTGAGGAATCTTCGCTTTCTGTGCTGGTAATTTACAATGACTACTGTCCTGCATCCTGGTTAAGGGATGTCTTTGGGAAACCCAAAATTCCGGTGGTCATACGCTCAGCCAAAGATGTTCACCAGATACACCAGCAGTTCACTAGACCTTTGCATGTTCTGTGTCTGCCTGGATCTGAGCTGCAATTTGATCGGAAATTAATCCAAAACTTGGTCACTTCACTGGATGAGTTTCCCCAACAAAAGGTTGTCCTGTATGTAGCCAACAGCTCTTCAGATCGTAGGAGAATGGACGCTCTTCTTCAATCCATTGCGAATTTCCGTATCCAAAACGTAGTTTGTATCTTCGCAGCCGATGAGCGGGTATTCTTCTACAGATACCACCGATATCCTAACTTTCGAACGGAGCAAAAACCTTTACAATCATTCCACATATTTGAACATCACTTTCCCAATATGCAGGGTCATCCACTGATTGTGGTTCCCGACCAATGGCTGCCGCGCTCGATCCTGTATGTGGACAGACGCACGGGTAAGAAAATCCTGGCCGGATCCGTGGGCCGTTTCATTCACGTTCTGGCCTGGAAACTGAACGCTACACTGCAGCTGACTCAAGAGGTCACTCCTGGACGGTTCCTTCATACGAACGAGCTTCGCGAACCTGGCAAAGAGATGTGCTTTGATGTCCCGGCGAGTATGTCGATGCTGGAGCGAGGAGAGCAGTTGCCACGCACAAGTTATCCGCTGGAGCTGACCCACATTTGTCTGATGATACCCGTGGCCCAGGAGATTCCGCTGAAGGACATCTATTGGCACCTGAGCAGCGCTACCAATATTCTTCTGGCCGTCATCATTGTCTATGCGTTTGGCTTCGTACTGTGCTTACTTCGAATTTTAAGGAGTGACAATGTCCGTCTCGTAGATTTTCTGCTGAGCGATGAGGCTTTGCGTGGGGTTCTGGGCCAGTCCTTCAGACTATCCTGGCCAAGGAGAGGCTGGTCAAGTCGATGGATCTACCTAATGCTGGGCATCGTGGGTCTCAACGTGAGCAGTATCTTCGAGGCGGCTCTAGAGACCATGATGGCGCATCCACCGAGAGAGTTTCAGGCACAAAGCTTTGCTGATCTGCGGCGAACGCGAATGCCCCTGGTGACCACGCCCGAGGACTTGCACACAGTGGTGGACTGGCACCTCAACCTCTTGGTCGTCAACGTGAGTGAGTACCACCACCTGAGAAGCAGTGGTAACGCCAGCAGTGCCTACTTCGCCTCTCGACTCCACTGGACGCTGTTCAATGAGCAGCAGAAGCGGTTCACCCGGAAGCTCTTCGCCTACTCCATGGACGCCTGCCTGTGGTCGCTGGCCTTGCTCTCGTTTCAGTGGCCACAGAGCTCCTGGCTCGCTGAGCCAGTCAGCAAACTGATTCTGGAGATAAGGGCGAATGGGCTGTACCAGTTCTGGGTGGGAATGCATCACTACGATATGACGGAAGCGGGGTTGGCCGGCCTAGAGGATCCCAGTCTAAAAGAGGATGTGAAGGGCTCTGCTGCGCTGCGGCTGGACGATCTGCAATGGGTGTGGCTGGCCTACGGAGTGCTCGTAGCTGTTTCCTTACTAGTCTTCTTTCTGGAAATATTCTGGGAAAAACTTGGATTCACACATTTATTCCACAATTCAATGATTTTTTTCAACAATTATGGAGCACATTAACACACAGAACTTTAACGATTAAAATTTAAAATGATGTAAACTACTCATCGTCATCGATGATCTCGATGGGTGACCCTGACTCCTCGGGGTCTTCATCCCCACTCTCCTTGCCACTAGTGGGATTCTTTAGGTCTTCAATCTCATCCTTGAGGTCTTCGATTTGCTCCTCATAGCGACGCTTTTGAGCGGAGAGCTGTACAAGATCGGCGATTAATATTTACCAACATATTTTCTAAAAACTTGACGAACCTTGAACTCTGCTTCCCGTCCAGCAATTAGCAGTCTTTTCTCGCATTCATCTTCGTGCTGTTTCTTGTTGTTTTGGATTATCTCCTGGTACGTTTCGGTCAGTTCCTTGCGCAGCTTCTCTTCCAGCAACTGCATCTGCAGCACATGATCGTGCTTAAGGCGCTCAACCTCCAGCTGAAGGTTGACTATCTCATCCTCCAGTTCCTTTGTGTACTCGTTGCCGCCCTCGTCAGTTGCCATTTTCGAAAACTCCATGAAGCCAGCGTAGCTGATGCGATGCTGCTTGATCACCGGCTCCTTGAACACTATATTCTTTGCAATCGATGCGAAGTTGAGTACATTGAGATTCTCCTCATAGTATTTGTCCACGGGAGTAACCGTGACGATCATTGCCAACTTCTCCTTGCCCAACAACGCCGCCTGCAGTAGCATCGTAAGCTTGGAGTCCCGATACGGAATGACATCGGCGTTTTTCTTCTTTTGGGCCGTGCTAGCCGCATCCAGGCAACGGCCCAGGACCATTAGTGATGTGTTGATGTTCTTGGCTTCCTTGAGCCGCAGGCCAGTGGTGCCAGTGTTGTTCACTCGCTCGGAGCCCGCCAAGTCGCAGAACTTGTACGAACTCTGTGTGGTGATGCCCGATCGGTTGTACTTTAGAATGTCTACGGTAAAGACGCAATGCGATCGGCTGGAATTTGCGTTCACCGAGGTGGCGGCATATGTGGAACGCTGTTGGCCCAAGCGCAGCAATCTTAGCGCTTCCTCGCTGCTCTTTACAAAGACACTGGTCAGCCCCTTGACGAACACATGTCCCTTATTGCATACGACCTTCAGGTTCTTGCGCGGCCCCTCAGCCATCTTCGCTTGTTTCGGTGGAATTGCCAACAGATCGTGCACAAGCTCGTTATAGATTTCCACAAAGGACACCCAAATCAGTACCGATTCGTCACTGGTCTCCTTTGTCTCGAACGTGTGATCTTCGTTAATTGTCTGCCTTAGCCGCTGGTATGGGGCGCCCATATCAGGACACAGATCCAGCAACTTCTTGCGTATTTGCAGCTCCTTAAGAGAGGCGTCATCCTGCAGAAAGACAATGCAGCCATTGATCAGCTTTAGCTTGGGTGAATGGTACACCGAGTCTTTGCAGATGGTGAAAATATTTTCCAGGGCACGGGGAATGATGCCAGCGCTCACATCATCACCTGAGAGAGTGCTTTGTTTAGTAATGAATCAAGGAAATCAAGGTGAAGAACACTTACCAAGCAGTGTGTAGGTTTTTCCAGAGCCCGATGTGCCGTAGGTCATAATGGTCACGCACTCTTCTTCGCATATCCTGGGGCCCACGCAAATGTCGTATATGTCGCGCTGGTCCACACAGCTATCGAAGATGGAGGTGAAGCCAAAATGCTTTTCCATGCGGTTCACATTGTTGCTGGTCGAGTCCACCTTGTAGCTGGTGATGAGGACGTTCCCATCATCAGAGATTGAATACGCCTTTGAGGATTCGTTCACGGGACGCAAGCGCAGGAAGACCTGAGGCCCCGTCTCCAGGCTCGTACTCTCGGCGTTGCTCGTAGCGACGGACGCAGTATCGACGCCACTCGCCGTGTACTCCGATTCAGTTTCCGACCCTTCGGAAAAACTCTCCTCCTCGGACTCCTGGATGTGTTCAAACAGACGCATCTTTTTGTTGGGCCGCGGGCGGTAGCGACGGTCGATGGAGGGTTCGCGGGCAACCAGGAATGAGCGCATCTCCCGCTTGTTCATCTCTGAATTTATTTGGGTTTCCATGCTGCACCGTACACTGTTAATAAAGGATTTTAGGGTTTCTGCTTCCTTTCGCGCGAATTTTCATGCGCCTAGCTAGGGCTGGCAATTGTTCTGAGAGCTAACACCAGGGATGTAGTGTTTCCGATAGCACCTATCGATAATCTACACCCTGCCGGTTGAAGTTCAAATTGAAATTCAAAGCTACAGTTAATCTAGACTAGATTGAACTTATTAGATCAGAAATAGGTTTTACATAGGAAAGAACTGGCAAACACAGGAGACAACACAACATTACCACTTGCAAAGACACTCCGCTGTACCAATCGCTTAACTGGCAGGACGCCCAGTCCATCTGCTCGTACTGAATCTTCACGTAGACATACTCCAGTACAATAAAACATCACCCAAAGTTTTACAAGTTCAGCTATTTGGCGGACTCCGAGTGAATCACTGACACCACCTGCCTCCGTTTCAAGGAGGCGAAGAACAAACTATTTAAAAAAGGATTTCGGTTCGTTGTCTGCGTAAAAGAATTGGGTTCAAGAAGCCAAAAAGATTTAGTAAACGTAACTTTTTCTGAATAAACAACAAAACATGTTTCAGAGTAAACGATTAAACGCAAAACCGACCCGTTCCGGTTCTTCCTGGACTGTGTAATTTATAGTCCTGTTCATTTCGATTTGTTTTTAACAATGAATTTGACAATTAAATGCTGACAAAAATTTGAGCATGTGATTATATTTAATCGTCACGAGCAGTTACTATTTTACACTTCTGCAAGTCCAAAAAGGAAGTGCACAATAATATCATACTACAACACTTCTTGAATTTTCCAAAAACCGTAGAGATCTCCAGCATCCTCCCAAGGATATAGCACAACAGTTTACTGATTGTAATATGCATATCTCAAAATATGTAATCTTTGCTAGTGTAGTTACAGTTGTTAAATAGTTAGTTTATGTTTTGTGTGTGTGATCGTGTTGCATTCAAGTTGATTTACAATTATTTGTCCATTGTTTCCTGCTGCAAATAAATATTACAAAATAGGTGGTAAAAATAAATAGGTATTCAGGCATGCATCTTAATCATAGTGTGTTGTGTGTATATAATTATAATTATAATAATATATTATAATATATATATTATAATTATATATTATAATATATATATTATAATTATATATTATAATTATAATTATAATTATATATGTAATATATATATGTTTATCTGCTTTCTCAAGGTACTTAAGTCACGTTGCATCTGAGAGAGCAAAGAAGAATATAGAACAGATTGCAGAGAGAGATTCGAAGTTAAAAAAGAAGTACATCATGGAGATCGCACGTAAAACTAAGGTATCATAAATCTTTTAGCCTAAACACAAGGTTAATTTGCACTAAACGGAATGTTAAATACACAGAGAGAATGTCACGAGATTGATCTACTAACAACAGGGTTAGCCGCGGGATATAACAAAATAAATAATATAAAATAATATTCAAGGGGAGCTCAGATAACGCTGCTTAGATTCGAGCCGGAAACGGATTCCAGGTTGTTTTTCTGTGGTGACATGGCCAAGCCATTGCCATTGCTTATACCGCCATCGAGGAGCTGCAGCAACCTTTGGCGCGTCCGTTTGTCGCTGACACAGATGCACTGAATTAGACTGGTTAGCTGTTTCGTGGAGTACTCATCGCCCAGGCGCTGCTGTTCAATCCACTCCTCGAACTGCTCGGGCGCAAAGTAGTAGGTCTTGATGAACACATCCACGTAGGAGCGGTGCTGCGGGTACTTTTGGTTCGAGATTAGCTCGAGGAACGACATAAAGTTAGCAAAGTCCAGCTGCATGAGAGCTCGTCCGCCCGCCGAACATTTCTTTACATTGGAGAACCTTTAAAAATTACAAATTAGAGAGCGAATTTACGATTAAGAAGAAAATAGACACACCCCTCCACTAGCAGATGGGTGGCCACATGAGCCATGGAATTCCACACTGGCTTGCTAGGCACCGGCACCTCCTTAGCGATTTCTTCCAGGCACATGGCGAAGCTCTGTATATTCTGTAAATAAGTAATTAGCTACTTTTATCCTGGGTATATCCTTGTTCGCTCCTTACTCTATTCAGCACATCGCTGTAGCTGCTATGCTGGTGTATCACATGATTCACATCCCACTTGACCTTGGCCATCTGGGCCAGAATCGCCGACAGATCGATGACGCGCGACGTGACGCACGTGTAAACGGGTTTGGCCAGGTCCGCCATATACTCGCTGTACTCCAGGTAGCTGCTCAATGCGGGACGCTCGGCGAGGGGCAGTAAATGGTTGAGATAATGCTGAAGAATGTGGAACTGCTGAAGCATGCTGCGTCCCGCCTCCACCGCCACAATGCGCTGGGAGAGCCCGTACAGTGTGTCAGGGTTGGCCAGCTCATTGTTGGCCTGCAAATTAACTCAATTAATAAAACTGGAATTCATAGATCTGCTTAAAGGGATCCGTACGAGTGAGGAAAAATTGAGGGGCCACAGCTTGATTTGAGGCAGGACATTGACCTCCACAGCACGCAGGCGTTGCTCCAGCCGCGGAGTATGCAAATTGTCTGTGGCCACCATCTAGAAAGGATTTTGATTTCAGAAAGATTGAAGATTGATAGGATTAAAGCAAGCGAGCTACTCACCGCGTCTTTGCCAAAGATCTCGTGCACGGCATACGCGTAAAAGTCAATAAGCTCAAGCATGCTGGCCACTATCTTCGGCGATATGCAGTGGAGCAATTTGCACATCTGCAGATATCTCCCGATACAGCGCAGCACATTCAAGGCGGTATTGTTCACCAGCAGTTGGCTGTGGAAAGATAAATACCATATAGAATGCATTAGGCAGTGCAAGACTCTACTCATACTTGTTGGTGTCGTCAAACTCCTTGCTCTGCAGGCTCTTCTGCTCGTCGTCGCTCTCCTCGCTGAAATAGCACGAAGCCTCGTCTACAATGCCCGAGAGAATATCCTCCTCCAGCATGGCAGCGTCCAGGCCGCCGTCAAAGGGCGAACTCTTTTCGGAGAAGCGCAAAAAGTAACCATAGGAACCGTAGATTGAGCTACCGCCGCCATCTTGGGAGTGCACCGACACTAGCTCGTCGCAGTTATTGTTGCTGATGGGAGAGTTATTAGAGGAGGAGGCCAGCAAGGCCGTTGTCGGGGATTTGTGGCGTCTCAGAGTGTGCCGGACCGATCTGAAGTCCTGTAAAGAATAGAGCTAGATTCAGAACATGAAATTCAAATCAAAACAAGTCTCGGTACTCACAGGCAATTGAAGAATGTGCGCAAACGAGTCCACTGGCGTCCAGGACTCGTTGTCCAGGAACAGACAGATCTCCTCCACACAACAGATGTGGTAGCGCCGGAAGAACTCCTCGCTCTGCTGCTGCATCGTCTCAATTAACTTCTCCGATTGCTCGCCACAGAACTCCAGGCCGACCTTCTTCAGGCGCTGCACCACGGACAGCACCTGAATGAACTGGTCATACTTGAGCGTCTTCAGCTTGGCCGCCTGCAAGAACAGGCACACCTTGGTCAGAATGTCGTTCCACACACGCGACTGTCCTTTTTTCAGCTTCTGCTGAATATAAACATCGGGCGAGTCCTCCTCGTCCTGTCCATATAGCTTGTAGTTGTTGTGCCACATCACCACCTGGTAGTAGGAGGCCAGAATGGTCCAAAACGTTTTGCACAGACTGATCAGGCATGGTAGTAGCTTCTCCACGCTCAGCTGCTCACACAGCTGTTCGTAGAGCGGCTTGGCCTGGTCATCCTGCCCGGGATCGCTGTATCCGCGCAGAACGGCGTTAACCGACGAGTGTATAGCCGAAATGTAGTTGATGTGCAGCTGGTCCATTGCCATAAGCGATTTGTTTGCCAGCTTGTAGGCCTCCTGCAGCTTGGCATACTTGCGACCATCAAAACCGAGGACCATCTCGTTAAGTACCGTGTCCAGTTGAAACTCCATGAGCAACATGGTCTCTTGCAGCTTCTTGGAGAGCGATTGCACGCAGTTGAACTGCATGTACGCCTCCGCCGAGCTTTTGCACTGTAACAGGAGAGCGATGGCAGCGCTGTAGTTGTGGTCCGCCAGCAGCTTCTGCACCTCCACGTCGGTGGTGCGCTGAAAGGGATTTGGGATTAAGCTGAATTACAGAATGATTAATATAATTTCTTACCAGCTTCTTGATAGCCACCAGGGTGTCCAACACCTCCTTGAGGACCTCTCGCTTGCGATAGCTGGCCAGAATCTCCAGGCTCGTGGTCGTCAGATTGGTGCGAGCGAAGTTCAGGTAGGATCTCGCCTTCTGGCACGTCCACAGCGACTCCTCCAGCTTCTTCTGGGTATCATTGATGGCCGCGAACTCGCTGCTGCAAGCATTCCGCTGCTCCAATATGTTCTGCAGAACCTGTTTGGTCAGAACCTTCTGCTGGGTGCGCAGTTGTGCAATTGTGACCTCGATGAGCTCGTTATCGATGCCATCGTTGAGAACTTTCTGCGGGAGATCGTATGGAGCAGGTAATGAGTCAGTGGCTTGTCGCAGCTGCCAGCACCAGCTTACCTTGAGCTCGTACAGCTGTGGGTTGCTGTCGGGGCTGTAGTAGCACTGCTCTATGCCCTCCAGGATTTCCTGGTCCGACTTTTGTGCGTTTGTTTGTCCCGCGGCGGTGGCCGCATCCGTGGCATCTGCTTCATGGCTGGGCGAGGTGTCCGTGGTTACCGTTTGGATGAAGTAATCCGAAAAGCCCATGGCAGGAATTTTCATTTGTCTGTTCGTCTGTGTGCGTGTGTTTGGTGGGCGGAACAAGACAATGGCAGAAAGGGAAACTGATTACTTCCGGCCATTACACAGTCGTGTGGCTAGTGGTTACCTGTTTGTGCAGCAGATCCATGAATTTGCTCTTGAATTCGTCCATTTTGGCCTTGGAGTTCTGCATGTTTTAGCCATGAAGAAGAAAACGCAACAAAAAACACAAACTTTTCCCAACAGTGCAACGACTCGTGAGTGTGGCTCTCGCGATTGTATCGATATATCGAGTAGGGGTCTTCTGGCGGCCAATCAGCTGTTTTCAGAATGTCAGTTTTACAGTCTGGTCACACTGTCTTTATGTTAATTTTGTTTGGTTTAAATTTTTCTATCAAGGAATGAGAATTTTTTTTCTGGTGGAGATAAAGACTGAAAGATGCGGATCTGCATGGTGTCAGACTTCTTCTACCCGAGCATCGGCGGGGTGGAGGAGCACGTGTACAACCTTTCGCAAATGCTGCTTAGGCAGGGACACAAGGCGAGTTGGACACGACCCACAAAGATAATGATTTTTATTAAACCTCTAATCGGCAGGTTGTGGTGCTGACCCACGCCTATGGAGACTGCAGTGGCGTCCGCTACGTAACGGGCGGCATGAAGGTCTACTATCTCCCCATTAAAGTCTGCTACAACCAGTGCATCTTGCCCACAGCCGTGTGCAATGTTCCCATGCTAAGGGCGGTGCTGCTGCGTGAGCGCGTTGACGTGGTCCATGGCCACTCGGCCTTCAGCGCATTGGCCCACGAGGCGCTGATGGTCGGTTCCCTGTTGGGCTTAAAGGTATTGCTACACCAGCAAAGGAAATCCACAAAGTAATTCACTTCTCCGCCTTTCTTTCAGACCGTTTTCACTGATCACAGTTTATTTGGCTTCGCGGATCTTTCGGCTGCCCTGACAAACAACTTGCTGGAGGTCAACCTGGGAATGGTCAACCATGCTATATGTGTGTCGCACATCGGCAAGGAGAACACTGTTTTGAGGGCCCGAGTGGCCAAGCATCGTGTGTCGGTCATTCCCAATGCCGTCGATACCGCTCTGTTTACTCCCGATCCTCAACAGCGACCCAGTAATGGCACAAGTAAGCAAATGGAGCACCACGGTCTTATTGTCAAATTAATCCTCACTTTTCTCAGTTAACATTGTGGTGGCCTCGCGCCTCGTATACCGGAAAGGCATCGATCTTTTGGCCGGCATTATTCCGCGTTTCAAGAACATGCCCTATGTGCACTTTATAATTGTGGGCGACGGCCCGAAGCGGGATCTGCTGGAGGAGATTCGCGAGAAGACAAACATGCAAGACCGAGTGGAAATGGTCGGCGCTGTGGAGCATGCCCAAGTGCGCAACCACCTGGTGCGTGGGCACATCTTCGTGAATACGTCCCTGACGGAGGCCTACTGCATGGCCATCGTTGAGGCAGCAGCCTGCGGACTGCAGGTGGTCTCTACCAGTGTCGGTGGCATTCCAGAGGTTCTGCCCAAAAGCCTGATACTGCTGACAGAGCCGGAAATTGACGCCTTATACACAGGCATTTTAGTGGCCATCGAGAGGCATCTGAGATGTTCCTTTAAGGTAAATCCTCCGGCGACTTCGGCGGCAAATGGCCACGTGCCAACGGAGGCGAATGGACGAGGAAAGCGGCGACGCAATAAGGTAAACAAGGCAAAAGCAGCTACCACTTCCTTGCCTCAACTGCCCCAAACGGTCTTGGACCAGAAGAGCCACACAAAGCCAGTGCTTTGTCCCTACAGATGCAACGAGCTGGTGGAGACGCTCTACAACTGGGAGGATGTGGCCCTACGGACAGTAAAGGTGTACGATCGCGTCATGCAGGAGCGCTCCTTTAACACCAGCGAGTTGGT
This sequence comes from Drosophila bunnanda, assembly GCA_035046265.1. NCBI lineage: Eukaryota > Metazoa > Arthropoda > Insecta > Diptera > Drosophilidae > Drosophila > Drosophila bunnanda. Next base: position 2,456,565 of record JAWNOB010000029.1, read on the forward strand.
GTACGCAGTGTGGCAGCACGGCTCCTGGTTCTTGGTATTCTTCGTGGTGGCCCATTTCATGATGCGCCTGCTAGAGGCTTGGCGGCCCCGAAGATGCGTCGAGCCGGCCCAGGATATGCATCATTCGCCTAGCTAGCGATACCGAAACGGATACCATTCCTTCCTTTTGCTGTCATTTCGGACGGGAGTTTAATTATTGCTCACGTAGACGTAGTCCTAGAATAATACACTATCATCCTAAATCACTTTCCTAAATCCACCGTAATGGAGACGAAGTCCACAGATACCCAACCAGGGGTTCTGGCTCAGAGCTCCTCGCTGAATATCTTTCACGACGAATCGCCCTTGCCGCAACGAAATGTGAAAACGTGTGAGTTTTACCCCGTGTCATATCCATGCTGTTCAATAACTAATCGCAGTGTTCGCCAGCCGAGAATGTACCGCCCAGTTGCATGGAAAAGACCTTTTACGTGCTGTCGATCATTATGATCGCCCTCCTGCTGCCCTGGTCCCTCTTGTGCTGCATTAGGGTCTTGAACGAGTTCCAACGCGGAGTGGTGTTGCGTCTGGGTCGCCTGCGTCCGAAGCCCTGCGGGCCAGGCGTCATTTTCCTGGTGCCCTGCATCGACGTACTACGTATAGTGGACATGCGCACCAGTTCATTCAGCTTGGAACGGCAGGAGATCCTAACGCGGGACATGGTGACTATCAGCATTGATGGAGTGGTGTACTTCAGCATCAAGAATCCGTACGATGCGATAATGCAGGTGTCGGATGCCCAGGACGCCGTTGAGAAGCTATCTATGACCACACTACGGAACGTGGCTGGCACGCACAAGCTAATGGATCTTCTGGCTTCCAAAGAGTATTTATCCAGCCAGATCGAGACCATTCTTTACTCCACCACGGAGGCGTGGGGCGTGCGTGTTGAACGCGTCGAAATGTAACTAATACAATTTTTTTGCGATTATCTAATGACCAATAATCTATCATCTACCAGCAAGGAGATCTTCATGCCCGAACAGCTAAAACGCGCCCTGGCAGTGGAGCAGGAGGCAATGCGAGAAGCCAAGGCCAAAGTGGCTGCCGCCCAGGGCGAGCGCGATGCGGTAACGGCGCTGAAGGAGGCGGCAGACATCATGGAGACCAATCCGATTGCGCTCCAACTGCGCTACCTGCAAACCCTGAACACCATATGCAACGAGCAGACCAGGTCCTATGTCTTCCCCTTCCCCGTGGACATCGTGAAGAGGATGATGAAGTGACCGCCATTTTTTCTATTAAGTAGCTTAACATAATAAGAGATTAGCGTGCCACAACTAGTCCATCCTTTAAATCCAGCAATGCTTTATGCCACAAAAGACCTCCATTAGATTGGTAAATCAAATCAAACAACTAGATTTAGATCAGAGCAACATGCTCCCCATTTCACTGTACTTCATAAGCAGGACGGTTAAAATATGTACTCATAAGAAAACTCGCACCAAGCAAACTAACATGCAAGCAATTAATGTACTATAATATTTATAATCAACTATACGAATAATAAACCAATAAATACACGACTAGAATCGAGAACTGGCAGTGAATTTAGAATTTTTTGTATTACACTTTCAAATATCTTTGTTTTCGTCACTAACCGCCTTATCAGTGGAAATTTTAAAATTCAGAAGTGTGGCAACACTGAACTAACCAGGGCAACGACAAGGCTTCAAGCCATCCCTGTCCATAATCAATGCACTGCAGCCCTGGTTTATTTGGGGAAAAAAAATTAAGAGGGAGCAGCAGCGGAGAGACGGGAGATAAATTAATTAGCCACTGCTACCACATAACCCGCGGCGCTCCGTATACAAGACACCTGAACGTAACTCGCAAACGCAGACCCAGCAGTTATTGCTAAATTTCCAGCTGCCATCCAGGGTCAAGGTGAGCATAGGCAGCGATGACTGATGGCCACCTGAAAGTCTTACATTGGCAGCGGATTTTCGATTACACTACGATTCCAGATCGCTGTAGGTGAGGACGATGGCCGAACTGGTGCGGGACTGGCTGGCAGACTACCAGCGCACGCGGGGCCAGCCGGCCGAGGCGGAAGCGTTCGTTGTGGAGCACGAAACGGACCCGGAGATTGCTGAGGCCATCTTCACCATCTTCAACGAGCGGCAGCGCAATGAAGCGATGGTGCATGACATCTGCCAGCAGCTGCTGGCCTTCTACCGGTCGCCGGAACTGACGCTGCACAAGTTTCCGCTGCAGTTCATCCCGGTGCTCATCTACACGTACCTGCACTCGGTAGCCGGGGGCGATAAGAAGGCGGCCCGCGGCGTGGAGACGCTGCTCATCTGCATTTACAATGGCGAGGTGTCCACCGATGATGGAGGCCAACGCGTGGTGGCTTTCCGCATGCCCATCCTGGCCCAGACGTCCGTCTACCACGAGCTGAAGAACCTGCCCATGACGGACCTGCGGCGATGGGAGGAGAACTGCAACCGGGAGGTCAAGTGGGGTCCACACCAGCGCATCGAGTCAATACACGCCCAGAACCGCATGCGCATCCTCACGGCGCTGCTCTTCTGTTACAACCAGCAGGTTAGCCAGACGCAGAAGTCCTCGCTGCTCCACCTGTGCCGCGTTACGTCGCAACTGGTCAATCAGGGCTTCACCACGAAGTCGGGCCATGGCCACCGCATGAGCTACGGGTAACTATCGGAGAGCCTCACAAAGAGTTAAGCTTGTGTAACTATCCTTTTCAATTTTCAGCTCCGATCCGGCGACAGGAACCACCTTCCCCAAACCGTCATCGCCACGCATTCCACTGTCCGCCGCCTTCCTAATCGAACTGGTGCACGCCATTTACTTTGCTATGTTCAATGGCTATGGCACGATAGCCATTCAGACGCTGGACGACATCCACAACCGGGCCACCTACGAGATGTACTCGGAGCTGATCCTGGTTACCAGTGCGGTGCGCAACTCGCTACACGCCAATCCTTCCGGTCAGCCCAACGACGGCCCCATGGGTCTCAGTGTAGCCTTGACGCCGGCCACCACGACAGTGACCACATCTGTGTCAAAATCCATGATTACGAACGCCTCCTTCCGCACGAAAAAACTGCCCGACGACATACCCATCCAGGTGCAAGATCTCACCATGCAGCAGGCGCCGCAGCAGCTGGCAAGCGTGACGGAGGAGGCGGAGCCCGGCTCAAAGGAGTCCCCATCGACAAAGGAAAAGGAGAGCTCCGGATCGCGTACCTCCATCATGCGGCCCAGTATGGAGGGGATTAAGGCGCAGGCACACAAGGCGCTCATTGCCGGCTTCAAGAAGTCCAAGGATAAGGAGAAGGACAAGGAGCCGCCAAAGCCGCCGCAGCGGAAGTTCGACAAACACATGCAACGCAACTCGTTGCTCCAGCTGCAGGCGGAGAGTCCCAGTGCGAACTCCACAAGTGGGGATGTAGGGATGCAACCCACAGGCGGTGATGTGCTGCCTCTGCAGACGCTATCGCTGATTAACGAGAACGGGAGCAACAGTTTCAGCGTGGATAGCGACCTCAACGATGGCGTAATGGCAGTGAATGTCACATCCCTGCCCGCGCTGAGCAGCACCACCAACTCGGTGACCAGCAGTGACCTGCTCACCAAGAGCTTCGACTCCAGCATAGAAATGGCTCCGCTGGGCCACAGCAGCAGCAACGGTGGTAAGCTGACTGAGCACGGCCTGACAGCGGGGACGGCGGAATAGAGTGTGCAAGCCGATTAGCCAAATCCAAGTATCAAGTATATATATTTACAACCATTGCAAAGGCTCCGGCGGTGGTGAGAGGGAGGAGCCATCTACTCCTTCGTCGCTGCCCCTACTATATATGTATTCGCCACCTCAACCGCTGTGTATTAGCCGAAACGGAAGCCGGAAGCGGCGCGAGAGTTGATTTGACTTTATGGATTAAGGATCGTTTAAATTTGTTAAATTTGATGATGGGTTTCCTTAGTTGTTCGTGCGCATGTATGTATTATCTATTGTATATTCCAAAGCCCAATTGTTGGTTAGGCTAAGTGTTGCTAGGACGTCACAACAGTTATATACACTATAATCTCTGCTGCATGCAAATTGCCTCAAATAAGAGGGAAAACGATGCTCCATTTTCGGGGAGCAGCAGAGACAGATACACACACACACATCCCGGTGCATTTCACTCGTTTTAAGGCAAGGCAGCAGGCACACATTCGGCCATCATTGGGTCCACCAGGTAACTTCAATTGAATTCTACAGGAAACCGGATTAGTTCTGTCACTTATTAGCATATATATACATATATACAGGCATGTGTAAACTAATATATACATACAAATATTTATTGAACGTTGACTTGAACCATGTTATTGATTTAAAATAAATACAACAACTAAATACGTACCTCTTCGGGCTTCTTTCGGAACTTCCCCTGCAGGAAGATGCGCGGCACATCCACGCCCTCTTTGACATTGAGTGTCCGCCGATGCACGTAAGCATTGTCTATGATCTCGAAGCCATTGGCCTGGAAAAGCTGAGATACCTCCTGCTCGGAGAAGAAGTAGCTACGGGTCCCGTCCTGACGCACGTACAGATTCTCCGCTATTTTATTGCCCGGCTTGAAGCGAAGCTGCGCCATGTCGTACAGCCCGTAGTCCCTGAACATCACCAGTCCGCCTGGTTTGAGTAGCTTCCACAGATTCAGCACCACATCTACGAAATTCTGCGGATGTATGGCCGAAAGTACAAAGATCATGGTGCATACATCGAGGCTTGCTTCCGGTATGTGCGCGTGCACCTGTTGCGTCGTGATGTCGCACTGAAAGGCAGTTATTTGTCTGGGATCGTACAGCGGATTGGAGCGTACAAATTCAACGGCTCGGGGTGAGAAGTCGCAGGCGTAGAAGTAGAATCTGCCGCTACTGAAGCAACCTTCTTCGCTGGTCTGCTCCTCGAGGAGCGGGAACACGAGGTTTCCGACGCCGCAGCCCACTTCAAAGAGCGTGCGTTTGTCGCCGCTTGTTTCCTGGTCTAGCAGTTCTTTGAACTCCCTCGTGGTCCAGTGGCGGTCCTTAAAGAAGCGCGTTTCATTCCGCTTGTAGAATATGTCCCAGTTCTTTTGGGCATCAATTTCCAGCTTGTTGGCCTTAAATTCGGTCACGAAACCACGTTTGTTTTGGGCCTCCAGTTTTTGCCTCTCGTCTGCAGTAAGCTCCTTGGTTTGGGTGGTGAACACATCCGGTTCTGGGGCATCCTGAAGGCGTTTTAATTATTAATTTTAATTTAATAAAAGCGTGTTAGTAGGAGATTTACTTACCATACTGTTAATTTTATGTTGGGGTTTATATTTTAAACATCAATTAGTGAGGTATTTGGTGTTAAGCACTGGGACACTATAAATATCTTCTTTTTAAGAAAATAAATTGATTTTATTTGATTATTATTGTTTTTGAATTTTCTTATTTCCAATTCGAAGGCACGTAAACATCTTAACAGCTGATTCGCAAGGCAGGTCAACAGAATTTTATTTATCGATAGAAATAAATAGTATCGGTCTTCTTGGGCGCATAAGATGGTAATATGCAAATGATTGCCAATAGTCATGTGTATTGTGATGCCCCATTACATTCTAATTAATTAACAATAGAATATTAAATCAAATTTCAAACACTCATCCGTTACTGCCGTTATTGCCTTTACCGATACCGATACCGATAACTTGTGCACGCAATCGGAATTTGAATTTCCTTCAACGGTTCGTCCACTGACTGACTGAAAATAATTCCTTTATTGCCTTTGAGATTCTTATAGTTATAAAGCGAACATTTTAGATACAGCCATTAGGAAAACAAACAAATAACAAAAGTGAAATGAAAAGCAACGTCAATTGCTTTGTCTTTGGTTTTAGGAGGACACATCCAATGGGATGCCCTGTCATCTTGGCCCCTAGACCGTTATCTGCCCATAATGGTGGGCTCATCGGCCATTGCTACTTCGTCGTTCGGAGCCTTTGCTCCCTTCTTCTTGCCAGAGTACCACAGGAACATAACACCGCACATAATATTGTCCACAAACGTGAACCAGGCCAAGTACACTCCGTAACCATAACTAGAAATAAAGATGATCCTCAGAAACTCGTTATTATTCCCTATATTGCACTCACGTCAGTTCGGCGCCATCGGGATACGCGTAGAAGAGGTGGTCCTTGGTGTAGTCAATCGAGGAGAAAAGGACCTGAATCACCACCAGAGCCGTGGAGGCGGCCACCAGATGAATCCCGCCAGCCAGCCGCTTGAACATGTAGCGCGGATTCATGAAAGTGTAGAAGGAGAAGACCGCACCCAGGCTCATCACGAACAGGGTGATGCAGGCAAACGATGCCTGCGTCCGGATGTAATCTGAAAGGGAGTACCAAGTGACTGCCAATTATGAGCCGTCGTCCTTCAGTTGGGAGTGTGGAAGAGTGAGTGTATGTGGGAGTACCTACCCATTAGTTCGTCATCGAAGCCCGGCTCGTTGCGCAGGGCATTGGAGTTGGGAAACATGTCGATGTACTTGCAGCGCTCTAGGGCAAGACGGATATATAGACATACATACACAGAAATAATGGAGGTTCAGACTCACGATTCGGTATATAGCTGTAGTAGGCAGTCTGTCCACCACGCTTGGGCGGCAGTGGTGGAACCAGGATCAGGATCACACGCTCATCATTCAGGACGTAGGCCGGAATGCCGATGTCACGGATGTAGGTGCCCAATAGACGCACCACTAGCGGATAGTCCGTCCAGTTGCCGAAAATGGCCAACTGGGCCACCTCGGGAATGACATAGTACGACCAGGTGTTGTTGTACTTCACCCGCTGCAGTGCCGAACCGAAGGTGTTCCTCGCAATAATGCCCTTGACATCAAGCGGATCGATGGGTATGGGCTTGATTGCCGTGGCATTGATCTGCCGCTGATTGTCCTCCGTGTTCATCACAAGGTTCCGGAAGGCATTTCGCATCGTCTGGAAGCCCTCATCCTCTCCACGCGCCCAATGGGCAAACATATGACGCCGAGCCGACTCTGTAAAGTTATCCGACGCCTCCAGCGGCTCCTGGGCGAACTTCTTAATGAAATCCATGTGCGAGAGATTCCGTTTCGCCTCGTTGATGTTCGTCTGCGAGGTGTAGGACATGGAGCTGAAGTTGCGCACCACCTGGGCGTTGCTCATAGCATTGGGTACTATGGTGTTTCGGCAGTGACGCCACAGTCCCGAGTGCGAGGACATGAAAAAGCGGCGTGATTCCGGGATGAAAATGCCTTTAGAGAAATATATTTTTAAAAGTCTGTAAGTAGATCCTATAAAAAATTCGAAAACTTACCTTTTCCTCCTGATATAATAATCCAGTGATCGGTCGAGATGGCTACTATCCAGATGAGCAGGGACACCACCATTAGCAGACTGCAGCCGAGCAGGACTCGCCGTTGGAACATGTATGCCTCCATCAGCGGCCGCCGGGCCTCATCCCGGCCGATGGTTGATGTGGACAGGTCGCGCTTCATTCTGGGTCAATTACAGGATCACTTTCTCTCCCCCTCCTAGGGTTTCCTGGACGTTGACAACGGGCAATCCACACGCACATGGAACAGCGCACGTTCCTGGTGGGGAGAGCAGATAGTGTCAGAATGGTGAACAGGGGAGATGGTGGCGGGTTTAACCAGCTTTTATTGCTCTCTGTAGGCAAATGAAGTCATGCAGACACACATCGCACACACATGTGGGACATTCTTGGGCGCCACGACCGTTTCCATCGTCCGGCAGGTGTTTTTACCATGCCTACGCATCGGTCAGGCCATCTGACAACCTGCCCCATTCCCAGATCTGTCTCTAATTTAAACAATATATTTTATTTTTATGCTAAACATATAGCGGAGGGTAAAACAAGAGATCCCATATTTCGAAATCGTATCAACAATGTAATTTAAACTGAGTATCATTAAGAAGTAATGTATTTTTTTACTTCTTAAACCTTAATAATGGTACTCATTCTTTATAAATTACAGATTCTGTTTTTATGATAATTAAAGCAAAAAAGAGAAAATTAAGGGGTCATAATTTTGTATATAAAAAATAGAATAAAAGTATATCACTGACGAGAATGATTTTCTATGATTGTTGACCTGAATCCTGAAATCCTGCGGATGAGGACGGATGAAATTTTTGAGTTCCAGGTGAATAAACATGCCTGCTTTAAGATTTGCATGTGTTTTTGGCATAAAATTGAGTTAGCAAGAACCTTATTTAAACCACTTGTCACTTGTCTTTCTTGATATTAAAATAAATTGGTTTTTAAACCCATAACTAACTTAATTTTCTCTTATCATGCCCACAAAATTAAACAATTTTCCGCAACAAAAAACTATTATTTTAACCTAAACTGTAGTCTTTCTTAGTCAGCGCGCGAATCTCCAAGAACGTGCCCATTAATTATGTTGTTTTGGATAAATCGTTTTTTTTTTATTTATGTATTTACATGTTGCCACGGTGACCAGAAATTCCCACTCGGAAAAGCGGATTTCTGAGGCTTTTCCTCAGTTTTATATTTTCTTTCTTTTCGTTTGACAGAAATTAAGCAAATTAGTGGACACGTCCAAAGGCCCGCGGAAAATAAATGACAAAAATGCGAATTCCTTCGTCAAAATGATTTTCGCCTCTTCGCGGAATATGTGCCGAGAATTAAGTGCGCCTATTCCGAGTTCCCGAGTGGGTGGGTGGCGGGTGTGGAGCAGGAGCAGGACCAGGAGGAGGAGGCGGCATGGCGTGCACAAGTGCTGTATACATAGTTAGTGCTGCCTGTATGCCATGTGGGATGCCTTCCGAATTTATGATATTTTCGTTATTCCGTCTTTGTTCCGTGGCCAATAATTGGGATGCCGAAAGTGTCATCTTCGGGGGGAAAACCCAGAGCAAAAGAGAGACGAGCAAAGCGGCGCCAGCTTCTGTTCCTACTCCTCCTCCACTCACACGAACTCCTCCTTCACTTCCGCGATCTATTCCCGGAATAGATCTTGGCCGTTGCAGTTGCAGCTGGGAGGAGTTGGGCGCGGGCTGCAGCCACTTGCGTCATGAAGTGCGTCATCGGATGAGGCGTAGGAGAAGGAGATAGAGCGGATCGAAATCTTTAGATCTTTTCCAGCTCTGGGAGGAGTTCTAGGGCCTGTGCCCCTTCCGTTACTTTTCTTATAATATTTCTAAAACAATTTGCCATTATTTTTAGTTAGCACATTCCACTGACTGGCCACCGTCATTAATTCCCACCTCATTGTCTTTATTTTTTGGGCACGATTATTGACACTTTTGACAGGGCGAAATTTTTATATATTTTTTTCAAAACCGAAATAAACGCGAAACGCTCGCCTCTATTTATTTATTTATTTGTTTTGTGTTTCAGCCTTTGTTTTACTTGCTGTGTCTGCGGCAGCGGTGGCGGCGGCCATTGTATTTTTGGTATGTGCCGAGGAGGAGCACAACCGTCGTCGCAACACGTCGAATTCCGCATCCTCATCCTCCGCCTCCGCCGCGGCATAAAAGCGTAATAGAACGCGAATTTTGAGAAATGTGTATTTAATTAATGCCCCGCATAAATAATGCCAATGCCAGCCAGCACGGATTCTGATTTTGATACTGAAACGGATTTGGATTTGGGATCTGATCTGATCTGATCTGATCTGCCAGCTCCTCGGTCATAAACGCTCACGACTGACAGGCGTCCTGATTTATCGTTATATAAGAGCCAGGCGATCCGTGGCCATGTTTACCATTAAAGCTGCAACAATGCAACGGAGATCTCTGGGGCCCAGACTATATTGTTTATGGGGCGCAACGATGATGTGTTTAGTTTTTATGAGCTGGCGTTAATCGCCGAGACGGAGCGCCCGATAACAACCGAAATAAATTAAATATACTGTGTGAAGCGCGAAACGGAATGAAAGAGCGCGATCTTGGCGAATGCTGCTGCTCCTGGCGGGCGGCGATCGGCACGGTTCCGTCTGCTGCTGGCCAAGGCAGAGCACAGACTGACTGGCTACTAGCCACCAGTGGTTGTCGTTTGCCTTTCCGTTCTTCCGTTCTTTCAGGGGAGCGGGCTAAAACAATGGCAACAGGCAGCGGGCAACAGGCAGTAGGCAGGCAGTAGGCAGGCAGCAGGCGTAGCGTAGCGCAGCCATTGTTAGCGAGCATAAACATAAAAAATCGTTCTACATACGCGCCGCTGGGGAGCGGGCGTGGGACTGGGGCAGAGGAGCTGCCACCTGCAGCATGTAGCCGGAGGCAGGAATCTCTGGGGCTGTTGCTGGCACCGACCGACGTCATCGTTGCTTAATTGCGCCATAAACATGAACTCAACTCGACTCGGCCGATGCTGTGTGCACAAATTTAGAATTTAGATGGATTTAGGCATCTCTCTTTAATGGTACGCAGAGCATGGTACATGGGCAGCTATTTTTATATCCTCCTCACTAGCCACACTAGCCATCGTTCGACATTGCTCCGTCCGCGCGACGCTCTCTCTCTTCCGCCGGCTGTGCCATTAAACCGTTGACATCGCGTTTATGAATGCCGTTGGATCTGAGTTTTGGCATACCATTAGCAAATCGTAAGGGGGCTGCGGAGGATGACGTGGTGCGAAAGACAGCTAGCTAACCACTTGTTGTGGACAGCCAGCCAGCCAGCCAGCCAGTGGTCGTGACTCGCTGGGTGTGCTGCTTTGTGTGCTATTGCCGCCTGTCCGAAATGCGTAGGGCACCCATATCCAGGTTAAGCTCACTGAGTATGTCATTGGGCGCAGAGCCTTGCATGGTTAGGCCGGCAATCACCTGTTGCGCCTCCGGGCAGTTGATACAAGCATTCCGGATGGCCAATATGCTCCACTCGCGCATCACTGTTTTGGGGGAGGGAAAAGAAAAGATAAAAGCGTTTTATTATATGAGAGTCGTAACTTAACGAAAATTAATCAAAGCATTTGTGCTAATAAACACCTTACTTATTGGTTTTATGAGCTGTAAACTGTAAATGATTTTTCAAAGTCAAGAATGTTTATGCAATTAAGAAATGACATACAGTTTTTCATGAAAATTCTCCCTATGTGTCTCTTAAAGAGTTATTAAACTCAAATGCTAAATTAAATTCACTTTTTGAACGTTTTAATATACTCTTTAAAATTTAAAAGGATAAAGCAAAAATTAAGATGATTTTAAAATAACTTACAGGGATTCCTGGCATCCATCGTAGTGCACTCCAGGAGGGCCGGCAGCAGTTGCGTATCCAGGCAATAGCCCTTGTTTTCCTTATTCTCATATAAAAGATTCGCAGAGCAGCGCACAAGTAGGGTTTTCAGTTCATACGACACTTTCTTTTCATAGCCCGAATCGATGCCAGAGGTTAAAGCAACCTCCTCCAGCTTTGTCATTGGTTTGTCCAGCCCGCCGCCATCGGGTTCCTTGCCCGCAGCCACCACGCATCTTAGTAGGCTGCTCACGTTGATGAACAGGGACTGATCGGTGGCATAGACATTGGCGTACTTCTCGGAGCCACTTACGCTGGCAATGATCCGCAGGAGAGTATGAACCTCGCGGGGATGCAGTTCGTGCTTCAGCTTGAGAGTTTCCCGGAGGATGCAATCCGATTTCAGGCGGAACTCCTTAGCAAAGTGGTGTAGTAGGAAAAGGGTGACCTCACCATTCGGACTATTTTCGCCCAGGTAATACGCCACGTAGTCCAGGAAGGCAACTCGATCCTCCGTGTCCAGTTTCTGATAACACGCCACGCAGGCACGTCCGTTCTGCACAATAAAGTGTTCCAAAAAGAAATGCAAATACTCGAAATTGTAAGTGCACTGAGCCTCGTTTAGGGCCCGCCACAAACGCAGGCAGGTCTGGAGCGCCACCTGGTCGGTGATTAGACCACCGCGGTCACTCAGAAATATGTTGTACATGATCATCAGGAGCACGTTGTTGGAGCTGCCCACTGGAGAAGCATAAGCTTGCTCAGCGATCTTAGAACCGTGAAGATTCCACGTCAATCTTTGGGTAACCTCATTATTAACCACGCTATTGGCCAGCACCTGGAGTGACAGATTGTGTGCCACCCGCTGCTCCGTGCGCATAATCGGGTTAAAAGCCACAACATCGAGAAAACTTGAAAACTCCGCACTTCTGGCCAGAGTTTCTTGACTCTCCTGGCTTTGTGTCAGCAGCAGGCGCAGGCTTTTGAGAATACCCGCGATTTCCTCGGCATTTTCAGTCACTCTCAGATTCACAAGTCTCTGTATCAGCTCGCTGGTGTCGCTGTGCTAACAAATTCTTAAATATAGCAATTTTTTGCGAAATAAACAAAATATTTACCACATGCTCCATTTTCGATCGGCCGACAGCTGTTACCGTCAGTTATCGATAGCACAGAGAATCGGGTCAGAAAATTCTCAAGAGAGAAAGCGTGGATGGTCACACTGCGTGAACTACAAAAGAAAAACAAAAGCACCAACAACAACGTACCTTCGTGAAGAATTTAACAAAAATATTAAAAGTCATGTAGCACTCAGAGCTGCATTCGGAATTAAAGAAACCAAACAAAGCGATGTCACTGCGGGCGCTGCGAAAGAGCCACAACAATAGCAATCACAGCACAGGAACTGCCAAAGCGCCACAAGCACAAACATCGTCGCCGTCGCTCTTCAAGAAGGCCAGCACAGCAACAACGACGTCACCGAAGAAGAAATCTCAAGCCCAAACTCTAGGCAGCAGCTCCAACAGTCTCTTGGTGGGAAAGCAGCCGCTGTTCCGGCAGAGGCAATTCCTGGGCCGCCGCTGTCACTCGAGTCCTGACCTGCGACAAGTGGGAGAGTATCGAAACAGCAACAACAGCAGCCTGTTGCGCAGCAAATCGGAGGGGGATGTTGGCATAGCCCTTCTGGAGCGAACCTCTGGTGCTACATTGACGGCTGCCAACGCCAAGTCGGAGGTGTGTCTGCAGAGGATAAGCTCGCACAGCTACGAGCACACGAGGTCCCCAAACTCTAATCGAACCGTCATGCTGGGCGGAGCACGCTCCCATCGGGACTTAACCCAATCCTCTTATGGCCACCATTCAGGTGGAAGCCATGGTGATAACCTGGAGGTAACCGCCAGGGCACCGCGTCGGATGAGCGAGTGTAGCCTGGGCTACAGTCAGACCAGCTCGCGCCTTACTAGCGGCAACTCTCACTCAATGTTCGCCAGCCAGATGACGCTCTCGTCGGGGTCCCAGGCGCCGCCCGTGGATCCCAATGCCGTGCTGCGCGTCCCCATCATTGGATACGAGGTGATGGAGGAGCGGGCACGCTTCACTGTATACAAATTGCGCGTGGAGAACCCGGAGACAAATGACTGCTGGCTGGTAATGCGGCGCTACACGGACTTTGTCCGACTAAATGGCAAGCTGAAGCAGTCCTTCCCCAAGCTGTCCCTCATGCTGCCGCGTAAGAAGCTCTTCGGGGACAACTTCAATGCCGTCTTCCTCGACAATCGCGTGCAGGGCCTGCAGATCTTTGTCAACTCGGTGATGGCCAAAGAAGAGCTGCGGAAGTGCAAGCTGGTGCGGGAGTTCTTTTGCCTGGATGAGCCGCCGTCGTACTCCGAGTCCATGGAAGAGTGTCGGGTATGAATGGTGATTTACAAATTAAAAAGACTTGTTTCTTATGTTTAATTTTTTAAAAGGCGATTTTCGAGGCCCAAGAGGAGACCATTGCCCATCTGAAGATGCAGATACAGAACAAAAACGATCTCATACTCAGCTTGCAGCAGAAGCTGCGCGACGAGATGAACGAGAAGGAGCAGCTCAGGGAGGCTACGAAGTGAGTATTAGAAGGGGAGCGTCCGAGAAGCCATTTGGCTTCACTATAATTCACTATAATTCACTATATTCACTATAATTCTCTCAGAAGCGTGGATCCCAACTGTTCGCACTGCTCTTCGGCCAACGAAGCAGAACCTGCAGGCTTGAAGTAGACGTAGACATTTACGAACTCCAGTTGGATGTGCGTGTGCGTACTACATTATGCTGAGCATAACCCTACGCACTCGCACCGATTGTAGAACGCATCCATGTTCAATCCAAACCCAAGTGCATATCGAGGAGTATGCTCCGCTCCGTCAGTGCTTTAGTATTCATATCTCTAGACCTAGAAGCTAGCAAGTGCTGCCCAAGCTGGTACTGTCTGGAAGGCAATATTACATATTTTTGATATACGTTTACTAGAAGCCTACCAGTTTAGGATAATGAATTACACCTATATATAAGTGCAAAAATAATCGTATGTATACAATGTGTTATGCAGGCTCACATACAAAATAAACCTAAGGCACAATTTATTACACAATGGAACGGTGGCACGATATAGAATGTAAAGAAATCTAAACCTAAAGCGAAATGTGTTAATTACGGTGATAATGAAGGCGAGAGCATTTCTCAGAGGCTCGTCATGGCAGGCGGTCGAGCATAGGCCTTCGGAATAAATCCATATTTGCGGGTCTTGGGGGCATAAGCCCAAAGCCATCCGTCCACTGTTTGATTGTTCAGATCGGCATAAATCCAGTCCCCACGCCGAACCGAAAGGTACAGATCATCGGGAGCCTGCGCCTTGTAGTCATACAGCATCACCAGCTCGGTGCCATGGTAGCGCAAATCATCCGTTCCTAATCCCAGTGGCTGCGGCTGCTGTTGGGTCTGCTGCTGACTCTGCAGTTGCTGTCCCTGCTGGCCCTGTTGCAGAATGGTCTCCATGGCATTCAGGGTGGCCTTTTGCTGCTGCAACACTCGGACGCTGTCCGCTGGATAGATGAAGCTGGCCGGAACGAAGCCCTCCTGACCATCGCTGCGCATTATCCAAAACCAATCGGGATCCTCACGGTTTAGAACAGTGACAAACTCTCCCCGTTCCACGGACAAATCATTCTCGTCCCTGGCTATAAAGGTGTACAGAACGATGCAGCGACCAGAGGGTTCCTTAACGAACGGCGTGCACTCCGGCTCCACGAGCAATATGTTCTCCATGCTGTTGGCAGACCCAGGGTTCAATGCCTCGTCGCAGAGCACATCCAGTTTATTGTCCGTTCCCAAGAGTGGCAAATTCTCATCGATCGGCTGCTCGGGACACTGATCTCGGGGCAGTTTCTTCTTCACGGCCAAGTCCGCCAGCTGAGTGTTGCAAGGAGCACAGTAGGAAAAGGGTATGAAGCCCTCCTGACGTGAATCCTGGCCTATCACATAGACCCAGTCGTTCTCCCTGTACAGGATATTGACCAACTGGCCTCGTTTCACCTCCAGCTCGTCATCCACGCAGGGTGTAAAGTCGTGCAGCACCACCATCTTGGAATCGGGACTGAATGGGAATGCACAATGGATGATCAGGAATAATCAATGTCATTTACACATGTAGGCCAACCTCAATCCGTGCTCCTTTTCGATGCCCACGCGGACCAGAGTTTCGATGCTGGAGGATCCAGTTATCCTGCCCATGCCCAGGCCCCCCACAGCGGGCAGATCCCTCTCGATGCTGGCATTAGTGGCTGGAATATTTCACAATTTGTACTTAATAAAACTAAGTATACGGTCTACCACTATTTATTTTAATAAGATTCTAAACCAACACATATTTATCTCTGTGTACCAAGCAACACAGTTCGTGACTGAAGTCTTTCGTTTTTTGGTGCAACTTCTTCCGGCATTCCATTACTTTACCTTTCTTCTTATCGCGCCGCATGCGCACGGGGCAAAGGAACGCCATTATCCCAGTCCCTTCGCAAGAACACAGAAATATAAGGGCTAGTTTATTAATTTGTTGTTTATGTGCGATATTGTTGCCTGATCTCTTCTCCTAGAGATGGTAAACTGACACATTCCGATTCCGATTGGCTTCTTCGTTGATCGATTTTTATAAACTTGCGCGCGAAAATCAAAAACTGATTGTAATCTGCTCTCTGAAGCATGAAATATGTATATCCAAAGGTCTTTGTGGGTGCACTGCCCGAGGCAAGCTTTGGCCTTGGTAATACGTGTCTAATTTGTGTTTCTTGAAATATCGAACATAATTTTAAAGGCTGAAGTGCAATGATCGGCGCCGCGTTGATTACCCCTGGTTACGGACACGTCGTTGAGATGTCGATCTTCCACGGTTGTGGGGGAAGGCCTCATCGGTAGCCTGGCTCTCGTAGTACTGGTAGAGACGGCGCTCGGGCAGGATGTAGTCCAAAGTATTGGTGAACCTCAAGGCCTTGATGGTGACAATTACCGAAAGCATTAGCTGGGCGAAGTAGCAGACATCGTGGCGCACAAACATAATCAGCCTGGGAAAGTGCTTTAGAAATACCAGTCCCAGACTGGTGTTGAGCAGGGCGTCCCGGCTGACATCCAACAGCGCGTGAAACTGCTCCCAAATGAGGGCGACCAGCACCTGGGTGGCGATATATAGACCCACCAGCTCCAGGAGCAAACGCCACAGCTGCTGTACCGGCGGATAGTTCACAACCCGCACATGGTGCATTATAATTACCGAGGAAAGGACGAAGAGCGCTGCCGGAAAATCGGGAATATACTTCAGGGGCAGCACATTGCACCCGGCCATGTAGAGACCCACAGAGCCGATGCAGCCCGCCACCAGCTCTGTTATCTCGTACATCCCTCGCACAATCACCATGTCTCAGCCGTTAGTCTTCTAGATATATTTTCGTAGGTCCTATATAAAAATAATAAATTTTACGTTGCTCTCTAGTAGAGATATGGAAAGGTATTGCTTGTGGGATACTAGAAAGGTAACTGAAATGTTCGGGTAGGTTTTCAGAGGTGACTTGTCAGGTTTAAAATTTCTAATTTAGATTTTTTATCTTACAATTAAAAATAGTAGTAATCGAGTTATATTACTGACTGTATTTCCCACTTCCCACCCCACTGGTGCAACCCCATTTTTTCGCTCGCGTCACTTGCATTTTTCCCTTGACAGCTTCGTGAAAAAGTGCAAAGGAGCAATGCACTATTTTGGTGCCAAGGATACCCGAGTCGCATGCAATTTTCGATTATAATTCAGCGAGAGCCAGTCCCACCAAAAGAGCGTGACTAACGTGACGGGGACGAAGGAGAGAGAAAGTTTGCAAACTGACCTACACTTCAGCCATCTAACTGTGGCGAAATTGCGCATTAAGTTTAGTCAGAAGCCACCTTGTGTGCCTCCAAAAATGGCAGCAGGTGCCACACCTCCAGCAAAAAAGAAAACAACACCCCCGCAGCTTAACTTTTGCCAACTACGCAGTTGATTTCACATCCACATCCGCATCCACAGCCCTATCCCCATCCCCAGTGGCATCCTCCCCATGCCCTACCCCAAGCCACGGCCGAGAGAGCTGTCTTCCCAGTTAATCAATAGAGCGGAGTCTGCGCAATGTTTTAATCCTCGGATGCCATTCACAAAACGGGGCGTCCAGGAGTTGGGGGCGGACATGGACGTGGACGAGAGATGGCTACTCATCAACGGATGCTGCTGCTCCCACTTCTCCCGCTGTCCGTTGTCTGCGGGTAATTGTTGCTCGGACCGCTGATGTCCGAAAAAATGTGACTAGACAGGGGGGACAATTAAGAGATGTGGCGGGGGAAAATGGCACGGATTCGCTGGGGGGTGGAGGGAAAGCCGGAAAAAGCAGCTTGCTGACTTTTTGGGTCAGCTATTTTGGGTTGTCACGCGTATGTTTAATTTGCATACACCACGAATAATAAATGGGAATAAATGGGTAAAAGGACAGATGGATTTATCTCCGACCTTGCATAAAATTGAAACAAGAATGTATGCTATGTACGACCTTGAAAAGGAACACCCCTAAACGTTGCCTCGAAGGTGGTGAAATCATAGCCTCCCTGACCTTGTAAACATTTGTTATTTCAAGAGGGGGGTTACGATTCGATTGCCATATTAATCATAAATAGAAATTCACTTTA
This sequence comes from Drosophila bunnanda, assembly GCA_035046265.1. NCBI lineage: Eukaryota > Metazoa > Arthropoda > Insecta > Diptera > Drosophilidae > Drosophila > Drosophila bunnanda. The sequence goes on from JAWNOB010000029.1 coordinate 2,474,579, forward strand.
TATATTCCAATAAATTCGTAATCATCAATAATTGTGTAATGCCTTCAACGAGATATAAATCATTCGTGAAAAATCCAAACAATGAGTGGAAATGTGAGAAAAGCTGGCAGGAAAACTGCAAAATACAATATACAATATTTTTGGGCTCGCAAAATATGCAATGCACTTGTGCATGTGTGCGTGCACATTTTGATTTGGCTAAAAATGTTCGGCAATTGGCATGAGTCCAAAAACGTATAGAGATTTTCAGGAGGGGATTATATGGCATTCGAGGGGCTTAACAGGCTAACGTATATAGCACTTAGCGCCCTGCTCTCTGGGCCTGGTCAAGCGAGCAGTGGTGAATCAGTGAAAGTATCTCTGGGGAGGCAACTTAACCCCATCAAAGCTCACTTGACTTGTGAGCCGCAAAATGAGCACTAAGAGGAATAAGAGCCATCGTCCTGCAAGACTATAAGAGTCCCGAATCCCTACTTTTCAGTTCGTGAGCAAGCATTGCTTGTCGATTTCATTATCCGACACTGCTCCTCGGCTGCCACGCAACCAAGTGTCACGTATGCAGGGATACCTACACTGGCAAAAATACGGTGCTGCATAACTGGTTAATAGGGATTAATTAATTGGAAAACAAATGTGCATATGCATATGCATATGCATATGTGCAATGTCTAGACCTAGACATGATGCCTCTTATAGCATCTACTTATATACATAATATAATTCTGCATGGTAAAGACTTACCCCAGAAAAGGACACGTGGCGTTTTCCTTTATAGACATGATGCCTCCTATAGCATCTTTTTATATACATAATATAATTTGCATGGTAAAGACTTACCCCAGTAACGGACACGTGGCGTTTTCCTTTATCGTCATTGCTTAATTCCATCCAGTGTTCCTTATATCCATCGCAGTGAGCTTCTTCCTATTTATCCAGACATGTTGCACTATCACTAAACACTATCACTACAGGTCCAAACGGCGGGGAGGGCACGGAGATACTAAAGGCCGCGCGGGGGCAGCGCCTCTATTTATAGTCCCCGGGAGAACAGAGAAAGTCATAGCGGGAGAGCGAGATCTGTAGAGAAAGACATAGAGAGTTGGAGTGTAAGAGATGAAGCTGGAGATCCTCAGAGCGAGGGAGGCATACCGAAAATGATAGCGCTGGAGCCAGAGCAAGAGAGAGTGGGAGACAGTAGGGGTGGAGAGTTAAGAGGTTGATTTTGCATTTTTCTCAGCATTTAACGATCGTTTCTAGGGCAGCAATATTTTAATAAAATAAAATTATAATAATAAATAAATTTTTAATAAAATTTAAGTCGAAACTTTAAATTAATACAAAGCAGGCTTTTTCCGATCGCTCCTATGGCAGCTATATGATATAGCCATCCGATATACATATGTACATACATTTATATACTTTCTCTGGTCGGAAATATATCTGACTAAAATGGTAATGTTAATACGGCGTTTTAATAAGGAACAAGAAAGAAAGCTAACTTTGACAGATCTAAGTGTGTATATCATTTCAGTTATCCATTGGATCACGGATTTGAATGAGAATCATTACTAACTGTTAGCTTTGAGTATACGGTGCTGCATCACTTTGAAATTATAATAGGGTAATAGGGTTTAACTATTTGGCAAACAAATGCATAGTTAGTCAGCCTTATTCTAGACCTAGACATGATGCCTCCTAGAGCATCTTTTTATATACATAATATAATTTTTCATGGTAAAGACTTACCCCTGTAGAGGACACGTGGCGTTTTCCTTTATCGTCATTGCTTAAATCCAGCCATTATTCCTTATATCCATCGTAGTGAGCTTCTTCCTGTTTATCCAGACATTTTGCACTATCACTAAACACTATCACTACAGGTCCGAACGGCGAGGAGGGCACGGAGATACTAAAGGCCGCGCGGGGGAAGCGCCTCTATTTATAGTCCCCGGGAGAACAGAGAAAGTCATAGCGGGAGAGCGAGATCTGTAGAGGAAGGCATAGAGAGTTGGAGTGTAAGAGATGTCGCTGGAGTTACTCAGAGCGAGGGAGGCGTACCGAAAATGATAGCGCTGGAGCGAGAGCAAGAGAGAGTGGGAGACAGTAGGGGTAGGGAGTTAGTTAAGAGGTTGATTTTGCATTTTTCTCAGCATTTAACGATCGTTTCTAATAAAATTAAATTATAATGACATATACATATGTACATACATATATATACTTTCTCTGATCGGAAATATATATGACTAAAATGGTAATGTTAATACGGCGTTTTAAAAAGGAACAAGAAAGAAAGCTAACTTTGACAGGTCTAAGTGTGTTTATCATTTCAGTTATCCATTGGATCATGGATTTGAATGTGAATCATTCATAACTAAACCATAGATGCATTTTCTTAGTTTTACTATGTTGACTTTTGTTAGGATAGGATTTTAATATTTAAAAATTATAAATGTTAAGCCTTTTTAACCCTCACAAAACTGAATGCTTCAGTTAAATATTTTAAAGAATTTTAATTGATTTAATTGATTAGAATTTGATTTAAGTTAGGCTGTTAGCTTTAAATATGCTGTGCTGTATCACTTTAAATTATAATTGAGTAAAAGGGCTCAATTAATTGGAAAACAAATGCTTAGTTAGTCAGTCTTATTTTAGACCTAGATATGATGCCTCCTATTGCATCTACTTACTTATATACATAATATAATATTCATGGTAAAGACTTACCCCATTAGAGGACACGTGGCGTTTTCCTTTATCGTCATTGCTTAATTCCAGCCATTATTCCTTATATTCATCAAAGAGAGCTTCTTCCTGTTTATCCAGATATTTTCCACAGGTTAGGTGATATTGTTGATGTCAAAGGGCAATCCCTATCACTACCACAAACACTATCACTACAGGTCCAAACGGCGGGGAGGGCACGGAGATACTAAAGGCCGCGCGGGGGAAGCGCCTCTATTTATAGTCCCCGGGAGAACAGAGAAAGTGACTGCTCAAGAGCGAGATCTGTAGAGGAAGGCATAGGGAGTTAGAGTGTAAGAGATTACGCTGGAGATACCCAGAGCGAGGGAGGCATACCGAAAATGATAGCGCTGGAGCGAGAGCAAGAGAGAGAGTGGCACAGTAAGGGTAAAGAGTTAAGAGGTCGATTTTGCATTTTTCTCAGCATTTAACGATCGTTTCTAATAAAATTAAATTATAATAACGAATAAATTGTTAATAAAATGTAAGCCGAAACTATAAAATAATACAAATCGGGTTTCTGCCAAATTAGACGAAAATATGTTTGAAAACTGGAAAAGTTATAATTATTTTTCTATACATATTCCGATTGCTCCTATGACAGCTGTATGATTTATTTACATTTTAACTCCATCACTGCGCTGCAGGCATCTGACTAAAATGATAATACGCTGCAAGGGTATAAAAATCATTTTGAAATCGATTTAATATAATTTTGCAATCCCTATAAATGTCCCCTGCTTTTGTTTCTCTGCACGACCAACGTCACAATAGAGCAGCGCAGAACAATCTAGAACGGGCGGCGGCAGGTGCCTTGGGGCAGGGACAGGGGGCATGGCAAAGTGTGCGTTCAAGGACATGCATACATTACATTACGGCGGGGCTTTACGCCCTGAGCCAGAGGCATTAAGCCGTGAAATGCGACCAAAGCGAACGCCGCTACAGCTAACGCAAAGCCTGCGCCGCTGTTAACGCTGCGTATGTGCGATATTTAATTATCACGACGTAGGGTGCGGGGGAGGGGTGGTGAGGTCCGAATGCAGCGTCCTTGCCAACTCTTCGGTTGACTGCGAGAGCCGCCGAGAGCGGCAGCCAGGCCAAGCATTCATTCAGTAGAAATTGCAATCTCTCTCGTGTCTGCCTCTCTCTCTCAATATCTTTGCTCCCCCGCAGTGGCGTACGTTGCTGGGAGCACGTTTTATTTTTCCACTCATCGCTCATTCTATGTTGGTTCTTCGTCCGGTGTGGTTTACAGTTATTTTTCTCTTAGCGTCCGTGCGATTCCCCATCCGTGCGTGCGAGTGTGTGTGTGCGTGCGATTTGAGTGAGTTTGTGGCCCTTGCCAGCAACAACAAGCAGTGGAGGGAAGAGAGCAGCAGCATCAGCCAAAAATTAGGTAAATGGCGGTAGAAGTGTTGCAACTGGTAACGGTACTTTAAAGCTGCACTGTGGAAAATAATTAAACTGTGAAGTATTAAAATTATATTATTTATTTAAATTTTAGGATGATTTGGGACACAGTTAAAAATTTAATTAAATTGTAATTATCTAATTTCGAAAATTTTTAAAATTTCAAATAACCTTGAAAGTTAAACAAACGAGAAAAGGCTTACTTAAATATTACATTGTTATTTTTCTATGGTCCCAAGTTCCGTTTTATCCGAAATTCAACACATACAAACAGACTATGTTATTATTTTCTTTTCAATGTTTACAACGTTGCTGTTGTCATTTTATTTATTTTTCTTATAGCGAATAAAGCAGAGCATTAAAAATGTTTTTCTTTTTGCCGAATTTTTCTGCGACGTCAAAGACATTTTAATGTGCGCACATATAAGCATGTGTACATACATATAAATATATACATATGCATCAATGGCTTTTTTTTTAAATTTGAGAAAATTGTTTGTTTATTTTGTTTTATTTTAAGATTGCCGACACGCAAAATATCCATCTCGGGTTAAGTGCCAGACATCACCAATCAATTAGTCATTTTATGGTGCTATTATCGCATATAAAATTCAGCTGAAAGCATCGATATATAATAATCAGGGGATTGGGGGTTAGGTTAAATGAGTTTTCCACCCAAGGCTAATGATTTAGGGTAATTTACGAAAAACAAAAGAAATACAAAAAATATATCTATTATACTTGACTAACGACTGAATTTTATGGCTTTTTCTTCGGGGCTAGTATTGATTTTGATTTCCAAATGTTTGTTGATTTTTGATGCATTAGGTTTTAGGTATTATTTATAGTATATAAATTGTGGTTTAGGAAATATTTTCAATATATGTAACTGATATATTCGTATTTCTCCCTGGATTTTACATCAAGGTTAAAGTGTTTTTCTAATATTTCTTATTGAAATACATAGGCATACATAGGGGAATATTCATTCTTTTCAAAGTGTTTTATTAAATTTACAATTAATTAAATATTTCTTGTCAGAAAGGTATACAAGTAGTGTAAATATTAAAACGAGACTTTTTACTTAAATTAATTTTAAAGCTTATTTTTGTGACTTATTTTCAACCAAACTTAAGTAAATGTGCAAAGTAAATGGAATGGAAATGTGTTTTTAATTAAAACTGAAATTTATTACTGTACAGTGCAATGTCTGCAGTTTTATAACTTTTCTTTACATTTCCAGCGATTTTCGCGTAAACAGACTCCGCCAGCCTTCTTGTTTGCCTTATATTTTCCATTTTGCATTTGCATAATCAAATTTTGTTTATTGGCAGCCATGTCAATATAAATGCAAATCTGAGAGCTGGCCAATTGCAGAAACTATTTTATTTCGATCCCCCTTTTCGACCCCCCTTTTCATCCCCTTCCCTGGAATTTCTCGAAAGTTCGTTGGGGTTCATTAAAAGGAATAAGAACTTGACACCCGTGAATTATTGGGCTCTCTTTGGCTCTCTCTTTCCTCCTCCTCGTCCAACGGTAAATTGCATCCAATTGAACCTAATTGCTCAATCTGTACTTGTTGTTGCTTCTGTTTGTGTGAATCTTAATTGTGCAATCGGGATTTGGAAAAGTCAGCGCCCGCATAAACCAATTAACGAGACCTAATTAACCCGTCCCTTCTCTCTCTCTATTTCTCTTTCTAGCTATGGAAAAACAGTATGCAAAAATGTATGCAATTGCCGTCATAAGGCTCATTGAAATGGAAATGCCCCACAATTGAGCCACCAAAAATGAACCAAAAGAGCATTTAGGCAAAAGAGTCAGCGAGTGAGAGCGAGAGGGAGAAGTTTTCGCTTGCAACGTCATCGCATCTGAGGCATCGCATAGGATAGAGAGCGCGAGCGCATTACGCCCTTACACATTCACACACCCATTTCACAACTCCGCTCGAAAGGAAACATCATCCAGAATTTGCATTAACCAAACGAATTAGATAATTAAACTGAAGAAAAAAACTCGACCGATAAAGAGTCTGCGCAAAGAGAACGGCCGCCATAGAGAGAGCAAGAGAGAGAGAGGGAGAGCGAGAGCCGAACACTGCTTGTTTCGTGCTCCCACTTGGAGCCTCCAAGTCGCCTGAGTGCGTTCGTGGCTCTCATTTGATTTTCTCTTTCGTGACACAACGTGCGTTCAAGTAGCGGAAAGTTTTTCATTCGCGGCCCGCTGTGTTTGTGTTAGTAAATGCAATTGAAATTGTAGTTTTGTGCTTAAAAAGCGGAGTTTTCTTTGCTAATTCGTGGAAAACTGCCTTGACAAAGCCGATAAACAAGGGCAAACCGCTGCAAAACCGTTTATCCAGTGCCGCGGGAGTGTACAATATCGATTTTTTCGGCAAACGCGCGGCGCACACAACAACAGCAACTACAATTGCGAGATAAATAAGCTGCAAGGCAAACAAAGTGCACAGCGGACGAGGCACACAGCGAAACAAAACCAAAGCTGTTTTCAAATAGAGTTTTTAGTAAGCCAAACGCTTTACATAATTGCAACAACAACAACGACGGCGCTGCCAGGGGGAAAACTCTTTTCGAAAAGAGCTCCAGCCGCAAACCGCAGAGACACATGCTCAGATACCGTCTCGTTTCCACTCACTTCCTCAAGCAGCCGTAGTGCGCGAGCGCAAGGGAGACAGCCATACCGCGAGAGAGAGCGTGGGTGTGCACTGCACTGCAGCTGAAAGTGCATTTGAGCGAGCGAGAGGCCGATCGAGCAGGATACCTATAAAAGCGCGACAGGTGCGCGGCTCCCCAGTCAAGCTTATTCAGTCAATCTGCTGCTGAGGGCAGAAGGGAATTCGCATCCGATCCGGCGCCAAAATCCAGTCACAACGTATTCGCTAGGAGTCCTGCGCCTGCTGGGTCTGAGCTCTAGTTTGGATAGTGAAAATGTGCAGAGATCGCGATATGAGTTTGTGGTAGATCAGCGCAACCGTCGTTACAAGGTCAAGAAAAAAATCAAGCTCGAGGGCGAGTGAGGCGCTCCTGGGCCGCAGCCCTCGGGAGAGAGATTCGCGAGATCCTGGACCAGCAGCAGCAGCAGCGGCACCAACAACAACCAGTTCGGCCAGCTACCAAACCAAAGTTAACAATATTAGCAAAGTTAAATAATAGTTAAGCATCAATAGCCCTTCCATTTCGAGTGCGCGTCGTATTAACCCCCGGCAATGTGACTATTCCGCGCATCCTGCGTATCCGGGCAACATCCAAGCGACTCAGGCAACAGCTACACGAGTGCATCCTTCCCCTCGATCTTCCTGCATTTTTTCCATCCCCCAAAACCAAAGGATAACGTCGTGCAACTGGCGAACGTACGGGGAAAAACCAGCAAGATTGAAGACTTTGGGAGAAATCTTTGGAAGTCCGTTAAGGCTTGCATTGTGAGTATAAATTTATGAATATTTATATTTATTATTTATACGAATAAGCTTAGTGTTTTTTGTTTTTTAACAATGAGACCTTCCAGCTAATTGTTGTTAAGGAAATTTGGATATTTTTTTTATTGAAAGTCTAAAGAAAAGAAGAAAGGAAACGCCCTTAAAGTTAATAAATAAAACACTTGAGATCCCTTGAGATATCTCCACAAAAAACAGTCATAGAAAAATAAATAGTGGAAGGTCATTCGATTACATTATATTTGTAAGTAAACACGTGCCTAATTGCATGAGAATAGTATCAGATAATGTAAATAATGTCTTATTAATTTTCCGCCTTATTTTCACACCTGCTCGCAACAATTACCGGACACCTATTTACATTTGCGTTACGGTTTCAAACTAATTGAGAGGTGTACCATATATATTATGCCATGTTTATAAAGAAATTAACACATTTGGCCAGGGCGATGGAAAAAACGTTGGCAAGCGTAATCGGATCGTGGGCATTGCATATTTTCGAGCGAGAAAGTCTGTCAATTTCCAGGGAAAATCCCGATCGATAAACACATTGGTATCCAATTCAGCACCACACATATATATTATATATATATCAGAGAAACATATATAGAAATCGATGGGCGAAAGCCTTATCTTTCTGTCGGCTTGGCTACTGATTTTTCCATTACATTCCCAGTCGATCGATTCATTTAATGTTCTGTTTTTCCTATTTGCAGCCTGTTTCTGTCTGCTTTGTTTATTGTTACTTATGGTGTTTTTATTATTTTATCGCTTTGAGTCATGGAGGGAACTACAGTGGGGCTCCTGTGTAACTACTGGAAGAGCGGAAAGTTTTACAAGCCCCCGGGAAAAGTGTTTCCATATATTTGCGGAGATTATTATCGGGAATTATTTTTGGGAGGAATAACAAAACTAGGATAATTCCCATTGTCATGTCAGTTGGCGTGACGTGCAACGAAAATTGGTTTGTCGAGTGTGTTGACCCAAAAAATTACCAACTCTATTGACTGTCTACCTCTGAGTATTTGTTTGCATTCGAATCAGCAGACTATAATTGAAGGTAAACCAATTAAGTTGTAGTCCACGGCGACAAGTATTTTAGCAGTCACTGTGCTGCTCCACTACCGTCCGCAAAATTCAATTAACGCAGCAACTAAACGGATTAGCAAACAGATCTTTTTCACTTTTTCACTTTTTGTTTTCCTATTTTTTTACCTTTATTTTCCTTTTTTATTTTTTTGGCAAACTGCGCCGTTTTATCTATTTTTAGAGGGCGCCCACCAAAAAGTTCAATGTGTAAGCGATCAATTGTGTTGCCGGTTTATTTTTGGCTTTGTTTAAATTTGTATTTGGCAGTCGACTTGGTCCACTGATCAAAATTTATTATCATCGCAGTTCCACAGTGTTTGGCCAGACAGAATTCCATCAGGCGAGGAGGAAATGTTAGGGAGCTCTATAAGTGGAAAAACAAAGAATAAATATTAATAATTCTTCCCTTTATAAATAGTCTTTGTACTCTTTAGTTTGAATTATTTATTTTATGTTTGATAAATTGAAAGCTTGAAGTCATTTTTGGGGTGCTATCTTATCCATTTGTATAGGCAAATAATTAAATATTAATTAAAATCAGTATACATCACACAAAGATGAATTATACATTTATACTATTGCAAAAACTACGAAATCTTTAAAAATGAATTATTTTTGTCAGAGCAAACAATATTTTAGCTGAGAAATACATGTCATATATTATATTTACCTTGAACTTGGCCTTTTAAAAACCTTTCCTATACGAAAAATACTTTTTTTACTAAGCGAAATATGGTTTTTATGCTTTAACAAAAGCAGAGTGTAGTGTCACTGACCTGCTTCACTCATTTACTTGTTGGATTTTCTCCCCAAGTATTGTGAATGAGAGTATTTTCCGCTATATGCACTATCTGTAGGCCACATGATCTCCCGTTCTCGAAAGATCATTTATTAACAAAAATCGCCAGTCATTCGGTGAGGCTGCGAGGCGGTTGTATAAGAGAGAGCCCGGGTGTATCCATTAGATGCATCTGTCCAGGGTCGTTCCACGCTCCTCGTGAGCCCCATTGGCGTGGGGTCTCGTGACCATTGTTGGTCATGTGGCCAAAGTGTCTGGCCGTGATGCGATACCGGACTATATAGTTAAAGAATATGCAAAAGGTCTAGTAAAAAACGAAGTGTTTTAAATTAAAACAAAACCCGAGGGAATTAATTAAGCAACCACAAACCTGTTTCACGTCGATTAAGGCTCGTAAATTATGGCAAAATATACGTTGTTCTTTATTATATTTATAAACGAGTTGCCAAAGTTCACGAAACTGGAAAAAGAAATTTCTGATTGCTGGCTGGGTGCCTTTTAACTGAACTCGAGATGAAGATGAAGATGCCTTCGTCAATTGAAATTGATTGATTCTAACGAAAGCGGGCGAAAAAATGTACATATGTATATAAACAAATGTGTGGGGAGGAGCAGCAGAAAGCTGAATGCTGAATTCTGAATTTGTCAATTAATTGGACACAAACGGGGGAAAAACAACAACAGAAGCCGATCAAGTGACCACCAATAAAGTAATTACGTCACTAACTGCACGGGCGAAAAATGAGGGAAATTGTACTTTGATCTGAGTTTTGTCTAAGGTGCATTTCCTTGTATCTTTTGTGGGAGCAAAAGTCTTGTATCTTGTATCTATATACCCCACAGAACCTTAAGGACCCTTGGGGTTGAGTAACTATAAATTTAAATGATTGCCTTCCGCCTTTTTTAATTAATTATTTATTCATTTACTATTTTTACCTACTTGTAAATGGATTAGTTATTAAAGAATAAAGCTTAGTACTTTCCATCTTAGTTTATGTCATTTTCCCACCATTATCCCCGTTTATTTCTGGCATGCTTTTCACGCATTTTCAATTTCCTCACTAATTATAATTTACTACTTTTATTTCTCCTATACTTGTATATACCTTTTCCCTTTGTTGTTCCAATATTTGCTTGTTGTTCCAGTTGCGCTTCATTAAAATGTTGTGTAATTTGCATTTCTCTTCTGGGGCTTGGGTAAAATTCCTCATAAATTGTTAGGAAGTCGGCTCATTCTACTCATCGAATTTGGTTTTTGGCATTGCGCAATCGTAGGAAATGCAAGAGGCACGTGACTGACATTAACTGATTTCAATAACGAACAAATAGTGAGTTTTCCGTCAAGATAGTCACTTTGTTTAGTCGATATACATAGCCAGCTAGCTAGCTAGCAGTGATTGATGCGATTCGCATAGGAAAATAACGATTTCCCAAAATAGAAAATAGAAAAAATAGACTATATAGACCCATCATCATCGGCCACTCGAGATGGCTTCTTGAAATTCCAGCGGCAGTACATAAATTAAGCTCGTTATCTGTGATCGGTCTTGCGCCTTATCTAATCGCTGGGTGTGATTAATTGTCGTTCAATTAGGTGAGCTTCAGCATATCCATTGAAGGCGTTGAACACTGAACGTGCTGTCACCTGGGTGCAGCGCGGATATCATTCTTTAAAAAATAAAATGGAATTCCATTCAATGGGGTTTTTCCGGCCTTGTCTTCGATTGATGGGCTTTCACAATGCACTGATTGAAACCCATGATGACTCACTGGCAACTCATTAAAGCAAAACTAAATACCAATTAGCAGCTGGGCATGCTGAGCCCTAACTAAGACCTATTATTATTATTAATATTATTAGGTTTGTGGCAGTGCATAATTGGCCAGTTACGATGGGAAAAGTACGAGTCAGACCCACCTCTATGAATAAATGAAGTAAAATTTCCATTCAAGGTAAATACCTTGACATAATATTATAACAAATTCGATTTTGTAGATAATAACAAAGTTAGGAGTCGTTGAAAGGTATAGATAAGTGCTTGTAAAAATCAACAGTAGCTTTAAATACAATTACTTTTGTAAAATCCTTAAAAGATATTTAATTTGCTAATAAAATTACATCAGACAACCTTCCATTACCTCATATTTTCTAAATAAACCCTACAATCTACTTATTAGTTACTTGTAATACTTATACATATTTCCCGTACTGATATTATTTGTTAAATGCCATCTAGTTAATAGACAACTTCTTGCAATGAGCCAAAAACATGGTAAACAATTACAATAGCTTTGTTTACGATTAACCGAGCTGGCCGAAATTTCGGAAGGCACTCAAATTGATGAAATGTCAACAGAAATGCCGAGCAAATGCCGATACAATTTGGCTAAAACTGTTTACCGCCGAGTGGGAATCGGAGAGCAGTATTAACTTGAGTGGCAGACCTGCAATTAACCAGTTCGCCACCGGTTTCAGCCGGCGCTAGGCAGTCTGCGTCAGTCTTGATGTGTTGACTTCGGCGATACACTTTAGGCCCCTGGTTACCAGGTAAATCCGAGTTATCAGCCGGTGAAAATTCCTACTTAATATTTGCAGCTCCGGGGGATAATCGTTGGCCAGATAGGAGTTCACACGGGTCTGTTAAAACGCCCGAAAGCCGCGCATCGTTTCATGGCTGGCATCGCGCATACGCCGCGTGGTCCAATTTTAGCATCACCGTGCGATGCTGCCCGGTCTGTTGTTGTTTTCCGGAGAGCGTCGAGTGGCAACAAAGACCCATAAATCCAGCAAGCTATTGTACCCATGACTTTGTTTTCGTGCCTTTTTTACGCCATCGTCATCGGTAAACATATTGATTCCAGCGCGTGGCTCGGCTCTTTAAAGAGGTGTGTGTTCGAGTGCGACCTTCTTTGGTCTGGGCATAAGCCAAAGGATTATGAAACATAAGAGTTTCCTGTGGCGGAGCTCTTTGAAGGCTCCTCACAAAAGAATTGCCGCAAAGTTTTCACATTTAATGTCGCCTTAAAAGCATTTTAAGCTAAGCAAGGGACTTGGAAGTTTCCTCTTATTATTAAAAGTTAAATGAATGTGTTGAAACTATAAGAATTTTTTTTATAAAAAGGTTGTAAAAAGTATAATGGTTTAATTAATATTTAAACTAAAAATAGGGCATTATAGAAAGCACAGTTTTCTGGCATTCCCAATGGGTTTTTGGTTTAATTATCTTTGTTAATATTAATAACTTTTCTTTATCATTCAAAAGAACTCGTGCTAGACACTTTTATTTCTCATGTTTTGGTTCCGAAACCACTTAAAACCTTTTAATCGCGTCTGCTCTGTCCGTCCACAAATAGTTCATGACGACGGGGAAATCTTATCGAGAATTCCTGATAAACAAAGATGGTGGGAAACTGGCAGTGCCACCACCTGCTTGGGTTTATCTGAAAAGCTACAAAATTCGAATAAATGGCAAATCATTTGCGGCGTTCACTCGTGTCAGCCGCCAGTTCTGGCGGGGATTGGGTTCCATGGATGGTATCCGTTCCGCCGACCTTTTGCCGGAGCTTTTTGAGTCATGCACCTGCCGACCTGCCTCTGCCTCTGTGTAAACAATTATCGTGGACTTTTATTGCATAAACAATTCTGGGTAAGGTGGTAGGAATCACAATGACGGGATATTATTTGCTTCGATTGCGATGAGTAAATTGTGCCATTTCTTCGGCTCCTTTCGCTTATATAATCAATACTCGACAATGTGTTTATAATTAATGTGTCCATATATAGTTTTAGCCCCTCGAAAGGTGGTTCGATTTCTATTTATTCGTGAGTAAACACAAACCCGATTGAAGTCCAATTCATTATCCATCATAAAAAGGCTTTCAGGTGTCGCTATCTGTCTGCCTAAAACAAATTCCCCCTTCCGTTGGACTCTAATTAATTTGATAATGCCTAAGACCGGTCTTAAGGCGGAGAAATGCTTTGCACGCGCCTTCTTCAGCTGGAATTTTCTAAATAAATATTTATATGTGTCTTATATTTATTTTTCAAATGGGGAAAAGTCGTATATGTGGACAAATATCAAATGTTTTCTTTATTTCATGTAGATATTTCTTGCCTGAGGCATAAAAACTGCGCAGAAATCTTAGGAAAACTCAAGGCCGCTTCGCTTTGTAAAACATTTTCTTTGATTTATTTTTATTTTGATATTATAATTTAAAGATTAGACGCTTTTAGGGCTTGAATATATGAGTGCTTCCAGTGAAAGACATTGATTTATTTATACATTTTGAACTTTTTTGACTTCTGCCTCTAAAATAAACTAATATTTCGTATTGAAACCCGTTTAAAGTATATAATTTACCGCTGAATATAATTTAAATTGAAGGATTTGAGCTTGTAAATTGTGTGTTAATTCCCACATATATATATATATATATATATATATATTCTTGGCATTTTGTTGCTGCTCTAGATCACGTCGCCGATTGACGTCACTGTAGGGCGCGTGCGTCTCCCAATTAGTGGGTCTCGTTTGCGATCTCAGATCTCAGATCCAGGCAGTTGACCGGAGATGCTCCGATATTCGGTTAGCCTAGAGAAAGTGACTCACAGGTCTCCGAGCGGCTTTAATTGTTATTTTTACACACGCCGTGACATTGCACTTGAGTTTTTGCGTATTTTTGTTGCTTGGCAATTGCTTCCCGTTAGCTGTTACCTGTTGCCCGTGTTACCTGTCTTTGGCCTCGCTCTCCGAAATGATTTCTGATGCAGGGGCCGCAAGAAAACAAGTGCATAAATTAATTCGCCTTATTAATATGGCCATAAAGTCTACCCGGCTTGTTGCTAATTTCTGCGGGCCACATTTATTTATAAACCCAACCGTAGCACCTTTTTGGCAAATATCACACTCTTGTCCGATTATACAGATCCTACTACTATATATCGATGGGAGATGGATAGAGTGCGAGTGTCTCCAGGTCTGGATCCGAACTCTTGTTTACCGAAGCTTTTTCGCACCTTTTCGCGAAGAGCTCCTCCAATCGATCGATCGATCGATCGAGCGGGAATTCTCTACAGCGCAGGCGCGCTCTCTCGCGCCCGCTCTCGCTTTTCCGACCATAATTCTCTATATAATTCGCGAGGTCGGAGCAGAAATGTGCTTAATAGTGATTCGGTGCGCCCAAAGAAAGCAACGCCAGTGTTCTCTCCTCCTCCACACACATTTTGCTCGGCTGTGTCCGAGGAAAAGCCACACAATATCAAGCGGAAAAACCTCGACAGAGGCAATTGAAAATAATTAAAATATTCGTGCCAAACGGGGCAAAAGTCTTGTAAAAATAATCAAGATCCCGAAACATGTGAACTGCTGGAAAAAAGAAAACAAGAAAAAGAAAGCTAAAGCAGCAAATGTGAAAAAGAAAATTTCAATTAGTGTTTTATTGAAATTTATTAAGCGAGATTTAAGGCGTTGACATTTTTATTTTCCCAACAAAAACGGCTCTCTCTATTCAAATCAAGAAAGGAAAGAGCCCCTGTGATCAAAAAACAACCCGAGAGTGAACTGAAGTGAATTGATTGTGATAATAAATCTAGTTAGACTGATTAAATTAGAGATTAACCAAAGCAGAATGACTCCAAGGCTTATAACATATTTTTTGGTAAATATTTACTCTAGGGTTTTAATATTAATATTTGGAAAAGGGATAGGGAATGGGATATTTTTGTTAATTATATAAGTTGAATTATCTTGAATTCTTACTTTAAACAAATTCAATACCTTTTAGTATATACCTATAAATATTATATCTAATTTGCTCTAACTTTATAAATATTTTGTTAAGTTATGAAATCGATCAACAATTCAGTATTTCATCATAAGACCCCTTAATTTACAAAAGACCCGTCAGAATGTAAATACTATGAGGTTGTTACCTTAATTTTGCTTATGTAATATAATTACTTTACGAACTTACTCAATTTTCTTTGATTTTCTAGCTTCAATTTATATTTCATTAAATTATTAAAGTTTATATGTAATTTCATCATGTGTTTATACAACTTTGAAGTGACTTCAGCTTCTCTAAATATTTTTACTACCTTTAAGGCTTTCTTTGAATATTTATAAACTTACTAGTTAAACCTTATATAAGCCAGAGGTTTCGTTGAACTAATCCCGAAAAGCCGCTGTACTTTGATGATGGGTCATGACATGGCACAAATACATGCATTGAATGGAATATTACTCATACGACACGTTGAGCACTCGACACTTATTAACCCACTTAATTGTAGCCGGTGGAAATGACATTTATCGGCAGCCTTAATTGTTTATAATTTTAGCTACAAGTCTGTCACGGCATCGCCAATAGATTATTCCCTCCATCTCGTTCTGTATCTCTATCTCTATCTCTTTCTGTATCTGTATCTCCAAGTGATTCTCATGATTTTTTCCTCCCGTTACAGTGCGGCATGCGCCATCCCACAACTGGGCTGAACGAAGACGACTTGAGTCGTCTCACTGGTTCATCATCGTCGACGGCCTCGTGCGGCAGCGCAGCCTCGTCATCGTCCTCCTCCTCATCCTCGTCGTCCGCAGCCGGTGCAGCCCGCAATGAGGGGGTTCGCAGTCCGGAGAAGCCAATGCCAGCCCTGGCGGGCCCTGGTGAGCCCCTCAAGAGCCATGTGAATAGTGGCTTCAACTCCACCTACCTGCCCGAGATCATACATCCGGCCCTGGAATGGCAGAAGTCGTCGCGCAAGCGCAAGGAGCGCTTGGACAGCAGCTCGGCCTTTGGCCAGGATCGCAAGCTGCAGCGCAGCAACAGCGAGGAGCTGCTCACAGACGGCGGTCCGGTGGCCATTGTGGCAACGGCGGCCACTGGTTGCCAGGCCGCTGCCGCCGCCCATCTCCTGGAGGCCCAGTGCGATGCCATCCGTCGCGTGTCCTCCGAGGATTTTAAGCGCACGGCCAGCTATGCCAGCTACCGGCAGGAGTTCGAGCGCGAGCAGGAAGAGGCCTCGGAGCTGGGGGAAAATAATGCCTCGCTGGCCAACTTGCCGGCGGGAGAGGCGGCCAAGGAGCGTCCCCGCCTGGAGACCAGTCCGGCGCGTCAGCCGCTGGCCAAGGAGACCAGCGATGACTCCGAGTGCGAGCACGAGCGACGTCGCAGCAGCGAGCGCTTCTGCAAGTCCCGCCAACCGCCGGTGCGCAAGTCCGGAGTGGCCAAGAAGGGCAGCGGGGCCGGAGGCAGTGGCTCCAAGTACCTGCCCTCGCGGCGGGATGAGCAGAGCGCCTACAAGTACGACCTGTCGGCCCTGAAGTACGAACGCAGAGGTTTCATCAGCAGCAGGAAACAGCACCAGCAGCAACAGCAGCAGCAGCAGGATCACAACGACAACAATTTGATAGACTTCCATCAGCAGCAGAAGGAGCTGCAGACCAAGAGGAGCGCCAGCATCTCACCCACGCCCACCACCAGCTCCTCGGCGGGCAGCGACGACAGCACGCCCACTTCCAACGCCGCCCCGGCGCCCATCAAGGCCAAACCCCAGCGGCAGCAGCAGAGCCTGGATCTCACATCAGCCCAGGAATCTCTGCCCTGGGAGCGTGGCGACGAGCCGGCTCCCATCTTGAGCCGTCGCTATGCCCACTCTCGCCCCCACATCGGTGGAAACCTCGATGCCGCTGCTCAGCTTGCCAAGGCCATGCCGTATCCCCAGCAACTGCCCAAGCAGGCGGCCACAGTTCAGCTTCACGCCGACATGGACATGGAGCCCATGGATGCAGTGCGTGCCTTCAGCTCGCTGGAGAATATGCGCACCCGAGATGTGATGCAGCAGGTGCTGCCCGCCATGATGGTGGCCTTCCAGACGCCCGATGAGCGTCTAAAGAGCATCAATCGCCGGGTGACGGTGCTGAAGAAGAAGCTGGTGCAGCTGGAGGAGTCGCTGGAGCAGCGCCTGGGCTACAGGCCGTCGCAGGCGGAGCGCCTGAACGACAAGTACATGAAGAACGCTCTGGCGGAGTTGAGCAAGCTGCGCAAGGAACGGCACGAGCTCAAGACTGATCCCATTGCGGCACTGGGCCTCAAGGTGGGCAGCGGCGGAGGCGGTGTCGGCGGAAGCATTGCTGGCCAGGAGGTGGCCAAGAAGCTGGAGCGCATGAAGGCCACCCTCGCCGAAATCGAGCAGGTAATGGATCGGGTCTTTTTTGCTGTTGTTGCCAAATCAGAGCTAAAAATCACGAGACACATTTTTATGACAATTAGCAAGTGGAACGCAGACGTCAGAGAATATGTATATGTGGATATAATATAGTATAGGATAGGATGATGGCCACGACAGCCGCAATTTGGCAATAACTTTGATCTTGCCCCATTGTCAGAAGAAGCGGTAAACATGTATTTATTTTGTTGTGATGACAATATTTAGGAAACTTTTTAAATGGGAATATGGTAAAAGGGGTATTGAAATAGGCCAAGAAAATTGATATTTACAGAACATATAGCTTAACCTTATTCCTATTAGATATTAAACCCAACTTGAGACATTTTTCTAGCCCCATCAATCAACTAAATTAGTTTGCATAATTATTTTCCGGTCACTTTTTTGGCTTCCTTAGCCCATGTCCGAAAAAATCAATTCCCACATTCCAAATTGGGCGATTATAATGAGATTTCTATTTATATATCTTCATATACTGCCTGTATTTATGGCTTCTAGACAGGCCTCCTCTATATATATTGACAAATTAATGATACATTTGTCATAGACAAAACGCCGCAGACAAACACTCTCTGGCGGCCCAAAAGGAATCCACTCGAAATTGAAATTGAATTTCTGCCAAGAAAACAAAGTGTGCGCGAAATGATTTTTCCTACCCTACGTGGAAATGGGAAATGGCCAAAGAGGCCAAAGAGGCGAACAAGCAGCCATCCAAGTGCCAAGCCATATATTATTGCTATACTGTAACGTATTATTATTTGTTTACAATACGGTTTATATGTATATTCCGCACTTGTGATTCTATTTCTGTTCCTGCGGCTCTGGCATCTTCGGAACTGTCTGTCGTTGTCGCCGCCCTGTCATTGTCAGGGTCGAGGCGAATCATAAACAAATCAAAAAACGAGTAATACCCACAAAGCTGATTAATTGTGTTTACCGATGTGGGTGGTCTTTATCAGTTCATTTTTAGCAGGAGCTTCTGTGGCATTTATTGTGGTTTTTATCAGAATGTGGCGAAAAATGTCTGGTATAGATAGAAACTTTGAAAGCTCTTAGATAAATTCATTGTAAATGCTGTCCTGGCTTTAATTATTAACAAATTACTTACCACTTTTCTCTTCCTTTGCAGAACCTCAACGAGAAGCGCTTGAATGGCCATCGCTCCGAGCAGCTGGAGGATCTGAATGCCGACCAGCTGGTGCAGGAGAAGAGCGCCGTCCAGCATGGTCTGCTCTACTTTGAGAGTCTGTACGGCCATCCCATCACCAAAGAGGAGCGCGATGCCGCCCGACCGCTCTACGATCGCTACCGGCAGCTGAAGCGCTTGGTTTCCCGCACAGTGATGTTCGGTGCGGGCACAGGAGTCCCAGAGCTGCCCACAATTCTGGAGCACGAGGCCATGGTGTTTGAGGCCACTTCCACGCCACTGCAGTATTCATCGAACAACAGCACCGAGACCACCAACTCGCCCAGCGACTCGAATGCGCCAAATACTCTTACCCAGAATGCTTCCTCCGATGAGTCGACGACCACCACCACCACATTGACGGGTCCGGCGGTCGGAGTGGCTGCCTCGCCGTTGGAATCGGCGGCGGCCAGCGAGAATATCTCCTCGCTGAGTCTGGACCAGCTGTGGGAGCAGCTGGATCGCGTGCGGGACGAGAAGGCCCTGCTGAAGGCCACCATTAGGGAGTACGAGTCGCTGTTCGAGGAGCAAAACGGTCGCAAGATGCTCAAGCAGGATCGCCGCTCGCTGGAGACGGAGACCTACGCCCAGTACAAGGAGAAGAAGGCCAAGGTCCGGCTGCTGCAGGCGCTGATCAAGAAGCACATTGGCCAGTAAACCTGGATATCCTCCTTCCATTATTCACAACACAACACGCATACGAAACCTATTTATTTCATACCAACCTAGACTTGTACGCGTATTATATGTAGTTTTTAGACTTACATTTACCATATATTCTATAATGATACATTTTATGAATATTGTTGATTCCTTATTGTTTTTTTAAAAAACATCTATTGAGTAATTGTAATAAACGAAACCCCAAACCAGAAGAGGAAAGTGATTGGAGCGATTGAAGCGAACGTAGCGCCGCAAGACATTTGATTCGGATTCGACCCATTATATCTACCATTCAGACTCCCGCACGGAATTGATATCTAATTGTAACCACGCCCCTCTCGCACTATAAATCACACTTCAGTTCGATGTAAATCGTCATTGATGTTAAAAAATGACTGTATTTGGCCTTAGTTGTCCCACTCCAAAGCGGGGAGCACACATACCCCATTTGATTAGAGCTACTCTACGATATATACATATATAGTTTATAACGATCTAAGGAGCAAATCAAATAATTCGAAAAAAGAAAAACCTTTATAAATGTTGTCTGGTAGCAATGAACCTTTTATATCGACGATATCTAGAGATCTGTAAACAATACTATCCAAGGCATTATCTAGTTGTGCTTTCCATTAAATGTTTCAGTGTGCAACACCGCACGCAGCCCCCATAAACCCCTCGAGATCAGAATTAGGGATATAATTCGATATTCTGTCTGATATATCGGACCAATGTAACCGGAAAGGGACAAATAAATTTAATAACGTTTTTCAGATATTTTCAATATCGACTTAACCATATTTTCGACATGATATTAGGCAAGATATTTTGGCTGATATATCATATCGGATTTTTCCCATCAACAAACATCCCTAATCAGAACCTTCGGAGTCGAGACGATCGATCACAAGCTAGCATCGAGTGCTGACCCAGAGACCCTCTCCGGGCATTTGGTAAACGATTTGATTTTGTTGTGCGAAAAAGCAATTGGGTTTTTTGAACGTGTATAACCCCCCGCCCCTAAGCCATGCATACGATAACTATATATTATATATATATATATGGAATATTTACAAAGATAAAGCCAAGCAAATACATATGTAACGTATATATATTTACATGTTTACATATATATACACACATATAGGACTCAACATTTACAAATTGAATATTCTTATATTTGTAGAGCCCACTGAGTTGGGCCACAGAAAGCAGAAAGCATTAACGTATCTCCCAGCTAATGATTGAATGTCTATGAAATAAAATATATCACGTTATATTAAAATAAAATCTGTGTTTCATTTTATTCAGCAAGATGTTTACATTTTATTTTGGGATTATTCATTGAGTCCGTGTCTGCAATAAAAGATAAGATAGAAGTTAGCACTCGAAAGTGTTTGGAAAGATTAACCACTTCGTTTGAAGTGGAAATGACGGATCAGATGAGTGCATGATTACGCAGGCCGACAAAATGAGAAAAAAAAAAAACTGAACCAAGAACCGGAATATTCTTTTCCAATAGTTTAAGATGCCCTGAACTCGAGTCCGGCCTAAAAAATTTCTTACGTCAGGTTTTCGAGATATTAAAACTTTAAACGCAACAAATCCTGGTACATTTAAGGTGTCGTAGTACAATTTTGTATGTAAAAGAATAGTTACACTATCTTAAAGAACTGCTCTTGCTCTTAAAAATTAGTTTTTTTAATTTCACCATGATATTGGTGACAAAAAAAATGTTTCCCTATTTTAAAACTAATATTTAAGGGCAAGAACATTACTTCAAGATAGCGTACCGATTCATATAATATTATTCAAGTTACAGCACCTCAAATATACCCAAAACTGAGTTTTTAAACTAATTAGTTAAAATATCTCAAAAACCGGCTGGAATCAAGTGGAAAAGTATATATTTCGGTTATTGGTTCTAAAATGCAGTCGGCCTATGTTATCGACATGGCAATTCAGCTATATGCTTGTAAATGGGTCTTCATGTCATGATGTGGAGATGATGATAGCAAAGGTGAAAGAACATGCTTACCCCTATGCTTTGCTTGGAAGATGTTCCTTGTATATAATCCATCTGTAAGTGAAATTAACAACACAGAATTACTAATAATGTCTAGTTTAGAATAGTCATAAAAACAAATTAATTGTGATTGTGTCAGCTTAGTATATCATCAATTGTTTTTATGACAGGGATAACTGTTTGGCTTAAATAAAAGTGTTCATCATAGAGATTTTATTTGTGTTTGTTACAGAGTAACCATTACTAACCTTGTATAGTCCAGTAAAATCTTAATATTTTTCCTTTCGAAACCATACGGAATAATACCTAAAAGATGAGAAGTTGGTATAAATTAGAATACATCCAAAACTATACATTTCTTCAGAAATTATTGTTCATTCAGTCATTAAAAGTTAGCAACACACTTAAATTCAGGTATATGCTTGTCTATTGGTTTGTCATCAGGTAAAGTTGTCAAAGACCTTAGGAGTAAATCATATACACACCTTCAACAAACAGATTGCTTCCGGAACACACCTGAAAATACAACAGAAAACATTGACTTTAATATATAATATTTAATAATAGGATATATAAAGTATTATAACTTAATTAATCAGTATTAAATAACCAATCGACATCATTTCTCCGACTGGGGCGGTATACATAAGCATCATTTTAGATTTAAAATATTATAAAAACAAGTAAGGAAAATTTCTATACCCTTTCAAAGAAAATCTATCATAACTCAGTCAAAAATGCATTAATTTTCAATCGGAAAGGTGTTCTGTGTTAGTTTTTGTTAGGTTAACAAATGTATAATTAAACTTAAACATTTTAAAATTTTTCAAATTTTGTCAATTTTTGAAAATTTTAATGATGTAACCCCTTATCAAATTTTCAAATTTCGAAAAAATTTTCAAAATTTATATTTTGACCGGACATGTCTAGATCGACTCGGAAGTTGATTCTGATCAAGAATATATATAATTTATGGGGTCGGAAATGGCTCCTTCATCAAAAAAATCTATTGGTGACAAAAAAAATGTTTCCCTATTTTAAAACTAATATTTAAGGGCAAGAACATTACTTCAAGATAGCGTACCGATTCATATAATATTATTCAAGTTACAGCACCTCAAATATACCCAAAACTGAGTTTTTAAACTAATTAGTTAAAATATCTCAAAAACCGGCTGGAATCAAGTGGAAAAGTATATATTTCGGTTATTGGTTCTAAAATGCAGTCGGCCTATGTTATCGACATGGCAATTCAGCTATATGCTTGTAAATGGGTCTTCATGTCATGATGCGGAGATGATGATAGCAAAGGTGAAAGAACATGCTTACCCCTATGCTTTGCTTGGAAGATGTTCCTTGTATATAATCCATCTGTAAGTGAAATTAACAACACAGAATTACTAATAATGTCTAGTTTAGAATAGTCATAAAAACAAATTAATTGTGATTGTGTCAGCTTAGTATATCATCAATTGTTTTTATGACAGGGATAACTGTTTGGCTTAAATAAAAGTGTTCATCATAGAGATTTTATTTGTGTTTGTTACAGAGTAACCATTACTAACCTTGTATAGTCCAGTAAAATCTTAATATTTTTCCTTTCGAAACCATACGGAATAATACCTAAAAGATGAGAAGTTGGTATAAATTAGAATACATCCAAAACTATACATTTCTTCAGAAATTATTGTTCATTCAGTCATTAAAAGTTAGCAACACACTTAAATTCAGGTATATGCTTGTCTATTGGTTTGTCATCAGGTAAAGTTGTCAAAGACCTTAGGAGTAAATCATATACACACCTTCAACAAACAGATTGCTTCCGGAACACACCTGAAAATACAACAGAAAACATTGACTTTAATATATAATATTTAATAATAGGATATATAAAGTATTATAACTTAATTAATCAGTATTAAATAACCAATCGACATCATTTCTCCGACTGGGGCGGTATACATAAGCATCATTTTAGATTTAAAATATTATAAAAACAAGTAAGGAAAATTTCTATACCCTTTCAAAGAAAATCTATCATAACTCAGTCAAAAATGCATTAATTTTCAATCGGAAAGGTGTTCTGTGTTAGTTTTTGTTAGGTTAACAAATGTATAATTAAACTTAAACATTTTAAAATTTTTCAAATTTTGTCAATTTTTGAAAATTTTAATGATGTAACCCCTTATCAAATTTTCAAATTTCGAAAAAATTTTCAAAATTTATATTTTGACCGGACATGTCTAGATCGACTCGGAAGTTGATTCTGATCAAGAATATATATAATTTATGGGGTCGGAAATGGCTCCTTCATCAAAAAAATCTAAAAAAATGTGCATTATGGCGACTTTAGACCAATATGTTTTTATACTCTTTTTTTTATGGCAAAATGACACCTTTTCAAATATCATAACTAAGCCAAAAATCAATTAATTTCCATTTGGAAAGCGTTCCTATGTCAGTTTTTATTAGGTTAACAAAACTGCATACCTAATTTAAAATTTAAAAAAATTGGATTTTTTGCCAATTTTTGAAAAATTGAATGATGTAACCCCTTATCAAATTTTCAAAATTCGAAAAAAATTTCAAAATTTATATTTTGACCGGACATGGCCAGATCGACTCTCCTGTTGATTCTGATCAAGAATATATATGATTTATGGGGTCGGAAATGACTCCTTCATCAAGGAAATAAAAAAAATTGCCAATTATTTCGACTTTAGACCAATATGTTTTTATACTGTTTTTTTATGCCAAAATGACACCGTTTCAAATTTCATAACTAAGCCAAAAATCCATTAAATTCAAATCGGAAAGCGATTCTATGCTAGTTTTTCTTAGCCTAACAAATCTACATACGGCGTTTTAAAATTTAAAAACCAAAATTTTTTGTCAATTTTTGAAAATTTTAATGATGTAACCCCTTATCAAATTTTGAAATTTCGAAAAATTTTTCAAAATTTATATTTTGACCGGACATGGCTAGATCGACTCGGCAGTCAATGCTGATCAAGAATATATATACTTTTTAGGGTCGGAAACGACTTTTTAGAGAGTTACATGCTTCTAACTTAAATTATAATACCCCTCAAAGTATAACAAGTACCTTACCTTTCCTAATAATTTCCTCCTGATAATTTCGATAAACCTTTAACTCTGCCATTTAGAAATCTGCAAAAGAAATAAAAACAATCGTTTTAATAAGTATTTCCTTAAAGGTATAAGATATATCAGTTGTAAATTTAAATTGTCAGCAAATAATAACCAATCGACATAATTTCTCCGACTGGGGCGGTATTCAAAAACATCACAATACGCATTTCAAGTAAAATAAATGCAAGTAAACCTACCTTTTCTCCAAAAGATGACACTATCCCAATTCTTGGTGTTAGCCGTGTTATCTGCAAGAAATAAATTAACATATTATAGATTTTACATCCAAATAAGCACAATATAAAATTTAATCTTTAATTAATCAGCAATTAAAAACCAATCGACATTATTTCTCCGACTGGGGCGGTATATTAAAACATCATAAAATAACCTAAAACCATTTAAATAGAATGCAAACACACATTTTTATTGAGAAAGCCATCATTCTCTTGGAGACTTGGTACCAGCAGGCCTGTAAGTAAATAAACAATATATTAGTCGAGCTCATAAAAGAAAACATTAATACAAAAATTTAATTTGTCAGCTTATTTTATCATCAATTATTCTTATGACAGGGATAACTGTTTGGCTTAAATATAGGTGTTCATCATAAGGCAGAATACTTGATGATTTGTTAATCTTGACAAGAAACTTACCTTATCTCAGCAGAACTTTCCATGACATTAGAGATTATTCAACGACTTATTCCTCCTATAAAGAAATTGAAAAGCAATAAGACATTGGAAATATTGACAATATATAGAGTTTTATATATGCAATCAGCTTGTTATATCATCAATTATTCTTATGACAGGGATAACTGTTTGGCTTTAAATAAGGTGTTCATCACTGCATATACAAAAACCTTAAATTATTTATATGCTTACCATAGTAGGAGCAGAACTTCAATCTTTTGTTCCTCCGCCAGTTAAATCCTGAAAAAGTGGCACTTTAAAATGTGTTTCCAAAAATATTTCAAAGTTATATGCATTTTCTAAAGTCAGTCGTGTGAAAATCAACATGATTGTTCGGTTATATGCTTGTCTATTGGTTTGTCATCATAGAAAATACATATTTTTTATTTTTACTTTACTTTTACTTACCATTTTGAACGATATAGCTTTTAAGATGTCTGCATTATAGCCCATTATTGCTGGCTGTAAATATAAGAAAGATTTTTCTATAGAGAACATTGCAATTATCATAAAATGGAGTTCCAAGAATATAAATCAGCAATTTATGTTTTGCGTTGGTTATGGAACAGTTTTCTTCATAAAATATCAAAGCGAGCTGGGTAAGTGTTTCATCATTTTAATGGTAGTTACTTAAGGTATAAAAAATAATAATTACCTTATTAACACTAAGAAGTCGTTGAATTCTCTCTTTTTTAAGTTCATCTGTCTGAAAAAATTAAAGAATTACAATTATTATTATGTATTTGTGTTCTTTGATGCTTCTTTTTTAATTTTTAATTTGTGCTTCAGTTACAAAGGTGAAAGTTGTCATCAAAACTTTTCAAGAGTAGCAAATAATAATCGTTCATCATATTCATATTTTTAAAATATTTATGATATATACATAAACAAATAAATACCTTAGGCATTGCTGATTTCAGATGTAAAGCTTTGCTTCTTTGGCTGGCAATTATGTCTGAAAATATAACAAAAAATGCTTTTAATTTATATATTTAAGTAGACTTAAAACTATGCGTTTAAGTAATTAATCAGCAATTCATGTTTTGCGTTGGATATGGAACAGTTTTCTTCATAGTATATCAAAGCGAGCTGGGTAAATGTTTCATCATTTTAAGGTTGTGATTTTAAATGTATTCTACTAATATTTATTTACCTGATTCGCTGATTAGCTCTCCTATTTTCCACACTGGTTTTGTTTATCAACCTGGAAGAAAGGAGAAATATAATTATTATAATGTTCGTAATTATTAATTAAAATTCTATTTTTAATTTTATGCTTCAGTCTAAAGGTGAAGGTTGTCATCAAAACTTTTCAAGAGTAGCAAATAATAATCGTTCATCATATTCTAGTTTCGTTTTAAGTCATTTTTTTATATAACTATTTTAATACACACCTAACTGAGGCGAGATCCATTAGGCTCACAATCTGTCTGCTTCTGGCGGTCTAGTACGTCTGTAAATAAACGAAATGCATTTAAAATATATGCTTGAGTACACTTAAAACTATATGTTTAAGAAATTAATCAGCAATTCATGTTTTGCGTTGGATATGGAACAGTTTTCTTCATAAAATATCAAAGCGAGCTGGGTAAGTGTTTCATCATATTAAATAACGTGATTTTTATGTTAAATTTAATGTATTAATTACCTTATGTTTTTCGTAGACATTGCCATTGCCATTATTTCTGGAATTATACAATAGAGAATATAATTAATATTAAGAAATAAGACCGAGAATTCTCCTATATTAATACATAAGTCAGCGATTCATTTTTTGCGTTGGATATGGAACAGTTTTCTTCATAGTATATCAAAGCGAGCTGGGTAAATGTTTCATCATTCGAAGGATTTTATATAATAAAGAATGCATTTAATGATGCTTACCTTACATGACCTCACCTAGCCATCTTTTTCTAAAATAGACCAGGAGTTAAGCGTTCCTTTAGGGAATCTGCAATCCAAAAGACTTGGGTTAATTTACATATCAATCTGAGGCTCTCAGAATTCATTGCTTGATGATGGCATCAGTATATAGAACCAATCGACAAAGTTATTCCGACTGGGGCGGTATATGTTTGGCATCACAGAAGCAACAACTTCATAAAAAAAAATGCTAACCGAAACTAACCTTACTTTCTTAAGACACGTGTCGCGCACAGAATTCGTCCAAAATCGGCCCATCAACCGGGCATTTCACTTCCCATGTTATTATATTGTCCATATTCATTGCTGCCGCATAGTATTCTGCAATTTAAAAGCACAAAATGAGTTATTTTACCATTTAATCACCAAGTACAGTGGGGCCACATGTGGCTTTTGGGTATCAGAATTGAAAACCAATCAACACGTCTCTTCAGACTGGGGCGGTATTAAATAAGCATCATGGAAAGCAAGCGGCTAACTTTAAGAATGTCAATATAACTTTATATTACCTTTGTGAACTGTTGAGACACGGGCAAACGCAACTGTGCATTTTGGAAGAAAAATTTAAGTGAAAGAATGCACGTGCGAGTCGGCTAGAGGTGACGGACAACCGATGACGCTATCGATTACACCGATAGTTTCGTGCTTGATACTTTGACAAAACATCGACTGATGTGAGCGGCATGTGCCACAATTATTTTGCAGCAGTTCCCAAGATATTGAATCTATACAGAATAAGGAAATGAAAACAGAAGAGCTTGTATAAGTAAGCTAAATTATTTTATTAGAGAAATATAAAATATAACAGATTTTGATTAAAGGTGCGGAACATTGCTAATTAAAAATGTATTATCGATGCTTTGTGGTGTGACTGCAACCTGGATAATAAAATCATCAGAAAAATACCAAAACTTCTTGTGGTATATTTGTACAGTGCACCAACGGCCGCTTTGTGTGTACTTGTTGTTGTTTTCCGTTGCTTCTCGTGTGCACCCCGCTTTGCGTAACTTTTGATTTTTGATTTTCAACGCGAACCGCTTCCACCGACGCAATGGTGCTGACCAAGGAGTATCGCGTGTGCATGCCGCTGACCGTGGAGGAAGTGGGTACCCGTTACTCCACCGGAGTGAACTGAACTTTGAGCTTTTATGTCATCTTTTTGCAGTACAAGATCGGGCAGCTTTACATGATTGCGCGCCACAGCCTGGAACAGTCGGAGGAGGGCGAGGGCGTCGAGGTGGTGGAGAACCGTCCCTGCGAGGACCCCGTCCACGGCAAGGGCCAGTACACGGAGAAGCACATTCACTTGTCCAGGTGGGAGCCCCTTCTTAAAAGATGCTGCGCAGTTTCCGGATAGCTCATTAAAGACACGATTTTGCATTTCGCCTTCCATTTACGTCAGCCGGCTCCCCTACTGGATACAGGCCATCTGCCCGCGCGTCTTCTACGTGATTGAGAAGTCCTGGAACTACTATCCCTACACGCTAACAGGTGAGTGGCCACTGCGCATCCCGCCCCACTTCGTGCCCCCAGGGGGAGGCTATTTTTAAACCCACTTAATTATGCATTACGGAGGCTGGGATTCCTTAACGCCTCCGTCTTCGCCTTTGGCTCTTTTCCGGCCATATGGCAGCGTTCCTCAAAAACACATGTGTTCTTTTCGCGGGCCAGCAGGAATTCCGTGTTATCAATCAACCAACCGACCGGCCAGCGTAGTGGTAGGGGTACGTCTGCCGATAAAGGCCCCATTAACCATAACACACACCTGTCCAACCTGTGATACGTCATCCGTATCGGTATCACCACCGGAACAGAGCCAGCCCAAGCTCCTAAATCAGCGCTCGGCAATTGGTTAACACAACTGTTGCAACTCCCACAACCTATCCCGGCCGATAAAATATGTTTACACTCTGTCCAACTGCACTCTAACGATAAGGTTGCTATATGCACTTCAGGGGAATCGCTGTTTGCGTGTTTAGGCTTTGGGTCGTTGACTTTTTGGGCTAGGGATCGATTACAAGCTGGTTTATTTACCTATCCAAGTGGAGGTGTATTACCATTACCAGCAGCTGTTTTGGTTGCGATTGATAGAAGCCTACAAAGCCATATGGCTTTTGATATCCTGTGATAGGAAATTTGAATCCTATTGCTTTATAGGGAATTATATATTCTTATTGCAGACTTAACTTGTCGGATAGAAGAACTAACAAGAGCTATACTGGTTTATAAATGCTTTTAGATATCATATCAAAGATAATAAGTCCTATACAAAGTCCGAAAATCCATGTTAATTTTAGGTTTTACAACATAGGAACACAAATGGCTAACAACCATATTTTTAACGTATCATTAACTTATTTTTAAGCACTTCTAGTCCAAAAATAACCCATTAGACACGCTTGAATTATATTTGATGAGTACGGTTACTTTATTGATTTATTTTTGGATTTCTGCATTATAATTTCATGCGCCGCAATCGGAACTCTAATTGGCTGGAACGGAAAAACCTGATCCAGAATACACGGTAATTGGTATGGCTTCTATTTCGGTTGTCCTTCGCTAACCAATTATCCTCAATTTACAGTGCTCCTTCATACCGAAGCTAAATGTGCTCATCAAAACAAAGTACGAGGACAACAACGGCAGCACGGAGAATGTAAGGACAAAGTTCAAGGTCCCTAAAAGTTAATATGACAGTGATTAATTGATAGTGCCTGGACTTGTCAGAGGATGAGCTGAAGACACGCACCGTGGATCATTTGGACATTGCCTTTGATGACCTCAGTCCCAAGCATTACAAGCAGGAAGAGGATCCCAAGTTCTACAAATCAGTAAAGACAAGTAAGAGTATCAGATTTATCGTAGAGAAGGAGCTATATTAGTTTGATCTACAGATCGCGGCCCCCTTATCGAGGGCTGGCGGGATACTGACAAGCCCATTATGTGCTCCTATAAAGTGGTCCATGCCACCTTCGAGGTCTGGGGCCTGCAGACCAAAGTCGAAGACTTTATCCAGCGCGGCATACGGGAAATCCTACTGTTGGGCCACCGGCAGGCCTTTGCCTGGCTCGACGAGTGGCATGGCATGACCCTGGAGGATGTGCGCGACTACGAGCGCCAGAAGCAGGCCGAGACCAATCAGAAAATCCATAATACCAATGGAGTGGCAAACAACGACGAAGCTGCGGCGGCGGGTGATGCTTCCGTTGGCGATGTCGACTAAGACATAGAATAGTTAAGGCAACAGGATGCAGGCTGCAAAATGTACCTTCAAGGCCTCGCGGCGAAAGCTTACAAAGTTTCATAGGAAATATCTTATTCTAAATAGCATATATATACATATATGTATATCAGTGTCGATGCATTTTCAACCGGTCCAAAGAAGCTCAGACCTCAGGAGGCACGAGAGCACCAAATATTCATTGTTATCAAACATAGAGAGCACGCAATTTTTAGTCAAACATACTATATATATACAGACGCTCTAGTGAACGGTTTGTGTTAACTATATCCCCTAGTTATTGATGTAAATTCGGTGTACAAAATACAGAATACATAGTAGCGATGTACCTAAAAATCAAGTGATGCTAACTACTTTTATTCTGCACCTGACCGGGGCCATTAGATGGCTCGAAATGGTGTGACCACTATTAACAGGCAATTTGTATGCCAATGAACCAGGTAGTGGGTGATTCACTAGCTGCGTTTCGAGTGTGTGGCGGCATATGTAGTAAGGAGATGTTCCTCCCACGCGGCTTGACCCTGACACTGATCGTAAATCATCTGCCTTACACCCCCAACCGAAACCAACAGCTGCTCCGGCCGGAACGAGCCCCCAAAATCAGGCGGAGAGCGAGAGCTATTGATAAACCTACAGAGCCGCTCGCGGGGGCCGCCAGCTGATTTCACGCCGGAGATCTCACAAAAATAATGCCAAGAAGAAGCGGCAACGGCAGCCACCAGCGATTCGCGTTCGCGTTCGCTTTCGCGCCGCATTTGAACTTCAAACGCGAGAAAAGTAGCACAGCGCGAATAGATACGCGGATGCGTGGAGCGATTAAACGGCGTGGCGCGCAAAAACAATTTTTTCTATTTTTTGATTATGTATTTAGCATAGAGAGCAAATGGCGAAGCCAAAACAATTCCATCCGTATATTTAGCCTACCTGTGCGCGAACGATGACAATGGAATATTCTGAATGAAAATCAGCTCCGATCGGATAAACACTTTTCGTCTTGGAAATAAATATTTAAAATATATGTACAGAAACATCGTCATGGCGAGAAGAAGTGCTGTGAAATATATTTCCCTATTTATCACGATCGTAATAAGGTAAAACCAGAGGATGCGAGTGCGTAATATAATGTAATACAAGCTCTTATCAGTATTTACAACTCTCCCAGACTGCGTCTAGTTGATTTATTAATAAACATACTAAATCCTATTCTGGTTTAGGCCATATGTGGGCCATATAGTCAGTCTGTGGTAAGCCTTTTATATGAAACGCAAAGTTACTTATCGCAGCAGCAAAATCAAACCGAACTGATTGGTTTTATGGTTATTATAAATGGCTCAGTGGGTGCAAAGTATGGCCACTTGGCTTACCAGGCTTCCATTAGTTCTCCAACTAAGCTACTCTGCCCTCTTAATGCCCAACTCTGATGAGGATCACACGCACAATATGTGGTTATTGGGGGCCGTAAACTGCCAAGGTAGCAAAAGCACTTCCTCCGCGTTCTCAAAATTCAAAACAGGGCGACGATTACTAGTGCCTTACCTTTATCGCTCAACCCCAAGCAGAGAGGAAGGGAATCGGGCAGGTTTCTTGGCCCCCAATTTAAAAATTCTTATCACACCAACGGAGGCGGCCGGCTATAAAAAGGTTCTGTTTATCAATCGTATATATAACACAAACGGAACGCTCTTAGATCTTGTCTCCGTATATATTCCCCCACATTTCCTCTTGTCATCTGTCCTCCAGATCTCACTTAGGCCCGTGGCCAGTAGTTATCATCCGGCAATCTCAATGAGAATCGACAGTCGCTGTCATGGCGAAGATTCATAAGTAGATTTATTTAGATTTATTTCCATTGCTGAATTGATAAACGGGTTTCGAGTGCTCGAGTGAGAACGGGTTGAACAATAAGCCCAAATTGGCTTAAATTTAATTATTTCTGGGCTGTTTTTTTTGTGTGTAAAAATTCAAGTGGAAGTAGAGTACTTAGAGGGATTTATTCCCAGAATGTCGCAAGTGGTTCTTACCCAACGCGGTTTTATTGTTTTCATCAAAATAGCAAGCCAATTGCTCCGATGGTCACAAAAGTCAACTGAAAAATGTTTTGAGGCAAACTTTTCAATTAAAATTGGAGAAAAACACGCAACTAGGGATGATAATTTATAGAAAATATTCTAGTTTGATAGTTATAATTTTTAAATATTAAAATATATTGATTTTTAGAGTAATATTAGCAAAAAAATTGTGTTAACAATGATAGTTTAAGACATGTTTAAGACCTTCTATGGGACAGTTCGGTATATTTAACCGAATATATATTTATTGCAACGTTTATATAAGTAAAACCTCATCTTCCGAGCAGGAGTATTGAATACAAGTCTGAAATTTAGTGTATTTTGTTTATTTTATAAATTTTAACCATGCTAATCAGTGATAATTGAGAGCGAGTCACTCGCAGAAAGAGTGTCGATTCTGTCAGCTATGATTTTCGATCTTTATGCGACAGGGTATGGGCCTCAATACCAAAACGAATTTAAATATTTGTCGTTTTATCACTTGAAATCAAACAAAGCTGCTACCGAATTCCAAATTTTTTTTCGCCTGTATTTATTAAGTAAATATTTTTGCTGTTATTGTAATGTTTCACTTTGTGTATTGTGTATTGTTGAGTTTAACGCCTTGAACGTAAGCGAAAAGCTACGAAAAGTTGTTAATTGTCTGTTAGCCCCACTTAGACCCCTTTGGAAAATGCGCGGGGATAAATTAAGCGATGATGTGTGTATTTTCGAAGATTATTTTTGGAAGCTGTATATCTGAAAATTATGTTTGAGAACAAACTAGAAGATGCTGACCTACCTCTCTCTGTTTATAAATATATTAAGTAATATAATTCAGTACAAATTCTGGTAGCTTTTTCGGGCCTCTATGTCTGTCACCCTGCTATCTGGCACCTCGACATGTGCTAAGTGGGCATCATGTGATCCGATGTACTCTCCTCCGTGCGCTAATAGAACCGCCATACAGGCGGAGTAAACAAGAGATTTCCATACTGCGCAGGCACACGGCTCGGAGTTGTGCTACCGTTCAGATTAGTGACTCTATATGCATATATATATATGTTTACCCCAAGTCGGCTGGAAGCAGTTTGCAGTGCCTAAAACCCACCCAAGACCAGTAGCTATTTTTAAGTGCGAGTTGCGAAAAATAGAACATGCTTTCTGGATGTTCTTTAGAGACTTATCTGGGAGTGGCAAGTTTCCTGGATCTATTTTTTGGGACCAGAAAGACAGCTAATTAAATAGTCAGTATCTGTTTTTTTTTTAGTATTCCGTCCGTATCTCTGTTTTCCCCAAGCAATTAAGTCTTACCTGGCGTCTGCTTATCAGGTTTTGGCCCTAAACGAGCGTTGCTCTGCGACGGAATTATCACCAGCATTTTGAGGGCTGTTCTGGGGTCCAAAAATAGACAGGAATTGTGAGGTTGTCTGTCTAGTCTAGCCTAGTCTATTGACTTACCAATTATCTCCTGCTTAGACTGAGCCAAGCCGCCGAGGAGACTGATGGCCATGAAG
Source organism: Drosophila bunnanda (assembly GCA_035046265.1). Taxonomy (NCBI): domain Eukaryota; kingdom Metazoa; phylum Arthropoda; class Insecta; order Diptera; family Drosophilidae; genus Drosophila; species Drosophila bunnanda. The sequence goes on from JAWNOB010000029.1 coordinate 2,508,746, forward strand.
CTACCGCCACCACCATGGTGGCCACCACCACCACGAAGATCACTACGATGCCGGACTTCACGCATGGCTGCTATGACTGGACGTCTGCTCCGGAGGCAGCGGGCGGAAACTGTGCCAGATTGACCCGGAACGGAACCCTGAAGTGCTATGGCGGGATGAATAACCTGGCTGCTCTGACGTGAGTACTCTTGGCGCGCTGCTTGTCCAGCTGATGTGTGTGGAAACACCAGAATTTAAACCATAAATCGCAAAAGCGTCTTTACTCAAGTGATTTCGGGCGATATAATATTTTTAGAGGCGTAGATAATCAAAATTAGGAGTCTGCCGTATTTTTAAATATCTCTCATTAACAAGAAATTAAATAAAATGAAAATTCCATAACTAAGCCAAATAAGCATTAATCTTAATTCGGAAAGCTTTCCTATATTAGTTTTTGTTAGGTTAATAAATCTGCATACTCCATTTAACATTTTAAAAAATTAAAATTTTTGCCAATTTTTCACAATTTTAATGATGTAACCCCTTATCAAATTTTCAAATTTCGAAAAAATTTTCAAAATTTATATTTTGACCGGACATGGCCAGATCGACTCGCCTGTTGATTCTGATCAAGAATATATATAATTTATGGGGTCGGAAATGGCTCCTTCATCAAAAAATCTAAAAAATGTGCATTATGGCGACTTTAGATCAATATATTTTTATACTCTTTTTTTTATGGCAAATTGACACCTTTTCAAATTTCATAACTAAGCCAAAAATCAATTAATTTCCATTCGGAAAGCTTTCCTATGCTAGTTTTTATTAGGTTAACAAAACTGCATACCTAATTTAAAATTTAAAAAAATTTGATTTTTTGCCAATTTTTGAAAAATTGAATGATGTAACCCCTTATCAAATTTTCAAATTTCGAAAAAATGTTCAAAATTTATATTTTGACCAGACATGGCCAGATCGACTCTCCCGTTGATTCTGATCAAGAATATATATGATTTGTAGGGTCGGAAATGACTCCTTCATCAAGGAAATCAAAAAAATGTCAATTATGGCCACTTTAGACCAATATGTTTTTATACTGTTTTTTTATGCCAAAATGACACCTTTTCAAATTTCATAACTAAGCCAAAAATCAATTAATTTCCATTCGGAAAGCTTTCCTATGCTAGTTTTTATTAGGTTAACAAAACTGCATACCTAATTTAAAATTTAAAAAAATTGGATTTTTTGCCAATTTTTGAAAAATTGAAAAATTTGCAAAATTCGAAAAAAATTTTCAAAATTTTTATTTTGACCGGATATGGCCAGATCGACTCGCCTGTTGATTCTGATCAAGAATATATATGATTTATGGGGTCGGAAATGGCTCCTTCATCAAGAAAATCTAAAAAATGTTAATTATAGCGACTTTAGACCAATATGATTTTATACTGTTTTTTTTATGGCAAAATGGCACCTCTCAAAATTTCATAACTAAGCCAAAAATCAATTCATTTCGATTTGGAAAGCGTTCCTATGCTTGTTTTTATTAGGTTAACAAAACTGCATACCTAATTTAATATTTAAAAAAATTTGATTTTTTGCCAATTTTTGAAAAATTGAATTGAAATTTTCAAAATTCGAAAAAATTTTCAAAATTTATATTTTGACCGGACATGGCCAGATCGACTCTCCCGTTGATTCTGATCAAGAATATATATGATTTATGGGGTCGGAAATGACTCCTTCATCAAGGAAATCAAAAAAATGCCAATTATGGCGACTTTAGACCAATATGTTTTTATACTGTTTTTTTATGCCAAAATGACACCTTTTCAAATTTCATAACTCAGCCAAAAATCAATTAATTTCCATTCGGAAAGCTTTCCTATGCCAGTTTTTATTAGGTTAACAAAACTGCATACCCAATTTAAAATTTAAAAAAATTTGAATTTTTGGCAATTTTTGAAAATTTTAATGATATAACCCCTTATCAAATTTTCAAATTTCGAAAAAATGTTCAAAATTTATATTTTGACCGGACATGGCTAGATCGACTCGGCAGTCGATGCTGATCAAGAATATATATGATTTATGGGGTCGTAAATGGCTTCTTCATCAAGAAAATCTAAAAAATGTTAATTATAGCGACTTTAGACCAATATGATTTTATACTGTTTTTTTTATGGCAAAATGGCACCTCTCAAAATTTCATAACTAAGCCAAAAATCAATTAATTTCGATTTGGAAAGCGTTCCTATGCTTGTTTTTATTAGGTTAACAAAACTGCATACCTAATTTAATATTTAAAAAAATTTGATTTTTTGCCAATTTTTGAAAAATTGAATGATGTAACCCCTTATCAAATTTTCAAATTTCGAAAAAATGTTCAAAATTTATATTTTGACCGGACATGGCTAGATCGACTCGGCAGTCGATGCTGATCAAGAATATATATGATTTATGGGGTCGTAAATGGCTTCTTCATCAAGAAAATGTAAAAAAATGTCCATTATGAGGACTTTAACTTTTCTTTTTTTTGTATAGAAAACTCAGCCGCCATCAGCCAGCGCTGGAAATGCTCCTCTGCGGCTGGCCACACGATGGATTCAATCCCCTCAAGGAGCTCCAGAAGCTGCCCCGCCTTCGATCCCTCACGATCGAGTACAGTGGCTTCACTGAGTTCAAGTTTGATTTTCCGGAAATGCAGGACCTGCAGACCATCAACATTTCGTGGACGAATCTCTCGTATATTTCCTCCCGTACCTTCAAGCGAGTGCACTTCCTCAAGGTCCTCGACCTGCGCTGGAACCAGCTCATCCAGCTGGATGGGCCACTGTTGCTGCCCCGCCATTTCGAGCAGTTGTATTTGGCGGGGAATCCCTGGAACTGCACAAGGAACTTCAAGTGGATGTTGCTGCAGCCGGAGAAGGGACGATTGGTGGTGGACAGGGATGAGCTCATATGTACGGATCGCAAGTACAAGGAGCGCCAGATGCTGCTCGTCATGCACTACAAATTGGTGAGTTTATGGGTCGATAAATAAGGCTTTAATTGTTAATAAAATATCATTTAAGGAGTTGAAAACGCAGTGCCAGTCTCATGAAGATTTGAGGAACTGCACTTGCCTGATGCATCATATCTTGCCCAAGACCCACATTCCCCTATACACGGTGAACTGCTCCCACTTGCAGTTCCATCGATTGCCAGCCTTTTTGCCCGAGAACACAACCACGTTGACCATTAATGATAATATGGTAAGATTATAATAGCTTCTTCCTTATCTAACGCACGATAACACTTACCCTATTTTCACCAGATCAGCGACATCAATCCGCTGCGTGACAATCCCCACTACCGCCACGTGGTGGATATCCAGCTGGAGAACAATCGCATTACCAATGTGGACGACCTTGAGGACACCTACTGGCTGCAGAACTTCCGGCTGCTCAACTTGCGGGGCAACAATCTCCGGAAGCTGCACGTCTACGCCCTGGACAATGCGCTGAATGACAACGAGAATGCCAATCTCTTGCTGCTCAGCCGGAATCCCTGGCATTGCACCTGCAAGTTCGGCAGTAGGTTGCGCGAGCTACTCACCAAGTACAAGGACATTGTGAGGGATGCCTGGAACGTGTCCTGCACCTACATGCAGGAGGATGAGCAGCGGCTGGCCAAGGTGTTGACCTTGAGTCGCCAAGATATGTGCAATGTCACCGTGGATAGTGGACCACTGATCCATCCCATTGATTGGCTAAACGCAGTACTGGCGAGCCTCATCCTTCTCATCCTGGGCAAGCTGGCCTTCGATTACTATCATTACAAGTATTACGGACGAGTTCCTTGGATCGTGATGAAAATGCCTTAGCTTTAATGAGGTTTAACTAGGGATGAATATCGAGAAGAAAAGTCCAAGGCGTTATTGAATATGTCGTAGTTTAAAATATCGAAAAATATCGCATTTCAAATGATCGAATTGATCGTAAGGTATTAAAATAATTTTATAGAGTATATTTGTCTCTTTTTCCGGTTATTTTTTCCGATATATCATTGTTAAAATGTCGATATATTATCGATATTTGTTGCCTTCCCCAATGTCAACCTCGGAAGAAAGTATTTCTCAAACACAGACGACAACGCGACGCTTTTGTCGGTTTATTTTCGAAAATCTACAAAACAATACCGATCTTTGTATCATATATGAATATTTATGTATATATATGTATAGGTATTTATGTAATATGTATATTTAAGCTAAGTCAACGCAAAAACTCTCAAAATAGTTGTTTGTCTTCTATGTATATAGCATATTGCACAGAACTTTCTAGTGCTGCTAAAACGGTTTCATAGTTTTAAAATCATGCCTCCTCCCAAGTTCCTTTACATTCGACGGTCTTTTGCATTTAAATTGGCACAAAGCGCTTAATAATACCATAGTAATATAATTGATAATGATAATAGAACGGCCAAGAGTAGGTTTGGACAGAACGGAATGCGTATTTAAGTTAGTTACAAGTAATTATTCCACCTAAACGAATCTAATTCTTGCATCGTATTTACAATTAAAAGCTCGACCTCAACTTAATTCCTCTGGTAAAGCAAAGCAAGTGTAAGATAGTAACTAAAATAAGTGTACAGATTAAAAGCTTATAAATTAAACAACAACAGTGCAGTGCTGGACATTGTAAACGAAGCATAAAAACACTTTTGTACTTTACATCGATCAAGTGAAAGGATAAAACAATGCAAAACGGAATCCCACGCGAGGGGGGATCGGAAAAGTTCAACAACTGCTGCGTTTCTCTTTGTAAATTTTCGTATAAAATTCGTCAAAGCAAGAGTATAAATCGTTTAAAATCGAGTTCCCTTGTATAAATGTATATGATATGGAAACATTTTCCGAACACGCACACTCCTCGCGTGGGAGCTGGAGATCGCAAAATAAACAACAGCAGCGGATGGCATTAAGTTGGCTTTTTTACGGGCGCCCCCCAAAACGCACCTGGAGAGGCGCCCCCTTAACGTTTTTGGTTTTCTGTTTTCTTTTTGGCTAAGCATGCGAGTATTCAATATGTTTATAATTAGACGACGACAACGATCTACGTCCTAGAACAGCATGTAGGAATGATCCCGTTCCAGCCGCGACTTGGCGCGCATCTGTATGTTCCCAATGGGATCCGAGGGCGGCGGTATGCCGTTGATCTGATGGGTGGGCTCCTTGTAAAAGAACTCGGTCCGGCCGCTCTTGTGGCCATAGTACACCGAGTCGTGGGATCTGGAGGGAACACCGTTCACCGTCTTAAGTGGAAGCTCATTTACCAAAAAAGGATTAAGCACTCACCTCAGTATCAAGTCCGTAAGATGATGGTGACCACTGGAATGTATCGAGTGCATGCTCTCCAGGATGTTAAGCTCTAGGGGATTCCAGGGACCATTCCGCTGCAGCACATCCCACTTGGCATCCACGCACATGAAGCTGTAGTTGCTGCCATCCCGCTTATCGCCCTCCACGTTCACATTCAAAGTCTGATTCAGTTGAGATTCCATGTGCGGAAACTTGGCCACGCAAATATCAAACTAAATAAAGGGAAACATATATATTACTACCCGAAAAAGAGGACCAATCTTCTACTCACCATCTTCTGCACCACCTTCTGCTGATGGCAAGTGCCCTCCTCCATGAGCAGCAGCAGGGTCATGTTCTGCTGACCACAAATGTAGAGTTCTGTGCGCTGTAGGCCATCGGATTGACCAGATGTCGGCGGTAGAGCAGGAGCTGTCGATATAGCCGCTAAGGCGTCCACCGCATCCTCGCACTTCAGGGAACTGCGACGTGGAAAGACCTTGCTGCTGGTTAGCGGCGTTTGTATCTCAATCGGTGTGGTTTCGCTGAGAGCCAGAACCGAGAGCTTGGCCATTAGGGGCGTCAAGGGTACACCTCCTGCTACACTGCGACTGGAGACTCGCTCCCCAAAAGTGGCTTCTCCCGCTGACTTAAGAGGCAGCGTCATGGAGCGCTTGTCCAAGGGAGTTTTGGCTGTTGCGGAGTTGTTGAAATTCCTGTCGGCCGATGCCGCCTCCGCCTCAGCGGCCTGTTGTCGCATGTGCTCGTCGAGCTTCTGGATTTCAGCATTAAACTCCTTGAATTCGGCCACCAGGGCCGCTAGCTCGGCATCCTGATGCGCCTGCTCGCTGGCTGCACCCCAAAGCCTTCGGTACTGATCGAGGAACTGCTGGAACAGGCTGCGCGAGATCTGCTGGCCATTAGTGTTAAATACCGGATAGGTGGGATCGCTGATGGTTCGCGAGGTTATCTTCTCGTCGTTCTCTATGAAATCCGGCGACCCAGAGGAGGAGTCGTCACTGTTGCCACTTCCATTTCGATTAACGTCTGTCTTAAAGCCTGTGATGTGATTCAGTTTCTTTGAAATGGCGCGAAGGGCATCCTGCAAATCGGCGGACGACTTGCGGCGAGTCATCTGCTTGCTGGGATTGCTGATGAAGTTCTGGAAGAACTTCTCCACGTCAAGCTTGAGGGAATTTCGCCGCGACTGGGCCTTGCCATTGGAGTTGTGGACATCCTCCGCCTTGCCCTCGGGGTCATCGGGATTGGCGCAAATGGACATCACACTGCCGACGGGCAGAACTTTGTTCTCGGTCATCGGTGTGTTGCACACGCTGGTGCGTCCAATAAACTCCGGATAGGAGTCTGTCTCGTCAAAGTTAATGGATGCGATCCCAGACTCCGGCAAGTCCTTGCTGTGCATGCTCTTTAGGCGCAGCGGAAGGTGTGTGGGTCGCATGGCCTTGGGTCTAGCTGGAGGCATCTCTACGGTAGCTGGTTGCTGCTGTTGCTGCTGCTCCTGCTCCGGTGCATGCTCCTCCTCTGGTATATGCGTGAAGATCAGCGATTTATCTCGTTTAATCTTTCGCTTGGCGTACTGAAAGGGCATTCCATTGTGAGGAAGCTGAGCCGTTCCCATCAGCTGCAAATTTTGGGCGCGCTGCGCCTCTCCGGCCAACTCGCGGTACTGCTTTTGCTCCATGTACACCACCAGCATCTGGACGCCGTTGGGAATGTGAAATTGCTGCTGCTGCTGGATGGACACCTGCTCGGCGGCTGTGCGAATGTGCCGGGGATCGGTGAGGACCAGTTGCTTGGTCACCATGTCGCTCAGCTGGGAGGCCACCACTCTGAAAGGAGTTTAGGGTAATAATAACTATGTTTAGGTTTTTATACTCTTATACTCACTTGTTGTGATAGAGAATGGCTCCGCCTAGGATCCCCTTAGTCTGCTGACAACTCTGCAGCGTCTGTATGGCCTCCAAGAAGATGTGACTGGCGGTCTGTTAGAGGAAACTTCATTAATTAAGAGTCAGCGCAGACGGGAAGATTCACTTACCTTTGGCATGCGCAACCTGGGCACATTTTGGAATGTGTTACCATTCCTTTGCAGCATCGGCAAATATGTCTCAAAGATGTGGTAGAGCTTCTCGCTGAGATTCCGGCTATTTAATGCGGGTGGCAGGGCATACTGATCGTATAGAGTTTGCAGATCGCGGTGGAAAAACTTGAGCAGGGAACTCAGCAGCTCGGCGCGGTGTTCCAGGAGTTCATCGCCTATATTCCGATCAGTGCCAACAGCCTTAAAGAATAAAATACAAAATTAAATAGAGTTTGGAATAATAAATAGAGATAAGTAGTTACCAAGGTGAAACGTCCAAACTCCTTGAGCACAAACTTGCCATTCTGCAGGGCCAGGATGCGCGGCTTGAAGAAGCAATCCTTGAGGAAGTACGAAGTGCCCATCAGCTGCCCGCACAGAGCCACCTTTTGGGTGTCCGAAACCCAACTGGGATGGAAGTACAGCACCGCCGCTATGGGATCATCAGCCTCATCCTGCAGACACTCTGTGTCGTAGACGAACACGATCATAGTCTCCCTGTAAGTAGGTCAAGGTAGAAGAGAAATTAAGGGAGGTTCAAGCTAGAAGAGTTTGATAAATTATTAAAATAGAGAAGAAACTTTCTCATAATATATATTCCATTATAATTCCCCTTATGATCTTCACTGTATCCACCTTTCGCTGAGCAGTAATGACTGCTGTTGCTTCTGCTGTAGCTGCTGCCATCGCTTGTGCCTGGACCTCCGCCAGTCCCGAAACATTGTTCCACAAGAGATTCCCAAATCCAAAAGCTTCCGAGTTTAGAGCTGCATCGTCGCGGCGGCCGCTTATCACTTTCCCGCGAGCGAACGCTGATTCTGATAAGTCAACAAGCCAATACCGCCACACAGTGCCAACTGTCTGAGGTCTGATGTGGCCCAGCTGCCTGGCCGAAGTATATAGTAGGTTGTACCTAAAATATGTGATATGGGAGAGCGCGCCGAGCGACGTGATCAGAATTCTGCTCACGCCAAAGGTGAGCGCGAGCGCAGGTGAGTTTAGGCTAGAAAGCGCCGCTGTTTTCTCAATCGCTGCGGTTGAGCGGGCTTGCGAGGCGTATACGTAATATATGCATGAAACCGGGAACAACTCAATGTCAATTGTATTGATTACAGTTTGAGAGTTAAGCTAAGGCTGAGCTTAGTGCTTAAATTCCTACATTTTAAGAGCTCGTTTAAGGTAACTTCATTTGTTTTTAAATGATTCTTTATTATTATCTTTTATTAAGCTTTTCAAATACATGTTTTCTGGGTCTGTTGAAACTTATCCCGCCAGGGTTTTCAATAGAACAGGAGTAGCCAAGTTAACGCCACCAAATTCCTTCCTCACAATGCTGTACTTGGCTGTATAGCCATTGACGCCTGCCTCGTAATGGATCTCGAGGACCAGCGGCGGGGACTTGGGGCGATCAAAGAAGGGCTCCTTGTAGTAGCCCTTGACATTCAGGTTACCCGGAGCGATTTCCTTCACTGTTTCCAAGCGATAAGCCAAACTCGGCAGTATTATCCTTCAAGAAATGATGGAAGGATGTCACTATATCCTACAAATATGGATTTATATGGATTTACCGGATTGTATAGTGGTCTTTCCAGGAATCTACAGTGACGCCTTTGGTTTGACGATGCGGCACTAGCCATAAAACCGAATCCGGCACGGAAGTGGTCGCCCAACTTTCACATAAAAAAACTACCAGGAAAAACTACAACCGAAATATTAGCCACAGCTTTAGAATATATACAAATATATATTGAACATACCGTGCTAAATAACTTGAGAGCAAACATCTTGATCTGCTGGCAGTCGCCTTGAGACTGGAAATAGATCTTGGCAAGATTCGCATGCCTAAAAAATCAAAAACTAGTCTATAACTGGCTAAATCTTATTATAAAAACAAATAAACCAAATTACTGGTTTCTTAAATTTCATAAGTCAGGGTTTATTATTGTTTCACAAACTCAACACTTTAGCATTCAGAAAGTTCAATTAAAGGTGATCCTTTACAGAAATTACTATATTCAATTTACAATTACTATTCAATTTAAAGAACTTTGTATTCAATAGAATTACAAATGAACCAAGTCTTTAACTTTCAACCCGCTATAGTTTTAAGGACGGCCGGTGGCAGGTGTTGAACCTGGTTCATTTGTTCAGTGTAGCTATACTTGGCCACATAGCCATTGGGTCCGGCCTCATAGATGACCAGCAGGTACTTGGAGCCCGGAAAGGGCTGTCCGAAGCTGCCTGTAACCAAAAGCTGATCCGGAGCAATCTGTTCAACGGTCTCCTCGCGTCCCGTTCCATCTACATCGATCCTAGAAGATATGGAGTTGCTCTTTGTTTTTGATCACTAAATACCTATTTCATTATAGTTATTTACCTGAGGTAGTATTTATTATCGGAAGGCACTAAGACAACACCATTATCGTTAATGTTTGGCACATGGAGGCCAGTCGTGGCTGCCGAAATTGCCCGATTTACAAGCAGAAGCAAAAGCACCTAGAGCTGGAATTGTTTTAAATATAACCAAGAGACTGGGGACAACTCACAGTGCTAAACAATTTCACAGACATGGTGATGATGATCTTACGAAGGCTGCTCGGCGACTGACATTTCTAGAAGACAAATCAAGTCGGAGCTAAGCCTAAGCACCCATCGATACAAGTTTCAAACTGGAAGCGCGTTAATAAACCAGACAAAATCAACCAAGCTTTTGGTGGTGTTTACTGAACAAACTTTTATAGAAAATCCAGATTATTACCTTGACCAAATATTTTAAGTGTATTTCTCATTGGTAAATTAAATCAAGATGTCATATCCTTATTTTAAAAAGTTCAAACTCACAAAGTGTATAATATCCTTTCGGGATATTATAATTTTAGTCAGAAGCTTAAAACGCAGAGAAGGAATCATTTCCGACCCTATATATATATATATATATATTCTTGATCAGCACAAACAGGCGAGTTATTCTAGCCATCCAAAACAGTAAAAAAAATTTTCAATTTTTTGAAAAATTTATAAGGGGTCGTTAAAATTTACAAAAATTTACAAAAATGTTGATTTTTTAAAATTCTGAATTGAGTAAGCAGATTTGTTAATCTACTAAAAACAATCATTTAAACACTTTCCAAATTCAAATTAATGTATTTTTGGCTTAGTTATGAGTTTTTTAGACTTTGATTTGTAGAAAAAATTGTCATATAAAAATATAGATAAATATCGACTCAAAAATGTTTATAATAGTTATCCTATAACTCAAATATATTCTTGATCAGCATTAACCCTTTAAAAACAAGCACATCAAATTGTGTACAATAAAATCACGCCATAATATGCAAAAAACTAGTTCAGGTCTCAAAATATAAATCAATGAATGAATCTATTTTTTATGGGGTTTACTAGTCTCATATTTTTGTTATTATTTTCTTTAAACCCCCTTATTTTTAAATATTAGATTTTGTATATTTTATTAATTTATGTATTCTATATTTAATAATTATTATTTGTCAAATAGACAGCAATGTTTATTTTTCACTAATCTCATGAATTTAATTCTCCAAGGACTACCAAAGCTCATCCAGTGGCCGTTTTCAGGGCATTCGGACTCAGAAACAGGGGAAATTGTGGCGGCGGAGTTGGTGGTCCCTTGCCATAGGTATACTTTGCCACATAACCATTGGGACCCGCCTCATAGGTGACCACAAGATGGGCCCCATGATCCTCGTAGGGCTGATTGATCACTCCATTGACCTGCAAGTGACCGGCTTCATTCTGTTTCACCGTCTCCTGGCGAATGCCTCCACCCGGATGCTCGACTCTGCGGCGGAAATATAAATGCTCAAGGTAAGACCTCAACAGACGGAAGATTGACCCAAGCTACCTGAGAAAGTACTCCTGATCGAGGGGCTCCAGCTGGAAGCCATTGGTACGGATTTCTGGCACCAAAGTGGGCGATTTCTGTGGCGCCGCCAAGGCCAAGTTAATAAGGAGAATAGCGAACAGCTAAGAACATAGTTGGTAATAATTTATGCACTTTCTTTGCGAATTTCTAGCACTCACCGCGGAAACAACCGAACCAGGAGGAGAACGAGACATGATGACCTGTCTATGGTTGAACGGAAACTATCTAAGCCCGCGACCGATGCCTCATCATCGAGCCCCAAACGAAGGCTGGCTTAATTAAGAGGCAAACAAGTTTAGACTCGAGCGATGTTGAGATACCAAAGCAAAAAATCACACTTCGGTCCACCTACTAAATCGCCGAGCTTTTTACTTATGAGTGCAAAAATTCCCAGGCAGGGATTGAGTAGGGAAGACAATTAAATTGACAGACCTAGCGAAAACCAGTTGCCAGCCTTCGAAGTGACAATTAACTTGGTTCAAATGAATTTACATCATGATGCTCCCTGCTCAATGCATTCATGCCAAAAAAATAAGCTTGTCATGATGGGTTTGCTATTAAATTAAACACCTGCGGGGAGTTCCCAAGTTATTATTTAACAGTCTCTACGTGAGACAACTTTATACGGGGAATCTTTAAAAAAGAACTCAACTCAAAGGTTTTTGACCTTAGAACCAGGAATTAATTATAGATCGCCGTTAATAAATACCAAATATATAAGTTTAATGTTGTACGATAACATATATCACGTGACTAATGACTAATAATAAGCGCATTGGCTTAAAAATAAAAAATAAATTATCTTTAGTAAGAAAGGACACTAACTTCGGAAAGCCGAAGTTTATATGCAAAGTCTTCAAAAAATTAAACTTTAAAATGTCATAACTTGGGCAAAAAAGCATTAATTTCCATTCGGAAAGCTTTCCTATGCTAGTTTTTATTAGGTTAACAAAACTGCATACCCAGTTTAAAATTTTTAAAAATTTGATTTTTTGCCAATTTTTGAAAAATTGAATTGAAATTTTCAAAATTCGAAAAAATTTTCAAAATTTATATTTTGACCGGACATGGCCAGATCGACTCTCCCGTTGATTCTGATCAAGAATATATATGATTTATGGGGTCGGAAATGACTCCTTCATCAAGGAAATCAAAAAAATGTCAATTATGGCGACTTTAGACCAATATGTTTTTATACTGTTTTTTTATGGCAAAATGACACCTTTTCAAATTTCATAACTCAGCCAAAAATCAATGAATTTCCATTCGGAAAGCTTTCCTATGCTAGTTTTTATTAGGTTAACAAAACTGCATACCCAGTTTAAAATTTTTAAAAATTTAATTTTTTGCCAATTTGTTAAAAATTTAATGATGTAACCCCTTATCAAATTTTCAAATTTCGAAAAAATTTTCAAAATTTATATTTTGACCGGACATGGCCAGATCGACTCTCCCGTTGATTCTGATCAAGAATATATATGATTTATGGGGTTGGAAATGACTCCTTCATCAAGGAAATCAAAAAAATGCCAATTATGGCGACTTTAGACCAATATGTTTTTATACTGTTTTTTTATGGCAAAATGACACCTTTTCAAATTTCATAACTAAGCCAAAAATCCATTAATTTCAATTCGGAATGCGTTCCTAAGCTAGTTTTTATTAGGTTAACAAATCTGCATACTCAATTTAAAATTAAAAAAAATTGGATTTTTTGCCAATTTTTGAAAAATTGAATGATGTAACCCCTTATAAAATTTTCAAATTTCGAAAAAATTTTCAAAATTTATATTTTGACCGGACATGGCTAGATCGATTCGGCTTTTGATGCTGATCAAGAATATATATGATTTATAGGGTCGGAAACGACTCCTTCACTGTGTTACGAGCTCCTGACTATAATTAAGGGTTTCTTAAGATAGACGTTAATCACAGCTTTAAGTTTCTCCATTAACCGGTTACATTTACCGTTTGAACTCTTGACATTTGATCAATTTCACCGCTCTTATCGGGGAATCGATACTTTCTTCGCCTGCCTCTTCTTCCTACGCTGATTGTGTATGTGAATGCGAATTAGCTGCTGGGCGAAGGGGGAGGAGTGGGCGGAGGCTGCAGCTCAAAACAAACACAAAAATACCCTCACATACACAGCGCGCCGCCCACACAAACACACACACACTTGCAGAAGACCCAAGAAGAACTTTTCGCACTGCTATCAAGCGTTATCACTGATGCACTTACTTTGTGGCCATGGTGTATTGCACTGTAAGCCGTCCAGTCGAGAATTTATTGCACTTAATTATCACTGCACTTCATATTCGTTTTTATTTTGTTTTTCTTTTTTTCGAAGAGCAGCCAGCGGCCCGTACCTGACTGGCGCTTAAAAATACCGATTTCAGTATTTCCCAACGCACACTCACTCTAATTTGGATTGGTCACTCTGAATTCCGAAGCTGTTGCTCACCATTTTACATCTAAACGTCTGTAAGGCCGTTTTAGACGTATACAGATACATGGGGTCGAATTCTCGCCTTCGTTGTAGAATTCTCATACATGGTGTAGAATTCTCATGTAGAATGTAAAATTTATTACCAGCTCAGAGCGTAACTTAACATGAGTCTCTGCCAGTGTTACCAGCTTCCGTGGAGGCAAAAATCCCGATGTTTTCCCTGGCTAGTGGTATTCACGCTGCGCTCGGTAACATTGTTTTTACAGCTATACACATCGACGGCCATTTTCGTGTTTTTTCCGTGTTTTCGCCTTAGTTTGATCGTTTATTTAAGTGTTTTAATGAGTTTTGGTGAGTCAAGGAGTTGATCAAAGGCCAGCTGGTGAAGTGCAATGTTGAGGAACTGTGATTATCTAGTGCGAAAGCTGATAAAACTGTGATTTAGTAGTGATCCCCCGCACAGCGTCTCTTGCGCTCGGGCAGCAACAACAACACGCCCATAGAAAGACGCACAGGGAATATATAAAAGCAACAAACAGGTTTTCATTGTGTACAGACGTGAGCTAGTCCCCTCTCCCTCGCTCCTTAATTTATGCTCATGCAGCGGCAACAACAACGCTGGCGTACATATCTATATAAACAAACCAAGCCAACATAAGAAACAAGTAATACAAGAAAATAAATCGTCGACGGAGTGCGAGTGTGAGTGTGTGTGTGTGTGTGTGAATGCTGTAAACAGCAGCCAAAGTGGTAAAGTGGTAAAGCCAACTCGGCGGTGGCCAAGCAAGCAAGTCGAAAGAGACGACGGATAATAAGAAGCATAAGGCAAAGAGTGCTGTTGGCCAGCTTAGAAGTGACGCGTAGCTAGCTACAGGTGAATATCGGACTTGTTTTTCAAGCGAGCCGAGGCGGTGGTTGGCTTAGACTTTGGAGCAACAGTATAGAACGGGTTCGATGCCCAAAAGAAAACAGAATCCGATAAATTAGCAGCCTAATCAATTTACCACTGAGCTGTAACGGTAAAGCCAAAATGGAGTTGCATTTAAATATTCCAGCTAGCACTCGGCGCGCGTTCCCGATTTTCCAGTCTTCCCCCAAACAAGCAGCTTCCAAGTGCGTTTTCCCCCAGCTCAAGTGCGGAAAAGTGGAACGCGTCCCACTTAACCCCACCAGGCTGTCCGAAATTTGTGTCTGTGCATCGATTAACACTAAGTGGTGTGTGGAGCCACCGAAATGGAGTTACTCCCACATTTTTGTGCCTTGTTGTGCAGTGTGTTTTGTGAATGAAAAACCAACAAACTTGTCGCGCCATATTAACACCTACAGTTTTCACAGTTCAGAAGACACAGCACCAAACAGTTGAATCATCTATTCGCTAAGCTTCCAGCTAAAAACTATAGCAAACTGGTTGCTCCAAATGAATCACCAAAGACATCGGATGTCCGGTGATTATTTTGTGCCCACAACTCGTATTCGTTTTTTCGATAAGTGTGGAAAATAATAAGAACAGTGCAATGAACCGCTTCTGCCTCAGTTGTCGCCGTTGGCGATAAGCGAAAGGAAAACAAAGCCAGAACCCAGCCAGAATTGATTATAAATTCATAAACAAAGTAATATGCATATTGCCATTACGGAGTCCGAGTCCAAGCTCCGCCATTCAATCAGTGGCAGCCAGTGGGGCTCCAAAAGGCAACATCAGCTTGAGCATTGGCGTATCCACTCCACGCCACTCGAATCCACCTGTTGCCACTCGTTTCGACTTAATGAAAACGCCCACGGACCCCGAAACGGGTTATACAGTGGCACTTGGCTTAAAATAACCGCTCAGAGAAGTACTTTGACAGTTGAATATTTAGTATTTATGTATGAAATAATTTTTTGATTTAAATATTTCCCATTTCAAAGTCTTAAAAACTGTGTAAAGTTCAATTGTTATTTTCCTAACAACGTTTTTAATGCTATAAGAGTTCAATAATTAATGTCAATATAATACAAATTTCTTTATGACATTTCAAGCCATTTAAAAGTCATGAAAACATTGTAAAGTTCAATGTTTCTCCCCTTTTAAGCACGCAATTTCACTGAAAACAAGTTTAAAGTTGTAATTTCACATGCTACCTGCCCGACTGTCTGGGAAAATTTCGCTAATTTTCTTCACGAGCAAGTAAAAGAGCTGCAATAATGGGGGGCTTTACAGAATATGAGACTTTATTAAAATAATAATCGTGGGCCTTGCTCTCAGACTCGCAAAGTAAATGGGAAATGTGCACGAATTCATAACAAGAGCAAAGATTATTAAAGATCTTAAATAACTAGTTGCATTTGATACTTAGTAGCACTAACTAAGTCACCACTGTACCACGTAGGGCGTCCTGCTGTGGGCGGTGTATATCTAATAACTACACGCTGAAATCAATTTCGGTTTGATCACGTATGCTGTAAGACAGACTACCAGTTTTTTCTTTCTCCAAACCGAAAAGAAAAGGTATCTCGATTCAACACGTTCTTTGCGGGCTTCCCACACGCAGGCCAAAAACACACAATAGATTGAGTGGAAGTGTCAAACGTGACATACTTTCCACCCTTATCGCGATGTGAGGCTGTTATCTCTCCACACTCTCTAGGCTGTCGCGCTTATCAGTTACAAGAGGTGGACGGGCGGATGGGTGGTGTAACCCATAGCGGTTAGAGACTCCCAAAAAGTAGTGGCACACACATACACTCGGTAACTTGATCTCGAATTTGAGCTCATTAACGCAACGACGCCAGACGGCCAGTAGTAATAATTGTATCTGTATTTTTATGGGACTGCCAGAAGCGGAACGGACTTCCTGGCATTGAACCCGAGAGTGTGTGTGGCTTGTGAAATATGAGAACACCACCGCACAACAACTAAAAAACGAAAACTTACGAAAAAGCCGCCTTTATTTTCGCCACCACGAAATGCGAATGCCCTTGTTTGAATTTCCAGTCATTGCAACAGGGTTGAGATATAATATTACCCAAGTGGACTATGAGAATCAGCTGAAATTAGTATTTTAAAGTTGTTAGATTTGTTTGTTGTTATATTTTCAAGTATCTGAAAGAGTATTTCTGCCCGTTCTTTTATATATTTAAAGTACTCTGACATTCAACCTATCTTAACCAGCACTTCACCTTTAATTACTTTCAAACTTAGCCAATTCGGTCATAGAACTAGGGCGCCTGAAACACACAAAAAAATAGGTGTTAATTACGTTTTTCCCATATTTTGAATGACTGACTATTTTTGGTGAGGGTTTTCTGGTCTTTTAACACCTCGAAGCAGTTACTCTTGTACCCAATTTAGCGGGCAGTACCATTCGCCGATTTCTCCGCTTTAGTAAGCCGCAAAAACGAATGATAAATTGTGCCGCTCCAAGAGGGTATTCAAATGTAATTTATATTATTTATTAATGCACTTTTATGGCATTTCTCATACGTGTTCTTGAGGCTAGCCATCCATCCATCCATCCAACCCCTATAATTTGAGGGCATTAATGCGACCAGCCAAGAGATGGGCCGCAGGTCACTTGACCTGTGACTCGAGACTCTGGCGGTGACGGCGGCGGCGGCTGAGCCGTGAAAAAACCTTCGCTTAGGAAAACGTACGAGTTCGAGTAAGACGATACCCACCACCACCACGAATCCCCGGCCTGGCCGACTTCATTGAGCGAAACAACAAGTAGTTGCGTTGCCGTCGCCACCGACCTTCAATTGGCCAATAAAGCGATTTATCGGAGATCCCATCCATCCGATCACTAGGTAAAAGTTGTCCATGTGTAACCCACCGACTTTTTGGGTGCGTGAGAAACTCTACAAAGTCTTGAGAAAAAAAAAGAAGAAACCTGAAAACCCGCATGGAAATTACGTGTGTGTGTGAATGAGGAAAACACACAGCTCTCTATGTATGTGCTCCTATGTCCGGTGTTCGCCGCCGCGGGGAAATAAAAAGTCAGAGGGAGACGGACGCGGCACGTCCTGAAAATCGGAGTAGCGGAAAGGTAAATGATTTCACTGGGAAATTGGCGGAAAATACCGCACGTGATTCCCAACAATGGCAGGAAAACCAGGCTGGCTGGCCGGGCCCATGAGTCATGCCCGAAACAACACGACATGTTAGAGCCAGGACGCGAAGATGGAGGATTGGATACAGTCAGGCTTCTACCACTAAAACCAACATCTGGATCTCATGAAAGACAAGCTAAAAGAGAACTCTTAAGGTGTATCTTTTATGGCCCTTTCAAGCAATCCTTATCATTATCACCTCTTTGTGAAAGTTAAATAAAAAAAGGTGTCGTAAAGATAGGTTAGCATTTCAGACAATGTCAGTATCTTTCTTAATTTTCTATAGAGTTTAGTTTCTGAATTGTATCTATAAACATCAGAACATGACAACCTTATAGGGTTAGCCGTTTTCTGAAATAGTCTATATAAAATCCACAATTTATTTTCCTGGAAAAACACTTGTTTATCTCACGAAAAAACCCATTAAATGCAAAAATAGCTCTAAAGCAATACGTCAAGGTTCTGTGTGATCTGTAGAACTAAATAAAACGAATGTTTTTGGCAAATAAAATTGTTAAATTACACTTTACGCTGGTGTATAGGTATTTTCCGTGTTTAGAAACTATAAAATACTTTTTCCGCACTTTTTAAATTTCTAAAAAAAAGTAGAACCCAAAAGTTCATGTTTGACGGCTTCAAAAGTTCAAAGTTCGACCCCTGACAGTTAAGTGTGCGTGAAGATTCGATGATAAAGACCTTTCCCCTCGATTTAAGTGCTCCTGTTCTTGCCTGTATTCCTACCTAGGGAGGTTTTCCTGTAAGAGCAGCTAGAGAGAGAGAGGGAGAGAGAGCTCGAAACTAGGGATAATGGCCAGAGCTATTGTTCAGCGCTTCTCAAAACACTCGCCGAGGGTTTGCCTAGCAGTGGCTCTCAAATCGTGGGCGGTTGCTCTGCGCTGTTTGCTATTCGCATTTCGAGCTCATTTCGGCTGTGTTGTTTGGTGTTTAGTGCTCATCGAGTCTAGCCCACGTTCGGTTCGCGGTCCGCTGGCCAAATTCAACGAGAAATACAAAACATAAACAGGGCTAAGCCGGAAAGAGGGAAGAAAGTGTGCAGAATTCACAAGTAGCCGCCGCGAACTCGGTTATATAAGTGGAAATTAATTATCTGATTCGGTAATAAAGGCAGATGCACGGACACAGGGAAAGCCCGCGAATAAAACAAACAAATTTATGGTGCTGCGAATTATAATAATAAAATATAACATGATTGCTGTGCGCAAATGATGGCCACAAATTAATACAGATTCAGGGTCTAGCTTTATTAAGTGCCAAAAAAATACTTGATTGCCGTATGCTACGTGTGATAAATGCCTCTTTGCTAAACTTACATTTTGTCGAGTTCGATTGCTATGGAAAAACTATAAGCTTATGAGCACACCGCACTGGTTCACTTGAGAATTAAAATAATTTCTAACACACCTTCTCACAACCCGTCTTCGATTGCAGGTTTTGCGTTTTCCTTTTCGCCAGTGCCGCCGCGCCAGCTAATTGCATTAAAATAAAACCAACAAGTTGCTTCTAGTGGCTGTAAATTATTATTGTGTCGTTGTCGCTGACACTCAGATGCTGAAGCAGCAGCAGCAGCAGCAGCAGCGACAATAACACCAGTAATCAGCACAACTATCGACGGTGGCAGACATCAGACATGGCAATGCAAGCCGTCAGTGATTAAAACCAGTCGGAGAGGCCAGCAGCCAAGCAGCCAAGCAGCCAAGCAGCCAGGCCAGGCCAGGCCAGTTTGGAGTGCCAGTCAGCCAGCAGCCCAGCCGCAGTGGCACCGCCAATAGCAAGCAAAAGCAAACCAGCGGCGCAAAGCAGGCAGCCCAAGATCACAGAGTGCTGCTGAATCATCAGAACTTGGAGGAGTAATTGTTTTCCATCTGCAAAACACGACAGACAAAATGAGCTCAACGGGGAGCCCAATAATCCGCTGGCAGATCGGATTGATATCGTATTTAAACCTGCTGCTTATGGTCTACACCTTGCTGCTAATCAACGTGTACGCTTGGATGCCCGATGTGCGACCTGATTTGCAAACAAGTACGTACCAAGAGACCAGGCCCAGGCCCAAGCCTCTCCGTCTAACAATTATCTATTTATTTGTGTCGCTCGTTTTCTGTGCTCTTTTGTTGCTGGTTTATCAATGGCAAGCTCCGCTTTTCCAAGCTCTGCTTATCGTGCGGAATTTTCGCCAAGCCAGCAGCAAATTGGCGTTTCCTCTCTGGAGCGAGTTAAACAGAACTTAAGACTATACTGAATTATGAGGAATCCCGGGACTCGGAGATTGTATAACTAAAATTTCAACCTCTCTCTTTGTTTTATTCTTTTGCAGAGCCCGACAAAGTCTTGGCCCATTTTACTGGCAACACAACGGACTATTTTAAGATTTTGGACCACAACGATGAAAGTGTGCTAGTTGGTGCCAAGTGAGTGTTACCCTTTACGATCCCAGGCCAATAAAACAAAAGTTTGCTGTTACCTGTGCTCTGCCAGCACAAATAAACTTGGCAGCGGGAGGGGGATCGCTTAAATATTTATAAAAACATGTTCGATTCGCGGAATAATTAACGCGCCATTGGCATTACGTTACGTTGTTGCTAGAAGCAAGTGCAAATCCAGCATTTCTCATCCATTTTCCTGGAAGCTGCCGTGATATGGCACTGACCATACCCCGGAGATTAACTTGTTTAGCCTTTTCTCAGATTTGTTCCTATATATAATTATATTCGGCATCTGAAGTGCTGCATTTTATCACGATGCCCCACAGTCTGGCGAATATTTATGGTCACAGAACAATATGGATTTGCAATGAGCCTTTTTGAATGCATCACTGTGGGTCGATAGGAGCTTATGAATAAACATTTCACTTGGAAAATTATTCATACACTCCCGCTGAGTGCAAACGCCCCTCTTGACTAATGCCCGGCTATCGCAGATCCGAAATGGACCGACTAATTCGAACCAGCTTTCGATCTATCATATTTTCCCAGCCACCAGACTTGGTGGTGCCATAAACAACATTCAAACACACATGGCAGCAAATTAGCAGCCCCAGTAATTAGCCACTTTAAACACAGAATTATACAATTGTATACAAGTTCTAATTATTTGCACAAAAAGCAACCTTGAGATGTATGATTGTGTCTAAACAGCGGCGGCCAAAATAATAGCACACCTTGTGCGCTGTTCTTGAAAAGCGCTGAAATGACGCCGCTGATGGCAAATAAAAAAATAATAAATATAAAAGCCAAGGCTTGGAATGCGCCAATGGAAAACATTTTGTGTTTATAAATCGTAAAACATGTTTATTAAGCGTTATGTTTACCTTTTTAAGCGTTTTTGGAGACCTCACCTCTTTTTCTTAATAATTTGTTAAATGAGTCAGTGCAGATTATTTCCGATAGTAAGAGGGAAAATAATGTTTTGAGGATTCGTTTCGTCTTTATTTAAAATTACTTGTTTTTTTAAATAATTATTTATCTAAAGGGTCCCCCGAGAAAGTACATGAAGAATGTGTAATTAGATTTATTAAAATTCTGTGTGTGACTTTTATGAGTACATTTTAAGGGGTAGATCTTTTTCTTTAATTTATTGTTTTTATTTTTTATACAAAAATTAGGATTTTATTATGAAAATGTTACTATTATTATGACTGCCGCTGCTTATAATTTTCTGTGTTCCTGGCACGGAGCAGCGCCTCTCCCCCTCATCATACAAAACGCTTTTTGGTCGTTTTGGCTTTATTTCTGGTTAGCCGCACTTGGCTGGCTTCCATTTCGGCATTCTGGGCAGGCACACGCCATCAGCGAATTAATTCTCGACTTGTGCTAATTCAATTGTTCTCCATATCTTGTTTTGCAGGGACGTCATCTACAATGTGAGCCTGAACGGCCTGCGGGAGATTGGGCGCTTGGAGTGGAGCAGCTCGGACGCTGACCAGCAGCTGTGCACGTTGAAGGGGAAGAAGGATCGGGATTGCCACAACTACCTGCGCGTGTTTGCACGTAGGGCCAATGGCGAGGTGCTCATCTGTGGCACCAATTCGTACAAGCCGCGCTGTCGTCATTACACGCCGGTGGAAGCGTCAGCCGAGGATGGCGAACACGCCCACGCCCACGCCATGCGCTACGAAGTTAGCCGCGATGTGGAGGCCCAGGGCCTTTGCCCATACAGTCCCGCCCACAATAGCACCTACGCCTTCGCCGATGGTCAGTTGTACAGTGCCACCGTTGCGGACTTCTCTGGCGGCGATCCTCTCATCTACCGGGAGAGTCTTCGCACCGAACAATATGATCTCAAGCAGCTCAACCAGCCGGACTTTGTCGGTGCCATCGAGAAGAACGGCTATGTGCTGTTCTTTTTCCGCGAACTGTCAATGGAGTTTATGAACTTCGGCAAGGCCGTCTACTCCCGGGTGGCCAGAGTATGCAAAAACGATCGAGGCGGACCCTACAACCATGGCAAGAGCTGGACTTCCTTCCTGAAAGCACGCCTCAACTGCTCGGTGCCTGGGGAGTTCCCTTTTTACTTTGACGAAATCCGTAAGTTTTAATTGAAGAGAAGAGATGAAAAAGATTTGGATAAATCGACATCTTTCACTTTTTGCAGAGGCTATTAGTCCGGTGGTTGAGAGTGGAAGCAAGTCGCTGGTCTATGCCGTCTTTACCACCTCGGTGAATGCCATTCCCGGATCGGCCGTGTGCGCTTTCAACCTAGATGACATCCTGGCCGCCTTCGATGGTGACTTTAAGTCCCAAAAAGATTCTCAGTCCCATTGGCTGCCGGTAGAACGAGAGCAGGTGCCTAAGCCACGACCTGGACAATGTGTAGAGGATTCCCGCACGCAGAGCAGCATCGCGGTGAACTTTATCAAGAACCATCCGCTGATGGAGGACTCTGTGGCCGCAGCCCACGGACGTCCGCTGATGACCAAGGTCAATTTGCATCATCGGCTCACTGCTATTGCAGTGGATCCGCAGATTAAGTCGCTAAGCGGCACCTACTACGATGTGATCTACAGCGGCACCGACGACGGCAAGGTGACAAAGTTTATAAACATTGTGACCACGCACCAGAACTCTACGGTGGATCGCCTGAAGACGGTGGTTATCTCGGAAATGCAAGTGCTGCCGCTGGGAACACCGGTCAGGGAATTGGTGATATCCTCCAAGAAGAACTCCCTGGTGGTGGTCAGTGATGGCAGTCTGGTTAGTGTGCCCCTTCACCACTGCACCCTGATTGTGGACTGCCTGGGCTGTCTGAGCCTGCAGGATCCGATCTGCGCCTGGGATTTACAAACCCACGAGTGCAAGAATCTAGCCACCAGCCAGCACAAGTTCGGAACCAAGACCTACCTGCAGAGCCTGAACACCACAAAGAAGGCTGCAGCCTCGCTATGCCCACACATTCCTCGCGACGGACAGGGAGGCGGCGAAACAGTGACCTTCGTTACAATGGCCCCAACGCCGACCGAGGAGCAGAAGCTCTTGTACTCCAACGTCGGAGCTTCGTCGTCGGGCAGTCAGCCTAGCTTGGAACAGCAGCCAACGGGTGGCGATGACTTTGGGCTTAACAAGATCACGCTTACGTCCATGGATCCCGATAACATTATGCCCAATCTTAATGGTTAGTAGTCTTTTATATTTGTGTATCTAGATACAGTATCAATTAATCACTTAATCCCTATCTATAACCCATTTCTATTTCGTCCATTAGATCCCCAGAAATCAACGGCCAGCGTGGATGTAATCCGACAAGCGTCCAGTACCAGCTCCATGGTCATCACAGTC
Source organism: Drosophila bunnanda (assembly GCA_035046265.1). Taxonomy (NCBI): domain Eukaryota; kingdom Metazoa; phylum Arthropoda; class Insecta; order Diptera; family Drosophilidae; genus Drosophila; species Drosophila bunnanda. The sequence goes on from JAWNOB010000029.1 coordinate 2,532,395, forward strand.
GTCGTTTTCTTTACTTTCCTGGTGGGCGGATTTGTGGGCGTAATGTGTGTCAAGTTCAGGAACTGTCTGAGGGAGGCCCAAATGGACGAAAGTCATCGCAATCATTTCGGCAAGCCAATGTGAGTTATCCCGCAAGGCGGAGAGTCCTGCAAGAATGTCCTAATTATGTTATTCCCCCTACAGACAATTTAAGCACCAGAACACTGGCAAGGATATCAATCTGCTGATGGGGTCCAATCCCTACACCACAACGCAGAAAACACCCAATCTGGATCTGGAAAAGGATCGCAGTCACGAGTGCAAGAACTCAACGGAACATTTGGAAAAGGAGCTGCCCTGCAAGACGTCCACGCTGACGAAAGTAAAGCGCACGTACATCTAGTGGGCAGGGGGCAGCGCCACACCCTGCAAAATTAGTCGAATTTCTATATACTCTAAAAACATATTTTCGTTGTTTATGTTGCTGTTAGTTATAGTACAACCCCCACCCGATCCCGCGAATGAATTAGAAACAACAGTGTGTTGCAGATGCGTTTGAAACGCAGCTGAGGAGGAGAAGAACGCCTGTTGCGCCTGTTTTTTTACGTTAGCTTGTATTGTAATTTTAGTTTGATGTAAAATCTGTATAAGTTTCGTATAAATTTAGTTAAATTTATTGACAACACAGTGCGCGGGCATGAAAGCATTCCGCGTTCCGAATTAGAGTCGAATATGTCGCCGCCTCCCCTTATATATATCTATAAATGTGCATTCAGTAAGCGCAAATATTAGAGCTGTACAAATTTACACATATCACATATCATACACACCGAGATACCGAACCCGAATCCGAACAGCTCTCGAAATTCAATCGAATAATTGAACAAGTATTTTGTTAGACTGAACGACTACTTTTTTCTACACACGAGTTTGTTTTTGTGGCTGAGAGAACTAACAGAATGCGAACGGTCTTAAAAGGCCGCATGCTAACAAAAGCGAAAAATTGTATCTAACATAGTAAGCTCAATAAGGAATTGAATGTAGAATGTAATTAATAGTACGAACTAGGCTAAGGAACGAACAAAACTTCTATGAGGCTGTTTCCATACGAACTGACACCGCAGCCCAACAACGCACAATACGGAAATAAACAAGAATAAGATTTATATACAAAAATCCATAAAAAACATCAAGCCTTAATAGTAGAAAATCGTGTGTCGAATCTTAGGCCTTAAATCTAAACGTGTAAGCTTTGCGTACGGAAAAAGAAAGCTTGAGCTTGGCATTTTAATATTTTTATGTTACATTTAAGCTGTTGTCCGTCCCGCTAAATATGAGGAAGTTGCATAAATACAATGTACAATGGCAATTTTTAAATTTAAAACGTGTAAAATGCAATTTTCAGCGTAATTAATATATATATATTTTTCTAATAATCTAATCTTAAGTACAGAAAAAAGCTACACATACAAAATATTTTTAAAAATCTTACAAAAAAAGAAAAATTAACATAAAGAAAAAATTCTCATATTGTGATAGATTTTATTGAAATTTTATAATGATGTAATGATATGCCTTTTGGTTGAAAAACAATGATATATATATGAACAGAGAGAGTCTGAATGCATGCATGATAATATTGTGTAGGAAAGGGTCTTCCGTTCTCGGAGGATCAGGAACGTGGAGAACCATAAAACCCCAAGTGGAGTGTAGTTTTTTATTATTGTGTATGTCTTGTACTGTGTATATTGTTGTATACATCCGATAAGCAATTCGAAAATCTAATAAAATCGTCATTTTGCATAATTGATAGTGTTTGATATTTATTTGTTGGATCTTATTCGACTTGATTCGATTCAAAACCAAGTATGTGTTGTGTTAAAACGAAACATGAATTTAAATAAATTGGTGTTGGCGCCTTAAATAATCGATAATTTTAATCAGATCTTCCGCCCCAATCGAAAGTGGGATTCAACTCGTAAGAGGCTACAGTCACACCGGACATCTCTAGTCGACAAATTCCACATTTTTCAATTAAATTAAGAAAACCTGCACCGTGGTTATATAATCAAGATGAACAGCCTGAGGACAGCCACTTTGCGTTTCGCCAGCCTGGCCAGCTCCAGTGCCGGCGCCCTGGGCAAGCGCGACTTCACCCGCAGCTTGTGGCACATGTCCAAGAAGCCGGTAGCGGGCGGATGCTCCTCCGATCATGTAACCGTCCTGAATGTCCAAAAGCCCAGCATTAACTGCACGTGCGGCTGCAATGTGCACACCAAATGTGAGTCTTTCTCTCAGTAAAATTATTCCTGTGTTTTGAGCATGCCGCACATTACATAACCTCAAAAGTAGGGTGACGAAATGGGAAACAAAACATTGAAATCGAGTCCTTTTCTGCATTTTCAGGCGAGCGCGAGCTGGTGGAGTTCCTCACCGAGGAGATCGTGGCCGAGCGCAAGGTGCAGAAGGGCAAGACGGTGCCCAGCACTCTGGATGGATTCAGCGTGAAGCTGACCGGCGCCGATGTGGAGCTGACCAAGCAGACGGACAAGGAGAAGGTGGTGATCAGCCTCAATGTGAATCATTCGGTCGATAGCGAGGAAGAGCCGGAGATCAATCCGAATGCCGACAAGCCGAATTTGGGCGAAATGAGGAGCAAACCCCAGTTCGAGGTGGACATCATCAAGGGCAATACCACGCTCTCCTTCACTTGCTCCTTCTTGCAGGGCGAGGCTCAGGAGGGGGAATACAGTAAGTAACCATTGGAAATCTCCTAATATCCCAGTATAATTTAAATTTCTCCTTCCTCCCAGACGATGTGTTCTCCATTGACGAAATGGCCATCTTTGAAGGGGAGTGGAACGACAAGGTCTATGCCGTTGCTGGCGACGTGCTCGATGGCTATTTGTACGACTTGCTGATTAATTTGCTGGAGGAGAAGGGTGTCAGCCAGGAGTTCGCCGAGAAGCTGTCGGATTTGGCCACCGCCCACGAACACACTTCGTACATTGGTCTGCTGGAAAACCTCTCCAAGTTCACCGCCGGCGCCAAGTGAAAGTCGGCTCGACGGTCCATCACCTAATCTTTAAGCATAAAGTTGTTTAGGGTTTTAAGTTTCTACTGTCGCCTGCCACAGTTTCCCCACTAAAAGCAGTTTTAACCGATTTCGTTTTTGGTTTCGACTGTGGCAGTAAGCTTAGGTTTAGGCCAGAAAACATTTATACATGTTTCAAGGAAGAACGTGAGAAGCGAATGCCAATCGTTAGCCCACTGGTTCATTGGCTTCCCTCATAGTTTGATTTAATCATCAAATACAACGTTAATTACTAGTTTCTTTATTTCTGTTGAAAAGTTTTATACGCTGTCGCTTCAGATCCTGGCAACTTAAAATTGTCTTGAGTACGGCCTGGGTTCGTAATCGCCGGGTCGGTGTCCTCCCCACTCTTCATGGTTGGTGCAGGCGGCGCAGATGACCAGCGCCAAGAGCACAAGGATAGAGGGCAGCAGTTGCATCTTGATTGTTCAGTTGGAGGCTCTACTTTGGATTGTGCCGGTCAATGTGAGCAATCTCCTCTTTATAGGCGAGATTTCCTCAGTTATCGGCACAAGTACTTTCCCTAATGGGAAGCACTCTGATCTGTTTGTCTTGGGCTGGGATTCACCTGTAGCCGATAAGGAGACAAAGATGTGACAACGAACTTTAACAGCACAACTTAGCTGTGTATAAAGTGAAAAATTAGAAATATTTAAATATACAACAAATTTTATTGCATTTCTAACAGTTTGTAAGCTTGAACTTAAGATTACTACCGCACATTCACTACGAAATTTACATAAGGTCTAGGGCTATTGATTAGGAATCATAGAACGTAACAAAAGCATTTTCTGGTACGGGTAGATGGTCTTTCTTAGACCGTTCCCCCTCGCTTGTGCCGGCGTTCCTCGTGGCCGCCGACAGTCCCCGGGTCCTGGCCATTAGTAGTATCTGCGACCGGTGTAAGGGGTCAACTCTTGCTGCCCTGCTGCTTGCCACCGGCAGCACTGCTGCCAGCGCCTTCGTACTCGGATCGTGTGCTGTACTCCGCTCCGATCTTGCTGAGGTCTATCTTCTGCTCCAGCATGGCGCGCTGAGGGTCAAAGTTTGGGTTATATACTGCGTTTCCATGTGCTTCGCGAAACTCCCTTCGGACTCACCTTGACGCACTCCTGATAAACCCGGAAGATTGGCGCGCATGCCGAGTCATCCGTCCGCCCCTTGAGGAACTGCTCCGAGAACCAGCTGTTGAAGCAGGCGTCGTACTGCTTCTTCAGCTCGTCACAGTCCTTGCCAATGCTATTCATTATTCCTGAGAAATTTTAACAAAATATTTTGATTATTTAAGAGTGCGCCGAAACAAGGTGCCCGCCGCCTGTTCAGTTCGGAATGCCGTAACGCCTGGAAGCAGCCAGGTGTCTGGTCACACTCGGCGTGTATCAAATTCAAATTGTACGATAAAATAATCCCCGACCAGAAAACAGGTTTATATTTTTAAGGTTTTTTTTAGTTTTCGACTTGATACAAAATGTAGTTATTATTATTCATCATTTAACGTAAACAAATTCATGCTTGGGACGCGGCTACAGCAACAGGCAACGGTCAGCGGGCGATGGTGGGAACCAGACCTCCGATCCAGTCGTGCAACCGAACCGGAGGTCTGACTGCACTTAGCCCCGAAGGTTGTCCATGGCCATTCCATTTTTAATATAGTCCGAGAGCTACAAATTTGTTCTGTTTTTAAGTGGAGACGAGGAAGAGGAGGCCTATGTGGGAAGGAGGGAGCACGCTCTAACGTCTACTCCTCGTCGATGGTCTGGACTTGTTGCTGTTGGTGCTGCTGCTGTTGGTTCTTGTGATGGCCACGCTGCTGGTTGCGGTTGCGATTGCCCGACCCCCGCCGCTGGCCGGCCCAGTTGCCGCCCTGGTTGTTCTGGTTGCGGTTGTAGCCACGATCGCCTCGGTTGCCCATGTTGCCGCGCTGGAAGAAGTTGCCCTGCTTCATGTCGAACACCTTCTCGTTAACGTCCACCAGATTGGTGACCTTGTCCACGAACTGCATGGCCAGGGCCTGGAGACGCGAGGGTTCGGAGCGATGCATCACCACCGTTTCGCTTGGATCGTCCAGGCTGGCCATCAGCTCCTCGTTGATGATCATCTTGCTGATGATCGAGTGCACCTTCTGCACGGGCAGCTCGTACATCTGGGCCAGCGAGGGTATGCTGATCGAGGTGTAGACGTTCGAGTAGGTGAAGAGGTACGTGCGCAGCGACTCCTCCTTGATGAACTTTGTCAGCATCTCACGCACTCGGTCCGATTCGTAGAACAGGTCCCAGACCTTGGTGTTCATCTTCTTGTTGACGATGAAGTTGGCGCATGCCTGCCAGTTTCCGCAGCGCATCGCCTTGGCGGCGGCCACTACATGCTCGCGCATCGATTCTGGGGGACCCACCAGGGACTGGCGCTCCGAGGATCGCAGCTGCTGGTAGAACGTCTTGCTGATCATGCGGCGGCGAGCGTCAAACTCGTGGGCGGCGATGTAGGGAATCTCCAGCAGCATGGCGGACACCAGGTAGACGCACTCGAGCAGCTCAAGGTTGATGTGCATGTGGAATGGCATCTGACGCTGCTTCTCAATCTTCTCCTGCTCGGCAGACCGTTCATGCTGGCGCTGAGGCAGCAGACCTTGAGCGAGCAGCTCCTTGGGCTTGCCGGTGACCATTAGATCGACGAGACAGTGATGCGCGTCCTTCACGTTCTCCTGGCGGAAGGCGCACAGACCGAGGTTGGCCATCATGCGATTGTACAGGATACGGGTGGCAGGATCTGCGGCATCAATGTTGTCCTGCAGATGGGACATAAGCACGAGGTCACGCGCCTGGAACCAGTTGTCGTGCATCGCATGGTGGTAGATGTGCGCCAGAATGGCCCGCGTCCTAATACGATCCGTGTCGTCCTTGGCGTAGATGAACTTGCACAGCTTGTCCATAACCTCCACAGAGGTGGCAGTCGTAGCCGGCACCTCGCCGCGCTTCTTCTTCAGCACCTCCGGATCGAACTTGTAGTAGAGATGCTCGATCTTGCGCAGATAGATGCGGCACCGCTCGTTGTTGGTGCCGGAGCGCTCAAAGTACTGCAGCACCAGCTCGATGGTCTTCACCACGTTCTCCTCGTCCTTCAGCCGCGAAACATAGTCGTTAGAGTGGGGATCGCACTCCTTGAGCAGCTTGGTGAATTCATCGTCCAGCCGCTCCACGGCGGCCAGAGGGCAGCCGCGGACGAAAAAGGGCGCCGTGGTGTACTCCTCGTGCTCCTCGGCCACGCTTTCACTCATATTGATGTCCGAGTTGGCCAGCAGCAGCTTCATCATGCTCTGCATCACCTCCAGCAGCAGGGCCCAATGCTCCAGCTTCATGGGCTCGGAAATCTTCTGGTTGTAGTCGAAGATGGCCGATATGATGTTGAAGTGGATCTTCACGGAGACAGCGGTGCCCAGGTTGTGCTGGTCGGAGATGTCCCTCAGCTCGAACAGCAGGTCGATCTGCAGGCGGCGATCGGTGCGCTTCTTACCACGCGCCGACATGATCTCCAGCAGCTTGGCCAGCACCAGTGGCACATCGATCTCGGCATCCTTCTCAAACATCTTGGGCTTCTCCACGACATGGCCCTTGACAACGGTCTCCCACTCACCGTCCTCGTCGTCCTCAGCGCGCTTGCGGATCTTGACCTTCTGCTCCTTGCGCTTATCCTTCCTCTTGTCGTCGTCCTTATCCTCCTTCTCGGTGGTGCGCTTAAGGAAGCGCTCACGCATGTTCTGATACTGGTTCTCATCGTCCGACGACTCCGTCTCGCTCTCCGAATCCGAGTCCCAGTCAATGGAATCGTCGGAATCGTCATCGTCGGCAGGCGCCGCCTTGACCGGCGCCGATTTGGCTGCCTTGGGAGCGGCCTCGGTAGCCTCACGTTTGACTCCCACATCGCTGTCGTCGCCTGCATCGCCGCCGTCGCTGTCGAGGGCGGCAACCTCATCTTCGGCCTCGCTCTCCTGGTCGGGCGCCTCGCGGAAACGCGACAAATCGTCCTCAAAGTCCTTTATATACTTGCGTACCTTCTGGCGCAGCGTACCCAGCGACTTGGAGTTGTTCTTAGACAGGTTCTTCCTGCCCTCGCGATCCTCCCACACCTCGTTAATGAAGTCCTCCAGCTCGGCCAGGCAGCGGATGTAGAAGCGCGGCGTGATGCCGTTCTCCTCCTTCGAGATGACGGGCAGCGCCTTCTGATACGCGCGCGTCAGGTCCTCGAAGCTGGTCAGCGTGTTCGGGATATCCTTGATCTTCTTATGGTTGCGGATGGTCTTGATGATGCTGGTGAGGTTCTCGTACCGCTTCTCCTTGGTGGAGCGCACCACGCGCTTGACCTCCTCCTCATCGTCGCTGAATTGCTAATGGGGGAAAGCGGGATTAACACCGGATACTCCACAGCAATGAGGCGGCGATACTCACGAAGGCGCTGGCTTTGTTGAAGTTCGTCGCCTGGACCTCCTCCTCACTGGACTCGGACTCCGAGTCGGACCCGTTGGCAAAGAAGCGCGACATGTTGGTTGACTTTCCACGCGGCCGTTTGTCTGCACCTGGAATTAAAATCTATTAGTTTCGGGCCACATAATTCTCGCCCCTGGTTGAGGTTATGTTTGGCCGCTCGGCCAACATGGCGTTTTGCGAAAACGAATTCGCAAGTTCCTCGCGGGTTCCCCCATGACCTCTGCAAAAATCCGCTCGCCGGTATCCGCTGGGGACGTTTTCACCTGGGTCGGCTCAGTATTTCACGAAAACTTACTATTTTTACAGCAAAACTAAACGCTGTCGAACGCACAAGACATCAAAAAGAGTGACCAAGTGTTGGCTAATTTGGAAGGCGTTTTGGTATTTTTACCGTGAAAACTGGATTTTTGTGAAAAGCGGGAATTAGTGTTCTTATCGATGGTTCGATACTTTTCCCGCGGAGAGAATTCTGTTAAGTTACGCTCTCTCTCCCGATCTGTTAATTTCTACATGAGAATTTGACGCCAAACATCTCCAAACATGAGAATTCGACCCCAAACATGAGAATTCGACCCCAAACATCTGTAAACGTGTAGAAACTGTGTCAAATGCAAACTGCAATATGTAAAAGCGTAACAGTAATGTAAACCTAAGTCCAGTTCTGTTCCCATAGCGTTTGGCTTGGCATGAGCTGCAACATTTTTCCCCCGCAACATGTTGCGACACATGCGCCCTGATTTGCCGGCATTTTGGCGCCCTGTTAAATCTCCGGATCAGTGTTGTCAGATTTTGACACCCATTTAAGCTATATTCTGAGCAGAAAATAAACTATAACCAAAAATGTATATATTATTATTTCCTTAGTTAATTTTAGCTTAACTAAAAACAAGCAATTACTTCCACACAGGCACCCTTGCAAGTACTCATAGGATCATGGGTTCGAAAGTAAATTGAGCATAACTACGCCAAAAATGCATTAATTTCAATTCGGAAAGCGTTCCTAAGTCAGTTTTTATTAGGTTAACAAATCTGCATACTAAGTTTTTAATTTAAAAAAATTCAATTTTTTGCCAATTTTGGACAATTTTAATGATGTAACCCCTTATCAAATTTTGAAATTTCGAAAAAATTTTCAAAATTTATATTTTGACCGGATATGGCCAGATCGACTCGCCCGTTGATTCTGATCAAGAATATATATGATTTATGGGGTCGGAAATGGCTCGTTCATCAAGAAAATCTAAAAAATGTTAATTATGGCGACTTTAGACCAATATGTTTTTATACTCAATTTTTATGGTAAAATTACACCTTTTCAAATTTCATAACTATGCCAAAAATCCATTAATTTCAATTCGGAAAGCGTTCCTATGCTAGTTTTGATTAGGTTAACAAATTTGCATACTAAGTTTTTAATTTAAAAAAATTCAATTTTTTGCCAATTTTTGAAAAATTGAATGATGTAACCCCTTATCAAATTTTCAAATTTCGAAAAAATTTTGAAAATTTATATTTTGACCGGACATGGTTAGATCGACTCGGCAGTCGATGCTGATCAAGAATATATACACTTTATAGGGTCGGAAATGACTCCTTCATAAAAAAAACCAAAAATAAATCCATTATTGGGACTATAGATAAATATTGTTATATGATATTATTTTTGCGGAAAATCACATTTTTTCAAATATCATATGTAAGCCAAAAATTCAATAATTTCAATTCGCAATGCTTTTCTATACTAGTTTTTGTTAGGTTTACATTTCTGCATACTGAGTTTTAAAATGAAAAAAAAGTTATTTTTAATTATAAATTGGAAAGTAATTTGGAAGTAATTTCCACTGCTTCCCTTTTAAAACAATTTAATTTTAGATAAAATACTAAAAGGAAAAGTTAATTGACAATTTCCTTGTCCCTATAATATAGATGTAAGCTAAACTGGCAACACTGCTTCGGATCAATTGCGGGCTTCTTGGCCGGGCCAAAACAAAAACCAAACGGCAAACGATTTCGCGCGCGCCAACAAGTCGCATGCGTTCTCGGGTCGGACGGACAGTTCAAGTTCAAAAACGGAATTTCGGATGTTCGGTGCGGTGTGTTGATGCCAATATCCGGCTATAGCGTTTCAAGTGCTTTCGCCTGCTAAAAAGAATCCAATAAATTCATTTAAATTCTCCCCGCGTGTGCTGTGTGTGTGTAAACAAAATTAGGGCCAAGTGTTCATGTTCATGTTCATGTGCTCCTCCCGTTTGGCGCTGGCGCTGGCGTATCCTGTTTAAGTCCCATCTCCGAGGGGGCCTGGCATCGCTTGCAAGCACGGAAACACATAAAAACACTTAAACGTAAGTGTAAGCATAATAAATAATAATTGCAGATTGATGCAAATCTGTTTGTTTTGCGGTGTCGGAAATGGCAAATGAAAAATTGATTACTTAATCTCGCGTAATCGCCTTTTTGCTGCCGGCTCTCTGACAGCCTGACATTCGAGTGTGCTCATTATCCTGAACAATTGATGGTGTCGGCCCAATAAATTTCCCGGCTCAACCTATCGACATTTTGAATCTGAGCTTGGTCCGGTGAAAAATGTAGTTTTCCGGCCCTAAAAGGCAGTTGCCATCGTAAATCGTGCGTGGGAGCAAAGCCTTTATATGCATTTTGCATCCAAATTCTGGGGGTTCTGTTTCTGTTTCCGCTTTGCTGTTGTGCTGTTTATTTTGCTTCCGCTTTCCGCTTTATTTTGCTATTGCCGCCTTTGTTTCTGGCCTGACTCCATAAATCCTGGCCATTTTGAAAACCAGGCAACCCCCGGCATCGAAATTTCCATTTTAATGCAGTTTTTGCCTTTGCATGTTGATGGATTTCCTGTTGATTGTATATTGAATTCCATCGCGGATTACGTAATTCCTATAGACAACTAACTATATCTTTGTGGCAAAGTATCCCAGCACTTGACGAATTCTTCGGAAATAATTTCTATCAGGTTTTCAGTTTTATGTTCCTGCCATTCACGCTGCATATATTCCATTGCAATTTATCTGAAGGCTCCGCGGCTTCCGAGCTCATGTTTTATTCGGGAATTTCGGGGTAACACCCTTTTCATGCTGCATACACTTAGCCACTAGCTGGAAAAACTCCAAGTTAATGGAAACACGAGAAAAACTATACCAGCACCGAGGACCGACACAGAGATACAGTAAATATGCAAGGGGAATGGAAATGAAAGTGGGGGTGGAAGGCCCCAAAAGTGCATCGGATGCGCGTGCCATTTATTGGCTTTTGGCAACCGGAGGAGGAGCTATCTGGCCGGGCTTAAATGCGCCATTAACATAAGCTGCACGATCAGGGGGGAAGGTGTCTAGGGGGATTATGGAAAATGTACAGCCTAATAGCTGCCCCCGCAATCTAAATATAAGACGGGGCGTGCTGCTGGACACGATCCATCCATATCCATCCAAACATTGAGTCCATCCGAATATCGAGTCCATCGGGAAGTTTGTTTACAATTAACAGACGCGACAGCATTAAACAAAAACGACGCTGATGACGAGGCCTGGCGCCCATAAACAAAGACCTGAATGCCCGATCCCCGATGGATACATATGTACCAAGAACTCGTATGGATCGGATTGATTTAAGGTGTCTACAAAATTTAACAATAGCTTTTGGCTTCACCTTGCCAAGTTTTCGTTGGCAAAATTTGCACAAATAAATAGCGAGAAAGCCGCGGGAAAATAAATACATTTTAACTTGTGGATTTATTGACTTCTTATCGACGAAAAGTTCAATTAGAGGGCAAGTTTATGTACATTATTTGGGGGCGCCTAAAAATTGCAAATGTAAATGGATTTAAAAGAGGTAATTTTGAACTTTATATTAGATAAACTTTCCAGGCAAAAGAGTATAAAAATGCAATAGCAAAAAGTCCGCATTTTACCCGGATAAAAGTAAGGAAAGCAAAGTTTTTCACATAATTTAGACGAGCACAAATTACTAAATGTACATTTATTTAAGGATGTGAATCTAAACCTTTATTATTGACTGCTTATCGGGGAAAACTTCAAGTTTTCTACATTATTCGGAGGCCAGGAAAAGGCATTAATGCAAGCGAGGCATAAAGAAGTAAACAAATCGAGCGAAATTCCTCTTTTAGATAAGGCCTTTCGTTCCCATTAAAAGTTCACCCCCATAAACATGTTTATTACGCGATATTTATGTATTTGGGTTACCTTTGATTTATGCTGCCGGCGATTTGATATGCATCTATTTTCCGCATTTATTTCCCGCTTTTTGTTCGGAAACCGCACCCACATCGGGGTGTAGCCCACCCACCGCCCATTGTATCCTTGCCGAGGTCTAGAATCTGCTAAGACAAACTAATTTCGCCGGCTAATACATACGAATGACAGTCGTTTAATTTCTATGAGTCATAAATTTGTATAATGCGCATACGCCGGGTGTGCAGCGGCGGGTGTGTGCGTCACAGCCGGAGCCGGTAAGTTGAGCAGCAAACAATTGCACCTAATTAGGTGGAAATGGAACCCGACCCAAGGCCGCGGTATCCCTGGGAGAAAAACTTTAACCAAACGGAAACTTAAATTGAAATGTTGGCTGGATATTATAGCAGTAGTTTCCCTTCTTTTGTTTTAGTTGGAAAACTTTCGTTTAACTAAACAGAGCACGTCGGCAAATGATTGTGTTTGCCCGACACTTCAAGTGGCTGCGAATCGGAGGGGTCGAAACTGTCACTCCGCAGCCCGAGTTTTCCTCAGCTCTTGTTTGCCGGGATCATACAAAAGCCAATCACCACAAAACACCCGAGTAATGATGTGGAACTTTTCAAGTGTCTTTGGGCCCACACACTTTCTCACTTTCCCTGAGTTTTCCCCGAGTTTTGTTGGCAGGCTAACCGGACACTGACAGTCCTGTTGTTCGCTTTCGATTCAAATCTTTTGCAGGAAAAGTTATTTGCATGATGGCTTCGTATCTGCAAATGGCAAATGATTTAATTGCCTATGCTCCTAGGGGCTTTCTTTCTCAGTTTTATAGTTGGCGAGAGAAAAGGATTTATGCTTTTGTCTTAAATGCAAATTTTAATGGGATTTCTTAAGATTAAAATAGCAGTTAAGACTTCCATATTTTTAAAGCATACAGAAATTTATAGCGAACTATATCTTAAGTGAAATTTTCAATGGGTATTCCAGGCTTGGCATATTTTCCCTCGACCAATTCGCCGAGTGCAACGCCATTTCAGCCATTTAGCCAAGTTGGAAAGCCAGTCCGATATGCAATTAGCATTATTAGGTTGTGCGTAATTCGAAACCGCAAATTCCCGTATTGCACAAGTGCTGAATTTAAAATGGTTATACCCTATTTCCCCTTTTTATCCCTTTTTGCGTGTTTGCCTGCGAAATGCTAAAGTTTATGAATATTTTTGTGTTCGTGAGAGTGCAGCAGTAGTACATCTCATTAATTAAGCAACTGAAAGTGAAACAGACAAGTAATACAAGAAAAGTCGGACGTACTATTGCCGGTAGCTGCTCTGGGGAGGAGCATTTCTGATAGCTTGCACGCTTCAAGTTAATTAAATGCCCGGCGACTTTTCCGCTTTTCTAATATGAAAAGTGTGCGTTGTCTTAGTCTTTGGCTGGAATTAATTTATCGTTTGGTGTTTTAAGGAAATAGGGATTTGGGGATTCACTGGAAGGCATAGCTGAGGGTTTCCGAGATTAATGTTTTCACAACTTGGCTTACTAACATAACAATTATAAGCTTTTAGAGCAGAAATAGATGACTGGATTTGGGGTTCTAGAAGGGTCTTTGTAAGGGGTTTTGAATTTTGGTATTCTTAATTGAAAAAGTAAATCTACGAGGTTTATAATTATGATAAGGATTATTAAATACCTACAAAATTCATTATATAAAGTGAACACTAAAGGTAGAGTGAGTTGCTTACTCATGGCACTTCAATAGAAAGCTTAGAAATTTTAAATCAGAAACTTTAGATTATTCTATTACTTATAAAACCTTACCCTTATTTATATAAATTTATTCCATTCATTTAGAATTATTATAAAAAAAATGTTCATAATTACATCAATCAATCATGTGAAATAATTACTTTGTTTTGCGGCTTAATCGCCTGCCCTACTCGTAAAAATCAACAAGCTGAAAATGAATCCCAGAAAAATGATTAAAATTGCATAAGCGGAACTGAATTTTCCGCATTTTTCACCACACAGAGGCAGGCAGGCAGGGAAAACCTGCCACCATTGCCCATTTATTTTACACATTTAATGAGCTCGACGCAGGGAAGTTAGCACCTCATGTTAGCTGTCATGTAATTTAATATGGAGGCGCCTCCGCCATCGCCAGGCCAGGCCAGGATCCTAGTCCGGGTGGGAGAGGTGGCAACACCCACGGCAACACCCAACCAATTAACTGGGGGCCATTGTGCACAAAATGGCCCGTGACTGGGGCGAAATGCCGACCGAAACTGCTCCGAGCTCCAAGGGTGAGAGACAAATTACAAAATGAAAATGATATATGCGCTGATGTCGGCGGGGGGAGGGAGTTCCAGGGGTTCTTTTTCTTTTTTTTTGCTCCAGGATGGATTGAGGCATAAGTGCGGCGTGTCCGTCAGTCAGTCAAATTTATGTGTCGAGGAGTCATGGCCTCTCTGCCTCCTCCTGGTAATCCCTCCTGTCCACCAGCTGTTGCTGAATAATGAAGCTGCTAGAGAGCGCCACGCCCATCAAAGAAATGTCAACAAACTAGGCGGAAAAGCGCGCTGGAAAAGAGCAGAGAAAAAACAAGGGGAAATTAAGGACTTTGAGGCGAGAATGTTGAATTATGCAAATTGGTGGCATTTAGGTTCTGTTTGTCGCGGGCGCGAGAATAAAATAAAATTTAAATTAATGATAGCAGCTGAGAAAATGTAAGGAAAATCCAAATGGCGCAGGCATAAGAAAAATGGAAAGCAAATTATTTAAAGAACAGTCCAAATTGGAAGCTGAAGTTCCTTAGGCGGATACTCTTTTGAATTAAGTCTGAAAAGTTTCTAAAGTCAAGGGTCGTAATTCTTGCCGGAATTATGCTTACTAAATCAGGAACTTTGTATTTGTTTAAATTTTAATGGGGGAAATGAAAGCTACAGTGTGCGTCTTAATTCATCAGGTAAACTTTAATATTTTAACCAAGGAAACTGTAAATTAAAGCTTTATAATTTACTTCGAGAATGAGAGGTCTTTGGCCTTTGCAAACGAATGAAAATGTGAGAAATTAATAAGGGTAATTAACCAGGAAGGCCACTGTCATTTTATAAAGGTCTTAAGCACATTTTCACTTTCCCACGGTATTATTTTTATACCCTTTCAGGGTGCTATAATTTAAGTCAGAAGCTTGCCATGCAGTGAAGGAGTCATTTCCGACCCTATAAATCATATATATTCTTGATCAGAATCAACGGGAGACTCGATCTGGCCATGTCCGGTCAAAATATAAATTTTGAAAATTTTTTCGAAATTTCAAAAATTGGTAAGGGGTTACATCATTAAAATTGTCAAAAATTGAAAAAAAAATTTAAATTTTTAAAATTAAAAATTTAGTATGCAGATTTGTTAATCTAATCAAAACTAGCATAGGAAAGCTTTCCAAATTGAAATTAATGGATTTTCGGCTTAGTTATGAAATTTGAAAAGATGTCATTTTGCCATAAAAAAACAGTATAAAAACATATTGGTTTAAAGTCGCCATAATTGACATTTTTCTGATTTCCTTGATGAAGGAGCCATTTCCGACCCCATAAATCATATATTCTAGATCAGAATCAATAGGCGAGTCGATCTAGACATGTCCGGTCAAAATATAAATTTTGAAAATTTTTTCGAAATTTGAAAATTTGATAAGGGGTTACATCATTCAATTTTTCAAAAATTGCCAAAAAATCCAATTTTTTTAAATTTTAAATTAGGTATGCAGTTTTGTTAACCTAATAAAAACTAGCATAGGAACGCTTTCCGAATTGAAATTAATTGATTTTTGGCTTAGTTATGAAATTTGAAAAGGTGTCATTTTGCCATAAAAAAAGAGTATAAAAACATATTGGTCTAAAATCGCCATAATTGACATTTTTTTTATTTCCTTGATGAAGGAGTCGTTTCCGACCCCATAAATCATATATATTCTTGATCAGAATCATCAGGCGAGTCGATCTGGCCATGTCCGGTCAAAATATAAATTTTGAAAATTTTTTCGAAATTTGAAAATTTGATAAGGGGTTACATCATTAAATTTTTCAAAAATTGGCAAAAATCTATTTTTTTTTAAATTTTAAATTGGGTATGCAGTTTTGTTAACACAATAAAAACTAGCATAAAAAAGTTTTCCGAATTGAAATTAATGCATTTTTGGCTTAGGTTTGAAATTTGAAAAACTTTGATTTACCCAAAAAATTGGCAATATGCTGGTATCCTTTCCAAATTGAGATTGATGCACTTTTGCCTTAGTTATGATTCATTGTACGATTCGAACCCATGATCCTATGGTTAACTGCAAGTGTATACAAACTTCGGCTTCTCGAAGGCAAACCTACATACGACCTTTAAGTTATTCTCAAACAAAATTCATACACGCGAAGGACTTCATTATTTTATTGAAACTAAAGAGTATTTAGTGTTCTTCTCACACCCAGTAGAAACCATTTAAAATTCCTTTTTGTCTTTGTTTCTGTGTGTGTATATTTTAAATTGTCACCCACAGCAACAAGGAAAGAAAAAACAAAAGCTTTTGTCCAGCGACTTTATGTGTGTGCGACAACCATTACTCAAGTATATAAATCAAGTGTCGGACACTCCACTTCATTTGTATGTGTACGTGCAAAGGACTCTGCTCTGTCCTTTCCCCAAAAAATAATATGTAAGGAAAAAAGCGAAAGCGGACGAAAAATTGGCACTTTTTAGCGGGCAATTAGTCCTGGTAAATGGCAGAAATGGAGCAAAATGATTGAGTGTATAAAGTAAAAGGCAATAAACAGCAGTCTGACATGCCAAATGATTTAATTAAACGTTCCCAGCCAAAATAGGGGGTTTCCCTTCCACAGAACCAAAAGTTAAACTCATCATATACTCGTCTTATATTAAAAATGCCAATCCTCAAAAAGCAACCTTTCGAATTAGGTTAAATTCGGAGTGAAGACAGAGAACAGAGGCGGCAAATTTGCTTTATTTGCTGGCAACTGTAGCACTCTCAAATTATATAGCTATATGTATTTATATATAGTACGTAATGGCCCGAGTAAGAGCACATGAGGAACACATGCAAATAAATTTGTTGAGTTGGGTAGGAACACTCTAAGAAAAATTGTTAAGTAAGGCGGAAAATTATCAGAACAATTTATTTTATTTACATCCATAAAACCAGAAAAAATTGGTTTTCATTTTGAATTTCAGCAAAAGCTGAGGATAGAATGAAACATATTTATTTAAAAATTTAAGTAATACCCAATGCATGCAGAATTACTTAATCTTCAAGTCAAAACCATTGTTCTTCGAGCCCATCTTGATGAAAACTCAAATATTATTTGCAAAATTGTAAGTTCAGTGTACTTTTTAGCATGGCAAAAAGTTGTCAGACAATTGCGAATGTTTTGTTTTTGTCGACAAACTAAAGTTCGCATTCAGACATTGTAATGCACTCTAATTGCGCCCTCCGAACCGAATGGAGACGGCACAAAATCTAATTGCGTTGTCGGCAAGCCAACCTCTTATTAAGGGATATGTGAGAGGATACGTCAGGATATACGCCATATTGGGGAATGTAAAGTTTCTGCCGCAATTTGCCTACTTTTCGCCCCCAGATTTTATTACATTTTTCAGCTAAATTGTTAACATTGTCGCCCCTGGATTTTCCCTATCGATTTCCCTTATTGCGGGTGAAAAAATAACTTGTTTCAAATTGCCTGTGGCCTTGCCGCAGAGCGTGGAGAAATTTCACAAAATATAATAATGGTTCCCGGCGATTACATAAATAATTTATCTAGATAATGACAATCGAAATTGCTCAGTTTCCCGCACCGATCCACCATCGTTTATGGCTATATCCACTTTTTCCGCTCCTGCCAACTCTGCATTAAGTGCGAAGTGGCAAAACGATTTTCATAGAAAGGAAGAAAATGGAAAATAATATACGAGAACAACTGATGTGAGAGGAGGGGAGAGTGGAAAAAAAATTAAATATAACTATGACAATGTATTTTAATGGCTTATGGAGACGCTTAAATTTGATTTTTTATGACCGCTCCTTAGTGGTTGCTTTATGCCCGAACATGCGGGTATTTGGGGACACTTAAATATCTATAATCCTGTCTGGCATTTTAAACAGGAGACGCTTATTTAATACTTGTACCAAGTACTAAAATTCAAATATTGTATAAAAGTTACAGGAGCCATTCATAAGCTTTCCTCCTCGACGAGTAAATGATTGAACATTTTGTTTGCATAAATAAATAAAATAAATAAAAAGAGGCAGCCAGGCAGTCTTGGTATTCAATTACAAGCAACAAAACAAATGGCCAATCGCAAATCTTTTGCCAAAGCCTGTCTCCCGCTTTGTACAAACATTTTTCATGAAAACTCCCACGCACACACACACCGAAGAATCAGAGGAAAATATGGTGGGTTTCCCTTTTGTTATATATGTATACGCATATTTTCCAGGGGGAGTACGAGTGTCCAAAAACCGCGTTATTTATTCAAAACATTCGTGTGCCTGTGTGTCCTCTCCCTGCGCCCAAAAAACAATCCCAAACATTTACAGGCGACTTAGCTGCATTTATTATGAGACGCACTAAGTCCCCAAAGGCTGACAGATAAGATTCCAGTTCCTGCTCCACTCCGGGTTCGATTCCCTCTCTCCGATGTGGCCACGTGAGTAGACTGCTGTTTGCCCTGCGATAAAAATTTGGCCAGTGGGTTAGGTTAGCACCTACCAAAGGGACGAGGTCCTATCCCCTTTCCCGGTCCCATGCCCAGGGGATCTGTGGGTTGCGAGGCATTTTAAGTGGCGTTGTGTCCGCAGCTGAACTACTGATAAATTGCATTGATTTATCAATAGCACTCTGATGGGCTTGCAGCCACGAAAAAAATATGGCAAGTAACTGCAGGATTACATATAGAACTAACGATATCCTAGAATGTATACCTAATAGTACGAACCTCATATTAAAGCTGTAACTCCTATATTGACTGCACAAATATTTTTTAAAAATCTTTAATCTAAAGCACAACTGAATAGAAAATAATTTAGGATAGGTCCTGACAGGACTCGAGCCCATGACTCTAGTTTGCAGAGTGTCTTATATGTTCCTTCCCTATACTCCAACTTTACTCAAATTTCCAGCAAATGTCAGCAAAAGGTTTTATTAATCCATAGAACTGACCATAATTTTCATTTTTATGGCTCGTACTTTAGGTACCCCAGCATTTGTGTTAGGTTATTACTTCAAGAATCCTTTTTTCGATTTTTTTAAACCCCTTTTACAGGGTACAATGTAGTACAAAGTGAAAGGCACTCTTCGGGAATATTTGACATCCAGATGGTCACCAGATAAGCGGACTTCTGCCGGCCATTCGATGTCATAAATCACGGCACTTCTCGCCTTACTTATTTTATTTTGGAGTTGCTGGAGCGATGTAAGCCAGTTATTGATATAGGCTAACAGGTTTATTTGCCGGCCTAATGGCTGTGCGATCCCGAAATAGATCAATTTTCGTTTGAATCATGGGTATTTATGGCGCAGAATTGAATGTTGTCAGTTGTACATGTGACATTTAGGCATGTTGGGTGCTTTAAACGGCATAATTTATCATTGGGCACAGTTAGTGTCGGTGTCGAAATTCAATTAGCTAAGTGTTGGGCAAATAAACCTGACCGCCACATCCGAGATCCTCCACCTCATCCTCCACTCGTTCTACGTTAATATTCTGCTAACAAATTAATTAAGTTGAGCGGCAAACAATGCGGACAGTGTTGACATTTCAACAAGCTCATCAGGCAGCTCTAGCCAGCAGCCATTTTCAGTTGAAAGTATTCCAACGATTTTCCGCTTTTCCTTAAAATTACTTAATTAGTTCGCTCTTTGTTCTCGAACTTCATTTACATTTCGAAAATATTCGCCATTGCGAGGGAAGCCATTCCGAAGGGGTCAACAACAGCGAAATTAATTCAATTTATTTCATGAAGTCTTAGCAAAATGTCTACTGAATAGAAAACGAAGGTAAGAAGTACTTTTGTTTTTAAATCAAAGAGGTACGAAAAGGTATTCCCTCAATTATACAATCACTGTATCAAAGGGAAAGTTATTAATGGTTTATTAAATTAACAATTAAGCTCATAAAGTGCACTAACAATTAATACTAATTGAAAGTAGCTGCAAGCCAATACAATTTACAGACAACTTAAATATAAATACAGTAAAATATTACGCATACGCCATGTATACCATATTTTTTCTGATAACTAAATGGTTTGAATTTCACTTTATATTAATAGTGCCTGACTTAAATGGCTTTTTATGTCACAGGCAATTAGCCAACCAACTTAATTGGGGTAATAAATTAATTAAAAATCAATTTTTATTAACTTGCAGCTAAGAAAAACAACAATGGGCGATGGTTTATTAATTCTCACAAATTGATAAACAAATACTGGTGTGGAAAACTATTTTCCAGCTAACTGAGAACTTTTGCCTTCTTGCTTACCTGCAGTTGACCAAGGCAAAGTTTCTGGTAGTACTTGTAGTTTTCCACTGATTTGAGCCACCAGGGATCTTAATTAGTTTTTCCCTCTTGCACCTGCAGCAACTTCTTGGAATGAATATTGAATATTGACTACAGAATAGCAAATTAAATTATGTTCAACCATAACAAAACACATTTAAATAATGCAAATCCAAGAAGTAAACTTTTTTTTAATCATATTTGTGGAAAATGCAAACTTTTCATGCATATTTTCACTTCAAGAACTCAACACTTTGGGCAACTTTGTGGCATCAGAGGCGTTGAATTTTCTGGTTTATGCAAATTGTGTTTATGCATTCATACGGATTTGATTTTTACAGCATCTGTTTTTACACTTTCTTCATAATATTCTCGATGGCATCCGGACTTTATGCACCGCACACCGGCGGCAGGAGGCAGGTGAAAGGTCGCCGGCTGACGGGTATTTGTCCGGATGTTTACATTCACCTGGCCGAGGAAACGACAGAAGATGGCGGCGGACCATTCATATTTTTATTACAAAGGAATGTCAGCCTGGGTTAAGAAGGCAAAGCCGAACGAACGCACAGATTTCAATTACGCAGAGTTTTCCCTGCTTGCTTGCTGCCCTAATGCACTTGAGGAAAAATTGAAATAATATTGTCATTAAAGTTGAAAAATTCTTAAAGAAGAAATTCAATAAAATTTGATAAGCAAAGGGGGTTTTATAATATATTTACTTTACTTTACTTAACGAAAAATATATTTGTATGAAAAAGAAAAGGAAGCCGACTTTCTCTTATAAAGAATATATATTTTATATCCTAATTTCCACTCATATTTATTTTTAAAAAACTACAACAAAATGTTGAGTGATGCTTTCGTGTGGCTTTCCAAGTCCATTGAAGTTTCTCGTGGGCGTCAGTTACATTTTATGAGTCACTGTATCAGAGTATGTGTGTGAGTATGTGGTTAATGGCTGGAAATGTAATGACAGGATATGCATTCCTTGAAGTGTCGGCGCTGGCAGGACTGCCAAGGAGCCCCACCAGCCAAGGCAAGCATCAAGTTGATAAGAAATTCCACGCTAATGCCATAAATCTGTAACATAAAGCCCTCTTTCTCCTTGTCGTCGTTGTAGTCTAATGTCCTTTCACATTGGTGACTTTAATAGAAGTTAGCACGTGTCTTTTAAGAGAAAATCTCAAAAACAGAATGCCAAATTGGCGAAAAGCATAGGTTAAATTAGAGGCGAAAAAGGGTTTTAGTCAAATGCATCCTGAAGGAATAAGGAAGTAAGCCTTCGATGAGATTGCATTTGAAATTCAATAAATTTGAAGACAGTATTAAATCCCTCAAAGGAATAGTTAGTAAATTTAATCAAAAATCTATACTTTAAATATAGGTAGTCAGAATCACATTTCGATTTATTTATGTTTATTATTATACACTTCAAAATACATATTAATACAATACTTTCGACTTAATTAAATTCTGGCAATAAACTGCAATTAAACTTTAATTTACTTTTACCCATTTCCTATGCTTTAGAAACATTCAAGTTTTCCTTAAAACAATACACACTTGTGTTTGCTGTTCAAATTAAAACCAATAAATTGAGCTTCATGGTAGATATACATATAGGCAGAAACAGAAAAGTAAACATATGGGGTTGTATCAACCATTTAATGGCATCAGAAATATATATTTGCTATTTGGGCAGACGGAATTAAATACTAAATAATTGGATTTCCGCACATGAAACCATTAAAGCAAAACCGAAAGCAATTTGAATCAATTTAATGTTACAAACTGCATTGTTTTTCCTCCATTTGCAGCTTTGGCTTCAGATGCAGATATGCAGCAGCAGCATCCAACGAGCCGTGCAGGAGATGAATTAATCATGTTGGCTTAAACAAATTCCATTTTGTTGGCAAGAAATAAAATTAAACGAGACAGAAACGAAGGGAATCGGCAGCAGGAGCAGCAGGAGCATTCCAGTCCCCAATGATAGCTAGCAGTTTGGTGAGCATGGAATCGGAACTGGACATGAATGCGGAGGGGGATGTGGACCGAGACCTGGACCTGGATACGTCTCTACTCTCGAGTCCCCTCAACATCAGCCAAGCTGTTTGGGACATGGCCATGCTGGCCACATCCACGCAGTGGAGCCTCCTGGACTCTGACTACAGCCCGGGATACGACAACCTCAGCGGCATGGTGTCAACGGAGACTCCTTACGTGCCCTATGGCCGAAGGCCGGAAACCTACATCGTGCCCATCCTGTTTGCCCTGATCTTCGTCGTCGGCGTCCTGGGCAATGGGACACTGATTGTGGTGTTCCTCAGTGTGCGCCAGATGCGGAATGTTCCCAACACGTGAGTGTCCAGGGGAAAAGTTTGTAAAGTCCACAGAAGAGCAGGGTAGATGAGGCTGCAAAGGATATCAGCTTGCTGTAATATTTCCAGGACATCAGCTAGTCGCGTCTTTGTCCTCCTAGCTCGTTAAAAAATGTATTTTTGATTTATGGCAAACTTAAATTGAATTTAATTATATGCCTGATGGTGGCTTTCCCTCACTGCCTGGTGGCGATGAGTGTGCGCCAAATTATGCATGCAAACGGCAAATGTCACGAGTTGGCCAACACGGCAGCGATTGTTCCTTCCTCCCCTGTTTGGCCCCCGAAAGCCATCAGTTAATTAAGTGACATCCAGGCCAGGACAGGAGGCAACCAGCCGGCGATGATAATGGTAATGCTGTTACCGCCTCCGCCTGGAAATTGCTTCAAATTTCCCTTTCACATGCAGATCGATTGGCAGCTGTTGAGTTCCTTGGTTCTGGGATAACTAATTAGTCGTGTCTCTTGAAGATTTTTGTGCTGCATACATTATTGTGTGTGTGTGTTTTCGCCATAAATCAAGTTATTACACACATGCTGGCATAAATATGATTTTCATAGAGACAATCACCTTATGTGGCAGCGGAGTGGAGAGGAAATTCCATGTACTTGTTGGGAAGCCAAGGCATTATAAGTTAAAGGCGCCTCCGAAGTCTAGAAAGATTTCCCAGCTAGACGAAGCCATTTGAGGGAAATGATGTGTTTTATTAAAAGATATTACTTCAACACATTTTTGGTAATGGATGTAAGACAACAACAGAGGGATTTTATTATTATAATTTTAATTCTTTGAATATGAACATTATTTTAAGAAATCACATATTAAAAACCTCATAACTAAGCCAAAAAAGCATTAATTTTAATTCGGAAAGCTTTTCTATGCCAGTTTTTGCTAGGTTAACAAATCTGCATACTCCATTTAAAATGTAATTTTTTGCCAATTTTTGACAATTTTAATGATGTAACCCCCTTTCCTTTTTTTCAAAAAATCGATCAAAATGTTGTTTCTCCATTATATGGCTAGATCGATTCGGCTTTTGATGCTGATCAAGAATATATATGATTTATGGGGTCGGAAATGATTCCTTCACTTTGATTTAAGCTTCTGACTGAAATCATAATACCCTGTAGGGATATTAAAGCAAGGACTATTTTTATGATAAATCCAAATTTCAAAACCTCATAACTAAGCCAAAAAAGCATCAATTTAAATTCGGAAAGCTTTTCTATGCCAGTTTTTGCTAGGTTAACAAATCTGCATACTCCATTTAAAATGTAATTTTTTGCCAATTTTTGACAATTTTAATGATGTAACCCCTTTCCTTTTTTTCAAAAAATCGATCAAAATTTTGTTTCTCCATTATATGGCTAGATCGATTCGGCTTTTGATGCTGATCAAGAATATATATGATTTATGGGGTCGGAAATGATTCCTTCACTTTGATTTAAGCTTCTGACTGAAATCATAATACCCTGTAAGGATATTAAAGCAAGGACTATTTTTTATGATAAATCCAAATTTCAAAACCTCATAACTAAGCCAAAATAGCATTAATTTCCATTCGGAAAGCGTTCCTATGCTAGTTTTGATTAGGTTAACAAAACTGCATACTCAATTTAAAATTTAAGAAAATTAAAAATTTTGCCAATTTTTGACAATTTTAATGATGTAACCCCTTATCAAATTTTCAAATTTCGAAAAAATTTTCAAAATTTATATTTTGACCGGACATGGCCAGATCGACTCTCCTGTTGATTCTGATCAAGAATATATATGATTTATGGGGTCGGAAATGGCTCCTTTATCAAGAAAATTTAAAAATTGTTCATTATAGCGGCTTTAGACCAATATGTTATTATAATGTTTTTTTATGGCAAAATTACACCTTTAAATTTCATAACTAAGCCAAAAATCCATTAATTTCGATTTGGAAAGCGTTCCTATGCTAGTTTTTATTAGGTTAACAAAACTGCATTCCTAATTCCAAATTTAAAAAAATTGGATTTTTTGCCAATTTTTGAAAAATTGAATGATGTAACCCCTTATCAAATTTTCAAATTTCGAAAAAATTTTCAAAATTTATATTTTGACCGGACATGGCCAGATCGACTCTCCCGTTGATTCTGATCAAGAATATATATGATTTATGGGGTCGGAAATGACTCCATCACTGCGTTATCATCTTCTGACTAAAAGTATAATACCCTCCAAGGGTATAAAAACTCCGCGAATCCTTAAGGCCACAATAATTCCTCTTTATTTATATTATAATGTTATATATGGTATATAAGTTAGGTCCAATATTTGCCTTTTATAACTAAATCATATAACACAAGAATATGAATGTAATATATATATTATTTTCTTCTATTTGAGAGACAGATTTTTCCTTTAATACAACTCATTAAGTAACCAAGATAAGACCCGAATTACCAGTAATTTTCCTTGGCCTTGCATGAACCACAGAAGATTAAAGTGAGCAACTTAAGCACTCTATTTGGAGGCAACAGCTTGGCTCTCCTCCAGGAAGTTTATTAGTGACACGAGTTCATCATTAAAACGATGACCTTCGTCCTGAGAGCAACGCGAGGCGATGCTGTGCCTTGCGGCGGTTTGTTGGGGCTTCTGGCCAATTAAAACATTCCACATTGTTGGCAGCACTACATAGGGATATGGGGAGGCACTTAAAGCCGCATGCATTAGCCACTTAAAGCTGACCATAGACCCGCATGAATCCGATTCTGCAATGTGGCATAAGACTCGCCGGGCGCATATCACCAAAGGCTAGCCGGTGGAATGTCAACTGATCAAATTACGCTGAAATTGCATTTCGTTACTCCGGTAACTTGGCTTTAAAAGTGCCAAGTGCTCGAGAGGATTGGAGGAGGATTGGAGGAGGACGGGCGGAGGACCCGAGACCCTTATACGCTTTGCCCGGGGGCCACAAAAACGTAATTTGGTGTTGCATTTCCTCTGAAAGCCAGAACGTGGCAAACAAAGTGCCACATGCAGCTTATTTATGGTAAGCGAGGGGGGGGGAGAGCTCGGGATAAAGGCGAAATTACTATATGAGATCACGACCAGAATTGCCACTGTTGGCAATTTATTCGCTGCCACTGTGGTCTTAAGTGTGCCACAGGCAGGCAGGCAAGAGCTCAAAAACAAAAATAGTTAAATTTGCTTTCTTTTGTCTTCGCGACAAGTGGTGTGCGAGGGTGGTGTGAAGGGTTTTGATTAAGTTAATAAATTAAATACAAGTATTTTAAGATTTACTTAAACATATAAAATACAAAAACCTAGAATGAGAGAGAGTTTTGTATTCAGCAAAGACGTTTTTACCATATATTAAAATAAAAAGCAGAGATTTTTATGAGTGCTTATACATGATTTTCTTGCTTTAAATATATATAAGAAATGTAAAGAAAATACTATAAATAGTATACTATATCCATAATAACTATGTATTAGTTTTGTATGGTTCCTTTAATCATTCATGACTCCCCTCTTATACCCCACTTAACATAGCTTCTGCTAGATAAATCAATTTTAATGGTCATTGCATTACCCCTCCACAGTCAGCAGTTGTTGCAAGTGTCGCTTTATCCTCTTATATATATTTTAAATTTGCCTAAAACTTTGCAAACATAAATCAAGCAAAGGCGCCACATTTTTATCACGCTTCAAGGACACGTGCTGGCCAGAGAGAATGAAAGCCTGCTTATCTCAAAAAATGAAGCATAAATCCTTGGGATTGTCTCCTGGAGAGAAGGGTGTTCAAGCCTGACTTTAAATTTCCCTTTTCAGCTATATTTTATCACTGGCACTGGCGGATCTGCTGGTTATCATCACCACAGTGCCCCTGGCCTCCACTGTCTACACCGTGGAGTACTGGCCCTTTGGCAGCTTCCTCTGCAGCCTGTCGGAGTTTATGAAGGATGTGTCCATTGGAGTATCGGTCTTCACGCTGACAGCTCTGTCAGGGGATCGTTACTTTGCCATTGTGGATCCCCTGAGGAAGTTTCATGCTCATGGTGGGTAAATTAACTTTAAATACTTTTTAATAATTATTTCAACTATTTTAGGAGGCGGTCGTCGGGCCACCAGGATGACCCTGGCCACAGCAGTGTCCATTTGGCTGCTGGCCATACTCTGTGGCATGCCAGCCCTGCTGGGCAGCAACCTCAAGGTACAAGATAATCCTCTCTATATAACCTTTTCTGACATATATTGCGTTCTTTCCCCGACAGAACTTTGGCATTAACAAGCAGTCCATTGTCATCTGCTATCCATATCCGGAGGAGTGGGGCCCCAACTATCCCAAGACCATGGTGATGCTGCACTTCCTGGTCTACTATGCCATACCCCTGGTGGTAATTGCTGCCTTCTACGTGCTCATTGCCCTCCATCTCATGTATTCGGCCAGTGTCCCGGGCGAGATCCAGGGAGCAGTTCGTCAGGTAAGGACAGCACGTAACTCAATTTATGCCTCCTAAAAAGTATTCATAATTTAAATCAATCATTGAACCCTAAACTATAAAAAAGTGGGAGTTCCATGAAAGTGAATTACAAAGTTTTTCCACAACTATTCCGCTGCTGCTGCAAACCAAAAGTGTGCAAAAACTTTGCCCTTTCGGATGGGCGGCATAAAATATTCATATTAACTTGACCAGCGCTCTGGAATTCCAACTCAATTGGTTGGAAAATAAATTGAGGAAATTTTTTAGGGAAAAAATTCATAGAAAACATGTGTTCCCCCATCAATTGAAATTCCTTGTAAATAAATATAACGCAATGGTATAATGTATCAGGAGTCAAATTGTGAGGGATTATATTTGCAGCTTGTTAGAAGTTTTTCCTTCTTTGTGGTTTCTTTTTGTATTTAATTCTTTGTATTTACAAAAGTTTCGTTTACCACAAAAGTTTAGCTAGAGGTGTTATTTATGAGAGTATAATAAGCTTGGCAGGGGCACGACATTAACTTTGGCTTAATAAATAAATAAGAAGACTCTTCAAACTTAACAAGAAGGAACTTTAAAGAGAAAGTGGTGCCTCTGAGTTATTTAATAAATTTCAAAATATATTTACTTTAATGAATGAAATCATGGTAAAGCTTTAAAAATTCCTTAAAACTTGGAAACGGAAAAAGGAAATAAAGGAGTTTTATGTGTAATATACCAAAGAGAGAACTAGAATCGAAACAAGTTGAAACCTTTTAAAAGTTATTTTGGCATACGCACTTAACACATATATTCTAAAGTATATTTTTGATTTAGAGAGCATCCAAATCTCCGGTGTCCTGTAATAACAGGATATCCTCTTCTCACATCGCTTAACATAACTTTCTGTTTCTGTTTTCCTTTCATCAGGTTCGTGCCCGTCGCAAGGTGGCCGTCACAGTGCTGGCCTTCGTTGTCATCTTCGGCATTTGCTTTCTCCCCTATCACGTCTTCTTCCTCTGGTTCTACTTCTGGTGAGTGTTCGTCCTGTTCTGCTCTCTAAGCAGGAAGAGAAGGGGTCCTTGCTGGTGCTGCTGCTGCTGCTCATGAATGAATGGATGGAAAGTCAATTTGTCAAGCGGATAAAAGGGAACATGCCAGGAGCAAAGGATATGGCGTACACACATGGCTCATGGCTCATGGCTCATGCATGTTCACAAAGGAGTCGATGAGCGTGGAGAGGGTCCTGCGTATGAGTAATGTTGTTGCCATTTGTCCGACACTTGTTCGCCTGCCGGACAATCGATTTACCCGCTGATATCTCCATTATGGGAGGCCCCAACATAACTCCACGGGCTGCCATTTGATGTCTCTGTTTATGCCTTAAATTCCGTATTTTTTTTTTCTGTGTACTCTTGTTACAGGCCCACCGCCCAGGACGATTACAATGCGTTCTGGCACGTCCTGCGCATCGTCGCCTACTGCATGTCCTTTGCCAATAGCTGCGCCAATCCCGTGGCCCTGTACTTTGTGAGCGGCGCCTTTCGCAAGCATTTCAATAGGTACTTGTTCATTCACATCAATCCACCAGCCGCCTAGGCGACCCAACGATACCCGGTACTGGGTACGAGGTACTGGGTACTCGCTGGTCGGTAAATCAATAAACAATCTGTAGCCCCGTAACTGTAAGCGTAAGCCAACTGCCATTCCGTTTATCTCTCTCTATGTCTCCCTCTAAACCAAACCCATAACTTCCGACTAACAAAGAAAATAGAACCGAAAAGATACATAAACATTTGAGCCAACATGCGTGACTTGAAAGTTCACTATGCACCGCACAGAGTTTTTCAACAAAATCATTCCATAGTTTGGTTGTCAATTTTCCATTTTGGACGTGATCTGAAATTTTCCACAATATGTTTTTGTTTTTCGTCTATTTCTGTTTCACGGAAAAAGTTCTCTTTTTGTGTCGAATTTATTTATTTAAATATTTCAATGGTTGTCACTCATTTAAAAAAAAATATGATTTATGGCCGCCTGAGAGTTCCGCCGATGAAACGAATGCATAATTAATTAGTGAGGAAGTAATTGCTGTGTTTCAGCTTTAATTCAATTACTCTTTAAGCTAAATTTTTCAAACTGTGAATTGTACGGTGCATCCCCTCACTCTCTCTACTTATTTGTTTGATTTTCCGCAATATTTCTTTCAACTTTCAACTTTCATTGAACAGCACACAATGACCGAGTGCACAACTTTCCTTCCGATATGAGCATCTCCTCTGCTCTCAAATTGCAATCTGGAATTGTTTGTTGCTGCCGCATGAGCTCACAAAATGGCACACGACCACGACTGCACAGAGAAAAAATATGGCAAAGATATATAAAATATACTATAATTATTTACATTGAGTCTATGTTAAAAAGAATAAATAAATCTAGTAAATATATATTACTAAGGAAATTCTTTAGAATTCCTCTTAATTTTCATGCTAGATTTGAAATTAATTAAAAAACTCTACGAAAGTATTGGATAAAATAAATAATTATGCTGAATTGGGTAGTATTTTAATAGCTTAATAATCACAGTAAACATATGGCATCAATGTATGCTTTAATATAAAATAAGGTACTCAATAATGCAAATATTAGGAACAATTATTTTCCATTGCTTAAAAAATTCTTTAAAATGTAAAATTTGGGATAAAATAATTAATACAATAAAAATTTGAATAAATTGCTTAAAAATCGTAATCTTCATAAAATACTTTAAAGTTAAATTTTACAAGTTATATATTTGGTTACTTGGCTCCTATTTTTCCTCTGTGTACGTACAAAAACACCACAAAAACACACGCCAAAAATACAATAGACAAGGGAATTTTATGAAATATTCTTTATGAAACGCGACTCTGCTTCCCCCACCGCCCTCCCCCAATCTCCCGCCACTGCTCCAAAACTCATACTTCCTCCGGCAGATATCTGTTCTGCCGTGGAGCCAGCGGAAGGCGCAAGAAGCGCGGCCAGCACGACACCTTCTGCATGCATCGGGACACCTCGCTGACCAGCACCGCCTCGAAGCGCTTCCAGTCGCGTCACTCCTGCTACCAGAGCACCATTCGCAGGTGAGTGCCTAGTGCCAAGTGCCATGTTCCTCCCCGCTGGCAGATCCTGAAAAATTCCGGAATTTCCATCACTTTTACCCCCCGCACACGCACAATGGACAGCTGTCGCCTGCAGGAGACAACGATAACCACGCTGCCGAACGGCGGGAATCAGAATGGAGCCTCCATCTCGGCCGTAGACCTGGCTCCGTTGGCCATGCCCATGGTCCCGTCCTCGGGACACAATGAGGCACCGCCTCCAGGATATGAGTTTGCGGCCCTCAACGAGTTCGGTCAGCAGCACCATCGTTCGCAGCCACCAAAGTTTCAGGAGTCCTTGATGAATTGAAGTTACAGGACCAAAAGCGGGACTTAAACGGAGTTTACAGGAAGTCAGGCAGTGAGACAGACACTCTATGAAGATCAAAAAGTAGTTAAAGCTTTTGAGAAGAATTTATTTAAAGCCACTTTATGCTAGCTTTAAATCAGTAAAGGCAAACACCTCCTATTCTTAAATAAATATATAGTAAAAAATATTCATTGAATAAATCTGTGAGATTTCGTTAACATTGAACCCATAATAATTCCTACAGAACCGGTTATTATTTTGTGCTAAAAAAACCCAACGAAAGAGAGTTAGTAAACCTTTGTGGAATGTAAATAGAAATTAAATGTTTCTTAAGTCATAGAACTTAAGCCTAAGTGTCTGTTACAAACTAAAGTATTGCAGCCGTGGCACGGCTTTAAGCTAAACACCATAATGCGTATAAATTAAAATATTTGTGTTAGAAAAAGGATATGGAAACTAAGAAGTCCACTTTTATAGCTAATCACTAATGAAACTTTGTAAATACATTTTTATGTGCCATCAACTAGTTGAAAATAAATGTAAATTGTGCGTTAGAAAACTTTGTTTCCATCTGCCGCTGTATCGCTGTGCCGTTTTCCCCCGGAAAAGTCACTCAAAGCCACCACACGAGCTGTGGACACCCGAAAACCCGCAGCGTGAACAAGTCATGGAAATTTATGGGAAATTAAATTACTTAGAGACCATCCATCTGTGGCAGCTTGTGGACAACTTTAAGGAGTCCATGGCAGGGCACTAAGGGAAAAACTTTGTCTCCTTGCGAGGACATCAACAACAAAGCTGGCCGGTCGTGACCTCAGAAAAAATAGAAGGGGGAAAGCCGGGAAAAAGGAAAAGCGACTCCCTGCGGTTCGACGTGGGCTCTGCCTGGGACATTCGGGGAGATTAATTGGTTTGGCCGCAGGCACAAAAAGGTGAAATCGGAGTCACAACTTAATCTCGTTCACTTCAAACAAATTGCTGCGCCATTTTCGAGCCGGATTTTGGGTTCGAATCTTGCAGGAATCAGGAGTGTGAGTCGCCTGCAGTATTAAAAAACCATTTTGGATGGTTTTTGAGTAAGGCAAGCAACCCTTTGAAATATGTCAGCCTTAGATTGATCTTTAATCGAGATATGGTACGTGTTTTGGGGACTCGTTTTTGTGGGCAAGCTGAGGCCTTTACATGCTGTAGAATTTTCTAATATTTTCCGAGTGAGTTTCCTGAGAAATGTGTAATGATTTATCTACTTGCTTATCTTATGTAGTTATGGGAACTATTTGTATTTATAGTCATATTGTTTAAAAAGGTTCGTTTACTTTAAAATTTAAAATTGTAAGAATATAATAGGATTTATTTCAAATTAATGTTTCCTAACTTGCAAGACTAAACGTTGGCATTTTCAAATCAGAAATCAATCTGAGGAACTCTTAGTAAAGTTCTTGATTTTATAAAGACATTATGCAAGTCCTATAACATAATGACTGCCCTCAAAGTTCAAGCCTCCCCCCTTTATGCCAGCTCATAATGCCACATGGTCTGCATCTTCATCTCTTCGTTTCCTGAATCAATTTCCGGCCATTCCGATGATGATTTTGCGGCCGTAAGTGCCGATGAAATGTGCCATCAAGTCAATCAGCTTAAATCGGACGCACATTGGCGTCATTATTTTCAGAAGAAGCCTTTTGGCGTGGGACGTTCGGCATTCGGCAGATTCGACAGATCCGACAGATACAGAAATTAAATTAACTCATGAAAATGTCGGGCGCGTCGGCCGGCTTCGAGGTACGTGCCGAGGATTTCCCTGCGACTCCTTTTGCATGTCGGGAGTCCTGGTGACAGGCGTTATCTCTAGCCTGGCAGCTCTACTTATTTTTCCTGAATATATATATATATGTATATACATTTCTCTATTTCTGTTTATTCGCGGTGGCTCATTTTTAATAAACCGGCTTGGGGGAGACTCATGCGGCATTTCAGCGACCACGTCAAGTTGTCATCAAGCCAAGTCGAGTGCTTATCCCGGCTTTATTAACTGTCCAAAGTGTTTGTAGCAGCTCCTTCTGCCCCTGTGCGCCTCGTCGTTGTCCTTTCCGCGGCATCTTGACTTTATTTTTGTACATTTTTCCTCTCCTGGTTGCTACGCTTTCTGGGGTTTCCAGTTTCCAGTTTCAAGCTCAAGCTTTTTTGTGTTGTGTTATTTTTATAAATTTAGTCTGGCGGAAATTTAATTTTGGTTACATTTGCAATTGGAATTATTTGGCCAGACCAAGCTCTGGTCTAATTAGCAAATCTATGGTAATTAATGCATTCAGCCATAATTAACTTATGGCTCAACGATTGCTGGTGGTTAATTTTGTCGAAGGTGCAATTTGCAATTTGTTAAAGCTAAATATTGATTTGTTGGAGCTTTAATAAGTTTAATTAGTTATTTAAATAATTAATAATATTTATCAATAGACTGTAGTTAATGTTTTTTGCTGTTAAAGTCACGTTAAAGTTCCCGTAAATAAATATTGGTTGCCTTCTTTAACAATTTTCCTTAATCACCTTTAGTTTTATTTTCTTCCAATTAAACAGCCATATGATGTATATTTAATACAGCACTTCTTGGCTAAACAGCCATTAATATTAATTTAAGTTAGAGACTAGCGCCAAGTGTCTTGACACTTGAAAACCACGAAAAAACAAATGCCGAGAAGTAATGAGAAGTACAATAACACAGTGACACGCAAATAAAAACAAACAGGCAAACGCAAACATGGTAATAGCAATAACAATAATAACGGCCTTATAAAACATATGAGGGGTGGTTATAGGGGGGGTTTTTGGGGTGTTTTTGGGGTGTTTTTTGGGGGTCTTGGGGTGTGAGAAATGAAGAAGCATTGGCGTGGTAAATAAATAAAACGATTTCACCGAGAGTGAGGGCAGGAGAGACGCAAATGTAAACACACACACAGAAGTCCTCAAGGTGCAAAGCACGGCGGCTTAACGGCATTTCATGTGTGAAAAGCTGGGAAAATGCGGCGTGACGAAGAGTCCCAGCCCCAGTCCCTACTCCCACTAATCGTAAATTGCCAGACATACATATAGTGCTAATCTACACTCGCTCACATATTAGGGGCATAAAAATTGGCACTCAATAAGCAAGAGGGCACTTTTGGGTCGTTTTTCCTGCTTCCCCCACGTGTCCCTTACGGTTCCACCTCCCTGTAAGGACACGTATGTACATATGTTAGGCGTGTGGGCGTTTCCCTGCCGCCGGAAGGAGGCTTTTCTCGGCGACGCTGAGACGGCATCGTCTAGCTCCCGAGGCTTTCTGCATTTTAAATGCCTAAATGCGATACAAATAATAATCATAAAAAACCGATCGAATGTGTAAACACACTCGCTCACGTCGTAGGCTAATGACACACAAGGATCTGCTTTTGTCACACGGCTCCTAAATGATGCTGCCCTAATTAAACTGAATTATGGGCTACTCGGTATTTTAAGCTGTTCAATAAAGATTTAATCGGAGTTAATAAGTAGATAATTGCACATTTATCAAGCGAGAGGAAAATTGTTAATCCTAGGAAGCTTGAGTAATGGCAGTAAATATATATTTTAAGGGGCTATTAAGCGAGGGGTTTGTTTAAACGTTTTAAATTCATATGTTTACAAGGCTTCAAGTGATTCTACCGTAAAAATATCTAATATCAAATCAAAGCAAGTTATAGAACTCCCAGCTACTAAATAAAGTAACTATATTAAGTTAAGAGTAAGCTGGAAAAATAAAGTACTGAGAAATAAATCTCAATGTCAGTCCACCGAGAGCAACAATCAATCACGAATCAAAAGCGGTAATCAATAATCCAAATTCACACCTAAATCCATGTCCAATGATTTATGTTGATTGATATAAGGTATAAATTAAGGTATACTTATACATTTATGTATATATATGCGAGGACTATTTTGTAAAAGCAGCTGCATAAATATTCCCTACAAATATTTCACAATTCACAGTTTATGGCCCGGGCAACCCGAAAGCCAAAGGCCAGGCCGAAAATCACCACCTGCTGATTTATATTAAGTTGGAATTATACAAGCGTGCCAGGACCTACAGCCTCCTGCCTGCGAGTCCCCAAAACCCCCATCTTCCATCGCACTTCCTAGCTGGGCCACTCCCTAGCCCTGCTTGGCATATTATCAGGCATTCCTTCCCCGCACTTAACCTCGGATGTGAGTCTATTTTAAGCATTTACAACTTTATGGCCAACGGTCAAGTGGCCGGACACTGAGCAGAGCTCGAGCTGGACCCCAGGAGAGCCTGGCTTTAAGCTCCTTTCGAGGGCAATCACAGTTGGCGGCTGGCAAATGCCACAAGAGCCATCCGCCCACGCCACCAGCCCGGCAAGGCGACCGAGTGTAATCCTAGAGCTTCGGGATTCGGCACTAGCTGTGATTTCTCCAGCTAATTGCCGGGGAAGCAGGAGGCAAACTTCAAAAATTCGACACCATCACTAAGCTCCGGCTCCGGCACCGGCTCCATCATTAGGCAAACAGAAGAGGAGGAGCTCCTCTCCACCTGACATTTTGGGGTGACATTAAGCATACGCCCCGTGTGGCTGAGCTGAAATTTAATTAACTTGGCAACCCGAGATCTCGGCAATTGGGCGTTGCAGCCAGAGCCCGCCAAGCTGCCAAGGTTAGGTATTCAAATTAAGTGTGTATATGCATGCATGGGGGCTCCAATCGAAGGATTGCCATTATCCCCACTTGAAATGGCTGACGTTGATGGCTGGCGGAAGAATAAACCAAGTTTAGAGGGCATAAAATAAACGGATACCCAACCAAGGGGGACAAGTGGCATGTGCTGTTGGGCCACTCAACTCGGCCGGAGTCACGAATCCGGGAGTCCCATACCCGCTGATGTCCTCGGGCCTGTGCAAATAGTAAAAAGGACATTCGCCCGAATTGTCACATTCGTTCGCTTAACTGAATGGGGGACAGCCGCAAAAGATTAAACAGTCCTCGATTTATGCCGGCACACAGAACAAAGGCGCAGGACTCAGGAATTTATTCAAAGATGCCAAATAAAAAGGAGCCACCAACACAATCCTTTGTTTAGAACGTCAAAGGTCAAGAGGTTTTAAATATCACAATCGCAAATGTGTTTAGAGTGTGCTTAATGGCTTGCAGGATTTGCTAAGACATTGTTCAATTAATAACAAAAATGTTAAGCACAGTTCGGGAAAAAGGATTTTAAAATCACTACAATAACTTTTCTTTTAGACATATGGTTCTTTTAAAAATTCTTCATCTAGTCTTGGTTTTAAATTTATATTAAAATCACCCTAAACACCCATTCTTTTCTTAGAGAATTCCTTCTTTAATCTACGCAAATTTTCAGACTAACATAAATCACCCAAAAGTTTTTGCAAGTCCCCGGCTTAAATATTGGCACAAATTCCCAATTATTTTAAACATAAATCCCAAGAATTCATTGAGGCATTCTTTTGTTTAGACAAAATTCTTGTACTTACAGTTGAAAACATCCGAAAAGTGACCAAAACTGGCACTTGTCTAATTAATTTCCATTTCAATTTTGAGTTGTGATATCAGGACCCCGAATCGCTGGTCAGTCGACCGACGAGGACGTGGACGAGGACGAGGCGTCCAAATGGCTAAACTTTGAGTCCTGATAAAAATAAATCTCTCTTTTTTCGTTTCGTTGATTTTATTTGTTTGTTGCTGGAAATCTGGTGAGCATGAACCCTTTTCAATCAAATTAGCCATAGCCAGTGGAGCAATTCCATCACTGGCGCCGAGCAGCAGATGATGAAAATTCTCGATGGGATTAGGAAGCGGACAAAGGCTAGAGCTGGGGATTGCTCTTCGGGGTTTTATGGAGCTGCCAGTGATGGAAATATTTGATTATAGGTTGAAATGTAGAAGAACATTGAAACAGGATTGAAAGCAACACTCCCTTGTGTCAAAGTGATTTTGTAATTAATTTAATTGTTTGCAATAGTTGTTTATGTTGAAAAAGCTTTGTTTTGGTGTGGTTTTATATTTAATTAATAATTATTTTCATAGAAACCTCTTCTTTACTAGCTCAAAATTTAAAGGGAGTCGTCACACCCTGACCCGCAAAATGAAAGTCAAATATGGGTCATCTGACTGACCAGTTTACCCTTTAACCCCGTTTATTTTCTCTTTTTTCGAGACCTTTAAATGTCAATGTAGTCGTGTAGCAACAATTGCCCTCATCTCCTGCTTGGTTCCTTGGAATTTGGCAGCTGTCCTGACATTGTTGCCAAACCATTCAGCAATTGCGCTAAGCACAACTTTCGGCCAAATCATGGGCTGCTCATTTGTCAGCAAAGCAAGGAATATCAGGATACTGGGAAGAGGATGAGAGGCGCCATCATAATGGTTCCTAAAACTCCCCGAGAACCCGCAGAAACTTCTACGAAACGTCAGGCAAACTTTTTAAGCCAACAAGCCCAGTCCGGTTAGGAACAAAGTTTTAAAATGAGAGTTGCTTTTGTTTTCGCTTCCGTTTCCGGTCGCGTGCATGCAAAATAATGACAAATCGCCAACTGAATTGTGGCCCAAGTACGTGTCTGTGGCCAGGCAAACCCTCCTTGCTCCTCCTTGCTTCCTTGGCAGAAA
Organism: Drosophila bunnanda; assembly: GCA_035046265.1. Taxonomy (NCBI): domain Eukaryota; kingdom Metazoa; phylum Arthropoda; class Insecta; order Diptera; family Drosophilidae; genus Drosophila; species Drosophila bunnanda. The sequence continues at coordinate 2,569,643 of JAWNOB010000029.1, forward strand.
TTCAAGTTATGACATTTAAAGGGTTCACATGTGTTTCAGACGAATCACGTATTATCGACATGTTAACAAGGCATACTGAAATATGCATAGCCCCTGGGTCCGACACAATAGATTCATAGTTTGTGGTTTAAGCTCTTGAATATGGGAGGGAAAATCAAAGAAAACAATACTGGGAAACAAGTTCTTAAGCTTAAGAAGCCGCAGTCCCCAAATAAATACCAAATGAAACTAGAACTAGGTCCCCTAACCACAAGAATTCAGAATCATTTTTCCGCTCGACTGCACCGCCGCGGTTTTCATATTTCCCGGAGAAAATGCCAAAGTTTAAAAGTAATAAATATATAAAGCAAGAAGGGGAACTCCCAAGGAGTTGCCAAAAAAAGGACATTGCGAAATAATCGAATTATTAATTCAGTGGAAAAATAAAATAAATACCTGTCACGGCTACAAAACAAAAGGGCGATAAGATTTGATAAGAGCCCGCGCATAACTGACATAATAATGCCAGAATAAAAGTATTTGCTCGTATTTTTGCTGGAAAATTGTGAAATTGCGTGAAAATTGTCTTGTCAGTGGCAGCTGCCGGCATCTGCGAATAGATTAAAAAATATCAAAAGCAGCAACACACACACACAGAGGGAGCGAGCAAACAGACTAGGCACTTGGCACTTTGGCACATTGCTTACTCTACGTTCGGGGCGGCTACAGGTGGACAGCTGGGGATCCCAGCTATCCGGAAGACTCCCCTCCCGCGGGCGATTACATATTCCGGCGGAAGAAGGAGCTGCCACTGTCACATCACATCATTTGCATATTTGCAGTCGCTGGGTCGGTGTTTTGCTTATATCACGCATACGCAGCGTTGCCTTCGATGCCCAATGCAATCGATGCCCTGCAGGCCGACCTGCTCCTCGATTTCCATTCTTAGTCCTTTCGCATGCCGCATAGCCTGGCGACAATAAAGCTTTATGTGAGACGGGGGGCAGCTGTCGTCAATCAAAGGATACTTCTCTGTTCTCCGGCTTGTTTGGCTTTGTAATTTGTTTGCCATGCTCGAGATTTGACCTAAAGTGGGTAAAAACCGCACGATTTGGGGCCATGACATATGATAAGGGGAAATCGACCTCATTTTCCCGTCCTCGCTCTGTAGAGTTTGAACAAGAAATAGAGGGGAAGACCTTAAAGTTAATTAACATGTGACGGTAGGCATTTTAGGCTTCTAGGGGAATAGTTTTTCCTTTCTTTCGGTTTTGTGGACGCCTAACTTTTCATCGTTGAACTCATCTTTATATCCACAAAAAGTTTTTAGTTAATTTTCTCTTTCAAAAGTAACGATTTAAGCTTTCATCTGATTTTTATTTGGTGTCTAAACTGAATAAAACTATAGGTTTGCTGGATTTCAAAGCTTCCACTGGCGAAGCAAATGTAAAATCGTGTCGAATGCCCAGTTATACACCATATTCTGTATGTCAAGTCAAAAGTAAAATGAAGATATGTTGGTTGTATTGTGCCTGGAGTCGCCTCTGTATATACATTACAGAAATAAGTAAAGCTAATGCCTAAATTTACTTTTAGACCTAAGTCACATTTTATACCTTTTCAGGGTATTATAATTTTAATCAGTAGTGAAGAAGCCATTTCCGACCCCATAAATCATATATATTCTTGATCAGAATCAACGGCAGAGTCGATCTAGCTATGTCCGGTCAAAATATAAATTTTGAAAATTTTTTCGAAATTTGAAAATTTGATAAGGGGTTACATCATTAAAATTTTCAAAAATTGACAAAAAATCAAATTTTTTTAAATTTTAAATTAGGTATGCAGTTTTGTTAACCTAATAAAAACTAGCATAGGAAAGCTTTCCGAATTGAAATTAATGAATTTTTGGCTTAGTTATGATCTATTTAAAATTGAGTCACCGGATCAAATTGCAAGGTGCAAGAGTATACAAACTTCGGCTTGCCAAGATAAACTTTTTTCCAGTTTATTTTTAATCAGCGTAATTACACGAATCGATCTAGCCAAAATTACTTTATTCTCATAACTCATAATATGTAATTCTTTTTATTTATAATTTTATAAAGAGTGAACCACTGATTCCAGCAGCTCGGAGCCCACGCTCACCTCTTGGCCATAACAACAGCTGCCACGCGCTCACGCTTACCTGAGACCGTCTCTCGCTCTCTTCCGGAGCGGCTCTCGTCGGCACTTGTCTTGGCCAAAACGTGTTTTGGCCACAAGCTCGCTTGGGGCTTGGAAGTTCAGCTCGGTGCCATTCTTCAGTTCGCTTCGAATCGCGTCTAAGCTCGGTTGCCGCCGCCGGTCGCCGGATCTGAGTTTCTGCCTCTGCTGTCTCCGCTGGCCAAGTGAATGTCACTCGATTGCAGGCAAAACAATCCAATATCGTCCATTTCCAGTGGGTGATGTGTAAGTGCGATCGCAGCTCGGGGTTCCGCTCTCTCCCCCGCTGATCGAGCGGAGCAAGTGCGTCCGCAGGTTGGCGATTTGCTGCCAAGCGGGTTTGGATTTCAATTTCGGTCTTCGGGATTTGAGTTGGTCTTTCTTTACGTATGCAAAGCGCGTACTTTTGCATTACCGTTGTCGCGTCGCGTCATAAAAAAGCGGCCACGCCCCCTCTTAAAAAAGAAACACACAAACGCCTCCCGCGATCTCCTAATCAATCGGTGATTACCTGTGGAAAATTTCACTTTGCGCCGAAAGCTAGTTTTTGCATACACACGGGGAAAAAGTGGATATTTTATGTGCAAAAAAAAAAAATGAGAAAAATATAAAATATTAACTATTATCAAGAGAAATCCCTGTGACTTAAAAATATTGGAAAAACAGATTTAATTTCTTACTAAAAAGAAATCAAATTAAAGCAATGTTACAAAAATACGTTTCTTTAAAACTTTAAACTTTGTAATATCTGTGCTCAATTCAAACTATTGGAGTTGCACTTGTTTTTCTAAAAACCCTGACTATATAGCCATCCATTTACCACTATATGGTATATATAGCATTGAGATTCTCGAGTGTGGAATTAACATAAAGTTTTACCCCCCGGCTGGCCTCCAATTAGAAACTGCCATAAATGCATAAGAATTGTGCAGTTGAAGTCCATTCATAAGAATTAATTAAGAGTTATTAATTCTTTTAATTGCCAGCACGCAAGCCAAGGTCATTGGCTGTTAGATAAAATGCGATATTTTTCCAGAAGTTTTCCCTCTCCCACAAATAAATAAAAATGACAGACACAAACTAATCAAAGACGTACAAAAATCACATAAATAATTGCAAGAAACAAAAAGATATAAAAATATAAGAAAAAACCAAAGACAAACAGAAAAAGCAAACCTCCAGCCAAGATATATAATATATGCTTTCGTGTTTATATAGCAAAGACAGAGATTCAAGGTGAATGTTGCCATTATTTTTTTGACAGAGAGCTCGAGAGCAACAAGTGAAAATTTATTGAGAGGTTGTTCGCGTGCTGGACAAGTGGAATAAGAGAAGACGATGCCAGAAATCAACGCCACATAAATGCCATTAAATAAAACATTAATTTAAAAAGCAAAATAAATAAGCAGGGGTTAATTTGGTTAATGAGAAATAACAATAATAAATAACACAGACTACTACTAGACTACTCAAGAGGGGACTCCCAGATTACTTTCGAATTTGTATTTAAAGAATCTTTAAGTTTTAGCCCAATCTTTTGAATGCAACTTTAAATGAGAGATATAAATAAATATATATAGAGATATGAGATAATCTTTTCAGTTCTTTAGCTCTCTTTCAGAGAACTTAGCCTACTCACACACAATTCTAGTTAGCCATCATACGCACCGTTGGCGTTTTAGCCTTGAACTTTTCCATTAAGGCGCACATCGTCTCGAAAAAGGCAACAAAGAGAAAGAAATCCACATTATTATTAATTGTATTTTAACGGTAACCTAAAGCAAGCTGTTTGCCCAAAATGTTTTGAATAACTTCCAGAAAGAAACCCGTCCGACAGCAATTTCTTGCTCTTGACTTGAAATTCGCCAGCCAAGCCATCAATAAAATATATATATAAAAATAAAAAACCACAACAAAATGCAAATACTGGACAACAAATAATTTAACGATAATTTACAAAACGCTCCAGGCAAAAGCACAACAAAAATTAATAATTAACAAGAAACCAGTCGTCGAAAAAAATTGCAAATTACAAAATAAGGCCTTTCGGTTAGTAACGAAAATGTCTGGCAGAGTGGAGCTGCCTTTGGGCAGCCGCAGCCTCTTTTTCTTCGTCACCAGCTGCTGCCTCATCTTCATCGCCAGCGCACAAGGTGAGTGAGTTTTACATATGGTCTTTATTTCGTATCTCTCGGTTATTTTACGATGTTTATGCACCACAAGACAAAAAGCTTAATTTAAGTCATATTCTGCGGGCCCAGATCTTCGGATTCCGACCGTCAGAAAACCCCCAAAAAGATCTCTGTCTGAATCACTTCGCGCTAATTTATCTCTCTTTAAGCCGTGAGATCGGTGCCGGTGTCTCTTACAAGCCGGAACTCTCTGAAGGTCTCCGAGTCTCGGCTGTCTCTGAATCAAAAGAACGACGACAGTAAATGCGTGTTCAAAATTAAAATCTCCAAATTAAAATTTGTCACAATAAAAGAAACGGATGCCCAGTAATAATAAAGCCCGAAGAAAAACAGAAACACGTTGAAAACTTCCGGACAGAAAGAGCCAACTGACTGTCAACCAATTTGCAGTTCAACCAATTCAGGTAACTCTTTCGGCTTGATCCAAGTGTCAGTCACAAATTTGGTTGCACCTGCAGTTGATTTTAATGCCCTCGGGGGGCACTCGGCTTTTGAGTGGCAAATGTTGACGGTTTTGGCCATTTTTGGTAACCTTTTAATGGCTGCACGGGGAGAAAATACCTTATACCTGTTTTTCAGGCTCCAATTACATACTGCTATATATTTACTGATCTATCATCAGAATAAACATTTTAATAGCTTTAGTCATTTTGGAATCATGTTTTTCTCATAAAAATATTATCTTTAAAACTTGATTTTATTATTTCCTTTGCTTATATCCGGTTACGAATCAATGCATATTTGTTTTGTGTGTGTTTTTTGCATTGAAATGACTTTATATTTTGTGTTAAAATGTCAGTAAGTGTCAATAAAGAATTTTTTAGCTGGAATTCCCGGTTAAATATTGGGTTAACTGTTGGAAAGTTTAAAGAGAATCGATTGTAAAAGCGTTCTTGGCACAGATTTGTGTAGGGAACCCGGTTTACAAGAGTTCTTAACACAGATTTTTGTAAGGAGCTCATATGGAGAGATTTCCTTTTCAGAAAGCAAGTGCTTTTAGGGTTAAAACCCATGTCATTGAACCGGTGATGAGTGTCACGTAAACTTGACATAATATTTACACAATTATGGTACAACGTATCTCCGAATTAATCAGCTCTCAGTGAATATACCAAACAAACGGCTGATATAAAAACAAAGTAGACAAAACAAATTAAAGCCAAATCAGTTGCATAAGCCATCAATAGACAGACACACAACCTTTCTACTGGCCAGTGGATGCGCAGCCCGAGACCAAATATTTGTGGGGGCCTTATAAAAAGCGCGAGCGAGGAGAGACAAAGCAGCGCTAATAAAATTAACTTGCTAATGAAGCGATGATCACACCGCAGCATTTCTATGGGCTACGGACACCCATGGTATATACATATTGACTTAAATCATTTCGGAGCAGCCAGAGAAACAGAAATCAAGAAATACAACTTATAAAAACACAAGCTGGGCAGCATTTTTTGTATGCAGAAACATTTTTGTCGCGCGTGTTTCGGCCAAAAAGCAGCCAAAGCCAGCAGGCAGAATGGGAAAACAAGTTTCCAGCGTCGCTTGGCGGTCCACTATGCAAATGAAACACTAAATACTGAAGCTATACACATGTCTCTCTGATATTTTGTAATATCCCGCGATGAAAACGAAAGTGGAGTGACTTTGAAAAGCGCTCGTCGAACGAAAGCCCCAAAGCCGCTAAGACCCTTCCAGCAGCTGGCTGCCCTTGTTGTCGTCGGGTTTCACTTTTTTATTTTTTATTCCGCCATGTACCGAGCTGTTAACTCTATCGAATTAAAATAAATTCGCCGCCACACTGCCTCCTCGTTGTGCCGAAAGAAAGTGAAAGAAATGTAAGAGTGCGAGTACGCGCATGCGCACATGGCGACGGAGTTGCGGCACAAGTTTTGAGCTCGAAATCATAACACGGTAATGGCAACAGGTTGGCTGACGTTTACAGTACCGCTTCTATAACTTGAACTTGCTAGCCTACATTTTTAGGAACCGGAAAGAGCAATCCTTCGCTTCGCATACCTCAAGAAACCCTACAAATGTGTCTAATCTAGGTATATTAAATCTATGTTTCTATATGCTAATATTTTGGTTAAATCGAAGATTTTCATATATCATAACTAAGCCAAAAATGCATTAATTTCCATTCGGAAAGCGTTCCTGTGTAAGTTTTTGTTAGGTTAACAAATCTGGATACTCAATTTAAAATTTAAAAAAATTTAATTTTTTGTCAATTTTTGACAATTTTAATGATATAACCCCTTATCAAATTTTGAAATTTCGAAAAAATTTTGAAAATTTATATTTCGCCCGGACATGGCTAGATCGATTTGCCTGTTAATGCTGATCAAGAATATATATGATTTATAGGGTCGGAAATGACTCCTTCACAGTGTTTCAAGCTAAGACCCTGCAAGAGTATGATATGTAGCAACAGTTGGTGCCAAAGTCAGAGTAAGAAATTAATATCCGTGAATAATTTACTATTAAGCATACGTTTAAAAATATCCCTAATACAAATTGCTGCATCACTTTAAATTAAAATTGAGTAATGTGACCCATGGCAATAGGGGAATAAATTGGAAAACTAATGCATAGCTAGCACAACTTATTCTAGACCTAAGAACCTATATAAATTATATAATTGTCATATTGAAGACTTACCGCAGTTATCCCTTTATCATCATTGCTTATTTCGGTCCAGTGTAGAGTTATATTCTTAGGCTTTTCGTGGTATCATCGAACTGAGCTTCTTTCTGGTAATCCAGATGTATTGCATTGGTCCGATGATATTTTGGGGTCGTAGGATAAACACTATCACTACCACTTTCACTTTAGATGTTAACAGGGGAGACGCCACAGATAGAATGCGGCCAGCGACGGCCGTGCCTCTATTTATAGTCTCCGAGTAAAGAGAACAGAGAAAGTGAGAGGAAGAGAATAAGAGATATATCTAAGGTAGGCCTCTGCCTTGCCTAAGCAAGTGAGAAAGAAATTTCTCTAGCGATGCACATAGAGAGTGTGTCATAGCGAGTGATAGAGGGAGAGAGAGAGAGAGAGTATCTCACTGGAGATACAAAGGAAGAGATAGACATACCGAAACAGATTGAGATAGAGAGAGGGATAGAGAAATAAATACTAAATATTTTCGGAAATGACTCCTTTACTGCGTTGCAAACTTCTGGCTGCAAATTAATTAACTAAAATAAAACAAAATTGATAAATTCGATATTATAATTCCCTCTTATTAAGTTACGACTGTAGCTCGAATCTGATTTGGAGTTTCTGGTCCGAAACTCCTGACTTTTCTTCGAATTGTCACACAGCCTTAACTCTTGCCGACTGGCCGAACGTGACGCATTTCTTTGGTTTTATTTCAATGAATAAATCCAAGTCTTTTGGCCAGAGATGCAGACTCTGTGGAAATAATTGCCAGCTAGGCTTACATACTCATGCAAATTGGCATTTCTGTGGCGCCGTAATGATGGGAAAGATGCCAATGACATTGTTGTTTGTCCATCCAACGCGCCACTCAAGAGGCATTGCTGCAGTGAAAAGCGAATTTACATGCGACTTTTGTGCGATTTTTGTGGCCTGAAAAGAAAAGCGCAGATTTTGCCAATGGCCAATTTAAATACATATTCGCATTTCCACAGCCTCGACAGTCGACAGCCGAAAGCATTATTTCCGCTCAGGTTAACTGCACTCGACTCAGAAACCAGTTTTTATTTTGCCAAAACAAAAACAGGTGCAACAGCCCCTCGTGGCCAGCAGCGGCTTTTTATATAATGGTCAGCTTTAAAAAGGAGCAATTTCCCAAATTGTTAATAAGCATTGCTAACATACTTTGGCCGGTCCTGGTCCGAAAAGTCTTTGGTTTTGCGACAATTTGGCTGAAATCAAGTTCCCTGAATGTCTGCACAGCGGCTAGAGCGGGTTAAATTCCATTGTTTCCTTTAAATGGGGGTTATTAACACTTGTTTTTACTTTTTGAGATTTTGTATATCGCTTAAGGACCTATTTTCAAATATTTATAAATAAAATGGTTTTATCGTTCCCTTTTTCCATTTTAAAGAGTAATCACTTGATTTTAAAAAGTCCCGCCCTATTAAGCTTTTCCTCGTGGCACAGCTGATCGCGATCAAAAATGTGTCACTCGGTCATCGACTTAAATTCTGACCATCTCTAGATGCGTTTCTAACGGATCTCATATCGCGTAAGTTGGCAGCGCTGATCAAGCCGGCCGCCATTACAGTGTCATTTTTTCATCTCTTGTGCAAATTCAGTGAAAAATTAATTTTAAGCCGAAATAATGTCCAGTGGCGGTGTTTCAAAGAATGCCGCTGGCTCTGGAGGCCCAGGTGGTCAATCCAAATCGAAGAAGTCCGCAGCAAGTGGCGGGCCAAACGCCAAGAAGCCGTCAAAATCGACGCCTACAATGAACCCAACTGCGCAGCCCGAGTTTCTTGTGGAAAAAATCACGGGAAAACGCTACTGGAACGGGCGTCCCCAGGTGCAGATCAAGTGGAAGGGCTATCCACCAGAGGAGAATACCTGGGAGCCCATGGAGAACATAGGCAACTGCATGGTGCTCCTCGCCGACTTCGAGGCGGAGCTGTACAAGCGCAGGGAGCGTAAGAGGCTCCAAAAAGCGGTCGGCAAAAACAAACCGAGCGGCAGCGGCAGCAAGACGAGTGACGGAAATCATTCTGGGGATGCCGCTGGTCACAAGGAACGCCAAGTGGAAATCGGCAAAGCAACGGGACCCAAGGCAAATTTAACAAATTGTGCTATAGGGACCACACCAAAGCCCAATGCGAGCCATAAGATGGTTAATCACAATAAAAAATTGAGCCATATGGGCCTGGTTAAAGGCCCCAAAAAGATGGATCCATTGCCATTCTTGCTACTGAGCGATTCCAGTGACGATGAGGCTTTATTACAGCCATCAAAGCGTCGAACTGCAGAGGCTGTGCCACAATCCAGCAGCGACGGCAACGACATTTCTGAAATTTTACTATGCGGATCATCCTCATCACAATTCTCCGACTCGCAGTCCCTCAGCGATCTGACCAAAGGGACGATTGTACTGAATCCACAAAAGCAGGCTGCCAAGAATGCAGCTTCATTAAAGACCAAGAAGACGTCCGTACCGCTACACAACACAGTGTCCAAGAAAATGTGTAGGCCATCTAATTTGGCAACTATTGAGGATTCCACCCCAAAGGCCCTGAAGAGCGTAAGAAAATAAAATACTTTTGCATTCATTAAAACTAAGAAAATTAAATCAGATTCACAGCAATTCAACGGCTACGCCTATTAGTCCGCCGGCGAGCAGTCTTCAATTGTCAAAGCAGTTCGAAGAGAAGTCCCAAATTGATCAAACTCCAATAAGCTCAAAGAAGAACAAAATGAGTAGCCCAAAGAAAGGCAAGATAAAGGAAAGCGATAATGACTCGGATATGCCTTCTATATCACCGAATACACGTCACAGCAAACTTCATCCGAATGCGGAAGCATCCGATTGGAAAATGCCCTTGCGGAAGACCCCTTTCGGACTGGCTCGTGGCCTGGAGCTGGACAAAATAGTGCACAACATTAAGGTAGCCGGCAAACTCTTTCTGTTTGTTAACTGGAAGGGTAACTCGGCGCCCGATGTGGTGTCCTTGGATGAATTAAAGGTGGCGTATCCTGCCAAAGTAATAGAGTACTTTGAACAAATGAAGCGGATCACCGAAGATCCCTCGCCCTAAAAATGTCTCCAGTACACACGCCTGGTGAGTTTGCTGTCGGCCCTGTGCCCATAACCTTAAACGTAAGCTTCCGCTCCGCGCCAGATTCAGCTTCGGCTTCGGCTTCAGCTAGGTTTCTTCTCCATAACTTTACAGTTCGACGCTCGCAATATTTGAGCCATGAGCCATGAAAACTTCGCGTTGCCTTCGGGTCAAGATAAATGCCATCGAAAAGCGAAAAACAGAAACCAAAACGAAGCATCATCCGGTGGTCGGGCGAAGCAACAAGCTTTGCTTTTGTTTCCCCGTACGTGCACCTGCCAGTAGTATCTGCACTTTTCCGCCATCTCTTCGCGGTGGTAAATCATGGGATAATTCCGATGTTAGGCATATGACAAATTGCTTGCCAGTACTTATCGTGGCTGCACTTGGAACAGGGTTCTTGGGAAAATTTATGACTGTACCATTGAAGATTTATGAGAGGTTCTTATAGTGGGGATGATATTGGGAGGGTAATGGGATGACTTCATATACGCAAATTGGCCCTCGTCTATTCCGATCTCACTTATTCCCCAATTCCCTTCTTCTGTATATTTCTTGCTCGCGATCTCCTCCAGCTCAGAACTTATGTGGCTCCAGACTCTCGGTGTCTTGCGGTTTCCATTTGGCTTATCTGTCGCATCTGTTGACAGCCACAGCTCTGCTTTGAACTCGGCGACAGACCAAGCCGGAGACCAGGCCAAAAACTCCCTCGCAAAAGTTGTGGGCGTTTTTAAGGGGCTCCATGGTTCATTCACCCGGGGCGAAGACTGGCGCAGAATGAAGTCAGGCAGTGTTGTTCCCAAATTGTGATTCTGTACAGATGCAAGGCGCTGTCTTTATGGCTTAACCTTCAGTCAGAGAAGCAAGTACTCGAGGTGACACGCACACCCCGCAGAGGCGAGCACGAACACACCTTTATTGTTGGACTAGCCAGCTAATGTGTCCATTTAGCTGGGGGCTTGCGCAACTCCAATGTCATTTGTAAGCTCTTTTAATGCTCGATGATTGCACTTTTTAGCTATTTGCACTGCAGATCATAAGTATGCTCCATGGATTTATGGCCCACTGCTGGATTCGCACTCAAATCCGTGTGCATAAAAAATGTTGTTTTACGGCTACTTAAATTAGTGGTTTAGGTGCTTGTAAATTGTTTTATAGTCGCTTACACAGCTAATTTAATTTTTTATATTTAAATGAATTTAAAGCGTTTTAAAGTGTCCATTGTGAAGGTCGGACTGAGACTTGGAACAGCCATTAAATGGCGGTAAATATCTCTCTATCTCTCGGGGGGAAATTAAAGCGAAATTACCTACTTTGGATTAAATAGTGATCATTATAATACAGAGGCTTTTGTATTAAGTAAATAGTTAAGAGCTCTAGCTAGCCCAGGTAAATGAATAGAGATTTTCCTTAGATTTTAATTCCCTCACATTATTAAATATGTATCTTTTGGCAGCCGAGGCGTGTTTGCAAACTGCTGTGTGCTGCTTGCTGTTTGCTCCGTTGCTCTATTATTATTTTTCATTATTGCTGTGCAATTTAGTCATGTTTTTACCTTCCTGATATTTCTAGGCTGCCTTCGACGTTCGACGTTCATTGATTTATGTGTGTGGCGGCCGTCTGTCCATGGCATTTGCTATGATTTCTTGAACATGTTTTCCCCTGGCTTTCGAGGAGTGGCAGCTGGCTGAAAGAAAAGGGAAATTCCAGCCGCCACGACTTTAATAATCGTTTAATTAGTTGGCTTCATTAATTGCCTTACCCCAAAAGTATTCGAATTGCCTATCATATGTCAAATCCATCCGTTGCTATTTAAATTTCCATCACTCTCGCTGCAGACACCGAATTTCCATATGTATTTCCTGATTATGCAATTTGATTGTAAACCGAATTTGCATTTAATTTTCGGCTGCAGCAACAACACCAAAATATGTGATAATTTTCTCGCTCGTTTGACCATTTTTGGCCCGAGATGTAATTACGCCCAAGGCAGCAGCAGCAGCAGCAGCACCAAGCAGCAACCAACATCCACACAGGCGGCAACCTCATTTATGACGCTTTGCATATGGAAAACAACAAATCAGAAAGAAACTGTAGTGTGTGTGTGTGTGCTGCTTGTTGTTGTTGTAATGCAATTTGTTTAACGCTTCGTTTATTACCAAAAACAGGCAACAAGAAAACGCATTTCTTGGTGTTTCTGCGGCCAACAGCAACATTTTCGGGTCGCGTAGGTTGGTTGTGAGGGGCAGCACAGCAATAGATACAGATACAAGCCAGTAGATACAATATTTTAATGTACAGTGCAGAGTCTCAGCTTTCTTTGCTTTTGCATTTTCCCTGCAATTTTCCTCGGCTCCTCTTGCTTGTTTATTTTTGCTTTTGCTGCCCAAAGTGTGGGTGTGTTTTTCCAGCATTCATGCTGGCTTATTTATGATTTTGTTTGACAGTTTAATATAGTATCTGTTGGTTCGTTGGCACGAGTCACAGTTTGTTGGCATCTCCCTTGTGTGCTGCTGGGTGCCCCTGGGTTAGGGGTTATTGGAACAGCAATTATATGTAGTTAAGGTGGCCCCTTGTGGCTGCAATTGCTGTAACAACAGCTGCCGGAGATGCGGTTAGATTGCCCAACGTTTGGCTAAGCCCAGTGTGGCGCTATATTGGCTTACAAATGGCTGATAGGCTTCTCCGTTACAAGATGCTGATTGATTGTTGATGGTTATTTATCATGTGGTTCAGACAAATCGTAATGGAGTGATATAAAACTTGTAAGCAGGCCTTTAAATTACCCAATTCTTTGATAATCAGCAAGGGAACTGATATAACAAACGTAAATATCAGGTCGTTTGTTCGTTTCCTATAGTTTAACTGCTTTAAATCTTCTTTCTTATTGGTTACAACTATCTAACTCCTGTATTAATATGTAATTTCGTGCTGTTTTCTCACTTTCTTTAAGCCAACACCTTCTATAGGTACCTTAAGGCCACCTCTGACCTCAAATCTAGTTCAGTTTTTCACACAAAAGTGCATCCATACCCAAGCTTCGACGACCTTGCTTTGTTTTCTCTTAAGCTTGTATCTCCGTTTCGCTTTTATTTCGACCACGCCCCAAAGAACCTGCCCCAGCGAGAGCGGTCAGTCTTCCCTTGATGTTAATGTTAATTTCACGCCCGTTAAGATAATTAAATTTGCCTTTGTTTTGTTTATATTCTTTTATGTGTGCCTCTGTGTCTGCTCTTGTTTTGCGTTTGTAGTGCAACAACATTTAAATTAGTTTATGTGTTCACATAAAGGAGTGTGTTTTTCATGTCGTTTTTTCCCCTTTGTTTGCCTCTTTTCAGGTATGTACAAGTATGTTTGGCCAAAAGCCGAAATTCTCATCATTTATCATAAAAAAAGACGACTAACGAATATGAAAACAACAAGACAAACTGCGGGCAACGGGAACCACTCACAAAGCGACTCGAAGTTCAGGGTCAACGTATTTTTATTGAGATCTTAAACATCAAATGAAAAAATTTAACTACTTTTGTTTGGATACATCTTTATCCTTATCTTACATTTTTTGCGTTTTTTGAACAATTTCATTAATTATGTAAAAATAGTTCGCTGAAGAACTTGCATTAGAAGCAAATTTGTATGTTTTGTGAACGGGCAGTGGCCCAAGAAGAGTCAAAGGAAACTCGATATCACTTTAAAAATAATGTGTCAATCAAAACCTTAAGAATTTTTAAGCATAAAAACATTTGATACTTTGGACCAAGGGAACTCAAGCCCGAAGGTCGAACCAATTTCTTGTTAAATGCGAAAAAACTATAAATATAAAATCAATACATCATTCTAGACCCGCCAAAGTGAACTTCCATTGAATTTGTTGAATTACTTGCTTAAATGTCAGTGGGTTGTAAACCAAAATCGAACCTGGTCTCGGTCGCTCGGTCGGTAGCCTCAACTCGCAAAGTTGTTGACATTTTTGTTTGACTTTTTGAAATTATTTCCAGCATCGCCGCCCCACAAAATTCACTGCAATTACCTTACGTTGGTATTTCCTTTGTTGCTCTTTCGGGGTGTGTTCTGAGCCAAACCAGGGAGAGACTCGTACTCCATTGATAAAAATGAGCTTTATATGTTAATTTTGGCAAAGTTTCAACTGCATTCTTTAAATTGAGGTTGTCTTGCTCGAAAAGTGGGTGGAATTGTTGGTATTTCAAAGGTTTGAGTCATTTGTAATGAAAGGTATTTATTAGGGAGGTGGGTTCTTAAGGAGCTTGAATTAAAAATGCATTATATTGAAGGTATATTCAATGAACACTGTAAGAGTTAGCGTACTTTTTTCAAATATTACGTTTTTTAGGGGTATGAAGGGTATTTTAATTTTAGTCAAAAGCTTAAATCAAAGTGAAGGAATCATTTCCGACCCTATAAGTCATATATATTCTTGATCAGCATCAAAAGCCGAATCGATCTAGCCATATAATGGAAAAACAAAATTTTGATCGATTTTTTGAAAAAAAGGAAAGGGGTTACATCATTAAAATTGTCAAAAATTGGCAACAAATTTCATTTTAAATGGAGTATGCAGATTTGTTAACCTAGCAAAAACTAGCATAGAAAAGCTTTCCGAATTAAAATTAATGCTTTTTTGGCTTAGTTATGAGGTTTTGAAATTTGGATTTATCATAAAAATAGTCCTTGTTTTATTATCCTTACAGGGTATTATAATTTCAGTCAGAAGCTTAAATCAAAGTGAAGGAATCATTTCCGACCCCATAAATCATATATATTCTTGATCAGCATCAAAAGCCGAATCGATCTAGCCATATAATGGAGAAACAAAATTTTGATCGATTTTTTGAAAAAAAGGAAAGGGGTTACATCATTAAAATTGTCAAAAATTGGCAACAAATTTCATTTTAAATGGAGTATGCAGATTTGTTAACCTAGCAAAAACTAGCGTAGAAAAGCTTTCCGAATTAAAATTAATGCTGTTTTGGCTTAGTTATGATATTTTGAATCTTTGATTTGCCGAAAAAAATTGTCAATGCACATATGAATATGAATGTATCTGTTTTTTTAGGCTTAGCTATGCTCAATTTTCGATTAGATCCTATAATTGAAATGCAAACTGCAAGGGTATATAAACTAACGATTCCCGAAGTTAGTTTCCTTTCTTGTTTATGGTGAAAATTGTGAAAATTCTTTTATGATGTTGGCTTACATTGTAAAATTGATCGGTTTTTATAGTAATTTTTGTATTTCTTGGCAAACAGAGAACCACAAACCACTTCCTCAGTTTATTTCCCCATTTCCCCCATTACTTTCTTACCTATTTCCAGTTTCTCTGCCAGAGTATGTAACACTGGCTTTTCTCATTAATCAACGACTCCTCATACTCTTCTTCGTTTGCTTTGTAGGCTGCCGTTTGGCGTTTTCATATTGGCTAGCTACACCTACGACTTCCGCAAGCTAAACAAAATGCGTTTGCCTTTTTCTAACGTGTACAAATATTTATATAAGTATTAGGTTTGCTTGGCGATGCTCGAGCCATGAGTCAGGCCGAGTCAAAGCAAAGTAAGGCAAGACTGCCAGTCCCGCCCATCGAAGTGCATTGAACGCATTTACTACTTCTCGCTGGCTGCCTCGCACTCGATTTTCCATGCACATTTTCGCTTTTCTTTTTAATTGGGATTTCTGGTGTCTGTTTTCAGCTCGCTCTCCGGCCCGAGCTTAAGCTCTGGCTCTGGCTCTGGCTTTTCCTCGACGCGGCACTCCGTTTTCCCTGCTTTTGCATTCGCTCCGTTTCGTTTTACTTTCGCGTCACCGAGAAAACTAACTAAAAACTTAACTTAACTTGTTGCAACTGTGCCAGTCGAGTCTCGCTCCGTTTTTATGGCTTCCAGCCTGGCCGGAGCAGGCCAAGTGGTGGTCACTTTGGTGGCAAAACGGGCAGTCGAGCAGAACTGCCCAGGCGAAGAGGGCTTTTTGACAATTCAACGGCAGCCAGCCGGTCGGTCGCATAAATCACAAACAAAAGGCGACCGACACTCGAATTAATATTTCTTTTCGTATTTTGGCGAAAAGAAAGCGTTGACACTAAACGGAAGTGTTCGCCAAAGGGGCGAAAGTCTTGGCAAATTGAGTGATTAACACAAGGCACAAAGCCCAGAGGCAAAGGGGGAAGCCAGAGTTCGCAGAGTGGGTCTAGGTGTTATGCAACCCAAAGGGTGATCGAACAGGGCGATCAATAACACAGCCAGTCAGTCAGTCATGTGTGTATCGGGTTTCCCACCAACTGCAGCGCACACATATCGCTCAATTAACCGCAGCCTAATAACCAATCAATGGCGCTTCTGACCCCGCATAATAGCCCAGTGATTCACGCCACCCAGTGACCCACACAGCCCGACCCAGTTGACTCAGCAGACAGGCCAGACGCCCGCGTACCAGGACACCCCGCTGGGGAGCTGGTTATGCCGATATTTATGTATCGTACATTTGTGCCGCATGTTTGGCTAATGGCTGCCACAGTCAGTGACATAACAACGCGCCAAAATATTTGGAGTCGAGGGCCAGGCCAGGTGTCTGGTCCATTCTTTGAATTGAACTTTGAACGCGTGAGCTTGCCCTGCCCTGCCCTGCCCTGCCCTGCTCTGGCCGGAGCGAAGCCAATGGAGTGTGGCTAAATGGCTTAAATCCTTGACCCATTTGGTGGGTTCTCTCTTGGCTATCAAGCCAGTCGCTTGGCATTTCCGCTCTGTGTGTTGCAAAGTGCAAAATGGAACTCCAACTCGACTCGGGGCTCAATTTGCAGTCATTAAAAACCTTTTCGAGTCGAAAATTACATACCCTAAATGGCGGTGGAGAAAGAGAAATAATATTTTGTAGGCGAGATTTTCAAGGTGTATTTGTTGCGGTTTTTGTTGTCTTTTATATTTATTTTTTGCCATGATTACGTTTCTTAGCTATTTTTGTCATTTTTCCGCTGTTAAACGAGCTCCGGCAACGGGGGTATTTTAATGGGGTTAAGCTGCCCATTAACCCATTTTGGTTACAGGGGAAATATTTGCTGTTGAAGGAAGGAAATCAAAATAAAGAGATTATGTAAGACTATGGAGGCAGATTTATTGGAGTATATTAATTGAATATTTATTAGGGAAACTAATAAATATATTTAGAAAATGCAAGCCTTTATTAATATACTTTACTGCGGAAATCAAGGATTATTATAACCATAACTTAAGTTCATCAGTTAAACAAGAAACAATAACATGTTCCTCCATCTGTCGGCTTGGGTTATCTCTTTGTCGCTCTGCCTGTTTTCGCGGATATGCGGCAAGGAAAACAAGTTTGTGTCTTAAGTCTTTCGTTTCCTTTGTTGCCTTTTGTAACAGAAAATTATGGTCCAGCTACTGGCAGCCTCCGCATGGATAGCGGGCTACGAAGAAACCTGTAATAAAGGTATGCAGTTATCCTTGAGATTACGGTTCATCAGGCTCAGGGCTCCATAGACCACTCTCTCTGTGTCGGAGGAGCTGCAGTCCCCACTCAATGCCCAATGGAGGCGGCCTTTTAAGCAGGAAATGATGCCCAAAAGCAGCACCAAGCACCAACAAAGCTGCCAATTTGGCTGCAACAACAAACAAACTAAACGAATCGAAGCCACATGAGAGAAGATGCGGCCGCTTAACGAGCGGCAGGCATAAAATATGCCCTTTGTGCCGCAGACATTGGCTGATCGCCTGATTGCGCTGCCTGTCCGGCCTGCATTTTTAATAAAAATGTCAAGCCACTGGAGCTGCGAGTGGTGGCGGGTAAGCAACAATGAATTGGCAATTTGCAAAGAAGCAAAGAAGCGGCTCCTTCGCCAAGTAATCCCAGGCGTCAGTATTTCGGATATCGGCGCGTTGGCGTTGCCTGGCACTCTCGAAGAGCCATTCAACTCGGCTTATAACTGGATAACCCTTGATTGACGGTGGCTGGCCACCTGACGGACCCATCTCAAGTGTTATTTGCTTTAATAACACTCGAGAACTGCAGGGCCCGCTGATGGTTCATTGAACTGTGGCCAATTTCCTACCCAGCGCCCGGCTTCCAGCTCCCAGCACTTGGGCACCCACTGAGCTTTGACTGGGATTTACTTCTGCGGCTTCCCTGAAAGCTGGACACGCCCAACTTGAAGTGGCACCCGCACCTAACACCGCTAGACCCTTAACACTCAAAAAAAAAAGACAGAAGAGAATATGCTAATGCGGAGGCAGAACAAAAGCCAAGCTAAAAGCTAGGGAGGAATCGCAGAAACCTTGTTGTTCACACAATAAATCACGACAACCAGAACAGCTATGGCTATGGCTCTGGCTATACACAACAATAGACAACCTGGCCGACAAAACTAAGCCAAGATTGCTGAGCTGTTGACCATTTTGTCGTTGAAGCGTGCGGCAAAGAGCTGTGTTGTGTCTGTCTTTTGTTTGGCCATTCTTTATGTTATTCGCCACAGTCCAAAGGAAAACAAAACAAACACAGAGCTGGGCAAAATTATGCGGAAAATTACAATGCATAGAAATTTGTGCCGTTTTGAGAGACAGATCTAATCGTGAATTATGTATTTCTGGGTGTAGGCTAAGGTTACACAATCCTTATAAATTATGAGACATTTGGAGAGTAAGAGGAAAGGTATTAACATTAGATATATTTATTATTTAATGCTTTTGACTTGCAGATTGTGAAATAAAGGAAAGGTTAGATCAGAGAACTTGGCAGATCAAGGAAATGGGTCATTAGGCAGGCTAACAACATCTCTGTCTAATTCTTTCGACTATTGACAGCTTTTACATGATTTAATTTCCTATATGGTTTCACCAGAAATTGTAATTGATACCCCACTTCTGACCACTCCTACTTCTACTTTAGAATTAAACGCAACCAATCCCTTTTTACACTCAACTACATTAAATTCCTTCTGCCTTTCGCATTTTAATGGCAACAACTCAGTTAGTCAAGCAGACATTGCGCCACTGGCTGGCAGACACAGAGATGCGAGTGGAGTGAGACCAGAGCCCAGATTCAGATAGGGAGCTAGGAAAAACAGTTCTATTACTTAATATGCAACACTAATGCGAACAATGGCAGCACGACATCGTGGCACAGGAAAAACCGAAGCTCCGAAAACCACCAGAAACCCACAAAAACCAGGGGCCCAGCAGACACACGATCCTCCGGTTACCCAGTCTCGACGGTCTCCAGACATTCAATCAACACCAGCACCACGACTCGGCTTAAAAAAGAGCTCAGACCTCAGAGCCAACTTAGAAAGGCAGCCCGCATTGGGATCTGTGTTTAGAAAAAAACTGGGAAAATATATATATAAAGATACTACATATGGAAGGAGGCGAACCCAAGGCGGTCAAGAGTTTTTCACACCTAAGTTCAACTATGCCACACATTCTACGTGCTACAGTTTTCGGGGCAAGCTTGCCCCATTGATATAGAACCACTTACCACTCACTGGCGACGGAGGAGATCGGGCTACGTGCCTGGGTTTTGGTATTTGGGATCTGTCTCGAGAACTGCCTGAAAATCTATGGTAGATCGGAGATCGAGATTGAGCGCTGACAATGGCAAGGAATTTAGCTTTGCTGCTGGAATGATAATTCGAGTGGCTTTCTGGAACTGGAGCAGACCTGAAGCTAATGCCAGAGATTTCGAACCAAGTCGGTCGGTGGAGTCTTTGTAGAATTCTTTAAAAAAAACCCAGAAATGGAGATACAACTTAGATTAAAGCCTTCTGTGAAGTAGAGTTATTCGTAGCCCAAAGCAATCAAGTTATTAAACAATGCTTTATGGCGTGCGAGATAAGAGTGTAACTTCCACTTCCAAAGTTAAACAACTTTTGCAATGTATTTAAAGAAAAAGAAAAACTTAAATTGAACAGGGCAGAATGCCCAAGATAATGTAGCTAAGCAAATGATGCAGAAACATGTTGACAAACAACTGACAAGAATTCAAAGTTGCACGAAGTTAGCAAGGAAGATGTATTTTATTAAATAACACCCATGTTTATGATTCAATTGCAGTCAAGTTTTAGGAGAACCTAAACAAAAGATTATAATTTATATCATTATAAGCACGGCTTATAAAAACCTCTCTAATTTCCTTTTTGGAAGAGTTAAAACACATGAATTTATTTTCTCTTCCAAGTAAATCTAATTCTTTCCTTAGTTATTTTCCCCCCTTCACTGATTTCTCAAGCTCAGTTCTAGTTTCTGGTCAGTTTTCTGTTTGATTTGTTCTCTTATTAAATGCGATTTATGGCTCTGAGCCAAGTCAAGTCAAGCAAATGGAGTCTCGAAGCCAAGCCCAGTTCAAACGCGGGCCGAGGAAGTCGGACCACTTCGGCACCCAGCTCACAATCTTTTTATTTTTTTAAATCCACGAACACGAGTATTTGCAATCGCAAAAAAACAAAAATAAGAAAAACTCGTTTGCATTTGCGCTCGTAATTTAGTTTTAATATTTGCAATATAAGTTTTGTTGCTGCTTTTATTAGAGCACGCTTTGCAAATTACATAAAGCCACCAAAGAGCAGCTCGCAGAGAGAGCCACAAAAATGAAAATGTTAACTGCAAAAACAACATGGGAAAAATGAACGTAAACAAAGTGCAGTCGCACCTCTGAAAAAAAGATAGAAAAAACAACGTAAGGTAAGAAAACATGGCACGAGCAAAAGCCTGACGAAGCCAAAAAAAAAGGAAAGAAAAATTCGAGGGAAAACAGAGGAGCTACGAAAAATCAACATTCGAGTGTGAAGCACAAATCAAACATCAAATAATTGATAGAATATCGACGACGGCAGCGGCGGGCGGCCTTTCACCCAGAAACTTGGACTCCACATCACCCCGGACTCCAACTTTGAACCCAGCACGAGCTCCGCAGCGAAACCCAAGCCGAACCGAAGGGCCCAACTATGGATTGGAGCTGGAATTGGTAGTCTGAAGTTTTGCCTTAAAGCCAAGTCGTGCTTTTTGTGAGCGGAATTCACAAAAAGGGGGCTCAAAAGGGGAAAGGGAACAGCCAGAGTGCCTGCCACCCGCACACGGGCTGCTTTTGGCTTAGAGCTTAGACCTGGAATTGAACCAGTTTTATTGCGGCGGGAGTGGTGACCGGGCCAAAACCGGCTAAAGAATTTTCCATCCTAAGAAGTTTTTCATGTTCGTTTGCCATTTCCAACGGGCCGCGAACTCGGCCATTTATATTGCCATTGTCCTTTTATGTGAAAATCGAGTTAGCTTGCAAATTAGTGGGGGGAAAACCACAAAACTCTTAGAGTTTTAGCTTAAAAAGTTTATAAGATTTATACATTTATGGATGGGAATTAAAATATGTCTTTAGTGTTGTATTCATAAGTCGTAATTGTTTAATACTTTTGCGAAATTTAAGTGAAACTGCTGAGAGAAAGCTTACAGCAAGTAAAAACTTCTAAAAAGTAGAATTTAGTTCCTAAATTGGAACGAAATTTTAATGTAATCATATTCTACATTTATATCTTATCTTTAGTAGAAGATAAGATATGTACATATATATATATAACTTATAAAGAGTTCAAGAAAATACTACTTCCTTAAATTTTCCCTTTCACGCATACCTTAAGTCATAAAAAATCTCGGATTTTACCAAATGTTTGCACTCAATCATCTTTTCCGTCCCCGAAATCAATTAATTTAAAAAATATAAGCGACCTACCCTTTGGGCTTGAATACAAAAGCAAAAAAGAAAAGATGTAAATTGACGATGATTATTTAATTTAAGAAATAAAGGCAGGGGCCCGAAATCAAGCGGAGCCAATGAGAAATTGCCTCCAATCGAAGCTCGAAGGGAGATGGAAATTTCACTTTCGTTTCGCGGGGCCCAGCCTCAGCGGCCTTTCATTCATTTCACCGCCCCGAAAACTGACCTCAGCCGCGGCATTACGTAAGGGTTTTGGCCCGAATCTGCTGTTGTTTTTGTTTCTGTTTTTGCTTTTGGCCAGACACGCCCAGTAGTTGGCGCCGCCGGCGCATCTTAGGGTTTTTAAACTTAAATGCTTTACAAATTTATGCGGTTTCCACTGAAAAATGCTTTCAATTTCGGGTATTTTGATGAGGCGCGCGCATTTCCCACGGGGAAGGTGACTCTTAATTTATATAACCCGACTATGATCCAAGACTAGATGGGCCACAGACAGACACCTGCTGCAGTCCGTGCTACAGTCACCCAGTTTAGTCAAGTTTAGTTTGGCTTTCAGAGCCTCTCTCTGCGGCAACCTGTTCGCCCATTGACCAAAATCTGCGTATAATTACTCTACAAAGTTGCACTGTTTATGCAAATGCCACAAACTAGCTGCGAAATGAATGTGAAAAGCAAGACACACTGTGATTTGTTATTTTTAAACCAGTTTAAATCGCCTTTCCGTTCGTTTTCTGGTTTCCATAATTGATTTATGTATGTTTCCGACTCCACATAATAACAATATCCGCGTGTTGTTTGTACGAGAGAGGGCGAAAATTCCAATCAATCATTGGTGCACACAAACAGCCCCCGGCCAAGGACATGGGCACTATTAGAAGGCGACTGTCCCTCGGCCAACACCCGCACCAAGACCCAAACACAGAACAGAACGAGCCACATTCTAATCCCGGCCAGAAACCCGTTTATGAATCGCCACAGCCACTTGGCAATTATTTCTGCCTTAATTGTATTTAATTTGTGCTCCGCGGCGGGGGTGTGCAGAGAGTGGGTGAAGGCAATTACAAGCCGACACTCTTTGAGGGTGTGGAGCTGTCCCCCGATATCTATAGACCACATTCCCCCAGTTGACATATCGTGGAGCCACTTCCTCCATTAGTTATTTAGTATTTGTTCAATTAAAGGGTTCTGTCGTGTTAGTCGCCATGATTAACGACAACTGGTAAGGTGGGCCTGGGGAATGTGCATTTGTTTCTTTGGGCTGTAATAGCCAAAGGTCACGAATGCACAGAGAAAAAAAACTGTTTCAAGCTGTGAAACTATTCAGAAAAGAAGAAATATTATTTATATTTATACAAATCGGTTGCTTATTAATTTTGTTTTCTTTAATAACCGAATTTAGGTACTGAGCAGGAAGTGTAGACTGTTTTCTGAATAATACTTTTAGTTTAATGATTTTATATATACTTTCTGCTTGACATCAAGTCACCTGCTTCCTATAAATACTAAAAATATTATGAGCAAACTCCTACTTCCTCTCTTGGCCATTGTTTATTAATACTTACTCGCCATAGATCTTGGCCACAACTCCCTATTTACTTGGCCACTTTTGTTTGTAAGCCACTTATCGGACCACAAACATCTGTGTGGGGCTGCCTCCGCAAATATTTCCCCCTTTTTTCCGACAATGAGTAGATGTGAAATTTGTTTATTTGCTGACAATCTGTTTGGGGCTGCGCATTCTGCCATTTGGTAGTTGCTACTTGCCACACGTTTTGGCCAGCTAGCCAGCTAGCCAGCCTACCCTGTGGGTGCTCCAGTGCTCGGTGTGTTTGGCCAACAATAAAAGCCAACCAGCTGGAGAGCCTGAGCTGTTGGCCTGGCTAAGCCTTGCAACAGTTTTCTTTGTTTTGATTTTGGTTTTTGCAGTTGTTATTTTGCTTTCGGTTTCGCTGCTCGGCGGTGCTCGCTTTCGGTGTGCTTTGTGTAACAAGTTTGCATATGTAATTAACCGACTGCCTCCGCGAGTGGGGAGTGGTGTATTAGTAAATATAATTAAAAACTAAATCGGAATGCGGTGTTGAGCAAAACCGGCTGATGTAAGCCGCAAGAGCTGGCCAGATTCTATGGCGTTAAGAAAGTCAAACAAAAGACTTAGGCGACAAACTCGCGACGAAGTCACTTTCATCAAACCGATGACAAATCCGACCTTGGACCTTGCTGCCGCCTCTGGGCATTATTTTCTAATTAGCGAGAACGCCACTGTCCACTCTTCTCGACAGATTTCTCAAGTTTATTTGTCTTTGATATTATCGCCACCGGCGTCGGAAGCTTATTGTTCTCCTTTGCCAGAGTCTCCATTTTCAGTGGGTATTTTTTTTTACGATTATTATTTTGTTATCTTTTGCAACGTCGGTTCTGATCAGTCCATTAAAAGTGAGTAAATTAAATGAAATTTTGTCAAAAGAACACAGAAGAAAAAAGGCAGTCATAATGGAAGTAATAATATCGGGTTTACTGAACTGGGTGTGGGGTTTATGATGTCAGAGAGATCTAGGAAGTGAGTTCTGCTTGGTTAAGCACCTCACAATTTATGGGGCTATACCTTTAGGCCTAGATCTGGCAATTGTTAGGTGGGAGTGTCTTTATTTCTGACTTTTATTACCCTTTGATGGGGGAGATATAACAAAAATGTGCGGTTTTATTGAGTTATTTATTGAGATATTCCCACAATATAGTCAAGATGCTAATGGACTTCACTTTGTTTTAAAGTACTTAAAAGAAGATTACGAGAACCCTGGATTAGAAGAGCCGCAATTGGGTAATTCTCTTCACACTTTGTTGGTAATAGAGCTATTTTTTTATATATATTATATTAGGATATATACATAATATGCTTAGAATTCTTAGAAGGAAAAGGAAGCTATCTCTAGGAAGTAGAAAATTGAAAAGTGATCAAAACTAAGCGAAAAATGCACTATTTCTAATTCGGAAAACTTCTCTGTGCTAGTTTTTGGTAGGTTAACAAATCTGCATACTCCATTTAAAATGTAATTTTTTGCCAATTTTTGACAATTTTAATGATGTAACCCCTTTCCTTTTTTTCAAAAAATCGATAAAAATTTTGTTTCTCCATTATATGGCTAGATCGATTCGGCTTTTGATGCTGATCAAGAATATATATGATTTATAGGGTCGGAAATGATTCCTTCACTGACTAAAATTATAAAACCCTGCAAAGGTATTAAAATAACTTCGAGAACTCTTCAGAAAACAGTGCCTTCAAAAACTCTGTTGCAAAGAGTTTTACTTTCAAAATATTGCGCTGCATTCAAAAAACTGCAGGCAAAAGCGACGACCTTCAATCGAATAAACAAAAAAAAAATAAAAAACGAAGATGCAACAACAATAGCGAATGCCTCGCATCGCAGAGAGCGGCGGCCAGCCAAGAAACTTGATTAAAGTTAAGAAAAACGTAAAGTTCAACTTGTTTCTGCCGCTGTCATTTGTTGCTGTTTTTCCCCTCGCCTTTGTTGCACTTCTGGTGAAGTATTTGCGCCATGGCTTGACATTTCGCACAAACAAAAACGGCAACGAGAGGAAAAAATCGCAAACAAATGAAGAAGATTTCATGCTTTTATTTTCGCAATTTGTTGCACCAGCCCAGCCCCAGCCCCAGTGCCAGTGAAGAGGAGAGAGACTCTATTGTCACTGTAGCATAATTAGCCCCGAAACACCCCGATATAGCTGAGAGATGTGCGAATCCAGCAGCTATATATATATAATGTCGTGCAAATTTCAAATTCTTAAATGCAAAACTCTAAATGTCAAGCTATGGTGCTGCTTCAACAGGCACACACACAGTGGTCGTGAGATTTGATTTAATTCTTCAATTAAGGGATTATTATATTGGTTAAATCATATGTAAGAATGATATGAGACAGACCAAGAAATTGCAGTTTTAAGAAAGGCAGAGAAAGCGAGCAAACGATCTTCAGGTGCGTCCCAAAACGCATTTTGAAGCATTTTACCCGACTCCCTAGAGCCAAATTTCATTGATATTGTTTTCGTAAATATGCAATATTTCAATATTTTTAAATTCAACTTAAGCCAGAGCCCCAGGCTTAACCACTGTGCTGTGGGAATAGCACTTGACGTGACCAGTTCCCCGTACCTGGGGGTCGGGGATGCTGATTAGCGATCACCGATCGCCGCTCTGGCTGAAAATGGTATTGCATTGAACCGCTTAGCCCACACAACGCCCCTCGTACGTTGCTGCGGCCCCATTGTTTTCGGCCATTTTCCTGTTTTTGTTCGTCTTGGCCAAATGCCAAATGCAGACGACAGTTTGGGAGCCACCTTTTGGGCCGAGTTAGAACGACCGGACACATTGGCGGCGGCTAAGTTGAAAGGAACTTGAGTTGGTCCCGAGTATGCCTTGCACAACATGCTGTGAAATGGGATTGTCCAGTCCACAAACACAACACGGTGTGCTCCTGAAACTTGAATCGTAATAGATTTAAAATTTAAAATGGAGTCGGTCAAAGCAAAGCCAGAATCTGACAACGAGTCAAGGATCTGCTTGGCGTACACTTTATTTTTAAAAGAGTACTCCGGGTCGGTATCGCGTAAGCGGAAGGGTCTGAGCCCGTAACATATTTAGGACAATTTCGTAAATTTAAAAATTGGGGTACCTAACAAGCACATGCTTGGTTTCGCAAGGACTACTTGAGTGTACTGATAGCAGTACATCAGGTCCTGGAGAGCTGCTTTCAAGATTAAGAACGTTGCCCTTCTGAGGATAACGTTTAAAAATCTAAATTAAAACTGTGAATTGAGTATGTAGCTTTTTCTAGTTACTTTTCAGTAACACTAATCTCATGCAGATTTATGATCTAGATTTAGATTCTCTTTGCGATCTTTTCACGGCTGTGGAATATGGAAACGTTCCTCTGTCTGTATAAAGATGCTTTCATACAGACAGCAACGTACCCATACTCCTCTGACAATAATAAATTCTGGGCACATCTCTCGAATCCCCTCAAGCCAAAGTTACAATAAATTCCAATTGCCGATCGATAGGCATATTTATGCGACAAGAGCCCGAAGGCTGCCGGCGTCTAGTAAACTTCTTTCCACAAATAGGCAAATGTGTCACGACATCAATGAATCGGCATCGAACTTTAATTTATTTCGATGGTTTTCCGATTTTGGGTCAAGTGCAGGCAGCATGCTAATGAGAAAAGTTTAAAAAACAAAAAGGGGTCGTAAAAAGTAAGTGTATTCACCCCAATTAGAACTGCAATGCCCACTTAGATATGTGGAGCTATAGTGCAGCGTCAACGGCAATGGAGAGCGAACGATTTAATCTACCTTTTGCGGATTAGAGTAAGTACGCTTGGGATAGCATAAGCACCCTTGCCCAAGCGCAGAAGGAAAGCGGTTGAAAAGCCCCACTCCTCGAGCGGGAATCGAACCCGCGACCGATTGTTTCCCATTAAGAACGCAGAACGTTCGGTGCGTCGTCTTAGCGGGGAGAACCACGAACGGCCTCAACTATTCGGTAGCACTTAACGGTGAACCACTTGGTCAAGCAGTGCCCAACGTGTATGCAAGCAGTGCAGGGTGTATGTAGGAAATATGTAAAAAATTGATTATAAGAAACAAGTATTTTAATTTAATGTGTTTTATAAATAATAGTTATTGGTACTTCAATAACTTTCAGTTTTCTAGTAAGAAAAAATACTTGCAAGTAATTATTATTAGTTTCTCATCTATAAAGTGATAAATAATTGTTGTAAACTTCGTTTGAAATGCACAGGCTTGAATTATTTGCTTCAGGATTGAATTAATAGTCTTATATTTAACTTAAAAATCATGGGCTTAGTAAAACTTTATTTATTTTTATAAATATTTGGAGGTAATATGGTTTTTTCAAGGAAATTTTATTCAAAACTCTTTAGTTAACGTAATAATATTTAATACAAAATTATTTTCATTACTGATTGTTTATAGTCTTTTGGGGCGTTGCCTTCGCGCGTAAAAAAATCCTTAAAAATTATATTATTAATAATAATACATAAAACACTCACAAAGTAGATTTTCGTATTAAATAAAAATTAAATTTGTACAATTAACTAACAAAAACCATTGGCTTAAATAATATTAACCCAACTCTGAGCTAAACTTATTCGTAATGCACTTAACTTAACTGCCAAACAACGGAAGTGGGCGTTCACAAGAAGCCTTAAATAAACACTCTCGACACTGCCTTGGCATACAAAATATTTTGGGTTCATTCGATCTGACAGAAAGATCCCTCTCGGCCCATTAATCAAAACCCTAAACTAATCTCCAGTCGGTTTCGACAACTCGCGGCAAATGTGCGAGACGTGCGACGCCTCGTCGCGTTCTTAGATGCGATAATAAACGGCAATTATTTGCAGTTAAAAGCGATTCAGGTAAAAACAAGGTGTGAAGGCACAGAGTGCGGCACTCGGAGGCCCCATGTAGGCGTTGTCCCCACTCCAAAGCCTCCGGAGCTCGGGGCTCTTGCATAAATTCGTCTGATAAAATGTTCAATGAAACGCTGCCGCGGCTGCAATTGCGTTTGGAGAAAAAAATAAAATAAAACGGCGGCCATATGATATTTCAATTTTCAATTAGCGACTCCCAAAATCTGTCGACACACGGGAACAACGAAAAAGTAATAAGAGTTTGCGTGGTTCAACTGCATTTGCTTGTTATTTTTCTTGTTTGCTCATTTTTTGAGGCAAGACATTGTGGGTCAAAGAGTCAGGATTGTGACGCATGCAACCATTGTGAATTTGGGTTCCCCACGAATTTTAATAATAATAATCATATAATAAGATATCCTCTTGCAGTTTGCTACACTTTTTCCTTTTTCAATCAACTATAAAAACCTGAAAATTGGTCAAAAACAAGCCCCGTAAAGATGTTGCCATGTAAACATGAAAAATGGGGACAAGCCAGGCTTAAAAGTTAAACAATTTAATGGGTTATTATTAGCTTAACTACTTGGGATCGCATCTCCCTGGGATCTTCCAAAAATGTATATATTGTAATAAGCTATGATTATGGGTTATTTATGGGGAATAGCTAAGGGGTTTCTGATCGGTTTTGAGTGGGGAAACCCCACGACTTTTTGGGCTAATTAACTAAAGGAAAACTTTTAACAAACGAGGCTTTCATTATTCACTTTTCTGGCTTGACAAATGCGTGCCAAATATTTTTTTCGCCATGCTGTGACAAATTTGTGACCCAAAAAGAAAAAATTAAATAATTTATGGAGTGCCGACGACACCGCCGGAGGCTTTATTTATTTATATTTATTTATTACACTTTTCGCGCAATTAAGAGCAATGATTTTAGGTTTCGGTGCCGCGCTGCCATGTGTTTCATGGCTAAATGTTGCCGGAGGCAACGAAAGGTGTTGTACAAATTAATTGATTGTTGACACATTTTCGCCATTTTACTAATTATTTGTATTTTATTTTTTTGTGACCTTCAGATACTTCAAGCTACTACTTCCCCTCGCAAAACCGATTTGTGCCATCGTCTGGAACCTTTCCCCGCCAACAGCAGCAGCCGCCGCAGTCCCTGAATGGCTTCCGAGCCAGCTCCGGGGGATTCTCACCAGCCGCTCCTGGCTCCTACCAGGAACAGCTCCTTTTCATAGCCAATGAGAATGCCAAGCAGTCGGCGGTGCCGGCGGCCAGTTCCCCCTTCGGTGGCGGTGCTCCATATGGCGGAGGCAATTCCCAGTTTGCGGTAAGTACATCGAAAATTCAAATTGAAATTCAATTATTTTCCCAAACATTACACATTTCCTTATGCGGAGAGTTTTGATTTAGGCAATTAAGTGGGGTTTTTTTCGCTGGGCCTGGTCTGTTTTTGTGGGCTCGAGGCTTGCCAGTCAATCAACGCCAAAAACGAAATCAAATCGAATGCAAAAAGCAGCAAAAGAGAAGGATTTCCACATGCCACAAGCACACAAGAAAATTTGAAAAATTGCAGGGGGGGGGGGGGGGGGCGGGAATTTGTAAATTGCATTTGGCTTTGATTGGTAACTAACTACATATGGCGTGCCACGAAAAACGGACAGGATGTAAAGAGTTTCCATGGAAAATCAATATTTTAGAGAGGTGTATGAAGTTTATAATATATAACATATAAATAAGATAGTTAGTAGCTGAAACTAGATCCGAAATAGAGCGAAATTCCTCTTTATATTTAGATTTTAATAGGGATTATCTACTTTAGTAAATAACTATTTGCTTCAATACCCAGAAATTTAGCCTTTCTCTTTCATCTGTCATCTCTCACCTGAGCTACCTGGCTCAAACATCTCAGTTACCTTTTACTGCTTCATTTTTATTTCCCTGGCACGCGACTGCCAAAAACTGTTAGTTTTGCCTTTTAAAATGTCCGTAGGCTGCACGCTAACCAGTCACCAGAAAAACTAATAATAAAAACCCACAGCATGTATGAGAGCTATAATCAAATTATAGATATAATATATATTCCCCGATATGCGTGCAAGAAAGGCCGGGAACTGCAAGTCTCTCTCCCACTTTCACTTGACCAAAAGACAGACAAAGCGAATCGTCGGAGGCTTCTGCATATCAACGAATATATGCGTGAGTACTCGTGACTGTTGATTCAAATTCAAAAGAGCCGGGAAAGGGCGAGGGGTGCCACGCCAGGCTGTGTTTCTTAATTGAAAAAAGTGTAAATTCATATTGTTTATTGCCAGCCTGAAAGGCGATGATCACGCACTTTGCAGGCAACTCTCTGGCCCTAATTGAAATGCGCTTTGTGGCTCAGAGGAGGTTGCAAGACCTAGAGGAGGAGGTTCAGGTGGAGCTGCACAGCCAGGGGTCTGAGCTGCACTGTAGAGAGAAAAACTCAATTAACTTGGCTCAAATCCCGAAGTGATTTCTGCAATTTTGCAGCCAGTCTAACCTCCAGAACCCTTTCAGACAGCTCCCCTTAGACTGATGATGAATGGAGACAGCTCCAGGCAGGAACAGCTCGGGATCAGAGCTACTGGAAAGATCCTCCTGACGACCACTCGTTACGAGCCAGGTTATCATAAGCCATAATGGAAAATTGTGATTTGTTTGAATGACGACTGATTGGCCAGGCCAAGTGTGTGTGTGTGCCGTGTGTTGGTCTAAGGGGAAAGTGCGTCGTAATGACGTCGCATAAGTGGCACTGCAATAACTCCCCAGCTCAGCGGCTTTTCACAAAACGTGAGCGAAGCTTTCATAGTTTCATTATGCTAGCCATATTGACAAATGTCTTAGAAACGTTTGTTTTTAATTTCCCCCGCCGACTGGCGATCACTTTCTTTGCTGACTAACCACACAATGAGGCAACCGACAATGGGCAGTGAAATTTTCAATCTTTGAGCATATCAGAGCACACAAAACATATACTAAACAGAGTAAACAGGGGGAAAATGCAGTAATTTTTATTGGTGAATTTAAATTGATGATTTCTTTATTGATTATTGGTAGTTTTCTTTTCATTCTTACACCGGGTTCTTGCTGAAGAAATGATAGAGGTGTATATGTTTATGGCAACACTTTCTTAGCAACATTTTCTTGGGACATCCACCAGGTTAGATTTATCTTTCAAACTCCAAATTCCATTTCTTAGACCATAAAGCCTTAGTTGAGCTCATTAAATATGCCTAAAATTGCATTAGACTCCTCAAACGTTTATTAAATGTATTTATTTGTGCACTTCGTTATGTTAAATTAAACTTTTCATACCCCTTAGACCATAAATAAAAGCATAGGGTTTTCAAAATGCTCATATTTGATTTAAACACTTAATTTAGTAAATCAAATCAAGTTTCTCTTTCAAATGAACTCATTATATCTAAAAAGAGTTTATTAAAATCCCTATAAAGTTATAAATATAACATTTTTCTCCGTGTATCAATGAGAAGGTGTTGATTGCACTGCAGCCGCCCCGCCCATTAAATGTCGGTTAATCAGAGTAAGTCCAATGGGCAACAAACCGCATTTCTCTTTGGGCTTCAGAGGGAAAATCTCGAAGACTAGAAAATTTAAGGCAAGAGTTCGTTGTTTCGGCGGATGGAAACGTGAATTTTCTGATGCGTAAACAGCTCCGCCAAGAAGCGGAAAAATAAATGCATTGAAATGCGCCTTTTAGCAACAAAACTTGCGTTTTGTATGCAATTTGCTTAACAGAGCAAAACTTTGGCAGCCAATGCAGCACAACTGGGCTTTCAGAGCTAACACACAACCAGCAACAAACAATACAAAGTACCAATAATAACAAGTACTTGGATTGGATTGGAGAGGATAGTATTGGAGGCGAAACTGGCGGCAATTTGGATTTCGGATAATTAGTGAGCCAGCCAGCTGTATGTATCGCCTCCAAACGACCTTGATACACTTCAATCAAATATTTTCAATCGATTTCCATTGTCTGCTTGCTGCAGCTTTCGATATCTAGAGCTCCGCGGCTTTGTCTGCAGCACGTCGCAGGCGATTGAGAAGGGTTTCTTTGGTTACTTTGGTCTTGTCTGAGCTCTTTGAGGGTTTTTTCCCACCTGAAGTTTGGCCTAGATTATGGACTTTGTCAACTCAAGACCCTGCTTAAGTCAGACTTATGATAGTTCTGTCACCTTTGAGAGCACTTTTGGGGTATCGTTTTAAGACCCCGATCAAAGTCAGCTTTCGGCAGCTTATAAAACTCTTACGGTTGGGGGATCTAAATGCTTGTCAATTTAATTGGAAAATTACTTTTACTCTTGCCAGATTCTTCTTATGAAATTACACAATTTCTCGATGGGTTTTACTACAAAAAAAAAAGAACCTTGGAGAATATTTTGCATTTAAAGGTGACTAAAAAGTGTGGGTTTATACTTGAACCATTAAAAAACCTACTCAGACAATGATTCATTTGGGGTTTTGGAGTATGATTCAGTTATACATTCTTTGTAATTTAATACTCTTCTCTAAATCATCAACTAAGAAAGTTCAACAACCAGAAGCTGCGCCATTTTTAAGTTAATAGCTTCGGCAAATTGATTTTTAATTATATGCTGATCGCTGCCTAAGAACTTGATCCATTATTTATCAATGTTTATTTTTCGCAGGCTTGGGGGAATAGAAAAAAATCCCAGAAATATATTTAAATAATAATTTAACACATAATTTATCAATGTTACCAGTTTTGTACTGATTTAATTTATACAGCTTTATATTTAGAAAGTTTAGAATCTGAAATTTGTTCTTTTCGAATTAGAAACGTCGTTAAACAGCTTTTAATTCTTCTCCAATATTAAAGTTTAAATTAAACAATAGAAAATAAACCGAATTTTTTATAATTTTATCAATTGAAATCGATCATAAAAAGGCCAAAAATGTATTAATTTCAATTTGAAAAAAATTTCTGTGCTAGTTTTTCTATTTTTATGATAAATCCAAATTTCAAAACCACATAACGAAGCCAAAACAGCATTAATTTTAATTCGGAAAGCTTTTCTATGCTAGTTTTTGCTAGGTTAACAAATCTGCATACTCCATTTAAAATGTAATTTTTTGCCAATTTTTGACAATTTTAATGATGTAACCCCTTTCCTTTTTTTCAAAAAATCGATCAAAATTTTGTTTCTCCATTATATGGCTAGATCGATTCGGCTTTCGATGCTGATCAAGAATATATATGATTTATGGGGTCGGAAATGATTCCTTCACTTTGATTTAAGCTTCTGACTGAAATCATAATACCCTGTAAGGATATTAAAACAAGGACTATTTTTATGATAAATCCAAATTTCAAAACCACATAACGAAGCCAAAACAGCATTAATTTTAATTCGGAAAGCTTTTCTATGCTAGTTTTTGCTAGGTTAACAAATCTGCATACTCCATTTAAAATGTAATTTTTTGCCAATTTTTGACAATTTTAATGATGTAACCCCTTTCCTTTTTTTCAAAAAATTGATCAAAATTTTGTTTCTCCATTATATGGCTAGATCGATTCGGCTTTTGATGCTGATCAAGAATATATATGATTTATAGGGTCGGAAATGATTCCTTCACTTTGATTTAAGCTTCTGACTGAAATCATAATACCCTGTAAGGATATTAAAACAAGGACTATTTTTATGATAAATCCAAATTTCAAAACCTCATAACTAAGCCAAAAAAGCATTAATTTTAATTCGGAAAGCTTTTCTATGCTAGTTTTTGCTAGGTAAACAAATCTGCATACTCCATTTAAAATGTAATTTTTTGCCAATTTTTGACAATTTTAATGATGTAACCCCTTTCCTTTTTTTCAAAAAATCGATCAAAATTTTGTTTCTCCATTATATGGCTAGATCGATTCGGCTTTTGATGCTGATCAAGAATATATATGATTTATGGGGTCGGAAATGATTCCTTCACTTTGGTTTAAGCTTCTGACTGAAATTGTAATACCCTGTAAGGATATTAAAACAAGGACTATTTTTATGATAAATCCAAATTTCAAAACCTCATAACTAAGCCAAAAAAGCATTAATTTTAATTCGGAAAGCTTTTCTATGCTAGTTTTTGCTAGGTTAACAAATCTGCATACTCCATTTAAAATGTAATTTTTTGCCAATTTTTGACAATTTTAATGATGTAACCCCTTTCCTTTTTTTCAAAAAATCGATCAAAATTTTGTTTCTCCATTATATGGCTAGATCGATTCGGCTTTTGATGCTGATCAAGAATATATATGATTTATGGGGTCGGAAATGATTCCTTCACTTTGATTTAAGCTTCTGACTGAAATTATAATACCCTGTAAGGATATTAAAACAAGGACTATTTTTATGATAAATCCAAATTTCAAAACCTCATAACTAAGCCAAAAAAGCATTAATTTTAATTCGGAAAGCTTTTCTATGCTAGTTTTTGCTAGGTTAACAAATCTGCATACTCCATTTAAAATGTAATTTTTTGCCAATTTTTGACAATTTTAATGATGTAACCCCTTTCCTTTTTTTCAAAAAATCGATCAAAATTTTGTTTCTCCATTATATGGCTAGATCGATTCGGCTTTTGATGCTGATCAAGAATATATATGATTTATGGGGTCGGAAATGATTCCTTCACTTTGATTTAAGCTTCTGACTGAAATTATAATACCCTGTAAGGATATTAAAACAAGGACTATTTTTATGATAAATCCAAATTTCAAAACCTCATAACTAAGCCAAAACAGCATTAATTTTAATTCGGAAAGCTTTTCTACGCTAGTTTTTGCTAGGTTAACAAATCTGCATACTCCATTTAAAATGTAATTTTTTGCCAATTTTTGACAATTTTAATGATGTAACCCCTTTCCTTTTTTTCAAAAAATCGATCAAAATTTTGTTTCTCCATTATATGGCTAGATCGATTCGGCTTTTGATGCTGATCAAGAATATATATGCTTTATGGGGTCGGAACTGATTTGTTCCCCCTGCCAGGGTATAAATATATCAAAAATTCACCTTAAAATATGTCTTTAATAGTTTATTTCAGTATTAGTACTATTACACATTCAATACCCCACCTTTGTTGCTTATTTAATACCTTTCCTCCCCAGACACTCTTTTAATTATAAGTCCATTCAGCTTGAATCCCTAATTCACTATTTATCAAACTCTTGATATCATTTGACAAACCCCTCTACGAAAGAAAAGCCTAAACTAAAACTAATTAACCTGCTTTTGCCATAACACCATTAAAAGCCTATCACGATGTTTTTCTCCTCTCCACCTCTCTTTTTTGGCTGTAGAAACCAAACCGCCAGACTGACTATTACGATATCTCGCCACGCCCCTTTGGAGTGCCGGCGGCATCGGCGGTATCTGGAGCTGGAGCTGGAGCTGGAGCGGGAGCCGGAGCGGGAAGTGGTGCATCGCTGACCAACGGCTTCACACGCTCGAAGGCGATACGGAATGGAGCGGGCAATAGCCTGAACGGAGGAGGATTCCAGCCGCAGACGCAGCGCATCAATGTGCCCCACCAGCAGACGCAATTTCTGGCCCACTTCAGCGAGTCCGGGGTAAGGAAATCAAGATCGAACTCGAGATCGAGATCGAGATCGAAGCGGAGATCTGGAGTGGGGATTCAAGAAAGTAAAAGCGGCAGAAAAGCAATTTCAATTGGCATAACAAGAAGCACTCGGAGTCGAACTCAAGAGCTCGGAACACGGGCAAAAACAATTTCGCAGCGCCAATTGCATAACAAGTTAACAAAACAATTGGCTCTGCTCTGATTTTAGCCAATATCTGTTATAGTTTTTTTATTTTGTTTTGATTTTATACCCTACCAGGGTATTAACATTTTAGTCAGGAGTTTGCAACATCCTGATTTGTCCGTCTGTCCGTTTGTCTGTCCGTCTGTCCGTTTTTAAGCAAACTAATCCCTTAGTTTTAAAAACTATCTATATGAAACTATGTATATAAGTCGGAACATTCTTCATCCATATGTACAAATTTTCATCTAACCTGAGAAATTGAAATTTTCATCTAACCTATTAAATTGATCAAAATCTATTAATTGAATATTATGTATAAATAATTTTTATATCATCCATAAGTTTTTCTTTTTATTTTACAATGTTTCAATTGCAAGCTGAAAAGGTATCCAAACTTCGGCATGCCGAAGATAGCTTCCTTTCTTGTTTATATTTCTTTGAGTCTTACGTGACTTCCAAACAGTATAAATGCTTTGAGGCGCTTTTTTCTTTCCCCTCATTTCAAGTAGCCAAACTTCAGAACCAGTTCCAAGAGTTTACTCTTTGAAAGCAACCGCAGAAAAAGGCCAAATCGAATTAGAGTTTACCTTTCAACCGATTGCATTTCATGCGTTTTGGCAAAGCCAGCCACCAACAAGCTGCGTTCATAAATCATGTTCGCCTTACCAATTTCTGTTTATTTATGAAAAAGGTACGAAATGTACGAAAAACGGCAAGTGTTTGTGCACATAACTTTTGGCTATCTTGAAGCTGTTTCTCTTGGCTCCACAAATATTTGCTCATATATTTAAAACACTTCGAACTCTCATAATTGAAATGTCAGAGCGGAAGAGTGGTAGTAGTTCCCTTTCCGTTTTCTCCATTTCTCTATTTCATTTCTCATTTACCATTTCTCGTTTTGCCCACATAAATTTCTCAAGTTAATTGCTGCAATTTGTTGGACCATTCAGGCGAAAGTGCTGCCTTGATGGATGCCGGGCTTAAATATCAAATCGGTTCACGATTAATCGGCCATAATAATAACAATTGCTAGTGGGCGCTCGAAGACTCATTAGTTGGCATTACTTTTGAGATCATGCCTTTTAGTGGTTAACAAATTCATCCCCTCATTCCATTCTCCATCCAGTCAGCCAGCCATCCGAAGCTTTGCCAATCTCCAATCATCTTCATGACTGCTAACACTAACGCACACGGAAAGAAATGGGAGAGCAGTTGTTTTTTCTACAAAGATTTTATCAAAAAGTATGCATTTTTCATTCCAAGCTGAGAAGCTTTTAATAATTTATTCAGTCATAGATTACTTCACGATTAAACTATTTGTTTTTGTAGAAGATAGAAATACAGAACACTGTCACACTTCCAATAATACAGTGCCATAAACCCACGAAGAACTATTAAAGAGATCATATTCACACTTGCAACAATACAGTGTCATAGCTCCATCATCATCTGCTCTTAAATCAATTACCTAGTACACCTATTTCTCTCTGTGCCTGGGATTTGGCAACCTGCTGTGCGGATTCTCCAAACTTTGACAGTTGCGAGGTTGCCTTCACATAAAAATTAAATAAATACGAGCGCATAAATTAAAGATGAACGGATGGATAAATGGGGTTGGGAGGGAGGAAAATTTGCACAAAACGCTTTAGACAAATTTGAGAATCACTTGAATGGCACGGCGGTTGAGAAGAGTTCGCACGCCATACAATTGACAGCAGAAGACGACGACGGGCGAACCGCAGAGATTGCGGTTCCATGTCGAAACTGTAACAGTTTCCCATGACGACGACGACGACGACGGCTGTCGAGGCTGTGAACGGAGCCATGGTGCAGCTGCTCCCGTGATCCAAAACAATGCACTGACTGAGCTCTCATTAATCCCCACATCTCTTCTTGCAGAACGACAAGCGTCCGGTGACTCCGTCCAACACGCGGCCGTTCGGCAATGGCGGTGGCTTCTCACCCAGTCGGACACGGACCCAGGCCCCGGTTTCCGCGCTGCCCGAGAACCCAGCCACGCCCGCCTCTACGCCCTTTAGGCCTAGGAATCGGTATCAGCCGGGAAACAGTGCCACTCCTTCCAGCACCACTACGACTACGGACAGTGCCGAGGTCACCAGCAAGCGATACAATCGCTTTGGCAGCAACAGGGTCAAGTCCACCAGCACCACCTCGACGACTCAGAACACGCCTTCAGAACGTCCAAGCTTCGGCAGAAAGTCCCCGAATCCTCGGCGACCCGTGTTCATCAGTCGCGAAGTGAACGAGCCCGTGAGCGTGGTGAGCAAGAGGCCCTTCAACTACAGCGCTGCCAGGCTGAAGTTACCCGCCAGGCCCACCGCTCGCACCACCAGCACCACCGAGAGCGCCGAGGAGGAGGAAGAGGAGGCCCTGGACGAGGATCAGGACGATGAGGAGCAGGAGAACAGCGATGAGCAGTACGAACAGGAATCCGATGAGGGACCCGAGGATCATTCGCAGTCCTCCAGTTTGGAGAAACTGCCCCTTCAGGAGGAGAATGTGACGCCAGTCACAGTGGCCAAGAGTGAGGCTTCTCCACCTGCGGAGGTAACCACCGCTTCGGAAGTCGATAATGAGAGCAGCACCGCCAGCACCGAGGAAAGCCAAACGGATGTCTCAGAAGTCACCAATGCAGAAGTGGAGGCCACCACCGTGGTCTCCGCTCAGGAAGAGGAGATCGCCGAGGAAGCCACCACCATTGTTCCGGAGGAGAACCAGTCCACAGAGGAACTCCCAGTGGAAGAACAAGCCGTGACAACTGAGACACCCGTTGAGAGCACCTCCGAGCAGGAAGAAGTTGTGAGCCCAAAGGCGGAGGAGAAGCCAGAACAGGAGCCCAAATACAAGAAGCAGGAGGAGCACAGTTCGTCCAAGCAGGAAAGCCACAGTTCATCCAAGCAGGAAGAGCAATCCGAGTCCCAGTACGATGATGAAGGCGAAGGGGAGGACTATGAATACGACGATGAGGAAGGCGGCGAGGACTCGACCAAAGAGGTGGAAGCGAAGGACTCCAAGCCGTCATCCACTCCCAGTGCCGAGCATGTGGATGATCGTGAAATCATATCGGTGGTAACCACCAAGAGTGTGGTCAATGGATCCACCGTTCTACCTGCTCCAGTCACGCCTAGTTCCATCACCATAACGGAGGAGGATGCAGAAGAAGCCCTGTCCGAAGTGAAGGTGGACACAACCACTCCCATTAGTCTGGAAGCGGAAGAGAAGGGATCCAATGCCACGGAGAACTATGTCGTGGTGGCTTCCATCCAGCCGAGTCGCAGCATCAATGGCGCCAGGTTCCTACCCTTCCCCGCCATCGAGCAGGAGGAGACGAAGCAGACCCTGTCCGAGCTGGAGCGGAAGGTGCACTCCAAGCAGCAGAAGCAGCCAGAGGGCAGTGAAGAGGTCCCCGTCGTCAGCTCCTCCGTTCCGCCTCCGGTTGCTGCCTCCACCGAGAGCATCATCGATAAGCTGGATCGCGTGCAGTCAGAGCTCTCCAGCGGCCTGCTTTCTGGCAAGTATCCCATCATCAGCCAGATGGACTCATCCACCCCGGCTACCAGCACCACCGCTGCATCGGGCTCTGGCAAGTTCGTGCCCCACATTAGGAAGTTCCAGCCGAGGACAACCTCAGCTCCCAGCACCACCAGCAGTGGCAGCAAGCTCAAGGTGCAGCACTTCGACGAAGGCGAAATGGACGAGTTGGCGGGACTCCTGCCTGTGGGCTTCAAGCCCAAGTCCAGCTACAAGAACCGCAAGATTACAACTACCACGTCCACGACGGAAGCTCCCCCGGCAGAGCTGACAAAGCCGAAGCCTGGACGCAACTCCACCATCAGTCGGTCCTTTAAGAGCGGCCAGGTAACAGTGCAGGACGTGGCTCTTGCAGGCCTCCTGCCCAAGGGCTATAAGCCGCCCAGGACAACTACCACGACTACGACAACGAAGAAACCGGATGAGAGCAGTGCCAAGCCCTCTTCTGGCCTGGAGAGTCTCTTCAGCGAGGTGAAGTTCGACGACAGCCTGGCCGCCCTCCTGCCCAAGGACTACAAGCTGAGCAGTACTCCCAAGCCCGAGGTTTCGGTGGTGGATGACATCTCCAAGTTCCTGCCGCCGGGCTACAAGGCGAATGCCAGCACTCCCAGCTCGACCACTCCCCGAAACCTGCCAGTGGCTGTGCCCTTCGATGACTTGAGCAAGTTCCTGCCGCCCGGCTATAAGGCTCCCAAGGAGAAGGAGCAACCAAAGCTGCCGGAGGGTGTCACGCCCATTAAGATTGATGACTTGAGCAGTCTGTTACCGCCAGGATTTAAGCTGAATGAGACCGGCAAGACGGAGAGCGAGGGCAGCGATGAGATCCCTGCCTCGCTGCTGCCACCTGGCTACAAGTCGAAGAAGGTTCATCCTGCCTCTACGACCACAACGACGGGTAAACCCAAAGCCGTGGCTTCCAGCACCACTGAAGCAGCCGCTGTGACCGAGAGTAGCGGCGGAAGTGGCCTGAAGGTAGTGTTCCCCAAGGGCTTCCATAAGCGAGTGGGTGCCCATCGCCTGACAACTCCGCATCCCTCTCAAGACGGCGGTGCCTCTGAACCCAAAAAGGACGAAGGATCACCGCAAGTGGTGATCAAAAAGGGTCCTCCTACTAGAGCCACCACAGAGTTCACAGGCTGGCCAACACCGCCCACTACTCCACTGTCCATCGACAAGCTGAACGCGCAGACCATTAACTTTGAGGATCTGCTGACGGCCAGTGGAACAAGCAGCACCAGTAGCAGCACCACCACGACTACGAGTACGACGACGACGACGACACCGCGACCCACGAAACCGGGTCACTGCACCGCCGACTGCGATCTGGCGGCCACCATCAAGATCATCGATGGCGTGGCCTGGAAACCGGAGCTGCTAGACCACAACACGCTGGAGTGGAAGAATCTGGCCCACGAGCTGGAGGCCCAGCTCAATGAAGTCTACTCGGGAGCTTCGCAGCTTAACAAATGGTACAAGAAGGTGCGCATCGATAGCTTCAGCAAGGGCAGCGTCCTGGTCGACTACTACGTGGAGCTGGCCAACATTACCGAGGATGTGGATACCCTGGAAATTCGTCAGCTGTTCCATGATGCCCTCACCAAGCCGGCAACTCCATCCGTGCCGGATAAGGATGCCCAGGAGAATGAGACGGACAGTGTGTCGGGACCGCAGGAGGAGCATTTAGTCACCGCCAGCTATCAAATGGGCAAATACATTATTGATCCGGTGGCCACAGATTTTAGTGGTGAGTCGGAGAAACTATATGACCGAACTCTAGTGATTAATTTATAATTTTTCCTTACAGTCATAGCCAAGAATGTGCACACCAATGTGGAGTATGCCGAGGAGGATCTGCTCATACCCCAATGGGCTATTGTGGTGATCGTTATTGGAGTGGGTTCCCTGGTCTTTGTCATCATCTTTGGCGTCACAGTGGTGAGTGGTTCACAATTCTTGAACTTCTTGGAGAGCTTTGTGTAATCCTGGGTCTCCTTTCAGCTGCTGAATCGCCAAAAGAGGGCCAAGAAGGCTCCGATTCCTTTGACCAATGACATGCTGAACGAGCTCAAGGTGAACCATATGGGCGGTGTGGATAACTATGGCGTGGATGACTTTTACAACATAGATGATCCCTGGAATGATACCAAACAGCCCATAAAGCCAAAGGTAGTATCTATCTACTTAGTGATCGTACCTTTTTCATTAATTATTTAATTAATTTCTTATAGCGCTTCACCAATTCCATGCACGGCAGCAACAGTTCCAACATCTACGACAGCTGGCGCTCCACTCGCCATCCGCACACCAGCGGTGACTACTTTTATGACCAGCAGCCTACGTACTCCCAGAAGGGCGACTCCCTGAAGAGGCCGCAGCATCACCACCATCACGGAAGTCACAGCAACCACGGCCAGTACAGTGGGCGGGATCATCACCAGCCGCAGCAGCATCAGCAGGCGTACGGGCACCAGTATCCGGATGCCTTTGCCGATGCCCACCAGATGTACAGCTACAACAACCATGCGAGTCGGACGCGCTACTCGCGCGACTACGATCCCGACTTCTGAGCTCCTTCGGAGACCTCCTCCAGCCGGGGCACCAACTAGCTTTAGTAACCTGCGAACGATTCGAGTTGTAACTTAATAGCGTAAAGAGCGAGAAGCTGGGAGAGTATCGTATTTGTAAGGCTGCTATAATTTATCGTATATACTGCCCGCTGACCACAGCCAGGCCGCGGCCTAGGGCTTGTGGTCAAGCTAAGCTATCTACTTCGTACACCCAATATATGGAGCTGCTATATCCGGATGCCTTACACTTCCTTACACACTTAATATATATGCGTTTGAAGGAAATGTTACTTAATAGAACTTTGGGGCATGCCCCGAAATTAAATAGTCATGCACTTTTAGTTAATCATAGGCAGTAAGAAAAAATAGATATACTACATGTATACATTGTATTATTTAAAGTACTGGCAGCTTGCTATAATACTAATAATGTCGAAAACTAGACTAATAAATAAAAAAATCAATAAATAAATCAAAAAAAGATTCATTTTTGTGCAGACTGTAAAAGCGCCATCTAGAGGGCAGGCGTTGCACTAATCAAAGTTTCAAACCGGCTTAAAACCGTGATCTGGCTATACTCGCAAATTTGGCTAGAAAATATCTATCGGCTTTTTAACATATCTATCGATTTCATTTGTTGTTACTGTAAAAGAGCTATTGTTGTTATTGTAGCCAAAAACACTGCTCCGATTTGGTTATTTTCAGTACAAAACTGCCAATTTCTGGATTTCATGTACCAGGCGAACAGAAGGCGCAGCAGGTGTATTAATTTTTGTGCAAGAGCCCTTAAGCGGAGTTATGAACCTGAAGGGCTTGGTCTAAGAGTAGCTCAGACTCGACCCACATGGTGTCATGGCAGCCAAGGTTGTGCCGCAACTGATCGACTTTTTATATTCGAACTCAAATTTGAGAGTGGCGGCAATTGATCGACAATTTAAATATAAATTCAAATTTATCGGTTTTCTGTATGCCGGGAACTGATAGTCTATTTAAATTCGAAATCAAATTTGACAGTTAAATTAATTTATTTTTGTTGACTTGTTGTTGTAAATTCAAAATTGTTGTTGTTGTAAAATAGTTGTTTATTGTTGTTGTTGTTGTAGGCCAAAAACAAGCCTTCAAGTTGCTGATTTTCAGTACAAAATTGACAATTTCTGGATTTCATGTACCAGGCGAACAGAAAGCTCAGCAAGGTGCATTGAAAATTTTATAAAAATAAAAAAAAAGAAGTTGCCGAAACCCGGGATTGAACCGGGGACCTTTAGATCTTCAGTCTAACGCTCTCCCAACTGAGCTATTTCGGCTGTTGGCAAAGTAGTGTCCAAAGTGCCATTTGAGTCAAGCAGTGCGCGCATCAACAGACAAAAGTTAGCGCCATAGCTGACAGCTTTAAACATTTAACATCACTAAACACAATCAGCCAGGTAAAATTTGTAACTTTTTACACAACTATTACGTCTTCACAATAGTATTTTAATTAGAAAAAAAAGTTCGCTTGCCGAAACCCGGGATTGAACCGGGGACCTTTAGATCTTCAGTCTAACGCTCTCCCAACTGAGCTATTTCGGCTGTTGCTTGATTGCTGGCAAATTCCTTATAAGTAGAACCTGAGAATTGTTCCTATCCCAGCTGAGTTCTATCACTTTTGTTTTTCCGTTTGGGTTTTCCGAAGTGGGCGTCGCGTGATGAAGTGCTTTGGTGGGTGGCTCCAGGAATGTGGTCCTAATCTTTTTATGCATATCTATCTCTCCCTTATACAACCGAGGTACAGCTTAGGTCAACTAAATAGTGATTGTCTAATCTTAAAATTTATTTTTTATATGTGAGAAAAAAGGACAGAATTTTTATCAAAACTGTACTTGTAAATAGTTACATTTATTTTTATAAATTCTCTTAATTTTCCAATGTTATTTACTGATTTTATGCTCTTTTTTCTCTCATATAATCTATCTATACATATTGCAGCATCATTAAAAAAGGTTGGGGAGGGTCGCATAATTGCGGAAATTTCACATGTATCTTAAATTGGGTATTTGTGACGCACTGTGCTACTCGGCTGCGGTGTCCGAGTGGTTAAGGAGATGGACTTGAAATCCATTGGGTTCTACCCGCACAGGTTCGAATCCTGTCCGCAGCGAACAACTTTTTTACTTATTTTATTTAAGATATAGTTCATTAAGTTTATTTTTTTTTATAATTTCTTTTACTATTTAAATCGTTGTTGCTCCAAATTCATTTCTGTGATGGATAATCAAAAAGTTTAATTGAATAAAATGCTACAACTTAGTTTTAATGGCAGTAAAATACACACCAGTTAAAAAATTTATATGATTTACACAAGAAATTGTTTAAACAAATAGCTTTACAGCAGGAAATTAATAATAGCAATTTCCTTTATTTGGCAACAATTAAACCCTGCGAACACTCCCCACTTCAA
The DNA here is from genome assembly GCA_035046265.1 of Drosophila bunnanda. Taxonomy (NCBI): domain Eukaryota; kingdom Metazoa; phylum Arthropoda; class Insecta; order Diptera; family Drosophilidae; genus Drosophila; species Drosophila bunnanda. The sequence goes on from JAWNOB010000029.1 coordinate 2,614,344, forward strand.
TTCGTTTTGGTTTCTATGTATTGTTTGTACATCTTTGCTACAAAAATAGTGTGCATTTTGATTTATCTTTAAAACTATGGTTTTATATTTAAAAAGTAACTTAATACAACACGTCTGTATTAGTACAATAGCCTTAAAACTAAAACCCAGCAGCAGACAGCTGCTTACTGCTTGGGCGGTGGTCGGTAGACGCCGACAACGACGGCGTGGTCTCTCTCATAAGGCTCCAGCGTGAGCTGCTCCTGCGGCTTCAGCTTATCCGCCTGCATTTTCTTCACCTCGGCGGCAAAGACAGCTTCAGGCTGCGCCGTCGAGTCAATGCAGGAAGCCTTGATCGAAATGACGAAGTGTCCGCCGTTCTTCAGGAAGTGCTGGGCATTCAACGCCACAATACGTCCCTGATCCGGCTGGGCAACGTCGGCGAAAATCGTGTCCACCATACCGACCAGCATGCGGTACTTGTGGGGATGGCGAGCGTCCTCAATGATAGGTATAATGTTGGTGCGCTTCTTGGCCACGTTGATCAGATCGCGACCGGATCGGTGTGAGAACTCCACGGCATAGACAAGACCTTCGGGTCCCACAACGTCCGACACATGGGAGACTGTCGTTCCGGAAGCACCGCCCAGATACAGGACCTTGGAGCCCGGCGGCATGTGAATCTGCTCAACGCCGCCCAGAATGGCAGCGGCCAGCTTGGATCGGAAGGGATTCCACACACGGTACTCAATCTTCTCGCCATTGGTCTGCAGAGGAAACACAAGTGGGATTAGGAGATGACAGTGGTTCACTTTTTTCAAATATAGTCTCTGGAATAGTGCCTCAGTTGTGCATTAATTCTAAGCAAGCCTTGGAGCACCCGCAACTGCTTCACGTGCACCTGAAGTGCACACAGCCACAGGTGGCCGCCGAGGGTGCTCATGGCCACATAATGCCATGTTCTGTACCCCTGCACAACCTCATCATTAGCGGGGAAACAATGGAGGAAAAGCAGAAACATAAACAAAACAATCAACTAACCTCAACAGAGATGCGCTTCTCGCCGTAGACTTCAGAGCCGGGAACAAAGTTCCTGGTTACCAGGGCATCCTCCTTGCCGCGGGCAATGAACACGCCCTCGTGACGATGCGCTTCAATGGTGACTGTCTTGCCGCCCTTGAAGCCTCCGGCGCCGCCTCCACGACCGCCACCTCCACGTCCTCCGCCGCCACCACGACCGCGTCCGCCACCGCCGCCTCGTCCGCCGAAGCCACCGCCTCCGCGGCCGCCGCCACCACCACGACCGCCGCCGCGACCTCCAAATCCTCCTCGTCCGCCGCGGTCTCCACCACGGTCGCCGCCTCCACGGCCACGGAATCCGCCGCCACCTCCACGATCGCCGCCGCCGCCACGGCCGCGGAACCCACCGCCTCCTCCGCCGCCGCCGCCACCGCGTGGACTAAAACCTGCAAAAAGAAGAGATCACGTCTGAATATTCACCTCACAATAGGTTAAGTTTAGCGCTCAAATCGAGTTTTCAATAACGCGCTTTGATGAAACTTAATAGCTGGTTGTTTTTCGCACCTGGCTTGCCCATATTTAGTTGCTGTACTTGCACTTTTTAATACAACTTTCGCCGAAATGTGATCGGAGCTGTTAAACACGCGGCCAAAATCTCGAAAAGAAAAACACGTGCAGAGCCCCGAGTGACCAGATGCGGGAACTACAGCTTGTACCTAAAATTAGTTAGACACCTTTTCGGATTTTTCCCTTCTCAGCATCTGGTCACACTGTCGATATTGATGGTCTATCGTTAGTATGACCAGCTTAATTGACTGCCTATGGTTACATATGTTCCCGAGTTTTACATCTACATGAGAATTTACCCCAAGGGCGAGAATTCTACCCCATGTATCTGTAAACGCAAGAAAGTTATCTACACCTGTAATATGTAAAATGTTAAGCAGCACAACTTTTGAAAACATCGATAGTGCTAAAAATCGATGTTTCGAAAATGTTATCAAGCCATCGATAGTATCGATAGCGATGTTTTGCTAATAGCAGTGCTGCCAACTTTTGACCAACAAAAAAAGCCTTTTTTTGACGGGAAGAATGACGAAAAGAGCTTAAAAAAATGATTAAAAAATCCAATAAAAAGCTAAAAACAAATGTATAAAACAAGCAAAAAAATGTCAACAAGAATAACAACTTATTAAGTTAATTTATGTTTTTGAAGAAGTTACCTCTTCCTGGACGTAGGTTTACATTTTTCTGTTACACGTCTGCAGATTAGTTGGGGTGAGCGTAACCTAACAGAATTTTCTCTGGGAAAAGCATCGAACTATCGATAAAAACCAGAATTCCCACCTTTCACAATTCCGGCAATTTACAAATTTTTCCCGCTGTTAGCCTTCAAAAAAAGCCAGTTTTGACGGGACAAAAACCAAATTGGCAGCTCTGGCCACCACCGCTGTCTCGCTCTTTCTTTTATTTCCGCCTTTTGCCGAGAAAGTTGAAAAATCATGGGTGAGTTGCGAAAAAGGTTGATTTTTGCGTGAAATAAACAAGCTCACTTGCTAAGCAGTGAACAAATGGAGCTAGCAGTGCGGTTCGGCTGAAGACGTAAGTAAATTGATGCCGAAACGGGCTCAAAGTGGCGGAAATGCAAACAAGTCGGAGACGTCGAAACTCTTGCGGCCAGAAATCGCAGAAAATCGAATTAATCTCCGGGTGTATCAATAAAATATTGTGTTTTAACCAAACAAGCCTTTAATGTACGCCAACTAAAAGTGTTATTTGCGTAGAATTCGCATTTGGGGATATTTACAGCAGTTGGCTCAATTTAACCTCAAAACCGAAGCCGCATAAGCAAGCTGCCATTTGTTTACATTGTGTTGCGCCGTTTAAACAGTGTTTATGGAACTAATGAGCTATCTTGATTTATTACAGGCAAGCCAAGAGGTCTGCGCACTGCCAGGAAGCATGTGAACCATCGCCGCGACCAGCGCTGGGCCGATAAGGACTACAAGAAGGCTCATCTGGGAACCAGATGGAAGGCCAATCCCTTCGGAGGTGCTTCCCACGCCAAGGGAATCGTGCTCGAGAAGGTGTAAGTACAGAGTATCCCCTCAAAGTGCGTCCTCTCCGCAGATCCCACGTCTCGACGCCTCGCAGTATACTTTTGTGTTTTGTTGTGTTTGAAAACTCAAATCACAGGATTATACTGTGAGATGACAAGCGTGCCAGCAACAGCAGCAGTGCATCAAATATAAACGAGCCTTGTTTTATTAGTAGTTCCCCTATGGTGACCAGTTTCTAATCTGCATTCTCTCTGCTTCCACAGGGGCGTTGAGGCCAAACAGCCCAACTCTGCCATCCGCAAGTGCGTGAGGGTGCAGCTGATCAAGAACGGCAAGAAGATCACCGCCTTCGTACCCCGTGACGGTAGCTTGAACTACATTGAGGAGAACGACGAGGTTCTGGTCGCCGGTTTCGGTCGCAAGGGCCACGCCGTCGGTGATATTCCCGGTGTCCGTTTCAAGGTTGTCAAGGTGGCCAACGTCTCTCTGTTGGCTCTCTACAAGGAGAAGAAGGAACGCCCAAGATCTTAGATGACCATGCATCTAATCTTTTTCCAAACAAGCAGAGTTAGGGTTTTACAAAACTAAATAAAAAAGAAAAGAAACAAACGATAAGAATGTTTCAATTAAATGTGATTTTTGTTTAAACCCCGATTTGGTTTTCAACTTGTTGTTTTCTAATGGCAAATGCTTTGTTAAATTGAGCAGATGGGTTTCAAAAGCCAAAGGAGGGGTTTTTAATTATTGTATATACTTCATATTGTTTGAATTAAACCCTTGTTAAGCTTAAATCGTATGGAAATTAAAAATACGTAAAGAAATTAATAACAAATATGCTTTGAAAGTCTGGCAGCACTGGCAGTGTTAAAAAGCGCTGAGCTGCAGATGTCTTGCAGCACTGTTTGCCGCGCTTCTTCAAATTCAAAATCTGCAGTTCGAATTAAATTTTATAAAAACTAAACAACTGTAGTCCGTTCAATTAAAACAAATCCTATTCCGCTAATAACTTCATTGTCAACTATTTCCTTAGCCCCATTGTGCAATGCTGGAACACACCCTCTTAGGGAAGTGCAGCGCAGCAGTGCCTCCATGGCCGTCGTACCTACCGCAGTGGCGGCTGCTTACATAACAGAACGGCAAGAGAGCCTCAGAAAACTGAGACAGCCATCATCAATGCATGAGCCCGGGACCTGGACCAACGTGTGCCGAGCTTCAATCAGCGATAAGGACTCGCAAACTGCACCTCCTACCTGGCGGGGCACTGGGAGAAATCAATGTGGCCAAGATCCGCAGTGGAAACTGGTTCGATGCGAGGGCAGTGGCTGATTTCTTGCAGTGCTGCTGGGAGACCCCCGATCTGCTTATCAATAATTTGTTTTTTTATTCCTTTTGCTGCGTTTAGGCCGAGATGCGCTGGCGATAGCCGCTCAAGTGTCACACGCCCACATTTTTGGAGCACTCGATGGAGCCGAGCGAGCGAGCGAGCGGCTATTTGCACATACGCCACGCCAATAAACTTGTACCCACCACCGAGGCACGCTTTGATCCGATCCCCATACCCAGTTCCCAGTACCCATTCCCATTCGCAATCCTTATCCCAGCCCCGTTCTCGGTCTTTAGTCTTTGGTCTTTCAGTCTTTCGGCCCTCCTCAGTCTTTAGTCTTCAGTCTCCAGTCTTCAGTCTTCCGTCTTCCGTCTTCGGTCTGCGGTCGGCACACGCTTGCGCAGTATCTTTTGGGCTTTTCATTCTTTTGGTCTGACCGATGCTGGAACCTTTTGCCTGACTTTGGCCCCTCCGCACATAAATCCAAGTCCGCATCCACGACTCCGACTTCGACTGCGGCTTCAGTTCGCCGGCGGCAATTATCGCGATGTGATAAACAAATATTTTGCATCTAAGGTAAGAAGCGAAGGCTTTCCCGGCATTCTGGCGCTTAATTATGAACTCCGTTTGGTCGGCGGCCTCCTCCTCCTCCTCCACCTCCGATCTCCGATCTCCGTCCCCTGCGTTCCCCGAAGCTCACAAGTACGAGTATATTAAATGCCCTGCACTGTTACCTGCCAACGTACTTGACTCGTCTTCTGGGAGGTTCGCCGATCTTTTGGGCTTGGCCTGGCTCTTGGCTGCCAGCAGTTGTTGCAATATGCAATTTGGTTGCTTATCTCCCGCTGGATACCAATCGCAGCTTGGCCCATCTCTCGCTGGTGGGTGGAGAGTGAAATAAAAATTAAATATGGCTCTATTTGAATATTCCCAGCTTTTTACAGCCTCACGGGGCGTATGCGTAATGGGGCCAAAGCGTAGGGGAGGGAGAATGATTTTCGGACAGGCAATTGAATTGGCATGGGAAAAGCCATTTGATTTATTGATTTATCCTGACGGCATATTAAGCTCTTATATAGTTAGTTATTAGTTTGCAATTGAAATTTACTTAAGATTAGTTAGCTTTTGTATATAAGTTCAGGGTATTTGTAGGGGTATGTGTTTCATGAAGGTATTGGAAGGTAAACTGCCAAGAAATTAATGAAGCTTTATATGATCCATATATTGATCACATAGATGGATGACTAGGATGACTTCTTATTGGAAATAATAGCGATATAATGTATATATATTATATATATTGCATATATAGATTGGCCATTGTAAATATTACTAAGACTGTTCTTAATCCATAAACCTTCTTTATAGATCAGTTTCGCATACCATTCTGATGATCTTCTTAGCTGATTCTTATATTTTAGGAACCCTTGTTAATTAAAACCTCTCTGCTTAGATTTAAATACATTTTCCCTTCGAATGGCTCAACTGCTGCAACTCTGTGTGCCCCATTTGATCCACATAACACCCTTTCCCAGATGGTTCCGCCGCACACATTACCATACCTCTTGGCGTATATTTGCATACGCTCCGTTGGTCCGTTGGTATGGGTGGAGACCCCCTGCTCGGAGCGTGCTCGTGTGTAGTTGTGGCCCCGGCACTCACACAGTGGCAAGTGGCATGGAGCAGGCCCCAGCGACATTGGGGCCTCCAACCAATTGAAACAAACCAAATGCAAAGTCGTCTCTCCCACAACAAATGAGTCGGGGAACAGGTTTTCCCTGTCCGAAAGTGAGACCCTGCGGCCCGAGAGCACGGGAGAGTGCGAGAGAACGAATATTAAATAAGGCTTGTTTCATTAGATCCAAAGAACCCGCCGCTCTAGCTGCTCGGGGTCTCGGAGTGGTTGCTGCTGCCTGGCCAGCTCTGGCCTGGCTTGGCCTGGGAGCCAAGTCGCCCGGGCCACTTGCTCGTTCCGCTTTGCTGAGCAGCTGCCGCTCTCTGGCCGCTCTGGCCCGAGACTGCGAGTTGCGCGAAAGGTTTCGCTGGTGCTTTTCGCTTTTTGGCCTTATAGATCGCAGATCGGGTCTCGGTCTCCGAGGCTGAGGCACTGGCACGGGCAGAGGCAGAGACACCTCTCAGTTTCAGTTCACAATCTCCGAGCCCCAGGAGAGCGGCGATCAGTTGGCTTGCGGTTCGTCATCAGCGTGGTTCATGCGGCTCCGACTCGGTCTTGGACCCTCGATATCGGGCTTTAGCTGTAGCTCTGGCTTCGCCTCTCCATTGACATCGCCATCTGCGGCTCCCCGGTTGTAATCATAAATATATCTACATACAGCGACTGACTACTGACTGGCCGCCGTGCATAGGCCCAGTTACTTACTTAGTTAGTCTCTTGGCTGCTGGCTGTGCATTTTCGTTTTCCCAAGAGTGTTGTTGCTGCTGTCACAGCGTCCGCTCCCTCGAGCGGTTTGTGCTTGGAGTGTCTTGTGAAATGTCGTCGAGGCCCTTGATTTTAGGCAGTCGATACGCTCATTAGTAGTGGTTTTCCGTCCAGACTCTCGCGGATTGGAGTGTTGGCCAAGAGCTCGGGTCTCTAATTGGGAAATCTAACTAGAATAAGAGTGAAAAATCAAGCTAGGAAACGTTCTGAAATCGATCTACAAAGCTATATAAAAGATATAAAGTTTCTGGGAACTTCGTATTCATTACGCAGATCAATCTTGCATTCAAAAGTGTGTTTTTCCAAAGTGTGTTTCTAAAAAGTGTTTCTTAAGAGCCTGGATTACAATTTAATAAAAAGGCTTTATGCATTTCAAAACCCTTCAAACAAGTGTTTACCTAGAACCATAATTCAACATCAAACCCAGGAGAAAAGTGATTTTCAAAAACTGATATCAAAATATTCAATAAACTAACTCAAATCGAACTGTTTTGAAAGTAAGTTTTGGATGCTACCATCGAATCTTCACCAAGAGTATCGCCCAAACCAAGTGCCAACAAACTTTAACCCGCAAAGCAACAATCGAATCCAAGTGCCAAGTGACCCAACACCCAAAAGTGTGTGTGTTTCAAGGGGTATCAGTAAATCGGTAGAAGAAAAAACCAAGTGAAAACCCCTCTGAAAGAGTGCAAAATAAAAGTATCCACATCATTAGCCGATTGCAAAATCGTAACCGAAAAATGTGGGTTAGGGTCTAGCAGTGGCAACAGTAGCAGCAAAAAAACACCAAAATCTGACAACAAATGGACGCAAATTCACACATGCCGAGTGCATAGATTTATGGTTGGAACTGTAACGGGGCGAAAATGTTGGGACCGGCAAAGGCAAAGGCAAGGCAGTAGTAGCAGCAGTCCACCTGCCCCCACCGACAAAGGGAAAACAGCTAACGGAATAATGCAACATTAAGCAAAATGCTGCTGGCCCTGCTAAAGCAAAGCCCCAAACAACAACAAAAATCTCAACCTGCCACCGACAACTGCAACAGCAACAGCAACTGCAACTGCAACAGCAACAACATCAACATCAGCGTCACCGTTACCACGAACACCGCCGTTGCCGTATAAAAATGGAACCCTCATATGATCACGAACATCCACATCATCTGCTAACAAATTACAAGTAATATTTACATTTTTCCCATGCTAAAATTTTTTTTCCTCGCTGTTTAATTATATCCAAGCGAAGCGAAGATACATATCTTCAAGATAATAACCATAATGAAAAATGGAAAAGCCGTCCGTGTAGTGGTGAAGAAATTCTCTAGATCGTGTGTATGTTCATATATATATATGTGTATATACCGGAGTAAGCCGAGTTAGAGGGTGTATATATAGCCCCTGATGACTGGGGACTTTTCAAGACTTAGTCACTGAGAGAGAGACGAGACACAAACACTGAGATACTCGCGCTGAGATACTTAAGATACTGGCACGACAGCGAGAAACACCGTCGGGGATGCCATAAAAACGGGTGTATATATGGGGGTATATAGGGGGTATATACGGGGGCATGTACTAGTACCTGGTACCTGGGAATTCTGCTTAGATTTTCCTTGGTGTGGCCCCAGTTTCGGTTTTGTTTTTCCAGACCCACAACACACTTGCACTTGTGTTCGTATCCGCTTCTTGCTTCGCAGTGTGTGAGCCCTCCTCCAGCTCTCCCCTCCGAATATGTAAATGGACGGCCGCGAATAACTTAAGAACGTCTCTCGTCTTCGGACGGCGGCTCGAAATTGGTCAAGTGGAAAGTAAACCAAGACTCCGGGCCCGAGTCTCGGGTCTCGGGGGTGGAGAGCCTGGGAACGGGCACAGGGCGAGCGGGCTAGGAGAAAAGCCCCGAAAAGAGGTTTTAATTTCCGTATATATTTCGGCCAGAGGTCAAGCTGTTTTGACCATTAAAAAGATTTAGCCGAACAGATCTAAGCGGCTTGATAGATACGCATGAGGTTTTGATATACGTCTATATATACCTATATACACCCCCATAGTTTATGCCTCTGACTTTCATAGTTTCCGACGGGAAATTCCCGTCTACAAATTGGCTAGGAAATTATGAATGGAAATGTAGCCATGAAATTGAATTAAGTACAGATGGAAAAGCTTTGATAAATCAGTAAAAAGAAATTTAAAAATATAATTCAAGGGATTTCGGGGAATCTCTATAGAGATATTTCAGGCGAAAGCTGTCGCATTTTTCGTCACATTTTTCGAAATCTTCCTGCTAAGCTTGGCTCACAAATCACAAACTCAATTCGGCTCGATCTTTTATGGCTTCCACCATAAATCAAGTCAAGGCTTCAATCTAAATAGTTTTCCACATAAAAATAAAATTCAATGACCAATAAACAAGCGATCTGTATATGTGGATTTCCAATCAAGTTTGGCAATTAATTAAGATTTCATGCTGACTAAGCTGGATGTAGGAAATCTAAAATGGCTTAAATAAATTCTATAATATCCATAGTTCCTGGTAGCTCAATATAGTATGCATAGAGATAAACAGAAGTTCCCCGTTTTGCTCCAAGCAGGAACTAAAACTTGGCATTGACGTAGAAGGAGATTCCAAGCGGCTGTAACTTCTTGGAAGAGCCAGAGATAAATCTTCGCAAATCTTATAAATCGCATGTCGACAGTTTAATTGGTTAATTGTATTGATGAATCTGCGGAGGGTATGTCAGGAAAAGTGCAAAAAAGGTGAAGATTGGAAAGATTTTCAAGAGATTCAGGGAATCTTTTCCACTCAGGGATTTCGGTTTCTTATGAAGCTCTGTAGTACTTGATAGAAGAAATATATAATTTAAAATAAAAGTAACTTAAACTTAAAGGCTTTTAAGGCCTTGCTTGTTGTGAAGTGAATGTATAAATTAATTCAATTAAAATCGAAGTCTCTAATGTGGGATTTTTCTTAGAATTCTTAGAAAAACATTTCCAAGGATCTCTTTGAGAATCTACTCTTAGTTCTTTCTCAACAAGACTAAACTTTACCTTCAGAACCTTCTGTTTTAAGTTCCTCCCCGAACCTCGGATATGTTACGACCAATTAACGATCACAAATTTAAGCATCAGCCATCTAAACGTTTCAAGTTAATTAATTTTAATAACCCCAATTAGTGGTTTTCCAGATATTCAAATCTGTCGGCACCCTATAACCCCATTATAACCCCATTAAAAAATCAGGACTGCCTGGCGACTGCTGAAAATGTGGCGAAACTCCCCCCAGGGGCCATTATCGAAAACCTCGGGTCCGGTTGCCTGCCATTTAAATTTGTACTCGTATTTTAGTTCGAAATCAAGCAACTAGCTAAGTACAGAGATCCTCCACATGCAATTACTCTAGTTACTGATGGTACGCGCATGTACGAGCCAGTACTGCCTCCATTTCCATGCAATCCATATAATTTAGGGCCCGGACCCCGGTCCCCGATCCCCGATCCCCGGTCTCGGATCCCTCTCCACCTGCGAGGGAGTCGTCGTTTGGTCTATGTGTATGTGCGTGCTAAAATCCATTAAGTTTTTGTATCTTTTTTATGCTCTTAAAATCGCTTGTGTGAGAACTGGGTCTTCGCCGTTTCTTCTCGCCGGAAAATGGAGGCGGATGGCGATGCCAGAGGAGTCCGGGTGGAGGCCGGGCGACGACAGGCCGCAATAAACCTCATTAGCCGAACGAATCCGAAGTCAGCTCTTCTGGCTCGGCCCTCGAAGAGTGATGGTGATGATGGCGACGATGATGATGATGCTTCGCTTGCTTCATTAGTTTAATTATGTACCCTCGGTATATACATATAACCAGTATATATACCATATATGTTGGTGCTACCTTACCAACACGCAGAGAAGACCAATACACCTAGAAAAACATTAGTATGCTTTTTAGGAACTCGTTTTGGAATCAAGGCATTTGTCAACAGGTTCATGTTAATTGTCACATGTGTTTATTTTAAAATTAATATCGATTTGAAAAGATATAAAGTATTAATATATATAAAAAGTTTAAGTTTTGTGTATCTATGTATTTGGTTAAGAGGAGATTAAGTATCTGAAAGATACAATCGGTTCTTCAAGTCCAGTGAGCTTAACATACAGGGAAATGTCAAAAATGGCATAATCAAAATAAATTATTATTTAATTTAATTTATATTGGACTTAATTTTCTTTGAAACATAGCTATTAAACTTGATGTATCTTGAATTAAAGAAAACCTTTTTAACATTCAAAGAAGCTACTTGGCTTCAATGAATTAAAACTAAACATCATAAACAAGATAAAGGCTAATTAAATTCATATAATTGCTTATAAAATATGTAAATGTTATCCATTTATTTAACGCTTAATTAAATGATGAATCTTCGCTTCATGCCGGAAATGAAATCTACGTAGGATCTTTGCATGTCGCCATCTTGTGTATTTCAATCTCTAAGAACCTTTTTGACATATCCCTCACGTTGTTTCCCAAGATACATAGCATGCATAATTATCCCCAGTGTACACCTTCTCCTCCTCCATTGTGCGTGTCGCTTCGATCTCATTCGCCCAGGTAGCCCGTCCGTTCACGTTCACGTTCGCGTTCGCGTTCATTAAAGCTAAGATGGCGGCTCTGCTGGCCCGGATGCTGGGCTGTTTATGCTTATTGGTCAGGCGGCATCTACATACAGGCTGGCAGCCATATGTACCTGGCGGCATGCATATGTATGCGTACATGGCCGATGCGATGCGATCCGATCGGCCGTCGACAACCGTGGGCCTGCGTCGCTAAGTTATTCAAGTACATCACACCTGGCCTGCCGCCGCAGAGATGCAGCCTCGACTGCTGCAACTGGAACTGGCCCAGGTCGTGCCGTCGAGTTGCTCGCTGGGCCAAACTCGTTTTCCGGCCTCTTGTAAGCCTCTGAGATGTTTGTTTTTGCTGTCGTTCGGGTTGGGGCGCCTGCAGCCACACAGCAGGCAGCCAATAGACTGCAAATGGAGCAAATGGAGAGCCGCCGCCGAAGATGCCTCTTGGCTGGCCACACCCACCTCTGGTCCCCTCGCCTCGTCCTCTTGGCAGGCCGAAAACCAAAATGGCTTTTATTACCTTGCGCCGCACCGCTTGGCCAGGCTGAAGCCGAAGATGAAGCTGACTTGGCCCAATGCCATCGCTCCCCGTCGAGGCGCCAAATGATTTGCCATTCTAAACAGGCTGGCGGGCTGGCAGCAGGTTTCGCTCTGGACCAGAACTTCTGGTTGAGGCTTCGGAGGCGCTAAGCTGGAGTCCGATCCGTGCACTCTAATTAGTTTTAAGTGCAGCCCTGTGTCAGTTTCTATATGAATTACAAATCAAGGTTGCTAATTAGCATATCTCACGGGGGAAGCTTTCTAATATATGAGAGTGTAAGCATTTGATAGAGGAGAGTTGTAAGCAAAGGGGTTTTTAAAACTTCGCAGAACTTGGATAATTGTATAGTTAAGAAGTTGTATTTTAATGGGCAAATGTTGCAAATTATTTAATAATAATTTAATAATATTTGTGGTAATCTAGCTTTCAATAAACTATTTAGCTGATATATTCTACTATTTAGTCTTAATATTGCTGAGAAGCAAGCATTAAGCATTAAGCATTAGCTTATTTTGTCTAAATTATGTGCTGCCCTTTTTATTGTGATTATTAGTTATCTTTAACGAGAATATAAATAGCAGAAATAATATAAAATGTTATTAGAAAACAAGAAAGGAGGCTAACTTTGGAAAACCCAAGTTCCTATACCCTGCCAGTGAAAAAAGATCACAACTCAGCCAAAAATGCATCTTTTTTCAATCGGAAAGCTGTAATGTGCTAGTTTTTGCTAGGTTAATAAATCTGCATACTCCATTTAAAATGTAATTTTTTGCCAATTTTTGGAAATTTTAATGATGTAACCCCTTTCCTTATTTTCAAAAAATCGATCAAAATTTTGTTTCTCCATTAGATAGCTAGATCGATTCGGCTTTTGATGCTGATCAAGAATATATATGATTTATGGGGTCGGAAATGATTCCTTCACTTTGATTTGAGCTTCTGACTGAAATTATAATACCCTGTAAGGGTATTAAAACACGGACTATTTTTACGATAAATCAAAATTTCAAAACCTCATAACTAAGCCAAAAAAGCATTAATTTTAATTCGGAAAGCTTTTCTATGCTAGTTTTTGCTAGGTTAACAAATCTGCATACTCCATTTAAAATGTAATTTTTTGCCAATTTTTAACAATTTTAATGATGTAACCCCTTTCCTTTTTTTCAAAAAATCGATCAAAATTTTGTTTCTCCATTATATGGCTAGATCGATTCCTCTTTTGATGCTGATCAAGAATATATATGCTTTATAGGGTCGGAAATGATTCCTTCACTTTGATTTAGGCTTCTGACTAAGAGTATAATACCATTTTTTGAATCTATATTTACCCATATTCTTATATATAATTTTTTTCTAAAATTCCAAATTTAAAATACTCATAACTAAACCAAAAAATCATTAATTTCAATTCCGAAAGCAGGCCTATGTTAGTTTTTATTAGGTTAATTATTTTGACAAATTAATCAGTAATAAATCCCACTTAATATTTTCATCTAATGTAATGCATTTTCTTCAAGTCTCTGGGAAAGTCTCCTCTTCGAGTCACGTGTAAAGCCTTCTTCGCTTGCCAAATCCATCGAAGTATAGCCAGAAACACCAGCTAACCATTGTCCCAATGGCATGCCGGGGCCACCGCGATTGTTTGGAAGCCGGGAGACAAATCTGCCCAATCGTTGTCACATACCTGTCCAACTGTAACTCGGAGAATCCCCTAACCGCCAGACCATTCCACCAAATAGTCAACCGAGGCTAGACAATGGTATTGACAGCTCACCGCAGCGGTTGGATCTGTCTTAATTACTGTCCTATTTGCTGGAATGTCAGCTTGTCAGGCCAAAGTTATGCGGCCCCCAAAACGCTTTCTAAAATTAGCCAGGAATATGGAAAATATAGTATAGATTGGGGGGAAGGGGTTCTCTTTATTACCCAACTTCTACCTCTGACAATTGCCTCCGAAATGGGGAATGGGGATCAGATCGGGTTCGGTTTCGAGAACCAACTTAAAAGGCTGTCTTCAGCAGCGCGGCAGAGCGTCACATGAATCACAATATGCTAAAGCGCCTGACACTCTCCAGATCAATGCGGCGGCTCCTGAATGAAGCCGGAGTCGAAGCTGCTGCAGCCTCAGAGCTCCGGGGCTTGTTAAAAGGGAGGAGTTGCCTACTTTTGTGGCAGCCACAGGAGGGAGTAGCTCGGCTTCTTACCCTTTCCACCTTTTCTCGCTGGACCCTCTGTGGCAGCCACCACCAGAGAAGTCGCTGTGCTCGTAAACAAAACGTTCCACGGTCCCCAAGTCGGCGGCGGACATCGAGTACTCTTGGACAGGGGGACACCAAATCGGAGGACGAGGACTGGGGACAGGCAGTAACAGCGGCTGGCTGGCCGCAATGTGGAATATGTGGCATTTTGCAAAGATGTTGACATTTTGCGCGCATAAAAATGCCAACTTACCGGCCACTGTATGTGTCCTATTTTAAAATCAGGGCCATGGCTAAGCAGTCCACAGCCAAAGCCAAAAGCCAGAGCTAAAGTCTCATCCGATGTTGAAGCTAAGACTGGAGCTGGCTAAGCCGTATCTGCAGGAGCAGCGCGGAGCTTGGATCGTGAGCGCGCTTAGGATAAAGCCAGACCGACTGCGACCAGACAGCCGACAGTTGGGACAGGTTGGACAGCGGCCTACGGACGGACGGACGGACGGACAGACCAACTCGGGACGGTATAATTCTGTGTACCCCTTTTTGGCCAGGCGAAGTATTTAGCAGCGGCAGCCGCAACCGAATATCAAAAACGTAACGACGTCACCGAAAACCCTCAATAAATTATCAAGACTTCAGCCGGGGCTGCCGGGCTCCAGCCGTTGCCTGGTTATGGAGGAAGGGAGCGAAGGAGTAGGAGGAGCTGGTAACCAAGTTCGCTAAGGGTACTGGGTACTGGGCCAACTAAAATTTGCAACTTTGGCGGCATTGTCAAGGAAGAAAGTCGCCGGAACTAGAGCGCCTAGCTCTAGACAGAGCTGGGTCTGGAAGGTGGGGGAGGAGGCAAAGACACTAGGAGCTGGCTTTTCTTATAGGAAAAATATTCAAAGTCATGGAGTCAAAAGGCTATAGAATTAGAGGAGAATAGGAGTCAGGAGCAGCAGTAAGCTTGGGACTAGAAGCTGGGGTATTTGAACACAATGGACCACGCGTCCAGACACTTAAGTATAGAAAGCTTGGTGCTTCAGAAATTAAAGACTCTAGAAGACTATAATCTAGAGTCTTTAATTTCTGAACTCCTTGAAGCTTCCTAATATCTTAGAGACCTAAGATCCTAGAGTTAGTGTCTTCTAGTCCTTCCATATAGTCCCCATAGTCTTAAAGCCATTAGAGTCTGCCAGCCTCTCTTCAGCAGACTCTTAGAAGTCAGGAGTGAGCCAGAGAATTAGAACTTGGTTCAGACTAGTGGAGAGTCCAGTTTCAAGCTCGACAAACAATTAGGCCCAGGTTGCCAGGGCAGACTTAAGGTAGGCAAAACGAGGAACACAATAGACCAAAAGTGTAGTGGGCAGCAATAAATTCAAACGGTATCCAGAGCGAAAGGAGACGGCGGTCCAGAGCAGCAGCAGCAGGAGCTGCGGCGGCAACCGAATCCCCAAAGGATCGCAGCCGGGATCTCGGCTATCCACTAGCGGGAGCTTTGGCAATATTTAAACTTGTCCATGCCCCATGCTCCGTGCTCCCAATGCTGCCTGAATTCTTGGAAGGCGAATTACTTTGAAATGTGTCGATATGTCGCAAGTTTTAAAAGTTATGCATAAAGGACCGGCAAAGGCAAGGCAAGCCAGACTGCTCGTTCTCATTCTCAGTCTCGAGTCTCCTTCGCGAATCGCGGCCTGGGTCTGATCTGGCTATGGCTCTGACTCTGGTTGGGGCTCTGCCTCTGGACTGCCCCTGGCTGGGAGGGTATGGGTTGGGGGATCGGGCTCCATTCCAGCTTCTGCTCCAGCTTCTTTGCTTACTCCGCCGACTCCGACTGCGACTGGGACGACTCCGCGACGGTGGCTTGTCGGAGTTGGGGCGGCCTCCTTTGATAATACAATAGCTGCACGCGCCCAATTTACATTTATGTCCGCTGACATTAAGGAGCGCACCGATGCAGGCAGCCGGCCCAGGGAGCTATCCGTTCCGATCCGTTCCGATCCAGGCCGGGAGATCCAGTTTGTGTCTCTCTGGTGTCTGATAAATGCAAAGCTCTGCTCCTCTGCTCCTCCCTTTGCCAGAAGCCCCGACCCATGTGCGTGACGGCAACGCGAAAATTGTCAACGTATTTAGCAGCCCTTTTAAATATCATTATAAAGAAACATTGCGACGGCGGCGGTGCATTTTTGCCGGCGGTACGTAATTCCCAGCAGTAGCCCCTTGGGAGAGCGATTAACAACGATCATGAATGTGATACGGGGCGGGGACTGGGATTGGGATTTGGAGCTGGAACTGGATCTGGGACAGGGGTATAGCTCCATCTTTGTTGGGTGCCATAGATGCCATCTTGAGAGGAGCCACTTAACTTAATAAGTAATTCGTAATTAGTAATGGGTAATTACTTGTGAGATTTTTTAAGCTTTCCGCTTTATATTTTCAAAAATTTTCAATCAGCTTTCTTTGAAAATAAAACCACAGTCAGTTTAAATAACAATCCATTACTGAAATTTGTATACCCTAGCAGGGTATTATAGTTTCGGCCAGAAGATTAAAACGCACTTAAGGAGGCATTTCCGAACCTATAAATCATATATATTCTTGATCAGCGTCAAAAGCCAAATCGATCTAGCCATGCCTGGTTGTAAAAAAAAATTTTGAAATTTTTTCCATTTTTTCAAAATTTGATAAGGGGTTACATCATTCAATTTTTCGAAAATTGGCAAAAAATCCAATTTTTTTAAATTTTAAATTAGGTATGCAGTTTTGTTAACCTAATAAAAACTAGCATAGGAAAGCTTTCCGAATGGAAATTAATTGATTTTTGGCTTAGTTATGAAATTTTGAAAGCTGTCATTTTGCCATAAAAAAAGAGTATAAAAACATATTGGTCTAAAGTCGCCATAATTGTCATTTTTTTGATTTCCTTGATGAAGGAGCCATTTCCGACCCCATAAATCATATATATTCTTGATCAGAATCAACGGGCGAGTCGATCTAGCCATGTCCGGTCAAAATATAAATTTTGACAAATTTTTCGAAATTTGAAAATTTGATAAGGGGTTACATCATTAAAATTGTCAAAAATTGATAAAAATTTTAATTTTTTTAAATGTTTAATCAAGTACGCAGATTTGATAACCTAATAAAAACTAGCATAGGACAGCTTTCCGAATTAAAATTAATGCTTTTTTGGCTTAGTTACGAGGTTTTTAAACTTTGATTTGTCGAAAAAAATCATTAAATCGAAATCTCAACAAAAAAAATAAAATAATATCTAGGAAGCAGTAAAAAATAATATAAAATAAGATAGATAATAGATAAGTAAGTAAACCTAACCACCTTCTTCTGGCTTATTCCAGCTCAAAGAAGTATCCGCATGTGTCCAGAACACCGGAATATAGCCACTCGACGGGCAGTGATTATCCAGATCACGGCGGCTACCTCACCACGGATGGCCGGCTGATGCACGAGACGACCAGCGATGCTGGGATCTACCATGTGCGCCAAGGCAGCGAGCACTCCTCGCCCAGCCTCCACTCCCCAGCCATACAGAGCGCCGGCTACGAGAACGAGCACTCCCTCAACGAGGCGGTGCTGGCGGCGCACAGCCACAGCCACGGCCACTCGCCCATGCCGATGGTGTCCAGTGCCTATGTGACCGGAGGCACTGCATCAGGTGCCCTGATCAACAGCAACATTCCCCTATTGAGCGGCAGCGGAGGCGGCGGTAATTCGGTCTTGAATAAATTTCTATCGCATCCGCATGCTGGCATGGTGGGCCAAGGAGGTGGAGGAGGCGGCGGAGGATCTGGGCCGATGGAGGACTGCGCCTCACACTCGCCCATCGAGCCATCGTCCATGTGGAGCTACGACTACAAGGGCGACCTGTGTGCCCCCAATTGTGGCTACCTGGAGCGGCACAAGCCGCTGCCCACGGACCTCAAGTACCGACCCGGCGGAACCCAGTCAAAAAGTGCCAAAGAATCGCGCATCCGGCGGCCGATGAACGCATTCATGGTCTGGGCCAAGATCGAGCGCAAGAAGCTGGCCGACGAGAATCCCGACCTGCATAATGCCGATCTCAGCAAGATGTTGGGTGAGTTGGGGTCTTTTGGGATTATAATAAGGGATATATATGTATATCTTTACCTATCTCTATCCTCCGTCTCTTCTCTCCGTCCCGTCTCTCAGGAAAGAAATGGCGCTCCCTGACACCTCAAGATCGAAGACCCTATGTGGAGGAGGCCGAGCGCCTGCGGGTGATTCACATGACGGAGCACCCCAACTACAAGTACCGACCCCGGCGGCGCAAGCAGTCCAAGCTGCGGGCCATGCAGCCGGGCGGCAAGGATCAGGGCGAAAGTTCACCCAATCCCACGGGCAGTGCTGTCTCCAAGGCAAACCCAAAGCTGGCCACGCCTCCCCTGGCCACTGGATCCTCTAGCTACACAACGCCCACCACCGACGAAAGCACCTGCAATTCCACGAACCAGAATCTGAACCAGAGCCAGGTCACACCCGGTGGCGGCGGCCTCTATGAGCAGCCACTGAAGCCAACATACTCTCCCAGTTCCGTGGACTGTTACAGTAATGCGGACAGCTCGGAGCAGATCGAATCGCTGGCCGCCAATTGTGCTCCTTCGCCGACGGGTGGCGGCGGCGGCGGCGGGAGCTACGATAGCTCCCTGCTGCTCAAGAAGCTAACGAAGGCATCGAGTGGCCGCGCGACCAAGTCCCGCCAGGATAATAAGCTCAGCAAGGCCGAGGACAAGGGTAAGGTGCTGACGCAGCAGCAGGCCCATCAGCAAGGAGTCTATGCGGCCACCTCTTATCCACTGGCCCCCACATCCGTGGCCGTGGTGGCTGCCCGGGGCATGTACGTGACCTGCAATAACCGGGGTCTCCTCGACCATGGCCACTCCGTGAAGGGGACCTTTTACCCGCCTGTCTCCGTGTCCGAGGACGAGGGCAGCTCCTCGATGAGAAGCAGTGTGAGTGTCTTGCAGCAACACTGCAATCTGGCGGCGGTAACGTCCTCCAGCTCCTCTGGACCCATACCGGCCAGCGAAATGAGCAGCTACACGGTCTCAATGGCAGATAATTGCGGGAATCTCCGGCTCAGCATGAACGAGCTGTCCGCTCAGGAGTATCTGCCCAGCGCCAGTGCCTACGGAATTCAGTACGAAGACTTCCTGCGCTATCAATCCAACGATTTGGATTACTCCACCTCCTCCTCGGCGGCATTGGAGCACAAGGATCCCTCGCCGGAGGTAGCAGGTGGCGTCCAGAAGTGCCTCAAGTATCCGGATACGAATCAGAACTACGATGACTACGAGGCGGAGGCCTACAGCAACGCCATGCTGCCGGCAACAGCGGCCAGCTACTACACCCAGCTACCCTATGCGCCCACCTCGCTGGCCGCCTTCCCCCTGCAGCTGGCGGTGCCCTTCCAGCAGGCCACCACTGGCGGCTACGGTGGGCAGCCCATGCAGAGCAGTTACCTGCATTACGGCAACTATGGGGGCTACGAGAGCATGCCGCAGACTCAGTCCCAGCAACAACAGCAGCAGCAGCAGCAGCAGCAGCAACATCAGCAGCAGCAGCAGCAATCTTCGCACTCTGCTCCTCCTGCTTTGACGGCTCCTCCTGCCCAGACTGTGACCTCCAATTCTGCATCAGCAGCGGCGGCATCTGCGGCCATGCAGCAGCATCATCATCATCACTTTGGCCCCGGACCCGGCATGGTGGGCGTAGGTGTCGGAGTGGGTGTAGGAGAGATGCTCTTCGAGCAGCAGCAACGCAAGGACGATGAGATTAGCAACATTCTGGCTGGAGTGCGGAAGACCTGCTACAGCAACTGACTCGGATGCGAAGACATTTGTAATTTTGGTAATTAGTTTAGAGAGAGAACTTAGAGAGCGTGGTTATAGGTAGTCCTAAGCCTTCTTCCAGTCCCCCCAAGACCCTTTGTATTGTAAAATGTTTTAGAAATTTATAAAAAAAGAAAGATATAAACAAACAAATAAAGTAAAGTCTAAGAAAGTAATCGAATCGAAAGTGTCTCTGGTGTGGAACGCATCTCCCAGTGACAGTCCCGGGGTGGAACGCGGGTCCAGGCCGTGACCATATGACACAGCCACCCGATATATACACGACGACGGGAGTCTGCGCACTGCCCAGGTTCCATCAGGTTGTGTGTGAAGTGCAAAGATTTTTCTTTTCTCATTCGAACACACGGCCAAAAGATTCTTCCCACGTTACATAAATTTTCGCACAGACTTTTCCCCAAAAATAACAATTTCCTGGTTACCAGTAACTCGCACTGGCTGCTCCAGCTGCTCCAACTGTTGTTCGTGACTGGATTTCGAAAAAACCTGTGAGCGCAGGATGTGCAAGTATCCGAGAAACGCATGAAACGCACACGCTGGGCGCCAAGACGAAGAGTTATCATCCATTCCACCAAACGAAATCTGAGTCAAAATTCCAGTTTTATTTTCTAGATCTCTAGATCTGCGGCCGTAATTTGAGCAAACCGGAAACGGAAGCTGCAGCGAGTCCTGAAATTGTCACTGCAACAAAATTCTGGCCATCGACAAAATCGATAAGCCTCAGCCTCAGCACATTCGAGCCAAGCGTCGCACGACTTCTTGACACCACCACCGCTTGCGGCCGCCGCCATCCGAATCCACCACCTTGAACACCACCTAACCATACCACCGTCATCGCCATCGCCATCGACATCGACATCCCACCATCATCAGCAGCGCCGTTCGTAGCCAGCATCCAAAATGTCATTCATAGCCAAATTGAAGGCCACGCCATTGCCGCCCCTGAGAAACATACTGAACGTGGCCGTGCAAACGGCCCGACAGACAATTCCAGAGCGCAAGGACTACGAGCAGCCGCCGGGCAGCACACAGCAGCATCAGCAGCACCATCAGCAGCATCCCCACCAGCCACAGCCCTCTGGCATGGAGGAGAACACAGAGATGAGCTCGAACCCCTTTCGGAATGCTGGCAACTGGACGGAGAACGATGGCGAGGGCGATGGCGAGTACAAGGGCGAGTACCAGAGCACATCCTTCAATGAGTACGACGGCAGGTATCAGCAAACGGACGGCTTCAGGTGGGTGTAACCCTCAGAGAACCCCCAGCTTTCCCCAACTAACCTTGAATCCTTTACACCCAGGCAAGGCAGCATTGCCTCGGAGGGCAGTTCCTTCGTCTGCGAGGGAGAAGGTGGCGGCGGCTGCAAGATTGACGAATTCCAGGCGGCCTGGAATGTGACCAATGCGATCCAGGGCATGTTCATTGTGTCGCTGCCCTTTGCCGTGCTCCATGGAGGCTACTGGGCCATCGTGGCCATGGTGGGCATTGCGCACATCTGCTGCTACACGGGAAAGGTGCTGGTGCAGTGCCTGTACGAGCCGGATCCCACCACGGGGCAGATGGTGCGAGTGCGGGACAGCTACGTGGCCATTGCCAAGGTATGTTTTGGACCCAAGTTGGGCGCTCGGGCCGTGAGTATCGCCCAGTTGATCGAGCTTCTGATGACGTGCATCCTGTACGTGGTGGTGTGCGGCGACCTGCTGGCCGGAACCTATCCGCAGGGTTCGTTTGATTCGCGCTCCTGGATGCTGTTCATCGGCATCTTCCTGCTGCCCATGGGCTTCCTGAAGTCCCTGAAAATGGTCTCGACCCTGTCGTTCTGGTGCACCATGTCCCACATCGTGATAAACGCCGTGATCCTGGGCTATTGCCTGCTGCAGATCGGAGACTGGGGCTGGTCCAAGGTGCGCTTCAGCATCGATATGGAGAACTTTCCCATTTCCCTCGGCGTGATCGTGTTCTCGTACACCTCCCAGATCTTCCTGCCCACGCTCGAGGGAAACATGATCGACCGCTCCAAGTTCAACTGGATGCTGGACTGGTCCCACATCGCGGCCGCCGTGTTCAAGGCCGGCTTCGGCTACATATGCTTCCTGACCTTCCAGAACGACACCCAACAGGTGATCACCAACAACCTGCACTCGCAGGGCTTCAAGGGGATGGTGAACTTCTTCCTGGTGATCAAGGCCATCCTTAGCTATCCATTGCCCTACTATGCCGCATGCGAGCTGCTCGAGCGTAACTTCTTCCGGGGTCCGCCGAAGACCCGGTTTCCCACCATCTGGAATCTGGACGGGGAGCTGAAGGTGTGGGGCCTGGGCTTCCGCGTGGGCGTAATTGTGTCCACCATCCTAATGGCCATCTTCATACCACACTTCTCCATTCTGATGGGCTTCATCGGGAGCTTCACGGGCACCATGCTCAGCTTTATCTGGCCGTGCTATTTCCACATCAAGATCAAGGGCCACCTGCTCGACCAGAAGGAAATAGCCAAAGACTACCTCATCATTGGGCTCGGCGTGCTCTTCGGCGTCATTGGAATCTATGATTCGGGTAATGCCCTGATAAACGCATTCGAAATAGGTCTTCCCTTCTAAGTCCTGAATTTTCTTTGTGGTTCTTTGCTCTCCTCGGACCTGGCAAGTCTTCCAGGTGCTTTGGCATCATTTGGTCAGGTTTGAAAGAGTGAGGATTCAGTTATATATATATACCATACAAGCGAAAGAATATCGAAATCGAAAACAATAATGTTTAGTCCGTAAGAAAAACGCAACGCAAGTCTTCCAAACAAGCGAAAAAATGTCTTCCAAACATAAATAATAATAATAATAATTACTATTTATGACGATATATAAAGTAAGCTAAGTATACACAGAAGAGAATATTTATTGTATTAACATGCATTATATAAGATATAGAGAAATTGAACAGAGACAAAAGGAAAACCATAAGCTGCAATGTACACCATTATACAAAATACGAAATACAAATCGAATGTACTCGTGCTCGTATGTTATAGATAGAACCCATTGTTTATATATACTTATTATAGTCGAATGGATTTTTTTAACGTTTAAATATACAGTTACCTATACATACTAGCCCTTAAAACGACACTAGCATCTTTTAAACTCTCAATAAAAACGTCATCTCCAGTTGATCCCAATAACACAAAGTCCGCCGAAATTCGAAAAATATTATTTTTATCTTTATTGTTAATCGTCTTTCTCGGATTGGTTTGTATAATAATCGCATAGAAAACATATGTAAAGTATATTGTCATGGAAGCTTAGGCATCTAGTGTTATTATGGGATATGTATGTCTTGTGGGTTAGTGAGGCAAAGGGATAAGCTCGGCTTTCGTGTTAGTTCGAGGTCTTGAAGAACTTGTGTTCTTGAGTACTCCTGGTATGCTGGAATGCACCTTTGTTTATCTTATGCACCGCACAGGTGGTGCTCGGGGCAGTTATGTATTCGCTCTTGTAGAGACTGGAGCCGGTGAACTTGTCGTTGCCCAGGCTAATCGAGGACTGATTGCCGCGACGGGTGGTGGTGACCATGCGCTCGGTGTGGCCATGATGGCTGTAGGAGGGGAAATCGATGCCGCCGCTGGAGCTGGACACATGCTGGCTTCCCCGATGACGCGTCGTATGGGAGTGTGTAGATTGAGATGGAAAATCGATGCCACCCCCGCCCGAGACATGGGTGCGTGTCACAGTTGTTCCGGTGACTCCTCCTCCTCCACCGCCACCACCAGAAATTATTCGGGACATCGAGGACGACGATGATGA
The DNA here is from genome assembly GCA_035046265.1 of Drosophila bunnanda. NCBI lineage: Eukaryota > Metazoa > Arthropoda > Insecta > Diptera > Drosophilidae > Drosophila > Drosophila bunnanda. Next base: position 2,638,175 of record JAWNOB010000029.1, read on the forward strand.
GTTCTTGACGTTCTCCTTGTGCACATTACAGGTCCGGCGCTCGCTTGAGAAGCTGGTATTCAGCTCGGAGTCCCGATTCTGGCGGTGAATGCTGCTGTAGCTCTGACGCTGCTCCCCGCCATGGGGGGCACTGCTAGAGGGTTGCTCGTGCAGATTCAGAATACTCTTTCGCATCATCTTCCCGTTCGAGGTGAGGCTGCCGTTGGCTGTGTTCGAATCACTGGTGACATTCTTTCGGTGAAATATCGTATTCGAGACGTCGGCCTCCGAGGAGAACTCGCTCTTGCGGTGATGGAAGTGCTTGGAACTGGTCATGTTGGAGGCGGAGCTACCGGTGACAATGTTGTGGCTGGAATTCCTGTTGCCACCGGAAACCACTCGGGATGTTGAGTCGTCGGTGACTCGACTTGTCGCATCGCCACCGATGATATTACTGGAGGCATTTCTTCCGGTAACCACACGGGATGTGGATGTACTTTCCCCAGTTATGTTGCTGGAGACGTTTTTGCCGGTTACTACGCGTGTAGTTGAGTTCTCCGTCACGTTGCTGGTCACATTTCTACCCGAAACAATGCGATTGGATGAAGAGTCCCCAGTTACAGTCGCTCCTGTCACCACTCGTGAGGTAGTAGTATCGCCGCCTGTGATATGCCTGGTGACATTTCCCTGATTCGTTTCGATGGCTCTGGTGGATAGATCAGTTTGGACTAGGTTGTGGTTTCTCTGCATCGACGTGGTTTCCTTGTGAATGTTTTGGGTGTTCTCAATGTTTGTCGTAGTAGTATTCTTGGCCACATTCTCGATCACATTGATCTTCGCTGGCCTCTTGACATATTCGGTTTCGGGTTCCTTCTTGTGGCGGCCACCAATCACAGTGGTTACCTTTTTCGTGGACACTACAATGAGTCCGTCCACAGGGTTTTGACTGTTGGAATCGACTTGCTTAACTGCGTCCTTGCCGGATACGAAGTTCATCTGGTTGGTGGTCTTCAGAATTGCCGTATCGCTGCCCAAACTTATGGATGAACTGTTGTGCTTGTATTTTTCAGTGCGTTGAACCTTATCCACGGTTGTCTTGTTAACCGTCGTTTTGTAATCATCCTTTCTGGTAACTGTCATCGAGCCTTCCATCTTTAAGTTATCCACAGGTCGCTTGGGCGTTTCCCGTTTAATTGTCTCAGTAAGTGTCTTGCTATCGGTCTCGCTTCGGTCGGTTCTCTTATAGAATTCTCCCTCCGGCTTCAGGTTGTCCTTGGGTTTCTTTTGTACGGGTCGCTCCGCTGGCGTAAAGGCTGTCTTATCGGGTGTGTAGAATTTGCCTTCCACTTTTAGGTTGTCGCTTGGCTTCACCTGTTCGGGTCGCTTGACATGGTGGTACTCCTCCTTCTGGGTGAATGTCATTTCACCCTCACTTCTCAGATTGTCTTTGCGAATTACAGTCTTTACCCTGTCTGCCGGCCTGAAGCCTTCCTTGTCGGGAATGTGCATCTTACCCTCGGGTTTTAAATTGTCGACGTGCCTCTTTTGCTCGGGGCGAGATCCAGGCTCATATTTTGGCTTTTCAGGTGTGTACATAACGCCTTCAGGTTTCAGATTGTCTTCAGGCTTTACTGGACTTGGTCTTACAACATGCTTGTATTCGGTTTTTTCCGTGAAAGTCATTTCGCCTTCAGTGCGGAGATTATCCTTGTGAACAACTCGGGTCACCTTGTCAGCCGGCCTATACTTGGCCTTATCTGGGATATCCATGTCACCCTCTGGTTTCAAGTTGTCCCGAGGTTTTTTCTGCTTGGGTCTCTCACCCGGCTGGAAGCCCTTTTTCTCTTGAACATAGAATTCTCCCTCCACCTTCAGGTTGTCCTTATGCCTTACAACGGTTACTCGCTCTCCAGGTCGATATTCCTGCTTTTCGGGACTAAAGAATTCACCCTCGGGCTTTAAGTTATCAGTTGGCTTCACTTGCTCAGGTCTGACAACATATTGATACTCCTTCTTTTCCACAAAGGTCATTTCGCCTTCAGTGCGTAAGTTGTCCTTTTGAATAATCTTTTTAGTTTTGTCCGCTGGCTTATAGACTTGCTTCTCAGGTTTAACAAATTCTCCTTCAGGCTTTAGATTATCCACTGGTTTCTTCGCCACCGGCCGGTCCCCTGGCTTATAGCCTGGCTTCTCTGGTGTATAAAAGTCGCCTTCAGGTTTTAAATTATCATCATGACGAACTTGGGATGGGCGCTCGCCAGGCCTATATGGTTGCTTTTCTGGGCTGTAAAACTCTCCTTCCGGTTTCAAGTTGTCATGTGGCTTCTTCTGCACAGGTCTCTCGGCAGGCCGGAATCCCGGCTTTTCAGGCGCATAAAACTCTCCCTCTGATCGAAGATTATCCTCTGGTCTTACTTGAGAAGGTCTTTCTCCCGGCTTGTACTTCGGCTTCTCGGGGCTATAGAACTGTCCTTCGGGTTTCAGATTGTCAGTCGGCTTTACTTGATCGGGACGCACAACATATTGATACTCTTCCCTTTCAACAAATGTCATTTCACCTTCAGTGCGAAGGTTATCCTTTCTGATGATCTTCTCAGTCTTCTCAGCAGGTCTGTAGATTTGCTTCTCAGGCTTCACAAAATCTCCTTCCGGTTTCAGATTGTCTTCTGGTTTCTTTTGGACTGGCCTCTCAGCAGGACGGAATCCAGGCTTCTCTGGAGTGTAGAATTCCCCTTCCGTTTTGAGATTATCCTCTGGCCTGACTTGAGAGGGTCTTTCTCCAGGTCTGTATTTAGGCTTCTCAGGGCTGTAGAATTCCCCTTCCGACTTAAGATTGTCCTCTGGCTTTTTCTGGACTGGCCTCTCAGCAGGACGGAATCCTGTCTTCTCTGGAGTGTAGAATTCTCCTTCTGTTTTGAGATTATCCTCTGGCCTGACTTGAGAGGGTCTTTCTCCAGGTCTGTATTTAGGCTTCTCAGGGCTGTAGAACTCTCCTTCAGGTTTCAAATTATCGGTTGGCCTCACTTGATCAGGACGATCAGCAGGACGGAATCCAGGCTTCTCTGGTGTGTAGAATTCTCCTTCTGTTTTCAGATTATCCTCTGGCCTGACTTGAGTAGGTCTTTCGCCTGGCTGATATTTCGGTTTCTCGGGGCTGTAGAACTGCCCTTCGGGTTTCAGATTGTCAGTCGGCTTTACTTGATCAGGACGTACAACATATTGATACTCTTCCCTTTCAACAAATGTCATTTCACCTTCAGTGCGAAGGTTATCCTTTCTGATGATCTTCTCAGTCTTCTCAGCCGGTCTGTAGACTTGCTTCTCAGGCTTCACAAAATCTCCTTCCGGTTTCAGATTGTCTTCTGGTTTCTTTTGGACTGGCCTCTCGGCAGGACGGAATCCTGGCTTCTCTGGAGTGTAGAATTCCCCTTCCGTTTTGAGATTATCCTCTGGCCTGACTTGGGATGGTCTTTCTCCAGGTCTGTATTTAGGCTTCTCAGGGCTGTAGAATTCTCCTTCCGGTTTCAAATTATCAGTGGGCCTTACTTGATCAGGACGATCAGCAGGACGGAATCCTGGCTTCTCTGGAGTGTAGAATTCTCCTTCTGTTTTAAGATTATCCTCTGGCCTGACTTGAGAAGGTCTTTCTCCAGGTCTGTATTTAGGCTTCTCAGGGCTGTAGAACTCTCCTTCAGGTTTCAAATTATCGGTTGGCCTTACTTGATGAGGACGATCAGCAGGACGGAATCCAGGCTTCTCTGGTGTGTAGAATTCTCCTTCCGTTTTCAGATTATCCTCTGGCCTGACTTGAGAAGGTCTTTCGCCTGGCTGATATTTCGGCTTCTCGGGGCTGTAGAACTGTCCTTCGGGTTTCAGATTGTCAGTCGGCTTTACTTGATCAGGACGTACAACATATTGATACTCTTCCCTTTCAACAAATGTCATTTCACCTTCAGTGCGAAGGTTATCCTTTCTGATGATCTTCTCAGTCTTCTCAGCTGGTCTGTAGACTTGCTTCTCAGGCTTCACAAACTCTCCTTCCGGTTTCAGATTGTCTTCTGGTTTCTTTTGGACCGGCCTCTCAGCAGGGCGGAATCCTGGCTTCTCTGGAGTGTAGAATTCTCCTTCCGACTTAAGATTGTCCTCAGGCTTTTTCTGAACTGGCCTCTCAGCAGGACGGAATCCTGGCTTCTCTGGAGTGTAGAATTCTCCTTCTGTTTTGAGATTATCTTCTGGCCTGACTTGAGAAGGTCTTTCTCCAGGTCTGTATTTAGGCTTCTCAGGGCTGTAGAATTCTCCTTCCGGTTTCAAATTATCGGTTGGCCTTACTTGATCAGGACGATCAGCAGGACGGAATCCAGGCCTCTCTGGAGTGTAGAATTCTCCTTCTGTTTTCAGATTATCCTCTGGCCTGACTTGAGAAGGTCTTTCGCCTGGCTGATATTTCGGCTTCTCGGGGCTGTAGAACTGTCCTTCGGGTTTCAGATTGTCAGTCGGCTTTACTTGATCAGGACGTACAACATATTGATACTCTTCCCTTTCAACAAATGTCATTTCACCTTCAGTGCGAAGGTTATCCTTTCTGATGATCTTCTCAGTCTTCTCAGCTGGTCTGTAGACTTGCTTCTCAGGCTTCACAAACTCTCCTTCCGGTTTCAGATTGTCTTCTGGTTTCTTTTGGACCGGCCTCTCAGCAGGGCGGAATCCTGGCTTCTCTGGAGTGTAGAATTCTCCTTCCGACTTAAGATTGTCCTCAGGCTTTTTCTGAACTGGCCTCTCAGCAGGACGGAATCCTGGCTTCTCTGGAGTGTAGAATTCCCCTTGCGTTTTGAGATTATCCTCTGGCCTGACTTGGGATGGTCTTTCTCCAGGTCTGTATTTAGGCTTCTCAGGGCTGTAGAATTCTCCTTCCGGTTTCAAATTATCAGTGGGCCTTACTTGATCAGGACGATCAGCAGGACGGAATCCTGGCTTCTCTGGAGTGTAGAATTCTCCTTCTGTTTTAAGATTATCCTCTGGCCTGACTTGAGAAGGCCTTTCTCCAGGTCTGTATTTAGGCTTCTCAGGGCTGTAGAACTCTCCTTCCGGTTTCAAATTATCGGTTGGCCTTACTTGATCAGGACGATCAGCAGGACGGAATCCAGGCTTCTCTGGTGTGTAGAATTCTCCTTCCGTTTTCAGATTATCCTCTGGCCTGACTTGAGTAGGTCTTTCGCCTGGCTGATATTTCGGCTTCTCGGGGCTGTAGAACTGTCCTTCGGGTTTCAGATTGTCAGTCGGCTTTACTTGATCAGGACGTACAACATATTGATACTCTTCCCTTTCAACAAATGTCATTTCACCTTCAGTGCGAAGGTTATCCTTTCTGATGATCTTCTCGGTCTTCTCAGCAGGTCTGTAGATTTGCTTCTCAGGCTTCACAAAATCTCCTTCTGGTTTCAGATTGTCCTCTGGCTTTTTCTGGACTGGCCTCTCAGCTGGACGGAATCCAGGCTTCTCTGGAGTGTAGAATTCTCCTTCTGTTTTGAGATTATCTTCTGGCCTGACTTGGGATGGTCTTTCTCCAGGTCTGTATTTGGGCTTCTCAGGGCTGTAGAATTCTCCTTCCGGTTTCAAATTATCAGTGGGCCTTACTTGATCAGGACGATCAGCAGGACGGAATCCTGGCTTCTCTGGGGTGTAGAATTCTCCTTCTGTTTTCAGATTATCCTCTGGCCTGACTTGAGTAGGTCTTTCGCCTGGCTGATATTTCGGCTTCTCGGGGCTGTAGAACTGTCCTTCGGGTTTCAGATTGTCAGTCGGCTTTACTTGATCAGGACGTACAACATATTGATACTCTTCCCTTTCAACAAATGTCATTTCACCTTCAGTGCGAAGGTTATCCTTTCTGATGATCTTCTCAGTCTTCTCAGCCGGTCTGTAGACTTGCTTCTCAGGCTTCACAAACTCTCCTTCCGGTTTCAGATTGTCTTCTGGTTTCTTTTGGACTGGCCTCTCGGCAGGACGGAATCCTGGCTTCTCTGGAGTGTAGAATTCCCCTTCCGTTTTGAGATTATCCTCTGGCCTGACTTGGGATGGTCTTTCTCCAGGTCTGTATTTAGGCTTCTCAGGGCTGTAGAATTCTCCTTCCGGTTTCAAATTATCAGTGGGCCTTACTTGATCAGGACGATCAGCAGGACGGAATCCTGGCTTCTCTGGAGTGTAGAATTCTCCTTCTGTTTTAAGATTATCCTCTGGCCTGACTTGAGAAGGCCTTTCTCCAGGTCTGTATTTAGGCTTCTCAGGGCTGTAGAACTCTCCTTCCGGTTTCAAATTATCGGTTGGCCTTACTTGATCAGGACGATCAGCAGGACGGAATCCAAGCTTCTCTGGTGTGTAGAATTCTCCTTCCGTTTTCAGATTATCCTCTGGCCTGACTTGAGTAGGTCTTTCGCCTGGCTGATATTTCGGCTTCTCGGGGCTGTAGAACTGTCCTTCGGGTTTCAAATTGTCAGTCGGCTTTACTTGATCAGGACGTACAACATATTGATACTCTTCCCTTTCAACAAATGTCATTTCACCTTCAGTGCGAAGGTTATCCTTTCTGATGATCTTCTCAGTCTTCTCAGCCGGTCTGTAGACTTGCTTCTCAGGCTTCACAAACTCTCCTTCCGGTTTCAGATTGTCTTCTGGTTTCTTTTGGACCGGCCTCTCAGCAGGGCGGAATCCTGGCTTCTCTGGAGTGTAGAATTCTCCTTCCGACTTAAGATTGTCCTCAGGCTTTTTCTGAACTGGCCTCTCAGCTGGACGGAATCCAGGCTTCTCTGGAGTGTAGAATTCTCCTTCTGTTTTGAGATTATCTTCTGGCCTGACTTGGGATGGTCTTTCTCCAGGTCTGTATTTGGGCTTCTCAGGGCTGTAGAATTCTCCTTCCGGTTTCAAATTATCAGTGGGCCTTACTTGATCAGGACGATCAGCAGGACGGAATCCTGGCTTCTCTGGGGTGTAGAATTCTCCTTCTGTTTTCAGATTATCCTCTGGCCTGACTTGAGAAGGTCTTTCGCCTGGCTGGTATTTCGGCTTTTCGGGGCTGTAGAACTGTCCTTCGGGTTTCAGATTGTCAGTCGGCTTTACTTGATCGGGACGCACAACATATTGATACTCTTCCCTTTCAACAAATGTCATTTCACCTTCAGTGCGAAGGTTATCCTTTCTGATGATCTTCTCAGTTTTCTCAGCAGGTCTGTATACTTGCTTCTCAGGCTTCACAAAATCTCCTTCTGGTTTCAGATTGTCCTCTGGCTTTTTCTGGACTGGCCTCTCAGCAGGACGGAATCCAGGCTTCTCTGGAGTGTAGAATTCTCCTTCTGTTTTGAGATTATCCTCTGGCCTGACTTGGGAAGGTCTTTCTCCAGGTCTGTATTTAGGTTTCTCAGGGCTGTAGAATTCTCCTTCCGGTTTCAAATTATCAGTGGGCCTTACTTGATCAGGACGATCAGCAGGACGGAATCCTGGCTTCTCTGGGGTGTAGAATTTTCCTTCTGTTTTCAGATTATCCTCTTGCCTGACTTGAGAAGGTCTTTCGCCTGGCTGGTATTTCGGCTTTTCGGGGCTGTAGAACTGTCCTTCGGGTTTCAGATTGTCAGTCGGCTTTACTTGATCGGGACGCACAACATATTGATACTCTTCCCTTTCAACAAATGTCATTTCACCTTCAGTGCGAAGGTTATCCTTTCTGATGATCTTCTCAGTTTTCTCAGCAGGTCTGTATACTTGCTTCTCAGGCTTCACAAAATCTCCTTCTGGTTTCAGATTGTCCTCTGGCTTTTTCTGGACTGGCCTCTCAGCTGGACGGAATCCAGGCTTCTCTGGAGTGTAGAATTCTCCTTCTGTTTTGAGATTATCCTCTGGCCTGACTTGGGATGGTCTTTCTCCAGGTCTGTATTTGGGCTTCTCAGGGCTGTAGAATTCCCCTTCTGACTTAAGATTGTCCTCTGGTTTTTTCTGGACTGGCCTCTCAGCAGGGCGGAATCCTGGCTTCTCTGGAGTGTAGAATTCTCCTTCTGTTTTGAGATTATCCTCTGGCCTGACTTGGGATGGTCTTTCTCCAGGTCTGTATTTGGGCTTCTCAGGGCTGTAGAATTCTCCTTCCGACTTAAGATTGTCCTCTGGCTTTTTCTGGACTGGCCTCTCAGCAGGACGGAATCCTGGCTTCTCTGGAGCGTAGAATTCTCCTTCTGTTTTGAGATTATCCTCAGGCCTGACTTGGGAAGGTCTTTCTCCAGGTCTGTATTTGGGCTTCTCAGGGCTGTAGAATTCTCCTTCCGGCTTCAGATTATCATCTGGTTTCTTTTGAATTGGTTTCTCCGCAGGCCTGAAGCCGGGCTTCTCTGGAGTGTAGAATTCTCCTTCCGGCTTGAGGTTGTCTTCTGGTCTAACCTGCTTAGGCCTTTCCCCAGGATGGTATCCAGGCTTCTCAGGACTGAAAAATTCTCCCTCTGGTTTCAGATTATCAGTTGGCCTTACTTGATCAGGACGTACCACATATTGATACTCTTCCTTCTCAACAAATGTCATTTCTCCTTCCGTGTGCAGATTATCTTTTCGAATAATTCTTTCGGTTTTGTTAGCAGGTTTGTACACTTGTTTTTCGGGCTTTGTGAATTCGCCCTCAGGCTTCAGGTTATCCTGAGGCTTCTTTTGCACTGGGCGTTCAGCAGGTCGGAATCCGGGCTTTTCGGGAGTATAGAAATCACCTTCGGGCTTAAGATTATCTTCAGGCCTGACTTGGGAGGGACGTTCTCCTGGGCGATATTTAGGTTTCTCAGGACTATAAAAATCACCTTCTGGCTTCAGGTTATCTGTGGGCTTAACTTGTCCAGGACGCACTACATATTGGTACTCCTCTCTCTCCACAAAGGTCATTTCACCTTCAGTTCGCAAATTATCAGAGCGTATGATTTTCTCGGGTTTCTCTGCTGGGGTGTAACCTGGCTTCTCGGGGGTGTAGAACTCGCCTTCGGGTCTCAGGTTATCCTGATGTCGCACTTGAGTTGGCCTATCTCCTGGCTGGTACTTTGGCTTTTCCGGAGTGTAAAATTCGCCTTCGTTCTTGAGGTTATCTGTGGGCTTCACATATCCAGGACGGACAGTATACTGATATTCCTCCCTCTCCACGAAAGTCATTTCTCCCTCCGTACGCAGGTTGTCGGTATGCACAATTTTCTCCCGTTTTTCTCCAGGCTTGTAAGGCTCCTTTGGCGGAACAACGAAGTCACCTTCGGGCTTTAAATTGTCTTGTGGCTTCTTAATAACTACGTAGTCCACTAGAATGTCTTCGTTTGGCTTGGGAATGTTTCCATTTTCTTTTTTCGACCAGGTATTCGTGCGTATCCTCGTGTATGCTTCGTCTAAGGTGTCTGCGGTAATTGAAACCTCATTAGGACACACATTAAGTTTATTGAGACACTCGCACTTACCATCCGTTTCAATAATGGTTTGCTCTGTCGATTTCGTTGTGCTGTTTGAGCAATGATGTCGTCTATAAAAATAGTAATTCAATTAAGGTTTAACGAAAAGGGTAACTGCTGGACCTTACCCGCAAGTGCAGATTTCACAGATGCACCTTTCGCTGTGTGTCGTTGTCTTGTTCTTTGCGACTCCCCGCTGTTAAATTATTAAACAAAATATATTTATTTCTTCTCTATTAAAGTTTATTCTGCTAACTAATCTACTCACGGTTCTTGAGTCGTCTAGGCGTTGCTTATCAGTGCGCACATAATCGATTTCATCATAAATATTTTCGGTAATATTTTTGTGTTTCGATGTCTCTTTGAGGTTCAGGGTTATGTTCTCATTGTTCTCCGATATCGAGGTATTCTTCTCAATCTCCACAAATTCGTCCACGTAAATGGTCTTCTTGGGAGCCTCTACGATCTTCTCAATGACATCCGTGTGCACCTTCTCGTCCAGAACGCGCCAGTCGTTGATGCTAGCATCGAAAATCTGTGAAGGGAAAATTCCTTAATTACGAAAATTGGTAAACACACCCAGTGGGACTTGCTCCTAGACTGGATTCTTTCGGGGTGCGTTCCGTTGAGGGCCGCACGCACTAACGCACTAACGCACAATCATCGATGTGGACTTACCTTCGTTACCTCCGTGGTAGTCGTTATGTTTGCAACATCGGTATTATCTTTCTCGATTTCTCGGGCAATGTCATTGGGCACGAAAGCTTTCGTATCAGTGAACGACTTCTCGTCGACAACCGTCCACCTGCCGAGCTTCGTGTCGTACACCTTGGTGGTGTACGTTGTCCGTGTTGTGTTAATGACATCATCCACTATTTCAGGATAGCCCGTGTCGGCGCTGCTGTCCACCGTCCGTTCGTCCACGACTCGCCACCGATTGTTGCGTCTGTCGTATATCTTCTTCTTGTACGTCACCTTGGAGCTGCCATCGGTGTCCTTGCTCACATACCGCTCGAAGGCGGGACGGCTCTTGTTTTCCGTGCTACCATCGCTGTACTCCGTCCAGGTTTTGGTCTTCACATCGTAGACCTCCTTCTTGGATGACGATTTCGACTGTTTGCTGCTGCTGGAGCTTTTGAGGACGGTGCTCTCGCTGACCTCTTTGCTGGACTTTAGCGTCGACTGGTCGACCAGCGAAGAAGACGATGACGTACTTCCACGAACAGCTGTGGTGGCGGTGCGTGTGTCTGTGCCCGCCGCATCCACTTCCAGTTTATCGTTGCGTCGCGTGGATGACGTCGTCGCCGTTGCCTTTGTTGTGGTCGCGCCAGACGTCGCGGAAACCGGTTGCGACGTCACGGATGTGGGCCCATCAGCTGTTCCGCGGACTGGCGGCAGCTTTGCCACGCTCTGAGATTCGCTCAAATTAATAACACCGCCGTTGCTGCTGCTACTGATGACGTTGCTGCTGCTGATGTTGCTGCTGCTGATATTGCTGCTGCTGGTGTTGGTCTCTGTCTTGGTGTCGAAGCCAACCTGTTTCCTCGGCCCGGATGATGTCATACCGGTAGCCGTGTCGGCTCTCTCGCTCGCAATGAGCGTTTCGTTGGCGCTCCGAGTGGAACTGGTTGTGGTCTCGAAGTACGAGCTGCTGGCCTGCTGGTGCTGCTGCTGGCTGGTGGAGATCGACGACGAGGAGGCGGCGAACATTTTCGAGACACTGCCCCCGCTGGCGGAGACGGATAGCGTGGGCGTTGTGATCTCCACCACCTCAATGGGCACCGAGAATACTGGCTCTTTCTTTTCACTCTCCAACAGATCAATCGAGGAGATGATCTTGGCGTTGTTGGCATAATCCCGGGAAGAGATCCTGCTGGTCTGTCCGTGGGTTAGCTGAGATTCCTCTGTGTAGCTTGAGGAGGAGTGCGACTGGGAGGCCTTGCTCTTGGAGCTGCTGTAGCTCCGAACACCAGCTGCCGGCAGGGAGGCGATACCTTCAACACCTGAAGAGGTGCTGGCCACAGGCTCCACGTCGCCCCCTCCATAGGACACAGATTCGTGCTCCATGGAGGAGGAGCTCTGGTTGGTGGTCAGAGTGGCAAACGCATCGGGACCCAGTTTTTTCGTGAGCTTCGTGGCCGAGGCCGACGATGATGTGGTTGTGCTCGAAGTTGCTGGTGGCTGCTGCTGCTGTTGCTGCTGCTGCTGAGACACTTGTTTCTTTTTATTGCTTTTTGATACCATTTTGTTTTTTAGCGAGCGGGCTGACACAGATGAGGTAATCACCGAATATTGCACCTGGCTGGACTATGGCAGTTTGCGGACTAATTAATAATAGCTGTGGGCTTTTTTCGTTGTTGTTTGTTATTAATCACAATTATTGACACGCTTCGTTGCTTTTTGGCACTCGGTTAAAAAATATTTGCGGTATGAATGGGACGTGGTTGTTGGGGATCTGGACTGGTATATATTCTGTTGTGGTGTGTCACATAATTTCCACCGCCGGAATGTCGAAATACTTATTTTTAAATATATTTATAATACGCATACGAGCACGCGAGCCATAGTTCAAGTTGAGGCCCCAAAACACACAACGACAGTTAGACGTGTGAGCAGAAAAAAAGCTTAGCACTCTCGCTCACTTCACACACACACACACCTTGGAGAGAGAGATACGAGAGACGGGGGATCGCGCGGATGCAGTGAGTTAGAGATACAGATACTCAGATACAGCGACAGATACTCAGATACAGATACAGATACAGCTAGAGGCGGCGACTGCTTAGATGCCAAAAACCGAGAGACAACCTTTAATTCGAATTCGTATTTTTCGTTCGGAGCACTGTTAAGATAACCAACCGTCGCGAAGCACAACTCAAAACGTACTGATCGCCTCTGGAACCGCTTTCGACCGACCAACCGACTATCTGTGCGCTGACAGCGCTGAGCAGCAGCAGCAACACCACCACCAGCAGCAGCAGCAGCAGCGTTTTGTGGGTTTGTCGGCGCAAGTGGAAGCGGGACACACTACGCCTGCGACTTCGACTTTGCCAGCGCCTTCGCAAAAACGGCAAAAAGCCAGGCCGGGCAGCAGCGTAGGTTTCAGCTCGCGCCTGTGTGCGTGCCAGAGTATCTGACGGATGCGTAGGCCGAACTACGGACGTCTCCCTGTATGTGCCCAGTTTTGGCTGCCACGAAACCGACACCGACGACTACGACTTCCACCGAGTTCAATAAGCCAATAAAAGCTGCACGCACACCTAACCGCATCGCCTCGATCTTTTGTGAAAGTGCCAATAAAAACATAAAAACAAACAGATGTCTGATGCTCGATGTCCAAAGCCGGGCGGTCTTTTCTGTTTGAGCTTCAGGTACACAAAACCGAGCAACATGATCTTCCAGGGCGTGCGCCGGCCTAGCTTCCCCCGGAGCAAACAGTTTCTGAAATAATATTAACTCAAATAATATGAACTGAAATTGGCAAATACCAAAATTGGCCAGACTAACCGTTGTATCTTTTGGATGCACAATTAAATTTGAATAACGTCTGACACTGATTAGTCAGCACATGTCTAGCCGGGGCGCTACGTGGGCGTCCGTCTCCGCCGGAGCTGTGAGTAAGCCCCATTGGGATCAAGATTTATTTGCCATAATGCTGCCAGTTGGAGCTCAATGGCCGCCCAATTGATTTATAACGGCCTTTGGGTGGGTGCAAGATATATATTCCATAGCCCAAGTGGTTATGCCCAAAACGAGGATAGATTGCAATAGATCAGCTGCACAATGTAAGAGTGAGCCCGATCCCGAGACCTACTTGACCTCCAAAATGTTCGCTCGTCAAGCTACAAAGAAAAGCTATTCTTGCTTAATTCAAGCCTGACGTCATACGCGGCGTATGAGCAACGAGCGGCGGCGGCGGCGGCGGCGACTGAGACTCATTTTCATGCGAAGCCGAAAGCAATCAAAACTTGTTTGCTGGCCCGGGTACACATACAAAAAATAAAATCACGCAAATAGAGAAGTAAGCCACAAATGCAAAATTAAAGTGGAAAATAAAAGCGCCACAGTAAAGCCTGCTTAGCAATTCACCGAGCATACTAATGGGCATAAAACTGCAAAACTACAAACTGGAACTGGGACGCGCTGCAATTCAGAGCAAATGGCAATTGGGAACTGGAACGCACTGGGTGCAAGGGAGACTATAGCTAATTAGAGGCTATAGTGGAAGCACAGCTCTCTGTAGAGCCCCAGCGATGATCACATCTCTAGCTCATCTCACAGTGTTTCCTTGGAAATTGAAATTGAATCGAACTGAGGCGACGGCGACAGAGGCGTTCTCGAAATTTATGCGCAAGTCTCTGCTGTCGCCTCAAGTTCAATTAATTTTAATTCAACAAAATAAAGCGAAATGCACATCAAGGTAACGTGTCAGCCCTTATTTGGCAGTTGGCCGAAATGCCAAGATATCCGAAAATGTGTGTTTTTTACTGCCATCACAGGCAGTTGCCTGCAAGCAATGCACTTTTAGGGCAGACCTGCTACAGGCTGCTGCAAGCGACATTATTATCCAACTGACTCAGGCCTGTGCCCATATGGGCATGGAAGTCCCAGTCACGTAGCTTGGCGTACATATTATATTTATTCGCTCGCATCTCTACAAAAAATTAAAAACAATTAAAAGTTATGGCGCCGTATGTACATATGTATATTGTAATGACTACCTCGCTCATGTTGGACACTTGCGACGTGCTCGCGGCCTATCAATTGAGGCAGGAACTGAACAAAAACAACCTAAAGTCCAAACCAAGTCTGTAATATTTTATGATTCCACTTCGAGGCAAACCAGAAAACCCGAAAAAGCTTTGCCTAATATCTCTCAAGCAACAATTAGACAAAAATTTGTGTTTAACTCTTATCTTATCTGGCTTTGTTTTCGCCTTGGCATTCTACCAATTTGCATACAAACTTTGCCTCTAGTTTAGATATTTTCCCTCTCTCAAATTATTACCATAAGTGTCTAAGCGATTTTCTTGCCAACAAATTGCAGTTCAGTTGACTCACAGTTGGAATGGCAAAAATATTTGCTATTGTTTGTTTAATCAGCAAATCTATAAATAAGTTATTCATTCATTTTTTGACAAAATAAGTTCCTTGGGAGGTACGCTGCGGGACACAAGTTTAATTACAGGCTAAGTTGAAGGCCCAAGCTTGGTAAGAAAAATCGATCTTTAAGTTCATGATCAATATTGAATATATGAACAAAGCAGACGTAAAACGTAAAAAAATACGACTTTATGATAAATCAAAATTTCAAAACCTCATAACTAAGCCAAAAAAGCATTAATTTTATTTCGGAAAGCTTTTCTATGCTAGTTTTTGCTAGGTTGACAAATCTGCATACTCAATTTAAAATGTAATTTTTTGCCAATTTTTGACAATTTTAATGATGTAACCCCTTTCCTTTTTTTTCAAAAAATCGATCAAAATTTTGTTTCTCCATTAGATGACTAGATCGATTCGGCTTTTGATGCTGATCAAGAATATATATGATTTATGGGGTCGGAAATGATTCCTTCACTTTGATTTGAGCTTCTGACAGAAATTATAATACCCTGTAAGGGTATTAAAACACGGACTATTTTTATGATTAATCAAAATTTCAAAACCTCATAACTAAGCCAAAAAAGCATTAATTTTATTTCGGAAAGCTTTTCTATGCTAGTTTTTGCTAGGTTGACAAATCTGCATACTCCATTTAAAATGTAATTTTTTGCCAATTTTTGACAATTTTAATGATTTTTTTCAAAAAATCGATCAAAATTTTGTTTCTCCATTAGATGGCTAGATCGATTCGGCTTTTGATGCTGATCAAGAATATATATGATTTATGGGGTCGGAAATGATTCCTTCACTTTGATTTGAGCTTCTGACTGAAATTATAATACCCTGTAAGGATATTAAAACAAGGACTATTTTTATGATAAATCCAAATTTCAAAACCTCATAACTAAGCCAAAAAAGCATTAATTTGAATTCGGAAAGCTTTTCTATGCTAGTTTTTGCTAGGTTAACAAATCTGCATACTCCATTTAAAATGAAATTTTTTGCCAATTTTTGACAATTTTAATGATGTAACCCCTTTCCTTTTTTTAAAAAAATCGATCAAAATTTTGTTTCTCCATTATATGGCTAGATCGATTCGGCTTTTGATGCTGATCAAGAATATATATGATTTATGGGGTCGGAAATGATTCCTTCACTTTGATTTGAGCTTCTGACTGAAATTATAATACCCTGTAAGGATATTAAAACAAGGACTATTTTTATGATAAATCCAAATTTCAAAATTTCATAACTAAGCCAAAAAAGCATTAATTTTAATTCGGAAAGCTTTTCTATGCTAGTTTTTGCTAGGTTAACAAATCTGCATACTCCATTTAAAATGTAATTTTTTGCCAATTTTTGACAATTTTAATGATGTAACCCCTTTCCTTTTTTTCAAAAAATCGATCAAAATTTTGTTTCTCCATTATATGGCTAGATCGATTCGGCTTTTGATGCTGATCAAGAATATATATGATTTATGGGGTCGGAAATGATTCCTTCACTTTGATTTGAGCTTCGGACTGAAATTATAATACCCTGTAAGGATATTAAAACAATGACTATTTTTATGATAAATCCAAATTTCAAAACCTCATAACTAAGCCAAAAAAGCATTAATTTTAATTCGGAAAGCTTTTCTATGCTAGTTTTTGCTAGGTTAACAAATCTGCATACTGTAATTTTTTGCCAATTTTTGACAATTTTAATGATGTAACCCCTTTCCTTTTTTTCAAATAATCGATCAAAATTTTGTTTCTCCATTAGATGGCTAGGTCGATTTGGCTGTTGATGCTGATCAAGAATATATATGATTTATAGGGTCGGAAATGATTCCTTCACTTTGATTTAAGCTTTTGACTGAAATTATGAAATTATTAAATTATATATGTAAGGGTAAAAAACATGGTGCATGCAATTTTTAAAAATAAGCAATCTTAACATATTTAAAACAAGAAAAGACCTTAACTTCGGGGTGCCGAAGCGAATATACCCTTGCAAGTTGCGTTTTAATCTTCTGACTAAAATCAAAATACCCTGCAGGTCTCAAAGAACCTCTATGCGACCATCCCTGTTGAAAAATTAACTTCAGACTTCCATGAACCACTTTCCTATTTCGACTATACTCCGCTGGTGGCTAAATCCCATTAGTTACCAGGAAACGCACTGTATCTGGCGCTTTTCTTATCAAGAAATTGAACGATCGGTGCGTTTTTGCAAAAAGTTTAGATAAGATGCCGAACCGACTTTTTTTGCAGGAGATATCACAGGTTAACACATTCATCCCAACCTTAAATGCAGGTATACTCTCCGTTTTTTGTTTATTATAATTCATATTTTTCCGCTTTTGTATTTATTCCTTTTCTTTTTTTAAGGCTTACATATTAAAATATATGCTTAGTGTGTAGGTTCATTATTTATTGTTTCATTTTTATCCGATTACGATATATATTTACCAATTATGTTCTTTTGCACTCCTAAGACTTAAGGTAGAATTTTTTACAGTGTGATATTCGTCGCCAAGCGTGCATTGATTGGGTGATTTTTCTCGGGGTATATATAAGTATGTGTTATTGTTTTAACTGCGGCTTCTTCATCTTCTTCGCCTTGTGTGTGTCACTAATTTCATTGAATAATTTTTAAGGTTGCAGTCCCCTTAGGCTAGAGAGAGATATATCTTTGCCGATCGCGTTTGAATATCTGTTGTTGGCTACTCCACATACTCCCACAGATCCGCCCCAACTCTCAGCTCGGCGGCAGGCTCCCGGTTCTGTATGTACAATCGAAATGTGCGAGAGCCCACGCAGTTCTGGGCAGGATTGCCCACGCCAAGTCTGGTTGGGGGAGCCGCTTCTTACGCTGTTTGGTTACGTATTCAAGTGCAACGCTTGCTAGTGTCTAGTTTCTAGAACCTAACCGAAAGTCGTCTAGTATATTCTTCTTTTTTTGTGTTGTTTTTTCATGTATACATTTTACACTTAAGCATTTATATTTGTCATCTAGTTTTGAATATATATTTTTGTGGTGTGTGTATTATAAGTTGTTGTGTTGTTGTTATTGTTATTTTAAAAGTCGGGTTTGTGTAATCCATAGAACCAATAGAACGTAACGCTTTAAAACTTTGCAACTCATATACCGGCGGTTGTTCTTTTAGATGCGACCAACGCATCGCAAAATTAATTAACAGATACTTTCTACGTAATCCTATATATATGTCTGTGTATACATATTATATATATATATATATATATAAATACATATATATATAAATATATAAGGTGTTTCCCCATGCTAGTTAACTATCAATATGTGTACACTGCGATTACTTAGCCGCTAGCCTAGGTTCTAACTAAAAAATATTACACTTAAGGGAATCGCTTACACGAGACACTGACGCTCCGCTGCTGCTCATCTCTTCTCCGGGAGGGATCTATCTGGATAATGCCTGTGTGCTGGTGCTGCTGCTGCTGCTTCTATCGTTTATGCTACTAAAGTTGCTTCTCCTGCTGTTCCTGCTGTCACTGTTGCACTTGCCACGTATTTACAGTCGCTCTCGGTTATTCCCCGTCCATGTCCGCCTGCTGCTGCTGCTGCTGATCCTCGGGCAGGACACTGCGACAGATCTCGTACTTGATCACCTTGCCATGAATCTGACCATCGGGCATTATCTGCACTTGAACCTGCGCCGGCTGCTGTCCACCGCCGGCCGACCCAGCCGCCTGCTGCTGCTGCTGCTGCTGGGCCGAGGACGCCTCCTGAAAGAGTGGGGGGAACACGGTTTAGCTCAAGCCAGGAGGAAGAGACTCTATTGCCTCTCGGAATAGACGACTATACTAGAGATATGAGCAAATAATACAAACTAAATTAAAGATTACGCTTGCAAGAAAGAAATATTAAGATACTAGGGAGATACATTTAAAGAGAGACAGAGGAGACAGGAGACACAGGCAGGATCAAATTAGGAACATTTGGATCTCTAAGCATACGACAAACAACAATAACAACAAAAGACATACATAATACATCGTGATATACACA
Organism: Drosophila bunnanda; assembly: GCA_035046265.1. Classification (NCBI taxonomy): domain Eukaryota; kingdom Metazoa; phylum Arthropoda; class Insecta; order Diptera; family Drosophilidae; genus Drosophila; species Drosophila bunnanda. Next base: position 2,656,744 of record JAWNOB010000029.1, read on the forward strand.
TATATATATTAGCGATAATTTTGGGATATATTTCATACACACCTAAAACCGCGCGCAAACAGAAGCCTTTTCGACACGAATATTTTGGGTTTATTTTCACTGCAGAGTTATTGTTGTTTTATAAAGATTTTCTTTTGTTTTTGTGGCAACACACAGGAGACACACATTCACAGTAGACACACCTCAGATCGAAGATTCTGGCTGCGTGTGTGTCTCAACCTGCTTGTTGTTGTGTTTTTTTGTTTTGTTTAGGCTTTTAATGTTCATTTGTGGTTTATCTTGATCTTGTTTCTGTTTTTCTCTGTTCTGATTCGTTTTAAACTCTTAGTAAGAAGTAGTTGGTACAACAAGCTGCAAAGTATTGGAGAAGGTAATGCGATTATGTTTTCAGATTCGAATTCATTGGGGAATCAGTGAAATGTGTATAAATATTAGGGATGATAGAACACATTGATATATCGAGTATCGTGTATTGAAGCTAATTCTTTAACTTAAATAAAATTTTCTAATATTTTATAGATAATTTAACGTAAACTGCGATGTTATATTTTATATTTCAATTTCAAAAATGATGGTTTGATATATTTTTGAGTATTTTATTTTAATGTTTTCATATATTTCATATTCACGATGAACTTGATATTATATTAAATGCAATTAATTGTTCAACTCGATATATGCACATCCCTAATATATATTACATAGATGGAGATGGAACAGAGATGGAAGGGTAAGCAAAACAAGGGGGGAACACATTTAACTTATGAGTAAGCTAAGAATGCCGCTGACCGACTGACCGACCGACAAAGCCTCTATTGCGGATGCCAATAAGAATCGTTTATTGTTGAATTGGATTAACATTGCTTAGGTGCTTAGTGTTTTTTTTTTACAATTAACGTTAGGGGCCGTCGCCTAACTTACTCCCAACTAGAATTAGACTTAACACTAACTAATTAGTTGTAAATCAAAAGCATAAAGAACGGAACAGAGCGGATCGGGATATCAGGTGTATATCTGATTTATCTGATTATCGGGCTATATCGGAGAGGCACTGGACACACTGGGGACTGGAGTCTCTAGCATACCTGTTGCTGCGATATGGCTGGCTTCGTCTCCAGATGCTGGCGCTGGTGCAGCATCAGGTGGTTCTTCTGGAAGAAGGCCTTTCCGCATTCACACACATGGGTGCGCACCGTACATCCACCGTTCGGATGCCGGCGATTGTGCTGCATCAGACCGTGCTTGGCGGCGAATCCTTTGCCACAGCTGGCGCAGAAATGCGACTTGGGCTTATTGGCCGGCGCAACAGAGACGACGTGCTGCTGCTGCTGTTGCTGTTGTTGCTGCTGTTGTTGCTGCTGCTGTACGTGCTGCAGGTGCTGCTGCTGGCCATGCACAGGCATGGTCGGCACTGCGGTGACCACGGCTTGCGGATGGGTCGAATTGGCGGCCTGCACCAGCGTGGTCTGCGACATCACCTGTCCGGTCGACGATATAATCTGCACGGGTACTGGGCTCTGACCCACTAGATTCGGGTTGGCCGTGACCACGGTACCCGGATTCAAGCTGGCTGTGCTCAAGAAGTGACCCGGCAGGGCGGCTGTCAAAGCGCACAGATCGGTCATCAGACTCTTGTCGCCAGTGTGGAGACGCAAGTGAAGAGCTAAGGCCTCTCGGCTATTGAAGGCGCTGCCGCACTCGCTGTGAGATTAAAATTTTATGAGGATTACGTTTTCTGCTAAAGACTTTTGAGGGAATTACATACCGGCACACAAACTGTGGCCTGGCCACGCCATTAGCATCCGTAGTGGACACAGTCAGCAGCGTGGAGTTGGCCGGATTGCTTACCACAGTAATGGTCTGTGGATGTGGCTGTCCGGGATGATGATGGGCCTGTTGCAGCTGCTTGATTTCAAATATGAAAAATACCCTAGTCAGTCTACATTTATGGCTTGAATATCAAGGAGCTTACCTGCTGATTGGCTATGATGGTGGCACTGCTCGTATTGGGATTAACGCCATTATGCGCCGTCCTCACATGTTGATGCAGTTCGGCCTTGGTGAGGAAGCCCTCACCGCAGCTGACGCAGGGATGCGCCTGCTCGCCAGTGTGTACGCGTCTGAGGGATTCAAAATGTAAAGATTAAGGAACACTACATCACAGAGTAGAGCATTCTCACCTCATGTGGGAAACTAGCGTTCGCTTTTGTAGAAACTCTTTGCCGCACACCGTGCACGAATGGGGGATCTTTCCGTGAATACGTCCGTGGTTAACCAACTGGAACTTGCGTGGAAACGAGGCTCCGCACTCGGCGCAAACGAATGGATTTAATGAACCATGGAAGCTGTGTGCGAACGAAAGGTCAGGCTTCATCATTAATGGGACTTATGGAGCTTAGTAACACGGCTTACCGCGAGTGCATAATCAGGTGATTCTCCTGGGCAAAGCTCTCACCGCATTCCTCGCAAACGTACGGCCGCTCGCCGGCGTGAAATTTGCTGTGCGTGACCAGATGACGCTTGAGCGGAAAGGCGCGCCCGCACTCCTGGCAGACAAAAGGTCGCTCCCGGCTATGGACACGCGAATGGGTCAGCAGATGGTGCTTGAGGGTGAAGCTCTTCTTGCACTCCTGGCACTGATACGGTCGCTCCGTCGAGTGCAGCAGCAGATGCGTGTTGAGGCAGTGCTTGTGCGCGAAGCTCTTGCCGCAATGGGTGCAGATGTGGGGACGTTCACCTGTGGATTAGAGGAGACGATTAGGCCTGCTCCTCGGTCAATGGTAGTCTGCCAGGAACAAGAACAACCACCTGTGTGCACACGTGCGTGGGTTGTCAGATGATGCTTGAGCAGAAAGGACTTGCCGCACTCGTCACAACTGTACGGGCGTTCCTTCTTAATGGTGGCGTCCGTCTGTGAATAGACCCGTAATAGCCATAATTATTGAAGTGAAGGAGCTCTGGATCCACAGATAGGCTCTACTCACTTCGCTGAAATGCATTGATTCCTGTAGTTCGGTCTTCGGGGACAGCTCCAAAGTGCCAGGCTCCAACTTTAAATTGGGTGCTTCGCCCTGCGAGTCCTCGTTATCCTCGAGTCCCTGGATTACTTTCTGTACTTGAACTGAAATACCAGGAAGTATGTCACCTAAGATTGTTGTTGCACCGCCAACGGAACAAAAACCAAATGGAATTCAAGAAAAAGATACAAAAAAAACGGGGGGCGAGAAGAAACAAAAGGAAGAAAATCAAAGATACGAACGCAATATACGCAAAAATGTGCAAAAATAAATCATCATCGGTGGTGAGTTAATCGGAACTTAAAACAAGGTTAGAGGCCAAACGAAACCATGAACTACGGAGTACAAACTAAAGAACGTAACTTAAGCAACCGGAACCGAGATTATGTGCCAATTAAACGAGTATATGCCTGAAGGGACTACACATCGAATCGGCGTGGGCTGTGTGTGAGTTGAGGAGGAGCAGGAGCAGGAGCAGGAGGAGGAGGAGCAGTAGGGACTTGGGGTAAACAAACACAGATTTGAGATGCTTACTTGGTGTCCCGCCAGACGCATGGTGGTGCGTCCCATCGGCAGTTGTGATCGTGTGCGTCTGATGATGGCCGGCAGCGATGGCGCGCTTGATCAGGATCTCGTTGCACTCCTCTTGCGTTAGATGCAGCGCTCCGATGGAGCTGAAGTGCGACTTGGCTGCCGCCGCCGAGCCAGCGGTTAGTACCGTCTGTCCGGTCTTGGCATCGACAATGCTTCCATTCGCTAGTGTGTGGTGATGATGGGCCACCGAAGGATCGCCACCGGCTGCCGCTGCAGCCGCCGCTGCCGTGGCCGGATCCACAAGCAGATCTGAAGGTTTTTTCATTTTGATTTTTGGTTGTTGGTATCGATCAGCCCGCGCCCGCCGCCCGCCAAGTGATGAGGTTTTGGTGTGGCATTGATGATGAGTTCGTGTGTGATGTTGATGGTGGTGTGATGAGTGTGGTGCAGTTAGAGGTGATCGATGGTGGGTTTGGGTGCAATAGCAGTATTACGGGCAGAACACACACAAGCACAATGAGGAGTTTTGGAGGGTTTTTGGGGTTCGGTATTCGGGTTGGATTCAAGGGCAGCGAGATCGAGCGAGAATTAAACAAAAAAAAAAGAGACAACAAAATAAGTCAAATATATATATTTAATATATAAATAAACGGGAGTAGAGAGAGAAAACAATCGATTAACAGAAAACCGAAAAGTATATAGAGATAAACACAGTAAACACAGTAACACAGTAACGCGTGCAACACTGATTCGATTCGACTTGATCTTTAGTTCAATTCGCACTTACAGTTCTTGTCCAGGCTCAACACCTGCTGATTGGCGTCCTGCTTCTTCACCACCGTCGATGATCCTCCGGCGGTAATTATTCTGCAAGTGGATAAAGATTTAGAATCGAAAAACATAGATTAGCCATAGCAACTCACCTCTGTGTTCCTGGCGGAAATGAGGCATCGTTTACCACAAACATGCGGCGCACGACATTCTTATTGCCGGCACCGGTGAGCCCTTTGACATCCTTTTGAACGGCCAACGATCCATCCGTGTTAAGCAAATAGGGCATCTATAATAGAGAGGATTGTAAGATAGGGGTTTAGTTAATATACATCCTAAAACAAATATGTAATATGTGTAAATATAGCGTTGGGTAATATAGTTTTGGTCAGAAGATTAAAACGCACTTAAGGAGTCATTTCCGACCCTATAACTCATATATATTCTTGATCAGCATCAAAAGCCGAATCGATCTAGCCGTGCCTGGCTGTAAAAAAAATTTTGAAATTTTTTTCATTTTTTGAAAATTTGATAAGGGGTTACATCATTAAAATTTTTAAAAATTGCCAAAAAATGAATTTTTTTTTAAATTTTAAATTAGATATGCAGTTTTGTTAACCTAATAAAAACTAGCATAGGAAAGCTTTCCAAATTGAAATTAATGGATTTTTGGCTTTGTTATGAAATTTGAAAAGGTGTAATTTTGCCATAAAAAACATTATAAAAATATATTGGTCTAAAGTCACCATAATGAACATTTTTTAGATTTTCTTGATGAAGGAGTCATTTCTTCTTGTTCAGAATCAACGGGAGAGTCGATCTGGCCATGTCCGGTCAAAATATAAATTTTGAAAATTTTTTCGAAATTTGAAAATTTGATAAGGGGTTACATCGTTAAAATTGCCAAAAATTGATAAAAAATTTTAATTTTTAAAAATTTTAAATGGAGTATACAAATTTATTTACCTAATAAAAACAAACATAGGACAGGTTTCCGAATTAAAATTAATGCATTTTTGGCTTAGTTATGAGGATTTTAAACTTTGATTTCTCGAAATAATTGTCATATAAAAGTATCAATAAATGTCGATTCAAAGATTAAGAATATTTTCAGGATAGTTATGATCAATTTCCGATCGATCCTATAATTCAGTTGCAGACTACAAGGGTATATAAACTTCGGTTTCCCAAAGACAGTTTCCTTACTATTATTACTAACAAAAATTCAGAGAAAAATTCAACATTTTCTAAGTTAAAGACCAAGATTATTCAATGGTATTCAGTGACACATATGTATTACAAGTATTATTTTATTTGTAATTAATAGATTTCTTTTTCCTATTTGTTTTGTTTGTTTTTTTTTTTTTTTTTTTAATACTACTTTTTGAACTTATTTGGTGTCCAAATTGGGCCCCACATTGTGTACAGTTGCCACTCGCTATGCTAAGCTTCTCTGCAAGCGGCGCCGCTTAAAGTTGCGGTTTATGCTTCTTCTAACCGCAATATGCTTTTGTTTTGGGTCTTGTTGTTATTGTTGCCATTGCTGCTGCTGCTTCTTGTTCGCTCTGATTGATAACCACGCTACACCTGCGCAGCGCAAGCAGCAGTGCGGCAACAGATGATAAAGCCCGAGGAAAGGGGGTTGGAAGAGAGGAGGATGGTCGGTACAAAAAAAAACGCGCGCCTTTTTCACTTTTAGGTGTGTGTGTGTGTGCAATTGGACATCGGGGAATGCACGATTGTGTGTTTGTGTGTGATGTGATGGGCGCCAAAACGGAACGCAAAAGTAATCAAAACACACGCACGCAAAACGCAACTCACACCAGAAGAGCACACGTCATTTCTGGGCGTGTATGCGTGCGAATACACACACCAAAGTAACTGCGGCGAATTCGCCACTGACACACACAAATGCGAACGAATCGGACGCGCAAGTGCGGCGAATTCGCCGCGTCCGCATCTGTGTGAGTGCGCGCAAAAGTAAGGAATCAAAAAACAACAAAAACAGGGTTAGCCGTCCTGTCAATTGCACAACAAGAATTGTTGCTTCCCCATTTCCACGGGGGGAAATAAACAAACTAAGCTCGCATCGGCACAACAACAACAACAACAACAAAAAGACCTCAGAGCAAAGGCCATATAATTATTAATAGAACTGTAAATTGGGTTAGCGATATGTACATAATCAAGGAAAATATCGATTAGCATCGATTGCCGCCGCTTTACCAGCTGCCAGACTTCTGAAAAATTTCACGACCTTCCCGCTGCTAATTAATTGGGCGGGAATGCGAGTAAGCGAGCAAGCAACTACCTCGCCTGCATATTTAGTTATTCAACGACTTGCCACCGCCACCACCCTTCCCATCCTCCAGGGGCGTGTGTTTTTATTTGGGAATTTCTCCGCACACACAGAGATGGCTGAATGGATGTGTACGCATTTGGGCTTACGAATACCAAATTATGATGTTTACGAATGAAATGGAAACGAAAAAAATTCGTATGGATGTATGGTAAAAGAATTCTAACACACTCGCTCCATTCCGTATTCGCATGACAACGCAGTTACATAAAGTGTGGCGTATGTATATGCATGTACATACGTCTCGTACATGTAGCTATGTTTGTATGTATGACGTCGGCCCGCTCGTTCTCCACGTATACCGTACGTGAATGCCTCTCGGGCCGTATACATACACAGTTCGTTGCCGCGAAACCAGCGAGTGTTGGTGAGGCCCAGCAGCGAGCGAGTGTATTTCTGTATGTATGTATGTAGCGCAGAGTGCGTGTATTCGGTGCGTTTGTGTGTGTATGCGGTGGCCACAACACGATTTGGTGTGGGAAAGCAACAGCAACACACACACGCACGTAAGCCCAAGGAGGTTTAGTGGGGGTGCGGGGGGAGAATCCTAGCAGCTTGCACTTGCTAAAACTAATAGGCAGGCAGCTCCTGCTCTACAAAGAAGAAAAACCGTATAAAATGTAGACGTGGACTACTCACCGACTCCCCGCTGACCGTGTAGTTGATGTTCGGCGATATCTCCAGGACAGATTCGGCGTTGCGGCTGCCGTTGTCTGCAAAGCCCCAGGTATAGCCGAAGGGCGGCGGATTCTGGGCGGCGCACATTATTTAGCACAGTGCGGTGCAGAGGCAAACGGGGGGAACAGAGAGAGAGAGATTGGGGGTGGAGGGTTGGAAGGAGGCGGAAGAGAAAAAAGCGCAAAATTTCCAAACGCAAATGTAATTGCACACTTCTCGCTTGCTTGTGGTATATGTAGGTATGTATGTATGTATTCTAAAGCACGTACAAAATACTAGCCTCCTCTCTAGTAGTAGTAAGTGGAAATTGGTAATGGTAATTTGCGGCTGTGTGTTCAAGCCGAACAATATACAACACAACAATAATATTTCGATTTGTTTCGTTTCGTTTTGGTCTCTCGTTTGGTTATATTGGCACTTTTCTATGTATGTTTCGAGGGGATCGCACTGCGACGAAAACGCCAACGAAAATCACCGCATTCGTCCGCCGACGACGAGACTGGGGCGAACTGAACGACTATATAGATTCCGAACGAAAAGAAAGTCAGCCAGAGTCTGCTGCTGCGGGCGCCATTTTTTTCTTTGGCGTTTGGAGCGCCGTGTTCGCTCCACTGATAACACTTTCGGGTGGTGGCCTCAGGGGGCGTGCGGGTGCGGTGCGTTGGTGTGTGCACGCGCCGTGTGCCTATGTGCAGTTTTTGCAATTAAAATTATAAACAAAACACTCTTTTTCCAATATATTTCACACAGACACTATACCACTAAAATTCCTTAGTGTTCGTTTGTCTGACACACAAGATGGCGTGCGCGAGCGAGGGTTGCCGGCTCCGTGGACTATCGGCGGCACGGTGCATATGTAAGCGCCAAGTCTGGCAGCTCTGCGACTATCGTTCAACCGATATTTGGTCTGCATATGCGGTAACCTCAGCCGCAAAGTAAAATATAATTTAGTAAATACCTTTATTAAAATCGAGAAATATAAGCATGCCTCTGTCTCCGGCTAGTGGCATTGGCCGCTTCTACGCCAAATCGGCCAAGATCATTCGCTTCGTGCGCCTCGGCTGCACCAACCGTCCGTTTTACCACATTGTCGTCATGGAGGTGGGTTATTTGTGTGCCTTAAAAACCTGATAAACCCGGAATTAAATCTACATTATATCTATTTAGAGGAGAAAAAACCAGCACCAGCCTGTAATCGAGCAGGTAGGTTCTTACGATCCACTGCCCAACGATTACAACGAGCGCCTGGTGGCTCTGAACACGGAGAGGATTCGTCACTGGCTGGGAAAAGGTGCCCATCTGTCTACACCTGCGGCGGAGCTGCTAGGAATCGCCGGACTGCTGCCCATCCACCCACGCACCTATATGTCCGCCTGGCGCAACCGGAGAGCAGCCGCCGAAGCGGAAGCCAACGCGGAAAAGGCGGAGTCCAGTGCTTGAAGATCGGATCTTTCGGTCGTTAATAAAAACAATTGCTTTCATTTTACGTTTAACAAGCGGAGACTTCATTCTTACCATTGGCGTGCTCTTATTAACAACAAAATGAGTACAGATTTAAAATTTATTGCAAAACGTAACCGATACGAGGTGAGGTGGTGACCTAATCCAAATGCATGGGGAAGCAAGTGTTAGCAGCGGACGGAGCTCCCTAGTCCTAGTCGCTCTTCAGCACTCCAGCGGCCTTCTTCATGCCATCGTCAATGATCCTATCGACGGCTAGAAAACGAAGGGAAGAGAATTAGGGAACCTGAAGTTCCACATAGTTTGTGGGACTCACATTCGTGGTGTTTCAGGAAGTAGGGTCGCACCAGCTTGTGGTAGATGATGGTGGAGCCATTCTGCTCCGTGGGCAGCATGCACCAGATGAGGAAAGCACACTGCAAAACGGAAACCAAGAGCTTTAAACAAGAAACCATTTGAGAGAGGTAATCAAGAACCCACCTTGAGCAGCCAGTAGAAAGGAATCACTGAGGTCAGCAGACACGAGAAGAACTCAATCACGGTGAAGATGCCAAAGGTGACCCAGTAGATGAGCCACTTGGTGTCGTCCTGCTTAGTGCTAGACTCGATCGCGTGGATTGAGATGTAGGCGGGATACAGCACTCCGATGATGTTGCACAGCAGCTGGGCGCCATAGCCAAAGATCAAATAGAGGGCGCAGAAGCCGGCGGCACCTAGAATAATAAGTTTATTATAAGTTTATAATTAATCTAATCCCGTGTTAGGCCCTGTCCTAGAACTGTACCATAACGCAGTAGGGCATTCTCAACAAAAAGCTCGATTATTTTGCTCTCCAAACCCTCGACTGCCATGCTTGCCGTCTAGTTGGTCAACTGCTATGGCTGTGGTGGATTTTCCCTTGGGCCCATGGCAAAATCTGGGAGCAGGAGCGGTTCTATTAGGCGCTGGGGTACCTAAACATGTCTAAAGGCTGCTATTTTCCTTTTTTTGGGGGGTTTCAATTCAAATAGTTCTGTGCTACAGAACCCTCTACCTGTACCCTTTTCAGGGGCGCCCCTTCTGGGATCCCTGGGATTCCTAAACCGCCCCATGGTTCTGCTAATTATAAACCCTTAGCTGTTGTCACTGAGATGTTGTCTCGACCTGCTTCTGATCCCGGCCAGTTGCAGTTTGCCCGCCCAGAAGATCGGACTCGCTGCCACGAACGTATGCGTGATGTCATTCACGCTAGACCCGAGGCTAATTATACTTATGAACGTATTGTACTTTATCTGAGAAGGAGGAGGAGCTGCAGCAGCAGTAGGAGAACTCACCTATGCCCAGGTAAACGAGAGGAACCCTGACATTGCGTCGCGCCGCCTGTCGCTGTCTGATTTGCATAATATACTCCCAGAGCCACATCGGTGACTCCGTCGAGGGAGCTGGATCCAAAAGCTCTCTATGGGATTAATCTATGCAGCCAGCACACACTCACACACACTCCTACAGGGCCGCTCACACCTGCCCAACTAATTTCTATCCACGTGTGTGTCAAAGCGCCACGTCTCAATGGCAACCTTTTGACCCTGTTCAACGTTGAACTTTTGGAGAGATCGCGGAATGGAATGTTAAGAAAAGCGAACAATGGATCGCTCGCCGCGCGTACCGAGAAAATGTACTTTCGATAAAGTAAACAAAGAAAAGCACAAAAATACGAAAACTTTTGTGGATAACTCTCACGCACACACACGCACTCACACCGGCAGCTGCCTACGTAGGCTGCCTTACATGCACACATCACATGCTCAACCTTTCCCGAGATTGTGTTGGTGTGTGCAAGAGCGCGCTTGACGATAAAACACAAACCGAATTTAATTCCAACTTAAACGGAGTGATTACCGCCTAATTGGTCACCGGACAGCGGGCCGCCGACTACCCCAACAACCCCCTTGGCCAACATCAGCCAGCGCCTGACTATATATAACAGGTTGCTATTTATAAATGTCGTGAAAAATTCCACTGCATCTCGATGAGTTACGCAGCCAGTTCGCTAGGGGTCAGCTGGGTAATGGGTGTGAGTTTATTGGAGTCAGGGGTCAGGCAGGACCGATGACGTCGCCACAAAGACAGGCGGACAACTTACCAAAGAATATATTAACACGGTCTACGCCGGTCTTCTCCTCCACGGTGTCGAAGAACTTTGTCCAGGGCTTGTTGGTATCGCGCAGCGACCTGGCGACGTTCTGCTTGTAGCCGTTGAAAATCTGTTGCACCTGAGCGATTTGGGTGGCCATAATGGTTGATTTGGTAAGTTGTCAATCGAAAAAATGCGACGCCGACTTCAGAATTTCCAATTCCAACGACAGTGTGACCGTCGTTGTTTTTGCTAGTAATACCAAGACGCATTGCGAGGGTAGCCCAAAAAAGGTCACATTTTTAACCGTCCAATGGGTTTTTAGTGGCGGGAAGTTTAACTTTCGTTTATTCTTCAGCTTTCTTGTAATTTTCGGTGTAGGAAAAGTGAGCAGATGATTTGGACATCTAGTTTTTCCCTAAAAGCAGTCAGTAAATTGGCCAAAAAGATCGTTATCGTTTTAATTGTGACCAGGTCTACGTTGTCTAGGGTTGCATTGAAAAGCGGGCTTTTTAAATATAAGGCTATAAAAAAACGCAATATTTTAGACTTTAAAATCTGTAATATTTTAGACCGTCTTCTTGAATGCAGCAAAGCGGTTACGCAATTGCAGCAACTTATCGAACAAAATAAATGTTAAGGTGGTGTGGGGCGCACTACGAAAATATACGGGCCAGAAGCCCTTGTACATGCCGAACAATCCCTCCTTTCGCAAGATCTTAATGAAGCAGTCCACCAATCCGCGGTAGAGGAGGCCACGTCCATTGGCATCCACCGGCTGGTTATACATCCGCGTTGTGACCACGTCGAAGGGTGCGTTGGCAAGGGACACCATGGATCCCGAGATCAAGCCGGAGCAAAAGGAGAGGAGCACCGGGTGCTTGATCCAGCCCTTGCTCTGAAGGAAGGCCTTTGCCTTGGGAAAGGTGCCGATTTGCAAACTGGAACCTATCAAAGCCTGGGTAACGCTAGTCGTTGCTCCGCGCCAGAATCCCTTAACGCCGTGCGTCTTGTAGATTCGCTGCATGGCGTCAATCATCGAGGTGTGCTTGTGCTGGAAACCCACTGCTATCGAATCGACAGCCTGGGCTTGTTGTTGCGCTTTTAGCTGCAAGGGATTAACATATATATGGGAGTATTTATCGTGGACTTGACACCTCTCACTCACCATATAAAACGGACTGCCTAAAAATGTACCGGTTCCTCCGCCCAGTGCACCAAAGAACATGCCCCGGTAGAAGACAATGTTTCCATCCTTGTTCTGCAAGTAACCATTTTCCAAAGCATTCGAGTAAACGCTTAGCCTGCCAAGGAATATTATAAGGATTAATTTATTAATTATAACATATTTTAGAAGAAACAATGTCACAGTGTAATGGACATAGTAGGCTTTGAGAAGAAGGTCTCACTTTCAGGACTCATAACTAAAATTCATACTTACCTAATAGAGTTCAGAATAAACTGGTAGAATGCCGCCGGCGCCAAACCCTTCTCCAAGGCCAGGAAACCCTCATTCCGGATAATCTGAATCATTCCGTGCGGCAGATGCCTGTAGCGCTTCACGTAAGTTCCGTGAGCAGCTAGTTCACCCTGCAACTGGATTCTGGTCTTAACTACGTCAATGGGATTGGTGAACACCACTGCGCCTACGGCAGCCATTCCGCCCAGCGGGACGTCCGACTTTACCATCTTCAGCGTCGACTTCCACTCAAAATTTTGTCGATGTTACGTTATCATCCTCTTTACAGTCTTGTTTGAGCTAATAAACAGAACTGTAGATTAATGATTGCAGCACTAAAATAAACTAATGGATTAAAAAAGACAGACTTCATTAAGTTTTATTTTTGTAGGTTAAATAATATCGATAGCTAGCGATTTTAAACTGAGAAAGTCTGTTATTTCTGAACCCGGCATGGTGAAGAAAATATTTCTTTAAAAAATAATTATTTTATACCATTGACTTCAGTGTCTTTATTTTTATTGAATCACTACACAAGGCTTTCAAATAAAAGAACTGATCCGTTTCCGCTTGCGATAAATATTTTGAATTTAAATTGAATGATCCTTGTGTTATCGTTATTAATCGTTACAACGGTCGCTATGTGAAAATAGAGCGGGAAGTTTTAAATTAAATATCAAATAATATTAAGATTACTCAACATAGTTTACTTTTAAAGAAATTTCCTTCTTCAATGAAAAACCGGACTTTCCCCTAATAGAGGGATTGATGTATAATTATTTAAGATTATACCTCTCACGCAGAGCGATCAGTTCATCAAAGAATAAAAGCACCAGGGTGGAGTACGGAGCACTCCGCAGGTAAATAGGCCAGAAGCCCTTGTACAAGCCATGTAGTCCTTCCGATCTGAGGATCTTTAGTACACAATCCAGCCAACCATTGTAGTAAAGACCGCGCCCATGGGCATCCACACCCTGGTTGTACAGCCTCGTGGTAATCACATCCAAAGGAGTGATGGCCACCGAAACAAATGACCCAGCCACTAGACCAGAGCAGAAGGACAGGCACGTGGGATGAGTGATTAGTCCATTTTCCTTCAAAAGCGCCTTTGCCTGACCGAAGGTGGCGATTTGAAAGGCCGAAGCCGTTGTGGCTCTGCCCACATTGGCCATGGATCCCCGCCAAAGGCCAAAGACGCCGTTCTTCCGGTATATCTGCCTTATCGCATCACTCATCGAGGTGTGCGGATGCTGATAACCGACGGCGATCTGCTTGGCGGCCTGTGCCTGAAGTTGCGTCTTGATCTGAAACGGAAAAGTTGGCTATCAGCGATTAGGCGAACTTGAGCTTATCTTATCTCCGCTAGACATTGTCAAGCGGCGGCAGACACCTCTGGAGTCTGATTTACATAATCGCTTACCAAGAAAAAGGGGCTGGCACAATAAGAGCCAACAACGCCGCCCAAAGCGCCCCAGAACATGCCACGGGCAAAGGAGATCTCGCCCCTGCTGTTGTGCACCCAACCCTTTTCCACGGCGTGGGTGTAAATACTTAACCTGTATATGAAATAGTTTAGAATTTAAGCACCTTTCAGACTTAATATTCGTCAACTCACCTGAAAGAGTTGATGACAAACTGGAAACATAAAGCTGGTGCCAATCCCTTCTGCAAGCCCAAGATGCCATCATTTTTGGCCACTGTAACAAAGGCCTGGAAGACGCTCTTGTAGGGCTGGGCATGCGATCCTCGGGCGGCCAGCTCTCCCTGCAGTTGGATACGAGTTTTGATCACCTCCACCGGGTTGGTGAACACTCCAGCTCCCATGGCAGCCACACCACCCAGTACAAAATCCGACGTAGCCATCGTGCGTTCTCGCTCACAATCTGGCAATCACTAACCGTAGCCCAACAACCTCCTTATGATAAGGGAGAGACTGAGACAAGTGTGCGTAAAAAGTAACAAATGAACGGGGTTTTATTGCACAGTTACTAGCTAGGAGGAACAGCTCCGATTTAAAGGTAATTGTAGCTTACTTAAGGCACAATGCGTTTCTTGGGGCTATAGTTTTCTATATGCTAAGCATAAGAGATTGGATCTAGGAATTCTAAGCTACTCACTAACAAAACAAACAAGAGAAACAACTTTTGTACTTAAAGTAAACCTAGACACGACTCCGTCAGCTCTATTGGGTGCCATATTTGTTGCGCAGGGCGATCAGCTCGTCAAAGAAGAGCAACACCAACGTGGAGTGGGGGGCAATGCGTAGGTAATTGGCCCAAAAGCCCTTGTACATACCGTAGACTCCCTCGGAGCGCAGGATCTTGACGAAGCAATCTACCCATCCCCGGTAGAGCAGGCCACGGCCCTCGGCATCGACGCCCTGATTGTACAACCTTGTGGTGATCACATCTGGCGGCGTTATGGCCACCGACATAATGGAGCCAGCGATTAATCCCGCCGAAAAGGAGTTCAACGTGGGCTGCGTCACCAGATCGTAGTGCACTAGCATGGCTTTGGTCTTTCCAAATGTGGCTATCTGGGCACCCGATCCAAGGGCTGCCCTGGGTAAGGCAGCCACCGATCCGCGCCAGAGGCCAGCAATGCCATTTTTATTGTAAATCTGCTTGAGGGCGTCGCTCATGGAAGTGTGCGAGTGCTGGAAACCAACAGCAATTTGCTTGGCGGCCTGCGACTGCAATTGGGTTTTGATCTGAAATTGTTAAGGAGAAATAAATAAATAATATATTCGTAAAAATACCTAACCAGATCTTAAGCTCTTCGCTTATCATTTATAAGACTCTCTATCAAATTATTAATTTGTTTACTAATTAATAAACAAATTAAAATACTCTCTTCATATCTTGGGCTAGCCATTGTCAATATAGGCGTCTTATCTTTGACAAAGTCCGACAAATGTGATGAGCATGCGGCTTCTCGTCTCGGATAGATAAGCTTGTTTGTTTATGTAACCCCATCCTGACAAGGCAGCGCCAGTGGGACGTACCAGGAAAAAGGGACTAGAGCAATAGGAGCCAACAACGCCGCCAATGGCCCCCCACATCAGTCCCAAGCCATAGGATACCTCGCCCTGCTGGTTGTGCATCCAACCCCGCTCCATGGCCTCTGAGTAAATGCTGAGACTGTGAAGAATACAAAAGAGTTTTACTTCTAAGGATTGCAAAGCAAAACCCAATACCTACCGGAAGGAATTGATGATGAACTGGAAGTACAAAGCGGGCGAAAGACCCTTCTGCAGGCCCAGCAGTCCGTCGTTTTTGGCCACCGTGTAGAAGGCGTTGGCAATGCCCTTGTACGGCTCCACATACGTTCCCCTGGCCGCCAACTCGCCCTGCAGTTGGATCCGGGTCTTGATCACCTCGATGGGGTTGGTGAAGAAGGTGGCGCCGACGGAGGCCAGGCCTCCCAGCACAAAATCCGAGGTGGCCATATGTAGGTGCGATGTAATCACGAGTTGCTTCTCCGAGGAGCGGACTGATATTGACTAGAAACTGTTGTGCCGCCTACCGCGGGACTCTGTGGCCTCTAAGAAGCCGCGCGATGTGCTGCTCTCGAGTATTTCATAATTTCCTGCTTTAATTAGCAAGCCCG
Organism: Drosophila bunnanda; assembly: GCA_035046265.1. NCBI lineage: Eukaryota > Metazoa > Arthropoda > Insecta > Diptera > Drosophilidae > Drosophila > Drosophila bunnanda. The sequence continues at coordinate 2,672,745 of JAWNOB010000029.1, forward strand.
GCGTGCCCCCTACCCGTAAGACAAATATAATAAAACGTTATTATGAGAAATAAGGTAGCTTTAGTTTCAGTATGACCAGAACTGGGAAAATGAATGGAAAAATACCACTCCGGATCTGGTCACTCTAAGGAATAGATAGATCTAATTGGCCCTTTTCTCTGGCTATAAATCCGCCAAAACATTAAATTATTTTAATATATTTATGGTGCCTATGGCCATTTTAAACATATCATCATACTATTAGCATTTCCATGTAAGTTCTCATGTTTAATAGTATGCATTCAGCATATATAAGATGATGAATAACAACTCTTCTAGTAGTCAGCAAAAAAGCCAAACCCTCAGCTCTGCCGCTCTCTTTCCTTTCGAGCTGTCAGCCCCAAAGACGTGTGCGTGTTATTTTCAACTGCATTTGTTTAAATATTTGAAATAACGTTAATAAAACTATGACTTCGCATCCGGTATTCATAGACCTGTCCCTGGACGAGCAGGTAAGGTGGCGCCACAGGGAGTAAACCATGTTTTCAGGCGGCTGTTTAAGCAAAATTGAGGTTATGTCTTCCTCTTCCTGCAAAACAATATTAATATTTTGCGAAATTTCTAATTTCTCCAAATAGGTGCAGGAGCTGCGCAAGTATTTTAAGAAGCTGGGCGCCGAAATCTCATCGGAGAAGTCCAACAAGGGCGTGGAGGATGATTTGCACAAGATCATTGGCGTCTGCGATGTCTGCTTTAAAGACGGCGAGCCCCCGCAGATTGACGGCATCCTCAACAGCATTGTGTCCATCATGATCACGGTACGTAAACGCTTAGCTCAGCAATGGATTTTAACTGAAGTTCGTTTTTATAGATTCCCCTGGATCGGGGAGAGAACATTGTGCTGGCGTACTGCGAGAAGATGACCAAGGCACCGAATCAGCCCCTGGCCAAGGTGTGCCTCCAGTCTCTGTGGCGCCTGTTTAACAACCTGGACACCGCCTCACCCTTGCGCTATCATGTCTACTACCACCTTGTGCAGGTGGCCAAGCAGTGCGACCAGGTACTGGAAGTCTTCACCGGCGTGGATCAGCTCAAGACCCAGTTTGCCAACTGCCCGCCCTCGTCGGAACAGATGCAAAAGCTCTACCGCTTGCTGCACGACGTGACCAAGGACACCAACCTCGAACTCTCTTCCAAGGTGATGATCGAGCTGCTGGGCACCTATACAGCTGATAATGCCTGTGTCGCGCGGGAGGATGCTATGAAGTGCATTGTGACCGCTTTGGCCGACCCCAATACATTCCTGCTGGATCCCCTGCTGTCGCTGAAGCCGGTCCGTTTCTTGGAAGGCGACCTTATTCACGACCTCCTGTCCATCTTCGTATCAGAGAAACTGCCGGCATATGTGCAGTTCTACGAGGACCACAGGGAGTTTGTCACTTCTCAGGGCTTGAACCATGAACAGAACATGAAGAAGATGCGTCTTCTGACCTTCATGCAGCTGGCGGAGAGCAGTCCCGAGATGACCTTTGAAACGCTGACCAAGGAGCTCCAGATCAACGAGGACGAAGTGGAACCCTTCGTTATCGAAGTGCTGAAGACGAAGCTCGTCCGCGCCCGATTGGATCAGGCCAATCGCAAGGTTCACATCTCTTCCACCATGCACCGCACCTTTGGAGCTCCGCAGTGGGAACAGCTGCGCGATCTGCTGCAGGCCTGGAAGGAGAACCTCAGCTCAGTGCGCGAGGGGCTCACAAGCGTTTCCTCGGCGCAACTAGATCTGGCCCGCACCCAGAAGCTTATACACTAGAAACACAACCCAACAGCCAACCTGTTGAGGGATAAGGAACAAGAAATGCAAGCTTCGGGCAATTGAATTACGATCTAAATTATTTTCAAGAGTGCGTGCGTGGATAACTTGAATAAATTTATAAGTAAAATCGAAAGCCAAGTCTCGTTGATTGCGAGGAATACTTTTCTAGCTTACAACTAAAGAGTGTCTTCAAAGGCTTTTCGGTTTTCAATTATTCTCTTCAATACAAGCGTGCAATATAAGCTTCTGCAATGTTTTAACAAAGATCGAACGAAATTTAAAAAAACAATTTAAAAGACAACACGAATTGCCAAGATAAAATTGTATAAAATCATTTTGTGAATGTGAAAACCGAAAAATGGCCAAGTAGAGTATTTAAGTAGATAATTACTGATAATCGTTTACAGCTCCTCGTGTGCCTTGGATGGTTGGCGGTCCTTCTCCTTGGGAAATCCCCAGAAATATGAGGGAAAACCATGCGAGTCTCGCTCCCGCTTCACAAAAGCCGAGTACGATGAAATGCAGTTGCCGATAAAGTGGTTCGACTGTCCCAGAATGGCCAAATCCAGGTAGGGGTCATCCTCTGGCAGTTTGTGTACACTGATTCCCATCCGTGTGAGCGCCGTGCTGAGCTCCCCGATCATGTGGTTCGAGTCCGAGGCCACGAAAACGGACTTGATCTCATTATTGGGCTGGGTTTGACGCACATTCTTGATGGTCCTCTTCAACTGCCGTACAATGGCCTCCTTAGAGGGCATACAGAGCTCCGGATAGAGAGGACCCCGCTCGTTTTTATATCCCAAGCATTGGGGCGAAGCAAACAGGTGTTGGCTATCCTTGACGTGCTCGCAGGCTCGCACCCAATCGATGCCGTTCCGCAGGTGAATGCCCACAAAGGCGCCTCGCGGCAGCTGTTCCCGGATAAACTCCCTGGCCGCATCCCTGTACCTCTGGCTCCACTGCATGTACTGCTGCAGTTGGCAGTTCTCCAACTGAACGGGAAAACTGGCCGGAGCTCCTGTGAAGGCGAGGACGGGCCACAATTCCGGTGGATATTTCGCCTGCCACTTGGCGGCGACTGCACTGTGGTGGACATCGAAGTGAAGGGGCCCATAGAACTCGGATCGCACGAAATCAATGTGAAAAGTGTCCCAAAAGGGCCCGAACGGATTCCCATCCTTGGCATGGCAACTGGGTTTTTCCGGATCGTTCTTCTCAAGCTGTAGGCTCTTGCGTTCCATGTAGCAGAAGGATACGCGATCCGATTCCGGCCACACGTCGTCGGCCAAGTGCCACATGAAGTCCGCCATGGTGATGACGCGATGGTACTCCTGCAGCGGATTCACCTCAAAGTAGGTGTTGAAGGGCACTTGGCGGGAGCGCAGCTCTCCCTTGCGATACTCCACCCATGGCGGCAGGATCAGGGTGCGATTCAAAGCCTTGGCAAAAGCTAATGAGCCCAAAAAGTGGTCGGCCTGGTTACCAAAGCGACCTGCCGAAATGTGGGATTTTAATTTGTGCCAAAAGGATGTAAAGCCCGACTTACCCATGCACGGACAGTATGTAAGGTAGCCGTTGGGATCGCGTCCTAATTGGCCACATGCTGAGCTTATTAAAATAAATATTAAACAAATAAATTGGAGCTTCGGTTTAAGCCACTGCATTCTGCCGGCTTCGTTTTACTGTAAAGATTGGCAGCCCTGAGCATCAGGGTGCTACACTTTTGTTTAAAGCTACATTGTGATATGTTGTATTTATATTAACTAATATTTACTCGCTTAAACAATTATTTAAAAACTTCACAACATATTAATTTGATTGATATAAAGTAGTCGTGTGTGTTTTATTTATTATGATTTATTTATACTTACAACCGATACACCCTGATAACTACAGGCAATAGAAAAAGTGTCTGGCAACTCTCGCCGTCTCCCTCATATATTATTGTTTTTGTTTTCAAAAGATAATGTTATATTACCTTCCAAATTTTTAGAATTTTGGCTATGCTTATTGTGTATGTACACCGCTATCTTAAAAGGTCAGGATCTCATCCACAAATTCCCCATTCTACTTACAGCAAAGAGGCGTTCCGGCACTTTGTTAGCGCACGGCTTGGATCCGCTCGAATATGCCGGCGGAGCTTCTCGGATGACGAACAGTCAAGGAACCAGCAGGCTTTCAAGTGGCGAAAACCGCTTGGTCAGTACTCCGGCATCAATATCTACAATCATGCAATGCGGCAGAAGGTACCGCTGGTGCTGCGCAATCCACAGATGGTCACTTGGTACACCTGCGGTCCAACGGTGTACGATTCCGCTCACCTGGGCCATGCCAGCACATACGTCAAGGTGGACATCCTGCAACGGATTCTGCGGGATCACTTTAAGATCAACCTAGTGACGGCCATGAATATCACGGACGTGGACGACAAGATAATCAACAGAGCACGTCTCTCGGGCATCGACTGGCTCAAAATGGCACGCGCCTATGAGTCTGAGTTCAGGCAGGACATGCTCCGCCTCAACGTCCAGCCGCCGGATGTGCGCTGTCACGTGACCACCACAATGCCGAGCATTGTACAGTTTATCCAGGAGCTGATAAAAGACGAGAAGGCCTACGTTACGCCGGACAAGTCAGTCTACTTTGATGTGTCCAAGAGCCAGCACTATGGCAAGCTGCAGAGGCTGGGACAGAGCGAGGAGGAGAAGACGGATCCTGCAAAGAAAAATAGCTCAGACTTTGCTCTGTGGAAGTCTCGCCAGGCATCAAGCAACGAGCCGACATGGGCGGCTCCTTGGGGTGGAGAGGGCCGTCCCGGCTGGCACATTGAGTGCAGCGCCATTGCTGGACTCTTTTTTGGTAGTCAGCTGGAATTCCATGCCGGCGGCTTGGATTTGCGCTTTCCCCATCACGAGAACGAGGAGGCACAATGCTGTGCCCGTTACAAAACGGACCAGTGGGTCAACTATTGGATTCACACTGGTCAGCTGAGTATGGTCGGAGACAAGGACAAGATGTCCAAGTCGCTGGGCAACACCATTTCAGTTAGTGAGATGCTCAAGGAGTATTCCGCCGACGAGTTCCGCATGGCCTGCCTTTTGTCAAACTACCGAAATGCCATGCCCTATAGCGAGCAGCTAATGAAGACGGCCCGCCAGACGCTGCAGCGCTTTAAGAACTTCCAGGCCGATCTCAGCGCCTACACGCAATTCCTCAAGCCGATCCACCTGTTGGACGAGGGTGCACTGAAGGCTCAACTGGCCCACACGGTGAATGAGTTCGATAGCAGCCTCCGGGATGACTTTGATACGGCGCGAGCAATTAGCATTCTGATAGACCAGATGAGCAGCATCAGTCGCTGCATCAACGAGCAGCATGTAAACGCTGAGAACGAGCCGGCATTCTGCATAGATCTCCTTTTGGCGGCTGGGAACTTCATCAACCGGGCCATGGTCACGTTTGGAGTCTCTGAGCTGGTTCAAAGAGAATCGCTTCAGGAGAAGATCTCATCCCAGGCCCACGGCATCGATTCCTCTCTGTTGGTGGATGACGTCTTAACTATTCGAGGAAGAATGCGGGAGAAAGCCACCTCCGGGGAAGTGAAGAACTCTCAGTTGCTGGCCGCTTGTGACGAACTGAGAAATCTCTTGCAACAGCACGGCATCCAGGTGCGGGACCACAAGCAGGGCAGCTCCTGGGTGTTTGCCGTGTCCTGTCCTGCGCCTGATGATAAGAGCAAAAGCTCTGCAGAATAAAAGCAATGTTATTTTTTGTCATTTTATTACATAAATGCATCTCTCATGCGTTGTCGGAAGGGTTGATCGGACGCCACGGCGTGCTCTGTCTTGTACAGATCTTTGGTGATGAGATAGTCCCGCACCAGCTTAAAGAAGGCGCCCATGCTAGTGAAGGCCACAAAGCTGATGGAGAGCACAAAGTGCCACTCTACACTCTCCGCGCTTAGCGAACCGATCTCTACCAGGAGCACGGCCGCCTGGAGAGTGGCAAGCGTGGAGTAAATGATGGTGGGATTGTGGAAGAGTTTCTAAAAAAGCCAATATTACATTTGAAGGTTGGAAAAGTATTAGAAGGCATAAAACTTACATAGAATCGCGCATGACTGGCATTTCCCGGCGTGGCTACTGTGACTACTCCCTGACTTCGGTACAGACCCCCGTTGTGCTTCACCACAGTTCCATGGCCATAAGATGAATATTTCGACCAGGACAAAGCGCTGGCGGCCACAATAAGTTGAGAGGGCGCCGGTTCCCGGTCAATACGCTGCCAGCAGCCCAAATGCAGAGTGGCCCGATGTAAGGTATCGCTGTACTTGGCCGGATAGAGGAACACCGCACACAGACTGAAGGCTCCCAAGCAAACAATGATGCAGTGCTGGGCGGCCCGGAGTACATTATACTGGATACTGACGGCCAGGCAGCAGGGCACCAAGCCACTGTAATATGCATTCAGCATTGAGGTGAATATGAGCTGCTTGAAGCGTTTGTTAAAATCGTGCCGCAGTGTCTCTACTTCGTCCCGGATGTGCACGGCGTTTGTGGTGCAACTGTGGACGGGCAGATCGTTGATATAAACGCCGGGTAGCTCGAATCTGGTGCGCAGGAAGGGCTCCAGCTGGAAGCCAAAGATCAGCAAGTAGATAACAACTCTAGGAAAGATAGTTAGCGATTATACAGATTTTAGAGCATTTTTCCAGGTTATTTAGTAACCAAATTCCTTACGGATAGGATAGGAAGAGCAGTAGTATGTAGGTATGCTGCTGGTACAGCTTCATGGCACAAAAACCCAAGCCCAGCTGAACCAGGCCTCCAAATCCGTACTTGATTCCCAGTCGGATCCACCGCTGGCTCTTCTCGTTGCCCCGCCTTATCTTCACCAGGAGCAAGCAGTAAATCAGTCTTCGCGTGTTGAGTATGAGCAGGAGGTAGCGCAGATACGGATCAATCAGCTCTATGTTCTGTACATTAAGAGATTCCATGCATTTCTAATCAGTTAATTAGTTAAGACTTGATCAAACCCACCACCATATGCCTTGTGTGCGCCTCTGGAAGCCACCAGTTGGTCCTGTAGATGTTTATGAACTGGACAATGGCAGAGCCCATGGTGAAGGCGCACATAATCAGCTCGCTGAGCCACTCGGATGTGGTGGCGTGCTCGGGAAAGGGAATGTGCTTGGGCATTGCAGTTGCCGGCGTCTGCGATGACTGGCCTGATTTCGGGGACAGCAGGTAGGTATCCGGCGTCTCGCTGGAGCTGCTGCCATCACTACTGCGTTCATCGTATACCATTTCGGGTAGTTTAGTTCTTTGTAGTAAAAGCTACATTTAAAGAAATTCGAGCAACAAAGTTTTGTGCGGTTGGTAATCAACAAATGTACCGATAGCAGTGTTGGAAAGTGGCAGAATGCTGCATGCACCATGATAGAGTAATGTGCGTCAAATTAGCGTCGGTGAGTTAGCGTCGATATGGAACGGTGGGAAAATGGAACACGTGGCGCTTTTTTAATTTTAATTTATTTCGTAATTAAGGCACCAATTCGAACAAAATAAAGTTTGTATATGCTAAAAAATGAATTTACTATTGATTTTTACTGGGTTTGAGAGTGTTTGACCTTTATGTACATTAAAAAAAAGCCTGTGAATAATCATGTCTTCACGGATTTCCTTATATCTCGGCTTATCGAACGCGTGCAGCAATACCCGATATGCCAGAATAAAGGCCATTTATTGTAGTTTTAGCCTGCAAAGTTTCATTAATTTCAAACCCTATGATTTTGAGAAAATCGCATAACAGTGAACCAACCTCGGGGTCGGCCCCATACAAAACACGAAAAAACTGATAACTTCGATATACGAACGCGTGCACATATGCACGGTATATAGGTTAACTAGGGGAAGATTAAGGAATATCTGGTGAAAATTTCATTTATTTTTAACACACAGATTTTGAGAAAATCAAATAACAGTGGGTGGTGCATTTGGGCTGATAAGTGAGGCGCGAACTATAAAAATGGAACCAGATATGAATGTGCAGAGAACCAGTTGAACCAGCTCATGATAATAAAATACTGAATTCAATAACAATAACAAATTGTTGACTGAAACATTCATTAAAGTGACTGGCCAATAAATGAAAACGTCATTCAAATCAATTTGGCAAGCGTTTTAGTAAAAGACGTTCACTCGTTTAGGAGAAATTAATGTTTCATATTATTGCAATTATTCTAGTATATACCACAGTGGTATGAAAGTGTGACCCGCTAATCAGCAAAATCGACGCTAACTTTTAAAGAATTATTACGCTCTTAAATGAACGCGTGCAAACTTGCACGGTATCTCAAACGATAGAGAAAAGTATTCTCTAACTTCATATAAAATCTCAATTAATTCTAACCCACAGATTTTTAGAAATTTCCGTTTTCTTTTTCTGAACTCATTGAAAAACACTGGTTTCATATCGATAGGAACGCTTCCCACACCCTATCGATGAATTGCCTGCCAGAAAAATTCCTATTGTCAATTTAAACAATTATATAAAATATGCATGCCCCATAAATGGAATTGACATTCCAAGCATTTTGGTAGTTGTTTTATCGAAATCCGTTCAGTCGTTTAAGAGAATTTCCCACTTTTGCATTTATTTCCATATATGTTCCTGCGAAGCATATATAGATCTGGCAGCCCTGGCTGCTTAAATATAAATAAACGTGATTAAAGCTTTTTGGCAGGGTTTTAGGCAAAATGAAGACTGTATTATAAACGGTATTGCAGTTCTGAACATTTTGATCCATGTTTCATCAAAATCCGTTCAGTCGTTCATGAGAAAACCCAACTTTTTCATTTATTATCACATATATTCCACCGAAGAATTTTCATTAGGAAAAATTCATTTAAAACTTTACTGTAGGACTTATGCAAAATAAAGACTGTATTATAATCGGCATAGCAGTTCTGAACTTTTTGATACGTTTCATTAAAATCTGTTCAGTTTCAGAGAAGAAAATTAATTTTGACAAAAAATGTCACCCCGAATCCCACTGTCACAAAAATCTTTGCGTTGTTACCATCCCTGCTGTTTCTCGTCTTTCGCATATGCTTGTACCGTTATAACGGTAGTTCTGCTGCGATTAGCTGGAATTATGTGCATTCAGAACATTTCAAATACACTTTTGTGACAGTGGGATTCAGGGAGACTTTTTTTGTTTTCGTTTATATTTTATTAATTGATGAATTTAAGTTTAGTTTTTTGTATATTCTTAAGAAATAAATGTATAATATAAAATAAATTAAAATAAATGTTCAAAACTTATTTCAGAGTTATTTTATTTTAATAAAATTGGAAAAAATATAAGAAAATGTTCATGCGAAGCAATTGGAGGTTGTTTGTTTCATAATGCAATGTATATGTAATGCAATAATAAACAAAAACAATAAATCTAAAAATTTCAAAACGTTTAGGCCTTTTGTTCCTAAGAAATTTACATTGCATTTGTTGCTAACTAATAGACGAATAATAAGAAAAATTAATTTTCTTCTGTAAAACTGAACGGATTTTAATGAAACATGGATCAAAATGTTCAGAACTTCGATGCCGATTATAAACAGCATCCATTTCGCATTATTTCTATGGTAAAGTTTAAATCAATTTTAATTAATAAAAATTCTTCGCTTGAATGTGTATGTGGAAATAAATGAAAAAGTTGGGTTTTCTCATGAACGACTGAACGGATTTTGATGAAACATGGATCAAAATGTTCAGAACTGCAATACCGTTTATAATACAGTCTTCATTTTGCCTAAAACCCTGCCAAAAAGCTTTAATCACGTTTATTTATATTTAAGCAGCCAGGGCTGCCAGATCTATATATGCTTCGCAGGAACATATATGGAAATAAATGCAAAAGTGGGAAATTCTCTTAAACGACTGAACGGATTTCGATAAAACAACTACCAAAATGCTTGGAATGTCAATTCCATTTATCGGGCATGCATATTTTATATAATTGTTTAAATTGACAATAGGAATTTTTCTGGCAGGCAATTCATCGATAGGTTGTGGGAAGCGTTCCTATCGATATGAAACCAGTGTTTTTCAATGAGTTCAGAAAAAGAAAACGGAAATTTCTAAAAATCTGTGGGTTAGAATTAATTGAGATTTTATATGAAGTTAGAGAATACTTTTCTCTATCGTTTGAGATACCGTGCAAGTTTGCACGCGTTCATTTAAGAGCGTAATAATTCTTTAAAAGTTAGCGTCGATTTTGCTGATTAGCGGGTCACACTTTCGTACCACTGTGGTATATACTAGAATAATTGCAATAATATGAAACATCAATTTCTCCTAAACGAGTGAACGTCTTTTACTAAAACGCTTGCCAAATTGATTTGAATGACGTTTTCATTTATTGGCCAGTCACTTTAATGAATGTTTCAGTCAACAATTTGTTATTGTTATTGAATTCAGTATTTTATTATCATGAGCTGGTTCAACTGGTTCTCTGCACATTCATATCTGGTTCCATTTTTATAGTTCGCGCCTCACTTATCAGCCCAAATGCACCACCCACTGTTATTTGATTTTCTCAAAATCTGTGTGTTAAAAATAAATGAAATTTTCACCAGATATTCCTTAATCTTCCCCTAGTTAACCTATATACCGTGCATATGTGCACGCGTTCGTATATCGAAGTTATCAGTTTTTTCGTGTTTTGTATGGGGCCGACCCCGAGGTTGGTTCACTGTTATGCGATTTTCTCAAAATCATAGGGTTTGAAATTAATGAAACTTTGCAGGCTAAAACTACAATAAATGGCCTTTATTCTGGCATATCGGGTATTGCTGCACGCGTTCGATAAGCCGAGATATAAGGAAATCCGTGAAGACATGATTTTTCACAGGCTTTTTTTTAATGTACATAAAGGTCAAACACTCTCAAACCCAGTAAAAATCAATAGTAAATTCATTTTTTAGCATATACAAACTTTATTTTGTTCGAATTGGTGCCTTAATTACGAAATAAATTAAAATTAAAAAAGCGCCACGTGTTCCATTTTCCCACCGTTCCATATCGACGCTAACTCACCGACGCTAATTTGACGCACATGATAGAGTAAACAGCATTTTGCTCTCAGCTGTTCAACTTGTGCATATCCGAACGTTTCCCAGCACTGACCCGGCAGACAGTTAACAGCTGGAATTCGTTTTGTAACTGAATCCCGAAGTTATTGGAAGTAAATATTTAAATTGCTCAAAAAACCTGAAAATGATGCGCTACGAGGGCAACGAAAGACTTGCGGACGAGACGGCCTGTGCGGGTGTAAGGGCGGACCTGAAGATGTGCCTCCTGGAGAGCGAGTGCTGTCGCATGGGAAAAACACCGCGTCAGTGCCTCCAGGACAACAACGTCCCGCCAGAGTGCCAAGTGCTACGCAACACGTTCTACGAGTGCAAGCGCTCCTTGGTGAGTGCATTTAAAATATGTAATCCCATCTATTTCTCATACAAGCTCTAACATTCCAGCTGGACAACCGGCAGCGCTTTCGCGGCCGCAAAGGCTATTGAAGTTTAAACTTAAAATATATTTCTAAGCGTGTAAAATACAAAAAATTACAATCGTAAAGGGTTGTTCGTCCATTAATTGCGACGCCGTCGAACGCGTGAAATACGCCATGCATTGGGCTCTTCGTACTTGTTGTATAGCGGCTCCAGGCGCTGGTTCTTCTTGAATTTGCTAAGCTTCGTGGGATCTGAGAAGCGGAAAAACGAAGGAGCAAACTCCACCAGCCATTTGGGATCAATGGTGGTCACTTCGCGCATATATTCCTTGGTGGTCTGCACCAGCTCATGGTAGATGACCCACTCCGGTTGACGGTTGAAGAGAGCACTCGACGGATGGATGTAGACCACCTGGGAGTCTACTAGGGTTCGGTAGCCCTCCTGAGGATCCTTTTTGGCCGCATTCCTAAAGAAGCCCGAACAGATGGCCTTCTGAATGCGGACCGAGTTCTTTCCAGCTGACACCACGTCCAACTTGTGCCTGTCCATGATGCCCAGCAGCTGCTTTCTCACATCCTGGCTTCGCTTGAGGGTTCGGATCTGCACAAAGTTCTCATAGCACCAGGCATTCGAGAATTTGTTGTTCTTCCAGCTATTGTACACCGCCAGGAGGGTTAGATGATCGCCTATAAAGATATGAGATTACAAAGTGGTCAAGGATTAAAGGATGCAAACTTACCTTCAGCTTGGTTAAACTTGGCCTTCTTCTGATCCGCTAGTGCCTGCTTATCCTTGGGCCTGTAGAACACATTCTGCACACTGAGCATCGACACGATGGTGAGGATCTCATCGGAGCACTGCAGGGCCACAGACATAATCAGCATCTTGGAGAGATTCGGTTCCAGGGGAAACTCCGCCATCCGTCTACCCAGGCGCGTTAGCAGACCCTCATCGTCAAGGGCCGACAGCGAGTGCAGTTGCTCCAGCGCCATTACCAGTGACTCCACTGGAGGCGCGTCCATGAAATCAAAGTGCAGCAGATCGTTTATTCCCATGGTCTTCAGCTGCAGCACTGTCGTGGCCAGATTGGTACGTTGAATCTCCGGCACTGGTGTGGGCAACATTTCATCCCGATAAGCACGCTCTGTGTAGAGGCGATAGCACTTTCCAGGACCCGTACGACCGGCTCTGCCAGCTCTCTGCTTTGCAGCCGCCTGCGAAATCGGTGTGACCACCAGTGAGTCCATGCCAGTCTTTGAGTTATACACCTTCTGCTTGACGAAACCGGGATCTACCACATAGAATATGCCATCAATGGTGAGGGAAGTCTCTGCGATATTGGTGGCTATAACAACCTTGCGGCTTCCTGCTGGCGCTGGGTCAAAGATACGCGTCTGCATCTCGGAGGGCAGAGCAGAGTACACCGGCAGGATAATTAGCTCGGGTACATCGGGTCCCAAACTCTTCATACGCTCATAAAGAATCTCGCAGGCAGTATCGATCTCCTCTTGACCGGTAAGGAAGAGCAGAATGTCGCCGGGTGGCTCGCGCAGATGAATCTGCATAACGGTGATGAGCGAGGCGTCCAGATAGTCAGTCTCCGGCTCCTTTGTGTACAGAACCTCGACGGGGAACGTCCTGCCGGGAATGGTGAAAATGGGCGCCTTGAAGAAGTACTGCGAGAACTTCACCGCATCCAACGTGGCAGACGTGACAATGAGTTTCAATTCCGGTCGCTTCTGGACGGCTGTCTTTAGGAGGCCAAACAGGACATCCGTGTGGATCGTCCGCTCGTGGGCTTCGTCCAACATAATCACCGAATAGCTCTTGAGTTCCGCCTCCATCAAGCATTCACGGAGCAACATGCCGTCCGTCATGTATTTGACGATGGTCTCGGGGCTGGTGCAGTCCTCGAAACGGATGGTGTAACCCACCTCCTGGCCCAGACGGCAACCGTATTCTTCCGCCACTCGCTTAGCCACAGACATGGCCGCCACTCGCCTAGGCTGAGTGCATCCGATCTTTCCTCTGGCCGTGAAACCACACTCGCCCAGATACTGGGTGATCTGAGTGGTCTTGCCAGAGCCCGTTTCTCCAATAACGATCAGGATTTGGTTGTCGGTAACCGCCTTGATCAGATCATCGCGCAGCTTGTAAATGGGCAGGGACTGGCGCTGTTCCACCAGCGTGAGATCGGTCTTCTTGCCGAACGAGGACTTCTTGCCGCCAATCACATGCTTTTTCCACTCGGGAACCTCAGCCGGAGCCGCTCCCATTCCACGCATATTGGCCGCCAGACTACGAGAGCTGTCCTCCTCGGGCAGGGGATCTATCCAGTTCTTGTTCAGGCTCGTTGGCAGAGCCTCCATCTCCTGCTCTCGCTGCAGCATCTTTTGCTCGCGACGCTCCTTGGATAGGGCTGACTGCATCATGGCTGCCTGGGCAAGGGAACCGTCGGGATTCTTCACGATTCTCACCGGCGACAGGTCATGCAGGGCTCTACCATGCCCGGAGAGGAAGGGCGGCTCCTCTTCCACAATCTCAATTTCGATATCCGCCTCGTCATCCTCGTCTTTAGGCAGCAAACCGGTTTCCTCGTCGAAATCGGGCATCTCGCTCCTGTCCAGCACACCAGAGCTGATCATCTGTTTGATTTCCCAGCGTTCGGGGCTGGAGATCCTGGTCACACGCTTTCTGGACTCGTGTTCATCGCCATCCAGTCCGTTGCCTTGCAGATTTAACATGGAAGTGCTGCTGCTGAAGGGTCCATCGGGGTTGCGATCCCGCAGTGAATCATCATCCTCTGGGGCATGTGACAGCGGATTGAGATCCCTTCCGGTCTCTTGATCCGCCTCTTTCATGGACAGCGATACCTTCTGCCCGGTTACGGACATCACCTTCACCTTGACCGTTTGATTCCGGCTCACCACTTCAGTTACGTCGGTGACTCGACCTTCGGCTCGCAGCTGCGATATGTGCACCAATCCCTCCCAGCGCTTGCGGAGCCCAAAGAGCTGCACAAAGCAACCGAAGGGAACAATGTTGGCCACTTTGCCGGAGTAGATCTTTCCAGCCTCGGGATCATCGGTCATTGCGGCAGCCGCTGCGGGCGGCGGCATCTTTTCGCTACGATCCTGGTCTCGGGAGCGATCTTTACGATCCCTACGCTCCCCGGACCGAGAGCGGCTTCGTCGTCGACGTTCGTGACGGTCACGGGAACTCGATCGGCGGCGACGACGATCCCTGTCGCGATCTCTGTCCTCCCGAGACCTGCTTCTGCGACGATTCTCACGCCGTCGACTGTCCTTGTCACGCGATCTGCTTCGGCGACGATCCTTGTCCCGATCTTCACGGGATCTGCTTCGGCGGCGATCTCTGTCCCGATCTTCGCGTGATCGGCTGCGACGGCGGGTGTCTCTGTCTCTATCCCGATCCCGGCTTCTGCTGCGTTCCCGGCGCTTGTGACGATCCCTGGAACTGGTTTCCTTTGACTGTTTCACCTCTGCCTTACCTTCTCCAGGACACAGAGCTTCCAGCTCCAGCATGGCAGCATCCACGTCACTCATGTCGGACTTCTTTTGGGTCCCAGTCTTCTCTTTAACATCTTTCTTCTCCTTCGTCTCCTCCTCGTCATAGTCGCTACCATCTTTCTTGCTGTACTTCTCATTGGGCAGAGCCAAGCCGGGAAATAATTTTATCAGCTGTGACTTCTTGTCTTCCTTCCCGCCGCTGGAGAAACTCTTTTCCTCGCTGGCTCCACCAGGACGACTGGGACGCATCAGATTGATGATACGCTGCAGATTCTGGACCAGGGAGTCCGGAAATTCGGCGCCATTCTCCAGCAGGGCCTTGCGAAAAGACTCGTACGAGCGATTCTTGTTCTCCAAATCGATGATGAACTCGGCGAGGTCTTTGTCGTTGATGCCCAGATGGTTGTCCAGCTCCGTGCAGATCTTTGAGACCAGCGAGAGGTACTCCAATTGCTGCAGCTCCTCCATGCCGCTAAAAAGTCCGATTGTGGTACCAACTATCAAAATTTCGTTAATTTCGCGATTTTCAACAACTCCAAACAATATGCACGCCAAGCGAAATCAGCTGTTTTCACGGCAGTGTTGGGCATTGCCACACAGTTTCAACACTACCTTTGCTCGGTTTTGACGCTCGCCTTTGATGTTTATATCTTTTGTTTTTAAGAGTGTAAATCATTCTGTTCAGGTTTAAATTAGTGCCCGCCGAAATATGGCTTCGTTCTTCGACTGCTTCAACAATTTCCTACAGAGCGGGGGCAGCGTAGCGCAGAATGTGGAGCAAGAGGAGGAACAGAGCACCGCGGCGCCCCAGCCGCTGGTCCCGGAGACAGAACTGGCAAAGCGCACCAGCCCCACGCCCAGCGAGAGTGTAAGTCTCATGTCCTTGATGGAGCGGTGTTGCCTGTGCAGGTTGGTGTCCTGACACACGCATTTTTCTGCCTATTTGTTGTGAAATTCCAAAAATATTGATGTACTGGGCCCAGGAGCTGGCTCTAGAGTTGCCACATAGCCGAAATGCCAGCCAGCTAGCGAGGTGGCAACGCCGCAAGGCACGCCATATTTTACAAAAGCAATTGCGAAAATCGGTTTTTGTTCCGGAGCAGAACCGAAATGCAATAGGAACTACTTGTAAAATCGTTTAAAATCGGAACGAGTCGTGTTAAATAATAGGGACTACCGGAAATTAAGAGGTTGTGGCCATTTGATATGTTTGTCCAGAGCCGCAAGTGCACAACAACGACGTAGAAGAAGAAGCAGTCAACTGTAGACAGCTAGTGTAAAAAACGAAGTGACAGAAACAAAAAATGATGAAACAAATAGTCGGAAAAAGCGGCAGCAAGCCGCAGTCTACGGAGGCTGCCTCTGCCGGGTCATCCTCATCGATAATCACTTATAGCCCGAGCAAATTCCTCACCCGCGTTGGACCAGGCGACAACACATACACCACACACAGCCACACTCACACCAGTACAAGCGCAGCAGCAGCAGCAGCGACGTCAACGACAGCGACGTCGGCGAAGGCGGCGGTGGCAAACGTAACAACAAAAACAAATAAATCCCCTGCTGGCGGAGGTTTGACGTCGTATTTTGTGGTAAAGGCTGGCTCTCTGGGCAGTGCAGCCTCCATGACGGGCTCGATCAAAGTCAGCAGTCCCCCAAAAGCTGGGTCAGCGACAAAAACGCCCTCGGTGGTCATCACATCGCCGTCCCCGCCGACAGAGAGTGTAATGATAAGCCCGCATCATCGTGTTCACCCACTAACCTGCACTGCATGCGCTCCAAAGATCTCTAAATTGACACACTCCATTGCACATCTTTCTTCCTTTCGAATCCTGTAGATTTAAATGCCTATTCTAACCCGTTGTTTACGTTTTTATCCCACAGTCCAGCACCATTTCGGCTCCCAGTGAATCGTCGTTTGGCGAGAAAATGGAGCACAGCTACATCCGTGATCCCGTTATACGGAATGAAGTTAACAATGGCCTCGCCCCCGCCAGGAATATACTGGTCCGGCACCCGCCGCAGTGTCCCAGTTGCCACACATATCCGCAACACGAGGAGCTGACGGAGATGCAGCAGGTACATGTGCCGCCCTACGACGAGATTGCTGCTAAGGAGGCAATGAACGAATGCGCTCGCATTGCCAAATACGTGAAGAACAACAATGCCGATGAGCAGGATTGGGTGGCGCGCGTTAATCAGTGAGTACTTGGCTTAGTTTTCTTAAAACCCATGTCTCCAATTATTTTATTTCACACAGATTTGGCTGGACACCCATGCAGCAGCTTCTGTTCGAGAAGGTGTGCTCCATCCTCGATCAAGATCAATTGGCACGTTTGGCCAACGACAAGCGCCAGCATGAGGCCATTCACCGCCGGGTGAGCGTTGATAAGTCTGCCTCCCGTCTGCGCAAAGCTCTGGCCGGCGTATCCTGGGAACCTCGGATCACTCAATGGCTGCACTCGCTGCTAATGGAGCATCTGTCGCCTTCCTACATGGCCTCCTATCTGGACATGCTGCAGACGCTGAAAACAAAGCTGCCCACACTGGTAGACAAGATGCTATTCAGCCGCCCGCTTAATAATAGTCAGGAACTGCTAGCTCCAGTGATGAAGAAACGCTGGGAACCAAATATATTGCCCAAGGGGCGTCAATTATCGCACAACGCCATCATAGTGGTGTTGCCAACGATGCCAACCAGTGGCGTTGTCTCTGAGCGCATGCAGAAGTGGTACCAGGCGCTGGCTACAATCACCCAGGTCGTACAGATCACGTTGCCCAACTCGAGTGAGTTTTTAAGACATAAATATTATACATGCTCCAATTTAACATAATTCTCTCCGTCTTTAGATAACAGAATGGCGAATCAAAACCTCGACCAGGTGGCTGAAACCATTGTGTCCCTCACGCGCGTCAGGATCCATGAATTGCGCACTGACAATCCCAACCGTGGTATCATTCTCGTCGGCTTTAATGCCGGAGCGTCCTTAGTCCTACAGGTTGCCCTGTCGGAGAGTGTGGCTTGTGTGGTTTGCATGGGCTTTGCCTACAACACAATACGCGGTCCTCGTGGCTTGCCCGATGACCGCATCCTGGACATAAAGGCGCCCATACTGTTCGTCATTGGGCAGAACTCGGCCCGTACTAGTCAGGAGGAGATGGAAGGGCTACGCGAGCGCATGCAGTCCGAGTCCTCGTTGGTGGTGGTGGGCAGTGCAGATGATGCGCTCAGGGTGCCTAAGAGCAAGCGGCGCATTGAGGGCGTTACACAGGCCATGGTGGACTACATGGTGGTGGTAAGTAGCTTCAGTTTCATCCATCTAAATATTGTATTGCATTGTATATATTCAATCCCTTTGCCAGGAGGAGATCTTTGATTTTGTTAGTCGGACCTTGAACAATCCCCCGGGTCCTCGAATGCCTACATCCCTTATGCACCAGGCGGGCTACCAGCGTCAACTGAAGCAATTAACTCACGTACTGGCCGATGGAAATGCCAACAAGGCAGTGCAACAGATGCGCAAGCGAAAGCTCAATGATGGCCAGGATGACTTGGCGGGCCAGACAGTCAAGACTAAGATTGTGGCGCAAAGTAAGTATCAGGGTTTAGTGTTACTCATCTGAATCACCTACCTGTTCCATCCCGCATGCAATTCAATTCCTCTAATAACCAATAACCACCACCACCATCACCTCATCAATAACCATTCCCAAAACGAACTAATCCATGGCATCAAGGTCGTCCACATAAGCCGAAGCCGCCGCGACTTATTGATCCGTTTGCTGTCAAACGAAAGGGTAAAGTCTTCCGCCCTAGGGAGTCGTTCTTAAAGCCACCTATGGCTATCCACTCCACTAACAGTTCTACCCCCATCCCAACCCCCTTAGTTGGAAGACCCCGAACACGCCCCCTGGCCAAAGTTGGTGGCTCGGCGGCTGGCCTTGGTGGGCAGAAAGATGCACTTCATCAAGACAAGTCAAATTTAAGCAGCGAAGAACTTAACCAATCCATTGAATTCATATTAGATGAGTCCGAGGGCTGCGAGGACGCAGCAGCAGCAGGAGCAGGAGCTGTATCTGGATCCAGCGGAGCTTTTCTACCAAAGGTTATGAAACCGGGTGGCATGCTGTCCAAACAGCTGCCTCCGGTCAACTTGGCAGTCGGCACCAAAATCAAGATGATACCCTCCAGCCAGTTCGTCCAGATCAAATCTCTGGCACCGCAGAGTAAGCTCATTAACTACAAGCCCTCAAGTAGTGGACCCACCAGCACTTCTGCCGGCAACATTGGAAACATAGTGAAAACATTGCCGGGCTCATCATCATCCGGTGGCCAGCAGGTCTTTACCGTGAAAACGTCAACGGGCCAAACGACACAGTTTACAACAGCGGGACCTAGCTCTTCCACATCATCATCATCAACCGTGGGACAGCAGAAGTACACGGTATTCAAGAACGCCAATGGCATGACCATGCTGCAACTTTCTAAGCCCGCCACTAGCGGTTCCTCGGGAAATATGGATCTGTCCAATATCATAGACATGCCCATTGTGTTTGCTGACAACGAAGGCAACATCGCTGATCAGCAGCAACAGCAACAGCAGCAGCTGGAAAAGGACATAAAACCAGGTGTGTTTCAACTCGTACACTGTTGCTTTAGAAGATCCTCCTAATAACAATTTCTTGCTTTCCCCCTCAGCTCCCATTAGAAGCACAAATAAGGCGCCGCTAATTATCAGTCAGAAGATCATTAAGGAGGCCAACAAGCCACCGGGCATTGTCGCCAGCAGTGGCACCACCGCCACCAAGCCGGGCGGCGCTAACATTGTGCTCAACAAGGGCATGCATCAGTTATTTACCACCACCCCATCATCGTCATCTGGCACCGCAGTTCCTGGCCAGAACAAGGTGCTCTACATAAATCGCAACAGCATGAAACCCATGGGCAATATGGTGGCGACTGGTGCTCACCGCGTGCCCATACGGATTTTGAGTAACCCAAAGACGGGAACTGTAACTTCCAGTAGTCCCCTGGTGGTGGATCCCGCCACGGGATCTTTGGTGACCGGCGTGAAGGCCGTCAATGTGCACACAATTAAGCCGACGGCTGCTGCTATCCGACAGATAAGCACCACCAAGGCCTATTCACAGTTTCAGGTGATCAACAGTAGCACACCGGTGACGTCTACTGCAGTTTCTGGCGATGGCAAGGCTCCGATTAGGAATGTATACTTTAAATCCGCCGCCGGACTCAAACAAGTGCCAGTACAGATGCTTGCAAATCGCTTAGCGTCACCAGCATCTACTCAACCTGTAGGAGCTGCAGCTATGCGCCGAGTGGTCAACATTGGCACCGTCTCCAAGCTGGCCACGGGACCAACTGGCCCCGACTCCAAGGTCATCAAATTGCAGCCCGCAACAACTGCTGCCAAAGTGGAGGCGACAACAACTGCTACTCCCACGCAGAGCAAGAAGTAGGATTTAGATTGTTAGACGTAGATTAGATCGCATTCTATATAAGGTATATATAATATGTAAATATGTTAAGAGAAACGGAATTAAGTTTGAAATTATCAACGCATTAATTATTTAAGAGTTTTATTTTAAAAAAATAAAATAAACACTTTTAAATTAAAGCTTGTTCATTAAGAAAATATGCTAAATGCAAGTTCTGGGAATTATCAGGGGTTTCGTGTGCACACTTGTGCGAATTCCAGGTCTGCCAGGTATGGTTTTATGTTACCTTATGTATTTCTTATATATGCATCTGCATTTATGGCAATCAGAGAACAGGAAGCGCGGCGTGAGAAACCTCCAAGCCAATGTCTGGAATTCCATGAAAGCTTGCTAGATTTTTCTGCCCCAAAGTGCGTCGGCTACGAAGGGAGGAGCTTGCCCAGGAGCGGAGAATATATAAGCACAGCAGACGTTCACACGGCGGTTGCACTTCGAGGACAGACCAGTGCCTCTCAAACTGTGGCGCTGATGGCGCGTAATTTTGCTTAGAATTGCACTTTGGCAGTAGGAGCTGTCGAAAAGAGCTAAGATTTCATTAAAGCTCGCTTCATGGGACACATGGACGAGCATTATATGTGTAGGTATGTGTGATTTTCCTGATAAATGCCTTACTTTATTTTATATAGTACAAATTAACCCATTTGGATGAGGTATTACATGAAATAGTCATTTCCGACCCCATAAATCATATATATTTTTGATCAGCGTCAACAGCCGAATCGATCTAGACATATAAAGAAGAAAAATATTTTGATCGATTTTTTGAAAAAAAATGTAAGGGGTTACATCGTTAAAATTGTCAAAAATTGGGAAAAAATTTTATTTTTTTAAATTTTAAATGGAGTATGCAGATTTGTTAACCTAATAAAAACTAACGTATGACGGGTTTCCGAATTAAAATTAATGCTTTTTTGGCTTAGTTATAAGGTTTTGAAATTTAGATTTGTCATAAAAATAGTCCTTGTTTTAATACCCTTACAGGGTATTATAATTTCAGTCAGAAGCTTAAATCAAAGTGAAGGAATCATTTCCGACCCTATAAATCATATATATTCTTGATCAGCATCAAAAGCCGAATCGATCTAGCTATCTAATGGAAAAACAAAATTTTGATCGATTTTTTGAAAAAAAGGAAAGGGGTTACATCATTAAAACTGTCAAAAATTGGCAAAAAATTACATTTTAAATGGAGTATGCCGATTTGTTAACCTAGCAAAAACTAGCATAGAAAAGCTTTCCGAATGAAAATTAATGCTTTTTTGGCTTAGTTATGAGGTTTTGAAATTTTGAATTACCATAAAAAAAAGTCCGTGATTTAATACCGTTACAGGGTATTATAATTTCAGTCAGAAGCTTAAATCAAAGTGAAGGAATCATTTCCGACCCTATAAATCATATATATTCTTGATCAGCATCAAAATAGGAATCGATCTAGCCATCTAATGGAGAAACAAAATTTTGATCGATTTTTTGAAAAAAAGGAAAGGGGTTACATCATTAAAATTGTCAAAAATTGGCAAAAAATTACATTTTAAATGGAGTATGCAGATTTGTTAGCCTAGCAAAAACTAGCATAGGAAAGCTTTTTGAATTAAAATTAATGCTTTTTTGGCTTAGTTATGAGGTTTTGAAATTTGGATTTATCATAAAAATAGTCCTTGTTTTACTATCCTTACAGGGTATTACAATTTCAGTCAGAAGATTAAATCAAAGTGAAGGAATCATTTCCGACCCCATAAATCATATATATTCTTGATCAGCATCAAAAGCCGAATCGATCTAGCCATATAATGGAGAAACAAAATTTTGATCGATTTTTTGAAAAAAAGGAAAGGGGTTACATCATTAAAATTGTCAAAAATTGGCAAAAAATTACATTTTAAATGGAGTATGCAGATTTGTTAACCTAGCAAAAACTAGCATAGAAAAGCTTTCCGAATTAAAATTAATGCATTTTTGGCTTAGTTATGAGGTTTTTAAATTTAGATATATTGATCCTGTATTCAATACCAAATTGAATGAACTTTTTACTGATTTATATTTCTCCTTTATATTCCTTTTTAATTTGAATAATATATTATAAATAATAATTGTAAAAACCAATACAATCATTATTAATGCACTTATCAAATTCATTTGTCTTTCTTGGGTTAATTACACTTTATGGCCACTCAGCAAATTGTCAACTGAATTACTCGCTAAAAATCCAAAGAACATTGTGTCGGGACTTTGTTTTTTGTTGTATTTCTTATTTTGATAATTGCATTGCTTTAAATGCATTTTATGTACAGTTCGACAGTGTGTCAGATATATAGAGATAGATATATGTATATATATCTCCGATTTTGCGAGGCGTCAAGGGTAATGCAGGCTTTTTCGAGTTCTTGGGACTTCAGTAACGTGACAAACGTGATCAGTGACTGATCGGGCAGAGATATAAACACAGTGATGTGAAGTGATCAGGATAAATCGGTTTTTAAGAAAAGGATCAAGTCGGTGATTTAAGTAAAAAAAACAAAATCTCTTAAATATTTTTAAAATATTTTTAATGAGCTTCTGAATATTTAGTTCAAGTTCAAATTCTTCTTCTGCTTTCTTTGAAGCCCGAATATATTCCAAATAAACTAATAAATTGGAATTTAAGTACCTTAAAAAAATTTAAATTATTTTCTAGTTTTGTGTGGGTATTATTAATTACTTAAAATCAGATTTAAAATCTAAAAAAAATAAATAACTACCTCACCAGATTCTGGATATAATTTGTTACAAATTCCTGATCAATTCCCAGGCGTTGGCTTACGCAATTGGAAAATAATGTGGAAAGCCTGGCCAATTCCCAGACTCTGTAAATCGCACAAATGCCAAGACCCAAATCGAATTTGATTTAAAAATGTCTTTAGCTCGGCTGCTGCTGCTGGTTGCAAATGGAAATGGAAATGCAGTTGCAGTTGCAGTTGCAGATGCAGTTTCGGTTCGCTTACCACCTGCCGCGTGCATTTTGTTTATGGCTTTTTTCGCTACCTGGTCTTAATTTGTGGCAATTTGTGGCAATTTGTTGGACCAGAAACCCACTGGGTTGGCTACCACCAGCATTTGGGCCCCATGTGCGTTTTTGTTTATGGCTTATTATTATTATTTTGTGTTTAGTCGAATTTTTGTAATCGTTTCTGTGGCTAGGTTTTCTGCACTTTTGGTAACTTAACTCTTTGGGGTCATGGGAGATCTGTAATAATTAAATACCTGTTGACTTGTATAATATTCTAAAATATTTGTAGATATTTAAAGTTGTAAAAAAATAAACTAAATTGTAAAATTTTCTAAAAAGCATTGATATGTTCAAAAATCTTTCCAGCTACTCTAGTTGCTCCAAAACTGCAGTCTTTTGCTTTAAATTCTACCTTAAACTTCCTGTAAATCCTTTCGTCAAATTCTGTCACTTTCCAGGATTACAGTTTTCCCACTATTCCCTTCTTTTTTCAGCATCCTTTAGAAAATTTTAGTATTCTAGTAAAGAGGACCGCAAATCCTTCTTCTGCCACAAAATCCTTTGCACAAATACTAATAAGCGCGAGCATTCAAGCGAAAAGCTGTCCGAAAAAAAACAGCAGTAGGAAAGGGAAAGAGGAAAACCCGGCACTTTTGATTTTGCAATGCATACCCATTCCTTTGGGAAAACGGAAAATGAGAGTGAGAGCAGGAATCATCGGCCAGGCGCTGATAGTTTGCTCTACAAATGCCGGGGAGCAAAGCCGCCTACACCGGTTTCCCTCCCCCATCAAATGGCGCTTAATAACATGCAAATGATGTGAAAGTGCAGTGGCGAAAGGCGGGGGCAGGAAAATTGCGAATGCCACTTACATTGCAAAATACCGCGGGACTCGGCTCCACCTGCTTGCAGCTGACACCGCCAAACCCATCACATTTTCCACCATTTCCCCCCATTTTCCACCCACTCTATCTCTCTTCCTTTTTTGTATTCAATGTGTGTCTGACACTCTCAATATTTTTCCAGGGCAAGCATTCGCTGGGAAATGAGGAGGAGCCGGAGCCGGAGCAGGAGCAGGAGCAGGAGCAGGAGCAGGAGCATCCAGGTAACCATCTGATTATGCCGAAATTGATTGGGCCAGGCAGTGAAAAAGTGCAAGGACGGGCTACTATTGCTTTTGGAGCTTTCTTTTTTAGCAGTTTAAATTCTTGGCATACCTTAAAGCTGTTTAAAATCGGTATTTTAAAAATGATTTAAAATATATATTTATTTTTCCATTGAATTTCCCTTTAAAACAAACGTTTCGGGAGTTGGCCACTACCTCGCAGTCACGTGATGCATAAAATGCGAATGCCTCTGATCTGGTTTTGATATCCAATTAAAGCTATCCATTTCCGGTTCAGTTGGCTGATGTGTTTTACCTTTATAATATTTCATGTGATGTGACGTAGTGGAACATTCCTGACGTTGCCCACAACAGAAAGGGTTAATAAAAAAAGGAATTCTAAATTCATAACATAATTCAACGAAATTTATATTTATATTTTACAAAAAGTGTGTTATTGTATTGCATTTTTATAAAAGAAAAAACACCGTAACAATGTAAATAAAATATAAGTTAAAATTGAAATAAATATAATAATAAAATTAATTAAAATGCAAATAATACTTACTTTTAAATACATTGAAATGTAATAAATAAAACAAGAAATAAGCTAACTGCGAAAAGTCAAAGTTTTTATAAACTTGCATCGTTCATAACTAAGCCAAAAATGAATTAATTTTAATTCGGAAAGCTTTTCTATGCTAGTTTTTGCTAGGTTAACAAATCTGCATACTCCATTTAAAATGTAATTTTTTGCCAATTTTTGACAATTTTAATGATGTAACCCCTTTCCTTTTTTTCAAAAAATCGATCAAAATTTTGTTTCTCCATTAGATGGCTAGATCGATTCCGCTTTTGATGCTGATCAAGAATATATATGATTTATAGGGTCGGAAATGATTCCTTCACTTTGATTTAAGCTTCTGACTGAAATTATAATACCCTGTAAGGGTATTAAGACAAGGACTATTTTTATGATAAATCAAAATTTCAAAACCTCATAACTAAGCCAAAAAAGCATTAATTTTAATTCGGAAAGGTTTTCTATTCTAGTTTTTGCTAAGTTAACAAATCTGCATACTCCATTTAAAATTAAAATTTTGGACAATTTTTGACAATTTTAACGATGTAACCCCTTACTTTTTTTTTTTTTAAATTTCGAAAATTTTGAAAAAATTAAATTTTTGTCGGACATTGCTAAATTGATTCGCCTGTTGATGCTGATCAAGAATATATATACTTTATAGGATCGGAAATGACTTCTTGACTGTTTTGCAAGCATTTAACTAAAGTTAGAATACCCTGCAGAGTTATAGGAAGGTTTAGAAAATATGACTTTTAAATAAATATAAAGCAGAATACTTGTAAATTCCTTGATCTAAATGTAAAACCTCTTTTTCCTTAGAATAGCCCAAGGCATGCCACCAGAAGCACTGGGAAAACTCGAAGCAATCTGATGTCACCTTATTGTTCTTTGTTGCCTCACCTGTCTCCTTGGTACCCTTGGTGCCTGTGCTCCTTGGTATTCCATCTCCAGGCCGTCGTCTTGGGGGAGCTGCCTTGGCCCAAACTTTTGACAGGGACAAAAGTATGGCATAAGGCAGCGTCCTCGCCCTTGGCCAACCTTGAGCCATTCGCCATGTGCTATTTTTAGCCATAACAAAAGCAGATCCCACCGGCAGGAGCAAGGATGCCTGGCTGCCTGCCGGTCCCCAAGGAATTGCTCGCCCCGGAATATTATGAATTACAATTTTCTCAGGTCGCGTAATTCGTGTAAGTGCTGAAATAGCAAAAAGAGTGCCAAAGGAGGGGTAGGAGCAGGAGCAGGAGCGGCTGAAGGGCCAGGAAGGTTGCTCCTGGCCAGCGGGCGACGACAGTTTACAGCTTTCCGTTGGCTGCTTAACATAAATTTATTGCTTAATCTCCTTTTTCGGGCTGATGCTGCCCTCCGTCTTAAGAGTATTTTGCATAAAATTCTCATTAACTGATTGCAGTTGAAAAGGAATACAAAAAGAATATGTTTTTTAAAATAAACATAAACATATTTTTGAAATTGAATTGAATTAAATTGAAGCTCTTGGGCTGAGCTAGGAAGTTTGGGTACATTTTTAAGGTGATATTTAGTTTATATATAGGAGCAGTAGGAACTAATGCTGTGAAAAATGGAATTTAATAAACATTAACTACAATTAATAAGTAATAAATCCTACTATTAATAATATATATTTAAATCCCGTTTGAAAATATCTTATATCCTTAAAAATCCAATACCAAATTCGCCTTTTTCTCCTTCAAAAATATTTGTGGCAACTCAAACTATAATTATTAGTTTTGAATAATCGTTAATCGTTAATCAGCTTAAGCCTTATTCACTTAACTATTATTTAATTATAGAGTTAAGCTCCCTGGCAAATACCAAAATATTTTCATGGCACCACCCCATAAATAATTTACATAATCTTCGCTTTAAATAGTTCAATCATAAGCCAGTTACATAAATACCTTGCAAAATGTAAAAGAAAAAGGAAAACAAATTTGAATATCAAATATCGTTGCAGTTTGGCAAGCATTGCGAATTGGCCAACACTTTGAAATGCATTTCCTGTTCATCGTCACATTTGTTTTTTTTTTCGTACGCTTTTCCGCTCTTTTTTGCGATCACTTTCGCTCATTTTGGCCTGGAAAAATACAGAAAATTCGATGCAATTTTCACTTTCCTCGGCTTCTTCGCCCAAGTATGCAAATTTATTTCCCAGCTGCCGTTGTGTCCAAACGTTTTCATTATGCAGGCAACGCATGCCACGCCCCTATGTCCAACTGTCAGTTACCTGGAGGGGAGGAGGAGGGTCTGGAGTCACAGTCACAGTGGCAGACAGCCGGCAGCCGGTTTGAGCCAAAACAAAAAAATCCAAGAAAATATAAATCACGAGGTTAGTGAGATGTGAAGCGTCCGAACATTGGACTTTCACTCACTTGTGCTTTTTTTTTGCCATTTTTCTGCTTTGCTGAGCAACTGCAGCAACTGATCCGCAATCCTTTGGCCAAAGTGAAGCTCTGGTGATTGTTTCTGCCATTCCAGAAGAGGCGGAAGGCCATGGTAATTATTCACAGATCATAAGTTTTCCGAATAACATTACAGTTACCAGTTTAAAGATTCAAATGGCTATGCAAATATTTAATCAGTCTTTGGGTATTTTGCAAACCATTTGCATTTTGCTATTGGAGCTTAACTTGTGTAGTTGTTTGCTTAAAAATATATATTAATAGGACCTACCTAATATCTGATTAATATTTCTAATTTATAATTGAATAACATCCTCAATATTCATTTGAAAATTATATTTATAAGCCTGAGGAGAGGGAATATCATATAATGATTTATAACTCATAAGTCTAGATAGAACTTCCTACCTTTCTATATAGTTTAGGTATTTGATCAAATTCCATTTAATTAAAAATTTTATATATGGTTGTGTGTTGGTCTCCAACTTCCAGATATGTGAAAAACCTGGCTTACTAAAAACCGATCCTCTGCAGCTGCACTTTACTTAGCACCCATATTTTCCTCTTCAAACCACCCGACTTGCTGATTGTTATTTATTATTCGCTCGTCTGCTGCTGCTATTGTGTTTTTTCTTCAAGCTTTGCCACCCAATGCGAACACACTGAAAAAAAAAACTGTAGACTTGAAACTGTTTAAAAAAATTTGCCAGAAAATATGGATTTGATTCATATGAAATGATTTAATAACTCTAAGAGAAAAATATTATATCACAAATTCTTAAAAAATAAAAAAATCATTGGTTTTAAAATCAATTCCAGATTATATCTAAAAAAAGGTCGAAAATATTTAATGGAATTATAAATGATTTAATAATTGTAGGACAAAATCTGCTATAAAATATTACTTGTACAAAACTGAAAACATACAAATAATAAATAACAGCTTACATAATTTATGGTCTTATTTTATTCATTTCACACTAAGAAAAATTATTTTTAAATCATTTTCCCAAGCGAAAACTATCTAAATTGTTCTAGTATAAAATGTTCCCTTATTATAATATTATTTAAATACAGTTCTGATTTTACTTAATTTGTAAGGATACAAAAAATATGAAATTGATTTTGGAATAAAAGCCTTTCCTTTCTTTTTTTTTCTCTGCACATTATGAAAGCAGTGGGCGGCGGGATTTAGGGGGCGTGTCGTACACATTACATGTTGCACCAGCGGCAAAAGTTGCCGCGTTGGAGAAGCCGGCTCATAAATCGCTCCGCAACATGAAGCAACTGACTGGCAACATCTTAAGATCTAACATAACAACTGTGGCTCTCAAACTGTAATGTTAGCACGAACCAAAAATGAAAGGCAAAATATGAATGGGAAAATCGAGAAAATCTGACTTAAAAAGATAAGAACTTTTACATAAACATTAAAAATAAATAAATATATAAAATATCTATTATATTACTATTTATTTTCAACCCACATCACAAGTTTCATCCAATTTTCCATTAAAAGGAGGCTTTTGGTTGGAAAATCAGCCTACCATTTGATTATGCGTGAAAATTGCCAGCAAGTGCAAGAGGAAAATCTGTCTAATGCAAGAGCACTGGCATTATTAGAGCCGAAAAACGGCAGCATCAGTGAAATTGCATTTTCCCGACCCGAAATTTTCCAAAAATCACAAAAGCCAGTGCCTCTCATAATAGGGGTACTTCTCCCGCCGACCTCTGGGGGTCATCACTTTGCGGCTGGCTCACGTTTATTGACTGAACATTTTCATTTTCCGGCACCACCACCACCAAGTAGGAACCCCGAGTTTTGCATAAATCAAATCAAATGAGGCGCGGGGCAACTGGAAAATGAGTTGAGTGATTGCCCAGGCTTGTGGTTTCGGTTGATCGCTGGGAAAATGATGTAATTTCGAAATCACATATGTATGTGCAGAGTTCTATAGAAGGAGATTTTTCTTTGCATTATTATTTGCATGATTTAAATATATATTTAACAACATAAAAAGAATTTTTCCAGCAAGCAATTAGCAAAATCTCTAATATTTTACAGACCACTTAAAAATGGCAAAAATGTAACTAGGAGTCCTAGCATTTTCCGCAATAAAGCAACAACAAAAACACGCTTTTCTTTAGGCGCCTCTGGAAATAAACCCTTTTTCTTCAAAAAAGAAAAAACAACAAAAACCACAGCAAAGCAAACGAGGAAATTGGGAACAATGGACCGGCAAAAACAACAACAATAGCTCAAGCAATGGTTGAGCCGCACGTGGCCCCCACATTTCCCAGGAAAATGGATGAAAAACGATTCGAGCGACAAGAAAACGGGGAAAAACCTTTAAGAAAAATGCCAGCAAAAATGCCCAAGTGACCCAGAACTTGGGCAAGAAAAATCTACAAGGCAGCCCTGATGGATGGATCGATGGGTGGGGGAGGGGGTAGGCAGTTGCCTTCGGGGGGCGGTTGATTTTCCGCCGCTTTTCATGTTTTCCATCTAATGACAAAAGTGACCAGCGAATAACATGAGCTTAACATTACTGTTGCGTCGCTGTTAAGCGGGAAGGATTTTTTTGGGCTCCATTAATTTTCCTCAAAAGTATTTCCTTTTTATCGCTCTCTTACTTGCCTTTCGTATATTAAGAGAGTTCAAAAAGAGAATAATTCGGCTTAACTGGTTTTGGCCTTAGCTAAGTTCTTATTAGAGTTCTATGCATGGTTCTTAACTTGTCTAGTCAGCATAATAAAATACTCTCTTTCTCTCTTTTTATAAGCTAATAAAAGTATAATATTTCAAAACCATTTATTTTAAAATCACATATAATCATTATATACGTTAGCCGTTTTTCACTGGTTTGGAGATGGGCTATTACATTTGGTTAACAGCGTAAGAGTGAATTTCCTCTTCTTTGAGTGTGTTTTGTTTACAGCCTCTGTTGCTAGATTCGCTTTTTCCCTTCAAATCTGGCTTTATTAAGGCTATTGGCTAGAAAAATGTAAGTAGCTTAAATTCTGGCATTTTATTTTGGTTACATGAGTTTTCAGCATTTTTTGCGTATATATAAAGTAATAACATGTGGTATGAGACCAGATAGTTTGCCATTTCAAATTATATTTGATGTACTCATGTATAAGAATTCTACCTCAAAGGTAAGATTCTACCCCATGTATCTGTAAAACGGTTCTGTATCGTGTAAAATGTAAAATGTAAGTCCGATAACAGCAAAATGTTGTGAACACAAGCTATTTTAAAGCTAGTAGCTAGTTGTAAGCCAGACCTAGCCAGAAACAAGCTAGCCTGGCAACAGTGCGCGCAAGCTAACGGAAAACGGTCGCTTTTGCTTTTTCAACCTCGGTCCGCGCTTGTCGTTCGAAAATTCGGAAAATGTGAAAATCGCATCGGGACATCGCCGGGAAGAAAAGTTTTGGTACTACCGCACTCTTACACCTTTTTCCCACTCCGCCTTGAGTGTTTTTTCCCCCGGTCAAGTGCGAGCGACGGGGCGAGTGCGTTCGGAATAACGGTGCATGGAAAAAATCTGAAATCCGAAATCAGAGCCGAAAATTGTTTTAATCGCAGTAATTAAGAATCGAAACTGCTAACTGCAGCTAACGAATCCGAAATATAAAAACCGAGCAAAGTGAAGTGCAAAAACAAAAACATAAACCGGTCTCTGCAGCAGCAGCAGCAGCAGCAAGGTAAAGCCAAAAGAGAAAAAAACAAAAAATCAAACCAAAGGCAGCGAAAGAATTTTTGTTGTTTGGCCAAAGCAGCGCTGCCGGTGCGTGCGTGTGTGTGTGTGTGCGTGCGTGCGAGTGAGTGCGACCGTGTGTGTGTGTGAGCATCTCGAGAAGGAGAAAAACGTAAGGCAGCAAAGTAGGAAAAGGAAAAGGGGGAAACAAAAACCGAAAAAGCAAAAAGTAAACCTGTTCCCTGCAACTGCGGGTAAAACAACAACAAAATAAAAGAGAGGCCGCAAAAAGTGGCACAAGTGAAAATTCCTGTGCCGTTCGTTTATTATTATTTTGTATTGCCTTGCTTTTTCGACAATCGCCAAAAGTGAAAATCAATTTGCAGAGAGCGCGCGCGCAAGGAGCAAAAGGAAGAGAACAAGAACGGGTGAGAGAGAGAGAGTGAGGGAGAGCGAGAGCCGAATATAGAATTCGTCCTTTTGTGCGTTCAAAATAAAATACCCAACCCAAAAAAAGAGCACGAAAACTGGACGAAAAACGCCGAAAAACAACAACAATAACAACGACGATTGATTGTAAAAGTAAACAAATTGCGCCGAACTGAACGAATTTCGGGAAATTGCAACACGAAAAAGGTCAGTAACGGTAAATTGCACAGTTGTCAAAGAGCACACAGAAACCGATTGATTGCCGGACGAATTGAATAAATTACGGTTAAAGTCTCGCTAGGTTAAAAATAAAAGGTGGCGTTAAGGCAAACGCTCCTCTTAATAGTCCCCCATTTGACCTTCACCCTTGGACACCCTCGCAAATTGGCAGTGTAATGGCCAATAAGTTGGTAGTTTTGTGCAGTAGTTAACCCTAACCCTTGATCACCGTTAATTGGAAACCCCCTTTCGCATGGTCACGGTCACTCGCTCGTGAAAATGCCCATTTAGTGCAGCGAGCGAGTAACCCTAAAGAAACGGGGAACACTTTAAAGCACAATGTTTATAGTTGTGTATATTTCTAATTTGAATATATAATACTTTGTTAGTAATAGTAATAGTGCACTGAAGTGGGTGCTAGAATTTGCTAATTTTTATTTTTTCTTTTATTAATAAATCATTATAAATCCCTTAGTATTTTAATTAATAATTTGTTAGATCACAAATCTAAGTTCTCCTCTTTAGAAGTGTAGTTAGTTTTTTCTCTAGTTTAGTTTTTATTTCTCTCACCCATCATTACAAAAGCTTTTCTTTACAAATTACATTTGTCACTCTAATCTTTGGTAATGATTTGAAAAATACTTACCAGAGATGACACTCAATATTTTCTTTGCTTCCATAAACCAGTTAAAATTACCCAACTTCTTTAGAAAAAGGTTCACTAACTGAAAAGAGTTTATTAACCGCATTTTTATCGGACATACGACTTTCGGAATTTTGACTCTGCAAAGCACAGTCATTCGGTATGAATTTCGCTATGGCATCACGTCTGTTTCCCGTACTTCTGAACGACTTTATTATCGCACCTCTTTATAAGCCACCCATCATATTATATATTGACCTTCACTTGAGTGGTTCTCTGGCTGTAAAGAGGCATTCATAAATTTCGTTTTCTTTTTCGCGAGTGATTGGGAAATCACACACACTCTCCTCTTTTTGCTCCAGTACGTAGCAGGTACCCCTTTTCCGAGTTCAAATGTTTCCCTAACAATTGCACTTATCTTAGTTGTTTTTGTTCAGCTTGCTCATAACGTGACTGGTTCTTGTTGTGGCTTATTTTTTTGTTTTTGGTGTTTTTGTTACACAAGCGTAACAATAAAATTTCAGAGACTGGTCCCGCCACGAAAATAGTTAAAATTTTATATGTGCTGTTATGATCATGTTTTATCTGATAGTTATTCGCTCGTGGCACGTAACACAGCTTGTGTTTTGTATGTTCATTTTTTTGGATTCAGGCAGGGGGGAGAGGCTGTGAGGGGAGCCTCTCTATATCACGTAAAGCTGCGAGCAGAGAACAAACAAACCCAGATCCGAGATCTGAGAGCTGAGATCAGAGAGCTGAGCTGCTGGGTCAGCAGCGGTTGCCTTTTTGGTGTTTGCAGTTGCTTAATAATAGGGATGCGACTTAATTGTTTCAAAGATCTGTTATCAAAAGCTAACCCTCTATCCGATGTGTGTAAAGCTAATATTGGGGCTATATAGGGGTCATATATGCAAGCTTTTCTGTACAGATTTGATGTAGTAAGAGTATCTCATCCCGATTCTGCTTATATTTCACACCCTATAGAATGTCTCAATTTCTTTGTAACTCCAAGACAGGTTTGTCAACTCAAGAATAAGGTCAAGATATCAAAATATTCAAGTTCGTCACGCATTATTTAAATATTTAGCATTTATTATATACTTCCAGCTTCCAGTGTTTTATTTATTTATTCTTTTTGAAGTGCGTGATCTTACTTAATTCCACAACTCTTTGCATTTTTGGTCATTTCCATTAAAAACAATTTATAGAATCTCTTTCTTTTTTCCCTCGATTTATCTGTTTACGTCTTGGCCCACAAAAAGTGACATTTTTGGTCAAGTTTTTGGCCAGCATTTCGCCCAATTTGCATAAATTACTACGAGTGTTCGATTCAAGTCGAGAAATTCGACTTCTATGGCCCGAACTCTGAGGCCCGGGCAATTTTTTGATTTATTTAATGAGCAAAAATGCTTAGCTCCCTCTCTCTCTCTGTGTCTCTCTGACTGCTAGGCCCGTAGGCGTAGATCTCAGATTGGTTCGCTGCCGTTGAAGTTTAACAAATTTAAAGCAATTTCGCTAGCTATTTTTGGGGTCAATTAAGTTGCGCGGCGGCTGAGATACAGATACGCCAAGCCAGATAGTTGAATGAGAGGGGAGTTCGCTCAGTTCGCTAGCTGTGGGCGTACTTTTATTTTTTTCCACAGATTTTATTTAGCAGAAACGAAAATTTAAGACCTGAATTAGAGGCGATGACGGGGTCACAATTTCTCATTCAATGGGATTCCCAAGGGTTTGGAGATACATTTACAGTTGTCGGGGCTAAATTCTGCACGGAAAGAAAATTATTTTTAATATAAAGAAAGAGTCTTGTTTGGTTTTTTAGTGTAAATTATTGTGTGTTATTGATTTTAGAAATGAATTTAGAAGTTATAGTATTTAGACCTACAACTAAGTCAAGTCCCTAACTATTTCTCAGTGTAAGGAAGCTAAAAAAAGGCATACACATAAAAGAGGAAAAGAGGGAAAATATGTAAAGGAACAAAGTATGAGCCTAGCAAAGGCAGACAACAACAACAAAAAAACAGAGAAAATCGATTTAAAACAGATGATTTGGCATCACCCCAGCCAGGGCATTTTCCCTCATTTTCTCTCCCTTTTCCAACCGGAACCTCCACACACCTCCCCTCCCCTCCCCCTGCTTTATGTATCCCCCGAAGTCTGTTTTGTCTCCCCGCCAGAGGGAGACTACCCTTCGGTAGCCTATCCAGTGCCCAGATCTGAGTTCCAGGCCCAGGCCTAATATTTCACAGGCTGTTAGGGGATGCGGCTACTATGGGGTGTATTTTATCAGCCAAGGGCAGTACAGTGGGGCTCTGTCATTCCACCCAGAACAGCGTCAGCTGTTTGGCAGAAAGTCAAATCATTTTCAAGCTGCTTAAGCCTTGCATTGAGGTATTGAAAACTTATATTGTTTATTTATTTTACGCTCAAAATTCAATGAAATGTAATTAACAAAAGGATTTGTTGGGTGTAAGATACAGGTACATATATCTCTGGGTTCCACTGTTATGGTTATGCCCCTCACTTGCCCTTCACTCAAGTTTTCTCCTCTGGGCTTCCGTACTATATTTTCATCTCTTGTTTTAGCTCCTCTTGTTTTATCTCCTTTTTTCTTTGGCTTCTTTTTGCCTGCTTTTGTTTTTATTTATTTGGCTTGTGCCAAATTCCCGTTGAACTTTTGAGGCTCCCGAAAACAGCTGTGCTGCTCTGCCCGGGCCCATCTTCCTCTCTCTCTCTCTATGTATATCTATCTCTTTATTGCTCCCCTTCGCAGCTGGGAGTTTCCCAGGCTGGCTGGTGTCCTGTCATTAACACTAGCTGGCGACGCCGGCAGCGGATGATGCGGATTTAATGAGCAAATGATTAGCATTTTTATGCGGCCACTCTCGTTGCCGGGAAAAGTCTCCTCGGATTGCGAAATGAAAATATTTTTTGGCTTCTCCGTTTGCTGGGCAAAACTTAATAGTTGGCATTTTTCCGACATTTTTCCCTGAGAGGGCCCGCCTTTGTCTGTCACTGCACTGATAAGGGAAGGTGATAAAGGGAATCAGAGCTGGCAGTGGGGCGGGGGCAGAGTGGGACACGTGCAACGGATTGTGGCACACAGAAATGAACTCCCCGAGCGAAAAGCCCTTAAGCGGGCCCAAATTAATGATCCCCACGTAGATTTATGGCCAACCAGATAAAAGGAAATGGAAAAGGGTGAAGCGAATCGAAGAAAAACTGCAGAAAAGTGATAAAAGAATACGAGTCTCTTGCACTATTATTATTGTCTTCTTAATGGGCAGTGTTCTAGATGATATTTCTAGGTATAGGTGTAATTTTAAACCCTTAACACAGCTTTTATTGGAAACATTAATATGAAAATTATTACAAAAGTGAATATATTTTTGTGAGAGACTTTTCTAGACAGAAAAGAATACAAAATTCCTTCTCAGAGTAATTTTCGCATAGGAATTTTCCCAAAAGATGTCCAAAAATCCTTGAAAATATCACAAAAAAAGCTATGAACGAGAAAACCCCAATTGCATTTCCATTTCTTTCCCTCAGTTAAAAGTAATGTTGGTTCGAAACAATGGGATATTCAATCCGTATCCCTTAGAACCAAGCCCTGGACTCATCCTGTCCGCACTCACAAATGAAATTAACTTTGTGGCCTCCGTCTCGCCCCGCCTCCTTTTGTCACTCTGTGATTTTACTGCATAATGCAATTAAAACAAGCAAAAAAACAACAAAATCGAACAGAAAAACGATTTTCCTTTTGCTTTTTACCGCACGAGAAAAAAGAGGAGGGAAAATACAGCAAAAGAAGTCGAGGCAAAGGCAAAAAAAATCAATAAAAGCTATGGGGAGTAGGAAAAAAAATGAAAAACAGAATCTGCCACCACAATGAGCAACAATAAAAACAACGGGAAGAACAACAACAACATGCAGGAAAAGCCAGCTAGGAAAATCAATCTGGCACAAGGATAAAACTACACGTACGAGCACTAAGTGTGGTCCACATTTTATAGATAGGATACATGCGGCACA
This sequence comes from Drosophila bunnanda, assembly GCA_035046265.1. Lineage (NCBI taxonomy): Eukaryota > Metazoa > Arthropoda > Insecta > Diptera > Drosophilidae > Drosophila > Drosophila bunnanda. The sequence goes on from JAWNOB010000029.1 coordinate 2,709,214, forward strand.
CACCACACATTGTCCTCAAAACGAAAATGCAAAAACCTTTTCCCGGTGTTTTTCTTTTTACTTTTGTGTCGCATTATGATGGGCGTGAATCAGGTGTACATATCATCAAAGCATATTTCAGGTGGAAAGTATGCCTCGTGAATAATTCAGGAGATACATATGTGTTTGGGCCTGTGGGAAAATCTGCCCCGAAATAGTAATATTTTTTCAATGAATTATTCTCTTGGAACCTCAAATATTACATCATTGCTATCCGCATCTCTTTATCAAAACTATTTTCATTTGTAGATACAAAACTATCTGCAAGTCAACACGGGAAATCATAAATGGCAAGCTCCAATTATAGCTTATCTCTTGGGTAAAAAAGCCGACAAAGTTCCCAAAATAAATATCAGATTTTAAAGGGGTTATTAAAGTGAAATAAATATCAGTGTTTTTTTATTTTTAATGAGGCCATTAAAGTGAAATAGACAAAACCAATATTTTCTTTTCTTATTAGATTAATGGAGTCAATAAATTGAATCAGAACTTTATTTTCACAATGGCTCATTAAATAAGTCATAAATTTCACAAATTGCATTCTCAACTCTTAAGAATATATATATATATATAAATGATATATATTTGCAAATCACTATTATGTACATAATTCATAGAGAGATAAAGCTTTACAGAATCATGCTGGATTTATTATCTTTCGAGTGTTTAAAGAATAATATTTAGCATTGTGATGATGACTCACTTTTTGAGTGGATTTTTTGCCAAGTTCAGTGAGAATTTCAAATCTGTGGGTGTTCCTCGATAAGCCGCAAGGAACTTCCTATCACAGCTCATATATTATATTTGCTGCAAACTTGTTATTTCATTTGCCAGTTGTATAATTGTGTTTGCTCTCTGTGTGGGGGAGTTTTGCAACTGATAAATTAGTGCAAGTTTTACAATAATCTGCCACGCGCAGAGGAAACTCGCGGCTCTGAGTCAAGGTTACAAAACCGAGGGTTCAAGTCGATAGCCGATGCGGTTCAGGGCCAAGAAAATGGGGGCCATCGGAAAGGGATACATGTGCAAACAGGCTTGTGTTTATCAAAGGCTTCTACAGAGTAATTTTATGCTAATTTCTGCTATTCCTGCATAAATTTTGCTCTTGATTTTGTGCTGAAACCATTTCTTTTCTTGCTTTGATGTAATTTTTAATGGAATTTGAACTCGAGAAAGGTTACAATATGGAAAATGAATAATTAATAGGTAATTGAGAGTAAATATTAATAATAAATTAGGTAGAAAACCAGCTAAAATAGGGAATAATGTAGAATATGTTGTGTATAATGTTACTCTTTCATTTCGAAAGCTCAGTGAAGTTAACTAATTATTTACAAATTTATTTGAATGCCGAAATACCTTGCCTTCATACAGATTTGTGATATTATTAACGTAATTATAGTCAAATCAAATCGGCATTACCATAACTGAAACAGCAACGAAAAATCCCAAGTTTATGGCTGTCCCATTAAAAGGGAAGAAAGCCTGCCTGCAATTTGTGGTAAATCAACATTTTCATTGGCAGACGATGGAATTTTCTTTTGTCTCTCAGCCTGTGAGCCCTGCACGACATTCGGGGCTTAATGCGGGCGGAAAATGAAGGGGCGAGGGGATGGGGTGTTGGCAGCGCAATAAATAAGTTTGGCCAACAAATAGCAAGAGTGGAAGCCAAGAACGTGCCAAAGTTGAACAAATAAAGAGGTGTTTGGGGGGGGAGAGGTGGCATTATGAGCACGGGGATTAACGGCGAAGAAAGTTGACTTACGAAGAAAGTTGCGCTAGAACTTTCTCAGCTGTGTGAATTCAATTAAAGTTTGGCTCTAAGCAAAATCCAGTTAATTTGTAATAATTTCTGCAATCAAATTAAAATGAAATTTCCAGCCGAAAGAACGCGGCAAAAGAGACAGACGGCGAACAGTAAATTATGAATTAAATTCACAATAAAATTTCCCCATGAATAAATCCGGCACAAGAAAAAAAGAGAGGGGAAAAATTCAGCGAATTAAGAGCCGCAAACAATAACAAATTTCTGCAATCGGAACTGCCCTTCCTTCTCGCCTTTCTCTACAAAAAAAAAAATGTTTATAGTTTTATTTCCGCTTCTTGAATGCAACTAAATTACGCTAATTGCTGCCGGCCAAGAGCACTGAGTGCGCTTGAAAAAGCCATAAAACAAAGCAGCTGAATGGCCAAGAAAAGTGCAAAAGAAAACCAACAGAAAAGCAGAAAAAAATTAATATATAGAGAGAAGTAAGTAATACTCATCCATTATGCGTTATGTAAGGCTTGGCCGTGACTTTTCCAGCGCGGAAACCTTTTTTTTTTGTTTAGAAAGTGTCGCCGCAGAAATAACAAAAATTAACTTAAATGCTGAAAAACCAACCGAAAAGCACTTTAATGGCCAAAACGTAAAAGCCAAAAGAAATTAAATGAAATGGAAATCAAATAGAAATCAATGAGACAAAATGAAAGTGAGGAATTTGTGTGTGTTGTGTTTGGGTGTGTCTTCAATTTCTTTTTGTTTTTTTGAGTTTTTGAGTTTTTTGTTTGCTACCAGAACACAGAAAAATGCATAATTAATTTTTAATGAGGCCAGGACCGAGGAAATTCGCTTAAAAAAATAAAACAGACACACACTAGAGCTGGAGAAGTGAAAAATTGGCTTAAATATTTTATAAGCCGAGCGGCATTTGTCAAAAATATTTGGCACACGAGGCTCTTAAGAAATGACTACGGGCAAAGTAAGCCCATCAACACTAGACAGCCAGATTGAGGTGGCCTCAAAAAATAAAGGGAAAATGGAATAATTTAAGGGATCACGCTATAAGGATTTAAAGCTTCAAGGCAGTTTAAAAAGGGTAAAAATAAATTGTAAAGATACAAAATTAACAAAATAACAAATTAAAAAAGAAGTAATAAAGTTAGAAAGTGAACAAGACTTCTACTAAATAGTTTCCCCAAGATACTCTTAACTGTACAAGAGTTTCCCTATAATTTGTCCAATGCAAATCCATCAAGTCCTTGTTGCTTAGTGTTATTTATGGAGGGCTCAGAACCCCATTTCCTTTAGAAACATTCGCATACAGCCACCCATCAATCAATCAATGGATCGATCAATGGCCTCCACTACCGATAATGGAGAAGTTGACTGGGAAAAGCCAGCCACTCGGAGAAATTTAATAAAAACCTCGGACAGGGCTTCCGTGTTCTGCGCTCAAGATTTTCCCCCCTCCTGCTCGGGCTTCTCGATGATTGGAAACCCGTTTGATGCCATTGGCAAAAGAGTAATCATAGAAGAAAATACACGTTAATAGAATTTTAACGGCAGAGAAGAGAAGCTTGGCTGGGCCTACAGAACGCCCACAAGGGCGGGGCTTAGTGGGAAAAGAATAAAAATAGAAAAAACAAGCAAGAGCCGCCTTTGGTTGTTGGGCAACTGCTGGGCAACAGTTAGGTAACTGTAATCAATCAGAGTAACTCGGGCTAATTACTGGGGGGGAAAGCCAAAAGGGGGGACGGGCAGAGACACAAGAACTACGGGCAACGACTGACTTAATTAAACGCAAAAAGCCCGCTAGGCGCAGGCATTTACAATTTTCACAAAATTAAACAACAAATTGCGTAATTTGCCTCAGCTGCAAGGCTAATAAACTGTAATGAGGAGGCGGTCCTGCGGCAGGAGGGGGGCGTGGCTATGCACATATTTGATTTTTAGAGGGATTTATCCGCGGATTTGATTCGATTTTAGAATTACACATGGAAAAATATTCTCTTTTTCTTGAAATTAAATATAAAGAGGTTTTATTGATACAAAAATTAAGAGAGGCTGACTTTATAATGTAAGATAACTATGGGAATGTGGCAAATATTAAAAATAAATTAATGGAATTAAAAAAAACTTCCGTTCTCTTTATCTTTAGCCAAAAATATTTCCAATGAGGTGCTTAGAAATTCTCAAGTTAGGATTCTGTGACATATTTTCGTTAAATAGGAACTAAATTCCTTATAAAAACTTACCTTTTCACAATTATTCTAATGCCAAAAATAGTCTTATAATAAGAATAATAACTATAATTGTCTAAAACTCTGTAATTAACTTCAAGTCCCAACATTACCTATTCCAAAGCAATATTTATATATACATATTTGTTTTCTGTGCTGCTGCTGTCAGATTGCAGTCATCGTTTTGGCAGCTCATTTAACAATTTGCCTATTCTGGACTTGACAATTTGGAGTTGTAATCGATTTCCATAAAATATGAAAATGAATCCTCATGCTCAGGCTCAGGCTCAGACTCATTCTCCTCTATACCTACACAGAGGTATATATTTTCGCATTTAAATGCAAATCACGTTGATGGCTCTCCCGTGTGTGTGTGTGTGTGTGGTGTGTGTGTGCTCATAGCCTTGGCAATACGAGCCAACGTATATGGCCAACAACAAGATGTACACATTAAGATACAAGATACATAAACACATTTGGCCCATTCGCTTGTAGCCAAGTGGGTGTCTTTTGGTCTTGCTGTGTGTTTGCGTGTTTTTGTTGTTCTGTCATTTCGTTTCTCCTTTGTGTGTGTGTGTGTGTGTGCCGGGAAAAAAGTTGATTATGTGACGGCAAAGATTTCTTTTATGAGAACAAGGCGTGGTTCGTGGTGTGTGAACAACATCCTGTTGGCATAGAATATGTCCCTAAAGCGAATCTTATCTTTATGGATCTTAAAAAGATGCGCAAATAAAATTTAGAAGTATTTATTGGAAAATTATAAGAAAGAAAAGGAGTTGGAAGTAATTTCTGGGCATAATAATAATGTTTATATAAATGGAATAATTTATGAGTTTGAAGAACACTTAAATTTATAATTTATTTCTGAAGAAAACCTGGGAAATTGAGTACAAAATAGATTAAACAAGAAAGAAAATTAACTTCGGGAAGCCTTCTTTAAATCGGTAATTAATAAGAACGTTTTTTATGTTAAATCAAAATTTCAAAACCTCATAACTAAGCCAAAAAAACATTAATTTTAATTTGGAAACCTGTCCTATGTTAATTTTTGCTAGGTTAACAAATCTGCATACTCCATTTAAAATGTAATTTTTTGCCAATTTTTGACAATTTTAATGATGTAACCCCTTTCCTTTTTTTCAAAAAATCGATCAAAATTTTGTTTCTCCATTAGATGGATAGATCGATTCCTCTTTTGATGCTGATCAAGAATATATATGATTTATAGGGTCGGAAATGATTCCATCACTTTGAAATTATACTACCCTGTAACGGTATTAAATCACAGACTTTTTTTTTATGGTAATTCAAAATTTCAAAACCTCATAACTAAGCCAAAAAAGCATTAATTTTCATTCGGAAAGCTTTTCTATGCTAGTTTTTGCTAGGTTAACAAATCTGCATACTCCATTTAAAATGTAATTTTTTGCCAATTTTTGACAATTTTAATGATGTAACCCCTTTCCTTTTTTTTAAAAAATCGATCAAAATTTTGTTTCTCCATTAGATGGCTAGATCGTTTCCTCTGTTGATGCTGATCAAGAATATATATGATTTATAGGGTCGGAACTGATTCCTTCACTTTGATTTAAGCTTCTGACTGAAATTATAATACCCTGTAACGGTATTAAATCACGGACTTTTTTTTATGGTAATTCAAAATTTCAAAACCTCATAACTAAGCCAAAAAAGCATTAATTTTCATTCGGAAAGCTTTTCTATGCTAGTTTTTGCTAGGTTAACAAATCTGCATACTCCATTTAAAATGTAATTTTTTGCAAATTTTTGACAATTTTAATGATGTAACCCCTTTCCTTTTTTTCAAAAAATCGATCAAAATTTTGTTTCTCCATTAGATGGCTAGATCGATTCGGCTTTTGATGCTGATCAAGAATATATATGATTTATAGGGTCGGAAATGATTCCTTCACTTTGATTTAAGCTTCTGACTGAAATTATAATACCCTGTAACGGTATTAAATCACGGACTTTTTTTTTATGGTAATTCAAAATTTCAAAACCTCATAACTAAGCCAAAAAAGCATTAATTTTCATTCGGAAAGCTTTTCTATGCTAGTTTTTGCTAGGTTGACAAATCTGCATACTCCATTTAAAATGTAATTTTTTGCCAATTTTTGACAATTTTAATGATGTAACCCCTTTCCTTTTTTTCAAAAAATCGATCAAAATTTTGTTTCTCCATTAGATGGCTAGATCGATTCGGCTTTTGATGCTGATCAAGAATATATATGATTTATAGGGTCGGAAATGATTCCTTCACAGCGTTTCAAGCTTCCAAATAAAATAAAATACAGATAAAAGAAAGTGTACCGTAATCTCATATAATTTAATATATTATAATAAAAACTTATTCTTGTTAATATCGTGGCTACCAATGAATTCAATATTGATTCCTCTTGCTGTAATTTTTAATCAAAAACAATATACATTTATATGTGCAATTCAGTTACACGTTTTACGAGCCCATTTATGAACCCAATTTGGCTTCTTTATCGACCGCCTGTTTATAGCAATTATGGGCCTTTACCAAAAACACACTTTTAGACATTCCCATCACAACGATTTAAACAAAACCCCGAAAAAAGAACGCAAAAGAGTCGCTCCAATCATTTTATTTTTTACAATCGACGCAATAAGGAAGGAAGACAGAACGAGAACCTTTCGACGACGACAAGTGGCACATCAAACAAAAGCGCCAAAATGAGTGAATAGGATAAGGGAGTTGGCAAACGAGAAGAAAGGAGAGGGGGAGAAGGGCAAACAATGAACGAAACGTAGCTCAAATATTTGCCAAGCGGTTTTCCGTAATAAAAGGTACCACAGGTAGGTAGGTACAGGTGTGTGTATGTAAATTTTTCTACGAACAAACAGAATTAAAAATCATTCATAATAATTATGCCCTCAAAGGGGCCTCGGGTTTCTCTCCGTTTTCAAACGAAACTAGCTTACAAATAAATCATTTTCAAGCGAAACTGAAATGTAAACTGAGCCGTAGGATAAACAAAATTAAGCTTCGAGTCATTCAAGTTACAAACAAGACTAAAAGAGAGAAGCTCTAAAGCCTGGTTAAATTTTGTTAAAAGTATTGCAGAAAAATACGTTTAAATGTTATAAACAAACTCAGAGACTTTAAGAGACTTTTCCTTGAGCGTGTGTATATATATTTTGTAAAGATTGGACTCACATGGCCATCTAAGCTCCGGTTTTGACCATCCATCCAACTTTTTGGCCATTTATCGATTTCTGGCCATTTTGTAGGCGTCCACACGCAACGCTTTTTTGGGATTTGTTGGCTGGTGAGTTGCCAAATCAAAATAATGTCCGACAATTATTTTTTCATAAATATAATTATGAAATATTAATAATTTTTGGTAAACATTGATTGACAAACGATGGGACAGGGAACGACACTTGGATGGATGATGAATGACATGGAGCGAAAAGCGATGTTTTTCAAGGAGTGTCAGTTCAGTTTTTGGTTGGGAAATCGAACTTTAATTAAAACAATTAACACGAAAAATGTGTTAGCCACGAAACGGGCTGCTGCTGCTGCTGTTGCTGAGATCAACTTTCCTAAAGGTCGGTAACCGGTTTTCGGCCAACGAATTTCCGAGTCTCCAACTCTGGGCCAACATTCTTGGCCATCTCCTCCTCTGTCCCCCCCTAAGCCTTTCTTTCTCTCTGTGTGGCTCTGTTTGGTTAGGGGAACCGCTTTTCGCTTAGCGCCAACATTACGTGTCCGTTAGCACTCAATAACAATTTTCTTGGGCGGCAAATTCAATTCAATTTTTCAGCAAAAGGGGGGACAGAAAGAAAGTTGAATGAACCGCAAGAAGGTCGTTGGTAAATGCACTTAAATTTAATATTGGAATCCATAGGAATAGGGCCACACAAAGTTTGCCAAAATTAATTGAATCAATGTCAATCAGTGGAGCTTGGAATGGCTGGATTGGGTTCAATCAAGATAAATGTTTGGGAATTTTTAAGATATTTTTTGCTTAAGTAATTTATGTGGGAATTTTTGATTGCTGCCAGAGGTTAAACTACAACGAAATTAATGGTGATAAATCAATGCAAATGTCTTGCTGGACATTCAATATGTTAAATATTTCATTGCCAGATTTTTGAAGCTTAAAACTATGAAATACATTTAGATACATTGCATTTTTTCCATGGGTAAACAATTTGCTTTTCCTACACTGTTTTACTACAAATATTTGTAAATTCTATTTTGTGTAATTTGAATTGATTTTTCATGTTTTTATTTCACAATTTTTCTAACCATTTTACTGGTATTATTTCCACACATTTCTCACGCAGCTCAGCTAAAGTTTTGATGAATTTTCCCCAATGTCTGCCTGCATTTTCTTGCCACTTTGGTTTTATTGAATTTATTTCTAACCCATCTTCCTCGAGTTTTACATTTTCCACTCCTCTTTTCCACCTGTCACTCTCGGATTCTGTTTTTTTTTTTTGTTGTGCATTTCTTGTTTATATTTTTTTTGTTGGCTTATTTGCATATTGTGCATATTTTTCGGTGGCTTGGCCAAGTTTTTCCTCCTTTTGCATTCAAGTTTCAGTGGCTAAAGAGAAATACGTTTTATGGCTATACTCTAACCAAGCGGATTGTAAGTTTTAACAAGCGAAATGACAAGAAATAAACTTTGTTTCGACATTAAATCTTTCGTTCCTTAGGGCATCTCGGATTCGACAAGATTTGTGTACCTTTTGTTGCTCCACAGCTCTCGATGCTTTTGATGGCTCAGCATTTACATTTCATTTCATTTTGAATTGGAATTTACATTTATTTCTTTCTGTCGTGTGCGTTTTCCTTTGTGTTTTGATTTATTTTCAAACTGCGCTTTTCATAAGCCAACAAACAAGTCACTGATTGGCGGCGGCGTCCCTGAAAAATAGTGGAAGGAGGTTTATAATATATATATATTCACAAGAAAACCCTTTGAAGTGGCGCTCTTTGGGTTTTGTGTCTAGTCACTGGCAAGTTTGTCAAGGATTTATATTTATATAAATAGTTCATAGTATCCTAATTGAATGCACTGCTGGCTGCATTATTTATTACATTATTCCAGTTACAGAAATGTGCAAGTTGGCAAATTAATTGAAAATTGCCAGAGTTGCGGGTAATTATGTTAATTAGGCGAAATATTATTCGCTTCTGGTGTCTGTCCGTTGTCTCTCAGTTAAAATGACAGGCTCATATGTGAGCAGCTTGAAAAGTTTCAGCTTCGAGTTTGAAAAGTTGCCTCGGCTGCCGGGAAAAAGCCAGCCCAGCCAGAGCCCAGTTGAAAATAATAATTATACACATGACCAGGTAGGGAATGTGCCTGGCTGGAGCGGCGATCTCTCAGAGGTTCTTCGCTGCCGCTGTGATGGGCGTGAAATGAGAAAAATCCAGGGGGAAAAATGTGAAAAATAATAAATGATATTTGGGGCGGGGCAGCTCTCACACAGACAGCCGACACATCCCAGGCCCTTAACCTTTCCAAGTGCAAGCGAGGCTAACTAAACGCTTCATTATTGCATCGTTTTCTCACCAGGTTCTTGGGAAAGTGTTCTGCTGCCTCGGCAAAGAGCTTTCCCAATTGAATGTGGGTAAAATATATGACTTTAAGCGTCGATAACTTAATGAATTTTCTTTAACAATTAATTAATTGGAAGGTTTAAGCTTAATTTGCTTAAAGAAAATCCTTCAAAAGGCAAGACTTTTCCATTAACTTCTTAATCCCCTTTCAAGGATTATTTATAAAGCTTGGCTTTTCCACTCTCTAATCTCAATAAATTTGTATTAGTGTAGACCAGCCAGTACTATAAAAGAGGAAAAATATATCACCTTAATAATTGTCTGAGGTAGAAAAGCAACATTTTGCAATTAACACGCCGCACGCTTGTTGAAAGCGTTTCAGTTTGCCGGAACGCCTGTGGCGGGATGCAGATACTCGTACCGTAGACCTTCAGATACATTTACATTCAACATTTACAGATGCAGATGCAGATGCAGTTGCAGATACAGATGCAGATACAGAAAATCTCTGCATGCATCTCCTCCGAGACATTGACTCCAATTGAGCAATGCAAAAGCCAGGGAGGGGGGGCAAAAAAAATATGGGGGCAACTCGGTCGAGTTAAGTCATGTGTGGGCTTCATTTACAACTCACTCAACTCTGCCTCGAATGCTGGCGGGGATTCGGAATTGGGACCTGGGACTGCGGCTGGGACTTGGCCGGGGATTGGAGTTTCGCCCACGAAGTGCATTGCATTGTGGCCTCTCTGCAGCGCTCTCAAGTGTCGCTGAAGTGTCGACATGGAGTCTGACAATTGCAAAAGTTGTTTATGACTCAAAAAAAGAAGTATATATATTATTAAAAACTGTGTAGTACGATTCCTCAAGCATTTGTTTTCGGCTCTGACACAAAGTGAAAGATTGCACTTTGTACTTATTAAAACTATGGCTTGCTGTCCTCTGATTTTATTTCAAGTTCGGCACTTCATCAAAAAATATCAACGCCAACATCAAACAGAACTTGCAGCTCAAAGACCCGAGTCTCCCCGAGCAGCTAGATAATATTTATATTTATATAAATTAGCGCAGCAAGATAGGTGGATGCCATGGATGCTGCGATGCTGCATTTTGCCCCCTGGCAAAGCCCAAGTAAAATGTGTAAAATAAGGCGAAAATAAAGCAGAGCGCAGTGCAAACGATGCAATTTTATGCGCAGACGCCTAAATTGAAAGCGACGCGTAGCGGGATGCAGCAGCAGCGGCACTCAACGAGGCGTTCTATCTATGCACTGCGAGAAATGGATTTAATTCATGAATATTAACAAAATTAAGATGAAGTGGTGCAGGAAAACTTAGGGGATTTCGTGTATTTATTTGAACTAAATTGGTTAATTAACATGGCAGCTATAAAACAATACAATTTATGTATTTTTTTATATTGGCAACACCAGTTGGGTGTATCTCAACATGTTCCCAGTAACATTTATCACAAGTTTAGTATATATCAACATGTTCCTAGCAACATTTATCATCTGTTCGGTGTATCTGAAACATCTTCTAAGCAACATATTACTACTTGGGTGTATCTCAAATATGTTCCTAGCAACATGTATCACTACAACATGTATGTCAACATGTTCCAAGCAATACAAGTCCTTTATAAACATTTTCTTTTGCCTTCCGTACTGTTTAATTTAAGTTTTTTGATAAATTCAACCAAAACTTAACAAAAGTGAATTGGCCAAGTTTATATTAGTCACTCTAGACTGCAGCTTTCCTTCTTGATTAGATTTATCAATTGCTTGCAGCTTTTTCTCCCTGTGCAAAATCAGTGAAGGGAGCCCACAGTTTGAGAGCCACTGTGGCCCCCCTCTCTCTCGAGCCTCCCCCTTGCGGGGCAGCCTCTAGGGTCATTAACATGCCCAACAGGAAAAACGAAGAGAAAAAAAGCCAAACAGGAGAAGCCAGAATGAAAAGTAAACGAGACAAAGCCGAATGCAGATGGGGCACAGTGAAGGGGCACACACACAGTTGGAGTACGTGGAGTTGCAGGGGGGAGAGGCGAGTGCAACCAGAGGGGAGGGGAAAAAAACAAGCGGCGCGACCCTGGAGCAACAAAGCGCGTCTGCATTTGTGGGTGGTGCCTGTGGTGTCAGTGGTTCCCGAGCTCAGAGAAGGGGTTCCAGGGGTTCCTGGGGTTCCTCGGGTTCCTACAGTTCTAAAGTTCCGAAGTGGGCGGGGCGAGGTGATGGAGACCAGGTCCCTTGGGGGTCCAAGGTGCCGGCAGTTTGCCTATGCCTATTTTCCTTTCCCCCCCCCCTCGCGACTGTTTGTTGTACGTGCCGCGACGGTTATTTCCAGTCAGCAGTTACAAAAAAAAACAAAAAAAGAAAAAAGGAAAACAAGGGTTAGGGTTTACACGGGGACTCCTGGAAAAGGAACAGAGATGGAGCAGGGATCCTTTTTGCAGCCAAGGGAAGCGGAAAATACAACTAAAATTAGAATTAATAGGCACTTGAAGCCAATACAATGAACTCCGGTTAATGATGAAATAATTACTAATCCACACAAATCAGCAAGCCATTATAATTCAAATAAATAACACGATTTTAAGCCCCACTTCAGAGTCTAAAGCTGTGTGTTTGCTTAGCACTAAGCACCTTATTATAAATCAAGTGATTTATGTAACTAAAAACTTGTGTACTAATCGTTTTTCTCTACCTCTTATCCGCTTCTCTTTGCAGGTAATTAAATGGTAATTTCTCATCGATTTCATGGCATATTTAGCGAAATAAGCCAAGCTCACTAACGGAATGATGATGGAACGTAATCGGAAACGACTTGACTAAGGCTTAGGGTAAGGCTAAAGCTAAAGGCAAATAATTCGCTCATTAATTAAAGCCAAAGGCAGAGACAACAACAGAATCGTCAGCTCCTTTGTTTGCATATTTCATTTCTGAGAAACATGAGAACGCACTTTTGTTTAGGACATACTATGATATATATACATATATAGTTTATAAATAGTTATGACTTGATGTGATGATGGGGCGAATGAACTGTAGAGCGACCATTGTGTTACTTTTACTCGACACTTTCGCAGGCCAAAGAAAAGCACAGGCACATTTCCTGTTCCTAATGCCCGGCTGACATGCAACAATTTCGGACCTTTTCACAGAATAAGGGGAGAACTATTAAGACCGATTGCCAACTTTCACTGATGATGATAATGCCACCGGCAATTATCCATTGCTCTAGTTAATGGATGCCAACTCCTCATCATTTCCTCGCGTCGCGTTAATGACATAATTAAGTCTACGGGTCAGCCACGTGTCCATCCAGCCGGACTTGTTCTGATTCCTTTCTCAATCCTGCATTTAGCATTTAGCATTTAGCATTCAGTGTGAAAGGTGACACGAACGTGCTAAGTTGTCAGGTAAACACCCAGACATCTGCTTGCCAGAACCAGACCCTCTCTCGAGTCGAGTCTAGAATTAGCATTTTCCTTGGCTTGGGAAACCGAGAAATCTCCATCAAACAATGAAGACGAATTTGTACACTTTCTGCTTGGCTGATTCCCCCCGGGCCGGCACCTCTCTCAACAAGGGTCTAATGGCTTTTTAAAGTGACCAAAATTTGGCATGTGCCCCGCGTAAACTGGTTAAATTAAATACCAAAGCAACCGAAAGCTTGGCCAACAGAATGGGCCAACTGGAGTTGGGCAAGCGTTATTTAGGGGCTTGTTGGGCATGTCGAAGAATGCATTAACCGAGAGAATTGGGTAAACACTTTGTTGAAGGCAGGAAAAAGAAGTTGTAGATAATGGAGAGATAGAAGTTTGGTTTGGGGTTTTTCTTATACGAAATGTAGAAGAAATTGGTAAGGTGATAATTATATTTAAGAGAGAAGTGTGTACTACAGAAAGGAGGCAAAGTAATGTGAGGTTGAGTGACCTAAATAGATACATTTCTAAAAAATCATGTGCTGCTCTTCCAAATAGCTCAAGAACCATGCCAAAACATTCTTATTTAAATGCGGAATTTGGCTTATTTAATGTATAACTTCTATAGGAATCACTTTACCAATTAATTCAGAATGAATTCTAATTTCACTGACTTAATTTATGAGCCTTAACCAGTTTGTGAATCGAAACCATATCTAAACGTATGTTATTTATATTTATAGATTTTATCAAAGACCATTTTCGAGATTGTTTCGATTGATTTTATTGGCCCAAAAGCTAAATGTTATGCCTTGTCGCATAACAAGAGCCTGTTTCGGTGATTGTGAGAATTATACTAAAGCTTGATACGCTTTGAGTTCTATTAGCCATTAAGTGAATTGATGAGCTTACCGGATTTCCAGATATATATATATATTTAGAGCAGCTTGCCAAATAAAAGTAAAATTGTATACAATTCTGAACAAAAGCTGAAATTGAAACTGCAAAAATGTGAGTTCACTTTTGCTGATGTTGACAATAGCCCCCGGTCGTCGTCTTGAGCCACTTTTCTTGCTACCTTTTTGTTGAAGCGTTCAACGATCGCTTAGTTAATTCCCAAGCCCTATTCACGGTGCACTGATTTATGAAGCCGCCAGCAAAAGCCAAAAGGGGGGACTCTTTTAAAAGCAGCGATCTCTTTTGTCACCGGCATTTTTGGCACTAATTTGACAAGGTCGCCGCTCGACTGGGCCGATGGCAATCACGACCCAAAACAAACACGTTTGGAGTGGCTTTTTTTTGTGTTTATTTTGCATTTCGAGTGGAGATTTCGGAGATACATTTGCATAAACATTTTGACGTTGACCGGGTGCGAAATAGTTGCCGTGAAATGTTGTCATTCATATTAATTTAGTGGGTCATCGCAGTGCTCGGTGACCCCAATCGTGCGGATTTCCTGTTAGAAAGGCTTCTGATTGTTCCCAAGAAATAAATCGCAGCGTCTTTCTTTTTAAAGCCCATATAATGGGTAATGAATAGTCCGATTTTGGCTTCGTGACTCCGACTGGCAGACAATTAACCCTAGAGCGCCTACACTATTCCCAGCCCACCTGCTGTGGTCACTTTTGAACTTTCATTCCTTCCTCGGCGAGATGTTATGCAAGTGGCCAGGACGACCAGATAGGAGAGCTGGCGAAGGCAAAGCTAATTAAATTATAAGCCCAGTCTCTGACCCAAGATGAGCCGGGGAACGGGGTCAACTGGGAGGAAGATGAAGATGATGCTGAAGAAGGTGGTGGCTTTCCCCAGCCTCCCTCGCGGCAGTTAAATAATATCCAAATGGATGCTTTTTTCTTGCTGGTTCGTGGTGGTGCTGATTTGGCCATAAATTTTGTACGCCTTTGAACGAACATTCACGGCGAGATGAGGTAATGCAGCTAATAACTCCCCTCGCATTACAGTGGGCTTAATTGGCGGAGTGCAGTCGTAAAAATTAAACTCGCTACTACTTATAATGCGGCTCCCATATCGATTTGATTTAATGCACTTTAAAGTCTATTTCACGGTGTAGGAAATGGTTAAGCGATAACCATTATTTCTATTGTTTAATTAATGTGACTAGGCTTAGGCTGGGGAATTTCGGGCTAGTAAAAATACCGACACTAAGTACTCTTCGTGTGTGAGGTTATATAATGTGAAGGAAATAGTTTACAGGTGCTCTGTGGAGGAATTTTAACTAGAGAAAATGCCCAGGGAAAATATACTCAAAATTATCGAGATAGCATATCGAAAGTATTGCAATATTGATAAGTATATCGATATATTTTGATAGCAAGCAAGATATCTATATTTCTTTGATTATTTAGATCACTAATTTGCTAAGGACACCCACTGTGCTGGAGCATGGAGCCCATAGTTGTCTCTGGACGTGAACATGAGTTATGCGTAGACATCGCGCGGGTTGCCTAGTACCAAACCAAGCCAATCCTCTTGACCAACCCCTCCCCTGGTTTTTGCTGTCATCGGGCGTTGTCAACAAAATGTTTGGCGGCCTGAAGGCAAACTAACCCGAAGCCAAAACGAGCGGCGGCGGCGGCATCATTTCAATTGCGTTTTATGGCCATAAACCAGCCCAATGGCTGGCGGTCTGAATGATTTCTGGCCAACAAGGAAAATGGCAAGGAAAAGGCTATGGCAAAGACTCAGTCCGAAGCCAGAGTCGTGATCACACTTGCCTGCCAATTACCCCATCAAATCGGATAGATGGTTCTTTGCCGGCCAAGTTAATAATCTCATCAGGCGGCGGTTGTGAGATTGAGAATCGCAACTGGCGAATCTTCCGAGCGGACTTTGGCCAATTTGCATAGCCAACAATGCTAAATGGCCCGTAATGACGGGGCCGCCAGGCGGTCTTTCAACCTGTGCAATTCAATTAATTAACTTGGCTTAGTGTTCCCTTGGACGTATCTTTTCTACATATTTTTTTTTTGTGTGTGTTTCTTTTGCCTCTTTGCCACACGCGTGTGATGAACATTTCCGCCGTGGAAAGCCTGCCTGTGTGGTGCAATCAAAATTAATTAAGGCACAAAGAAGAGGGGCAGCAGCCAGATGCTTTGCATGGCTTTTCCTCCTTTTTCCGACCAGCCTTGCCTGCCTGCCTGCCACTTTATTGCCTTTTACCGCAACGTTGCACCAATTTCCATTGCCAACTGCAACTGCACCTGCAGCAGTAGCAACAGCAGCAGCAGCAGCATCAGCTCCAGCGCCGTCTTTTCTCTTCTATTATTTTTGCTGTATTGCTCTGACAAGACACAGTGCCACCAGCGAATGTGCATAATTAGAAGTGGTTACAACATGTGATCCCGGCCAGGAATCAGTTAGCAATCGGATGGAAAATCGTCTGGCAACAGTCAATCAGCCGTGGCATCTCTCCGGGAGAGTTCTGTTGCAGGTGCATCATCTCTCCCCCGGTTGAGGGTGCATAAATTAATTAGCCTTGGGCGGGCAGTTCTCAATTGCCACTAGAAGGTGCAATTGGAAGCCACTTGTTGTCTTGGTCCTCGAGGCGGGATATTTGTAAGGTAGTTAACCTTTCCTTTTTGTGGGGAAATTGATGTTTAATTACATGTTGTTAAAGATTTATACTGGAGGTTTATGCAGCTTAATTATATTTTATTTAAATATTTTATGTATTTTTCTTTATGGTAGTGATTTTAACTTTTAGAACTTTAGAACTTTCCTTTAAATGCCTTCCCCTTTATTGGCCACATTTTAACGATTTACTTGGCCATGAATACGAATATCAACATAAAATCTTAATTACTTTAATAAGCCAATCACTCGGCAAGGGGTTGAGAGCTTTCCCACTTCCCCAAGAGAACTTTCCCAGCGTCGAACAGGCGAGGAAATGGGGGAAACACGAAGAAGGTGCATCCTCGACCGAGTGAAATGCATAATGAGCATAATGTTGGCTCTGCACGACGCCAGATTCAGATGCAGATACTCGCACACACACACACACAGTTCGAGCTACAGATGCAGATGATAATGGTAATGATAATGCCTCCAAGCACAGGCGACACCTGAGAGCGGTGACTGAGCGAGGGATGGCGAGAAATTTGAGAAATGTGAACAGTAATTAAATGCAAAACTTGAAGCGCAAGAAGGAGAACAGCGATCCAAGATAATGCATAATTGCCGGAGACAAAAGGAAATGCCAGCCCAGTCATGAGCAGTAGGTAGGAGCATGCAAAATATGAGAAGAATACCTAATGCCATGCCATCGCATTCTCCGCAAAAAATACATCCTTAAAACGGCGCTCAAATTAATGGCCAAGTTTCACATGAGGCTGAAAAGACACAAGACTGAAGACTGAAGACTCAAGACTGAAGACTGAAGGCTGTAAGCTGTAAGCTGAAAGCTGAAAGAGGCGCAGATGCCAGAACACAATTGCCAATGGAAATTGCTGCCATGTGTGTGTCTCAGTGTGTGTATCTATCTATGTTTGCGAAAGTTGTGTACAAGATACAAGTGGTTAGATATAAACTAGAACACCAACTGCTGCGGGTACAAAAGAGAGTTATATACAGCTGTCACGAACCATGGTTACTCTATTAATTATAATTGTAGGAAAATGTAGGCATTGAAATACGATTTGGATATTATTTGTTGCATGAAATAATAAATACTTTAGAGAGAGTTATATTTTGCTCTTTCAAAAGTTGTTTATTTCAATGATAGTTATTATTGTTAAGAAATTATTCGAAAAAGAACAGCTTTGGCCTTCAAAAGTTTTTTTATTCTAATATTATAACTGTCAGGGAGTTATTTAAAGAATAACGGCACTTATGTACAAGCTAGAGGTTTTAAAAATATTTTAATGTGTGTCTAAATGTAAACAATCACATCAGAGAAATTTCCACCTTTTTTGAGGGGTTTAAGGTTAAGAAAATATTTGAAGAAAAACAGGTATTTCCTTATAAAATGAATATTTTAAAATGCTTTATATTGCATCTAAAAGAAACAATCACATGTTTTAAGTACAAAACCCAAAGATTCCATATTTTTTAGGGTTTTAAAAGTGTCCTGCCTGTTTTATAACCAACTTAAAGCAATTACCATCTTAAATACTCTTAAAATCATAATAAAACCCTGTAAATCAACCTCTTCTAATACCCAATCTTTGCTAATATTCACCAAACTCCCCTAGGAAGAGCATCAACTAGAATTTAAGTTCTTGTAACGATGCTGGGGAAGAGTGGGATGACTTGCGGGCTTTTTTTTGCTCTCTAACACGGTGGCAATAAACAGAAGTTGCCACTGGGAAGTAGGAATTCCATGTTATTATTTACACAGCTAGTCAGTCGTCGGTTGGAGGAATGTTCGAACAACATTCAATCAGAAATCGGCCAGAACAAGGCGGAGCTGATAGTCGGGATCGAGATAATAAATGAACTGTCGGTGTCCGCCGTTTCGAAAGGTTCTTTTGGTTTGTTGCCCTAAAAAGTGGTTACATTTTCCACTTTTCCCACTTTTTACACACACTTTTGTTGGTGCTGCGCCTAGTGGTGTGCTCTGCTTTTCCTTTTTTTTTCGCTTGGCTCCTGGGAGAAACCGTAAATATGAAAGCAGAAAGCAAGAAACTTTATTTGGGTTAGCGATTGTTTAAAAATGCATAAGGATGCGAGACTTGGAGTAGCCTGAAAGAACAGGCCAGGACCAGGAACAGAAGGAAGCCCGCAGGAGTTTGGCCAGAGGAGCCAACTAAAAAGCCCCCCAGGAGAGGAAAAATGAGAGCCTTAAAAAGAAAATGCAGCTAAAATGGTGGCAGTGAGCGAAAGTGTCAATATATTGAGCGTTTAAATTTAAATAAATATAATAGAATATATAGTAAACTAGGATGGATATTAAAGGTAGTTATTAAGTATATAATTATCATATATGTATTTCATAGCTCATATTTTATATACCATTTTTTTCACTGTACCTTGCTGAATCACACCAGATGCTGGGTAAATGCAGCAGCTAGAAAATCTGGAAAATGCCCAGGAGTAGCAGATGACACACTTGTAGGTTGAATTTATGCAGGCACAATTATTATTTAGGATTTTCCACCCAATACAGTTGCTGTGATTCCAAGATATACGATGTCTTTGGGTTATTTAAATCGAGTCAAGTCGGGCCAAGACACTCACTCACGACCCACTCAGTTGGAAAAAAAGAGGCATTCACTGGCAAGAGTTTTGTAAATTAAAAAATTATAGATGGCCAAGTTAATGGCTTTCCCGGTCGATGAAGGCCTAAATAAGAGAAAGATGTGGATGGCAGTGGGTGCAGTTTTGCAATCAAGTTGAGTGGGCGAAAGTGGTTCAAGTGGCTTTGCGATTTGCGAATGTAAATGCAATTTCATTAAATTGAATATTTATTGGTTGTCATTGAGCAAATTGCAGGTGAATTGAGGTGTATGGATGCCAAAGATAATGCTAGGAAATCATCATTAGCACCGCTCAGGGTTATAAACATTCTAAGTTGTCTTGGAAAATGGCCTTTTCCGACAAATTGTCAACAGCGATATTTTTGTGGCTGAATGAAAAAAGAACCGCTCGAACAGGTTTTCAGGGAACTCTGCGCACAGTAGCCGTTTGATGAGCATAAATCTTGATATCGGAGGAACATTATTAACGTCAATTAATTCTAACTGTTTGAAGCGAAGGCCATCCATTAAGCCCCGGAGCCAGAAGGGGGCAGGAGGTGAGTCTTCAGCTCACCTGGGACGACTCTGGACCGTTGGATGGATGAATCGTTGGCATTTCTCCAGAGACGGAGAACCCTCAACCTGTTTTCTCTGCTTCTCTGTAATCGATACACAAGTGGCTGAGCCGAGCTGTATTTGTTATTTTTAGTACCCCGAGTATTTTCCTGGTGGCCCGCTGTTTTCCCTCTTTTCGCTTCACGATTTCCCAAATCCGATTATTATCAAGTCTCACGTGAGTGCACGCTTTGTGTTGCTGCTGCTTGGTTTTATTTTTATTTCAACCTCTGGCCATCGGTGCACTCGTCTTGCGCCTTTACAGTTGCCTCTTCTGTCGCTTGTGCTTCCTTGGAAAATTGCTTTGAACTTGAAAATTTCCCACGTGACGCGGCGAGAATCAATCTCTTCTGCTGGCTTTTCTCCGTGCTCTTTGTTCGTGTCACCCATATGTGTGCAGTGTATTTTTTGTTTTGCTTGTATCTTGTATCCCTCACCCCTTGCGAATTTCCCCTTGAGTTTTCCGAACACGAAAAGCAGCTGCACTTTGCATGTCATTCCGTTAACGGTGTCGTCTTTTCCTCGCTTTTCCCTCTTTTGTTTCTTGGCTGGCTGGCAGTATTATTTTCGCTTTGTCTGTCTCCTGTGGCAAGTGTCGATTTGGCTTAATTGGATGGCTCTCCATCGTGTAGGCCATATCTTCTTTTCGGGGGCTAAAGAGCGAATTCCCATAATCGTGGATAATTTTTGCCATTTTTTTCAAATTTCTTTTATTTGTTTGTAATTTTTGTGGGAATTTTAAATGACTGGAGAATGGATAGTAGGGATCAAGAAGAGCGAGACAAGATCCTTAATTACATATTTTTACAACATAAACGATATAATTCTCAAGTGTTTTTAGCATATACAACTGTGTGTTTTTTTCTGTTTTTAAAATAATTTATCGTACTAGATTTGCAATTTTATAATTTTATAATTAATTAAACTAGGCTCTCAGGTTTAAAGCTATCTGAATGAAACTTTGTAGTTAGTTTTCTATATACTCTCAGTTGTATATATGTCTGAACAGGCCGGATCGGACGACTATATCATATAGCTGCCATAGTATCAAAAATAAAAAAATTATAACTTCCATCTTTCAACAGATTTTAAAATTCAAATTTGAGAATTTTGATTTAAATTTTATGGAAATCGGAGTACTATAGGATATAGCTGCCATAGAAACTGTAAATATACAGGTGACTGAAATGAAAGTAGGAATTACTTCCGTGATTTTTAACTGAAATTTATATAATTTATTTTGTATTAATTATTAATGATCGAATTCCAATCTGCAAGGGTATACAAACGTCGGCATGCCGAAGTTAGCTTCCTTTCTTGTTAAATATAATAATTTTTCACTACACTATGGTCAATAATAAATTGACCAACCTCAAAAAAGAAAAAAATAATAACAAACTTTTTCTCTGCTCGAAACCCTAAAATTCCCAAGTTGTTCTGGTTGCCACTTAACCAAGACCCAACAAATGACGTGTTTACTTTGTTGCTATTTAGTGTCAAAAAGTGCATTCTTGGTAATTTTTCAATAAAGTGTTTGTCAGATAATGCCGTAAATTAGTTCTCACTTCTTGCTAAGCGCACTCTTATGCGTTTTGTGGCCAAAACTCTTTTGCGAACTCTTTGAAAAGTTCGCATGTATAGCAGAGTGTCTCAGGTAAATAAAAACCGAAGAATTATGCAGCCGCATTCCGGAATTTCCATTAGCACTCTAGCTGGCATGCTACCTTCTGTCGCCGGGCACTTTCCATAAAGCAAGTTCGTGCCATTTCACAGATCTTGGCCACTCTGTGGAAGCCCCCGAACATAGCGGAGTTTGGTGTGAGTCCGGTGCAAAAAAAGGCACAAAACCAAGTGATTTTCTTGGAGGGCTTCATGCTGAATACAAAGAAAAAAACAGCCGAAGAAATAAAACAGAGTACAGTGAAGACTGTGCTGAGCTGCAAATGCATTTACCTGGCCGGCACGTACCAATCGCAAGGGGGAAGTGCAGAGTTCGCGAGTCGTAAAAAAGAGCTCTTAACGATTGTATGGCTCAGAACGAGACTTGGCCAAGACCGGTGGCAATTAAAAAGAAGTTAACACACGACAGCCAAGAGGGTAAAAAATGGCAGGGCGACAGTTCATAGATGTCAAGTTCATGGTTACTCCAAGGGCCCGGGAATTACCTGTCAGAGTCCAAAGACAAAGTGAGTAATTAATTTGCAGGCCAAGTCGTCTTAATCTATCAAATCGCTCCTCTGCCTCTGTGAGAATTTTTGCTTTTGATTTAATGAGTTTTTTATGTGGGGTGGTGCTCCCCATAGGATTGAATTCTTTATGTAAGCGGTTCAATGAGCTCTGGCTCCTCTAAGCTAATTAATGGCTAATTAAACTCAAGATTTGATGGGGGTTCTTTGGCTAATCAATTCAATTAATTTAACCTACTACTGAGTGATTTTAATGGGCTATGAAGCTTACCCCTTTGTTTTCTTTACCTGCCACTTGAACTTTTAGTAATTTTCCACAACTTTAAAAGTCATTTATAAGGCTACTGCCCCTTGATCATCCTCGACATAAGCCTACTGTCATGATGATGAAATTTAAGAGGCTTAGATTTTGGTAAAAACCCCACATGCAAAGGCTACTGCCAACTCTCAACTCCCATGTGGCTGCGTAATCAAATGCATGTAATTTGAGTTTAATGAGTGTCAAAGTTATTAAAAATCATTTGCTCCGACCAGTTATGGTGTCTGGTGGCCAGTCAGCCAAGTTAAGTCGAGTCGGGTTCGAGCTCTCCATGAAAGGCAGGCGGTTACAAAATCGTTTCGAGACATTTTTGGGCTCGTCAGCGGGCTTAATTACTTGGCAGAAACCTCGTTCTGCCGCCGCCTGCAATTCTGGCCAAATGAAATGTGTCAATAAATTCAAATGGCTGTAGAAGTAAAGTTATTAGAGGGGGGCGGGCGGGTAACCCGCTAAGCCAAAAGTGAGATCTCTTTTTTAATAAAGCTGTTTTCGGAGTCGGCGACAAAACAAACAATGATTACAGCGCTGGCAACCAGTGCGACCAGTTTGCAGATACTCTTTCAATAGCCACTTGGATATTCTTGGAAATCAGTTTGTTTACACAACTTAATTCAAGCCAAAGTTGACTTTATGTTGTCGTTGTTTATTTATGGCACTGTGGCCGGCGTCTCCAATGGAATTAGGGGGAATTTGTTATGGTTATAGCACTCTGGGTATGAAATTGTACATTATTCCTGGCTGATTCATATCGTTTTCAGTGCCCTGACAAACTGCCTAATAAATATTCTAAGTTTTCCCCAGTTTTTGCTTAATTTTTTTAGCCACTAGCCATGCTTCGATTTGTGGCAAATGCAATTTTTATGCTTTCTGGGCGTGGGCGTTGCACACACACACTCACTCGCTCAACCCACCTACACACATACCTACCTACAACACTTTCCCCTCCTTCCTGCACTCAGATATTGATTCGATTGTGTGCGTCTGCTGCTTACATGGCGTATGATTGATGGCCCTGCGGGCACGAAGGAGCAGAAAATGGTAAGGCAATGGCAAAGGCAAGGGAGTCCTCCTTGCCAGACGTGAAATATGAAATTAGCCCTGCCAGCAGTGCTGCTGCTGTTGGCTGGAGATATAAATTGCATTTATTGGTGAAATTGACAGAAAAAATATTTGCACGTTAAATAGAAATTAATCAAGAAAAGTGTAGCCAGGGCAGGCAGAAGGAAATGGTAGATTCGGGACATGCGCTGTGAAAAAGATGATTAAATTGCTGGGCATAATTAAAATCTAATCTAAATATAATTAAACACAAGTAAAAGGCTTCTGGCTTGGGTTTAGGAATGCCTTAAATGATAATTAATAGTGTTTGCAATAATATAAGCCTTGTTACCGATATTTAAATATATTCTAAACGTCTTTAAGCTTGCAATTTTCTTTAAAGGCATATCCTTTTATGATGATAAATATAATACAACTTTTTTAAAAGCCATAAATTCATTGATAACTAAAGAGAAAAATAGCAAATCTTTGTTTAAATATGATTTATTCCCCTTTAAGCTATATATTGCTCTTAAATATATTAAAAACATATCCCTTTATGATAATAAATATAATAAATAATATAATAAACAATATATTGCTCTTCACATGCATACAAATTAATAATTTAATGAATGATTTTCCATCATATAATAAAAAATCAATTTAAATATAGATAATTGACTAATTTAACAATATTTCCCTCCATTTCAGCCACCTCATGTCTGGTCCCTACAGAGTTCTAAGCCAATAAGACAGCGGAAAGTTTAGGGGTAAGTTGTGCTTTATACTTGCGAGCCTTGTGTTTTACTCACGTCTAAATACGAAACCCATAATTTTCTCACATTTAATGTGTATATATTTATCTTGTATATCTTGCGGCCGTTATGGCTATGTGTGTTTCGATGTGTTGTCCATCTGTATACTTGTCGCGGTTGTCGGTTGTCATTTGTTGTTTTGGTTTTGTGAGATTTTTGCACTGCATTCGGAAACTGGTTAGATTGGTTTTGCGGTGAGCTCGAAGCATTTGCATAAAGTTTTGTTCTGTTTTTCTCTTTAATCGGTGTGTGTCTGTCTGTCTCTCCGTGCCGCCTTTCCTCTCCCCTCTCTGGGCTTTAATTTATATTCATTGATTGCAAAAATACAACTTTTGACTTAATGGCTCTGTGACGTAATGCGAGAGCTGCTGAAATTAGCGAAAAGGCTGCGTCACAGGACTTGTGAAATATGCTATTTGTATAATTAATTGAACTATAAGTTTGCTTTATTGGCTGTACAATTTGTTAAAAAGAAACGCGTCAAGAGTTATTGAATTAAGTCGGTGGGTGGAAGTAACCGAACACCTGCTAAGCTGCACGTCAATTTAATTGGTTTCCAGAATTGATTTTCTAAGCTCAAGAAAGAATTTTTAAAGGCAGAAACCCCCTCAAAGCTCAGCAAATGAATGCCAAAAATGTCAATGCTTCATTTGGACCATTTTGAATTTTGTTTTGTTGGCCTTCCCTTGTGCGATTTCCCAGCAGATTTATGTGATGCGGATCCAACTTCTGTTTCCCTTTGCGAGTTTGAACAGGAAGTCGCTAGCTGGGCTGGCCAATGGCCACCCAGGTGAGTGGGTTCTGTGGTTTTTCGGGTGGCTCGAAGGTAATTTGTTGCCGGCTTGTGGGGCTAGACAAAGGACTGATTGCTGGACTTGACTGACTTGACTGACAGACAGACAGACAGGCAGGCAGTGAGGCAGCAAAGGGTTAAGGGCAACACACACACTCGAGTTGAGAGTCCAAGCTAATTTAGCCATTGTATTAGCCAATTGTGGTGGCTCTTCCTGGCCTCCTCTTCATCTCTCTCTCTCTCTCTTGGCGATTTTTATTTCTGCTTCAGCCTCAACTGAAGCCTGAGTTTGTTTGGCCAGCATAATGATGCCACTTGATTGAAAATGAACGTGACTGGAAAACAAGTTTCGGGGTTAAAGTTTCTTGTCTTGTTTCGCTTTTCTCTCGCCTCGTTTCGTTTCGGTTGATTCTGCTTCCTCTGCGGATTCTCTGGTGTTCGAATAAACAGAAAATAGGAAAATAAATTAGCCAGGAGATGCTCTCTCAGCCATAAGCCTTGCCTCGGTGACATGTTTTTGTGCTGCCTCAGCAGGAGCCGGAGCGAAGCCATGCGAAATTGCATTTAGCATTCTTTAATTAAAGTTTTCTCCTCAACTGCTGGGTCATCTCCTTGGGCTGCGGTCTGGGCGCCATTTTGTTGCATGTTCTCTAACAGAATTATGTGCGCATTTCCGTTTCCGGCACACGCAACAATGCACCGAGAGTCGTCAACAAGGAAAATGGCGTCTTCGATTTAGCTAGGTAACAGTGGTATAAAAGGTATATGGAAAACTGAGTTAAGGAATCAAAGAAATATCTTTAAATAATATTATTAAAAAGGAAGTATTATTTATTATTAAATAGACAATTTTTAAACCTTAATTATATTACAGATAGACTACATTTCAACCTTTAAAGTTAAGTTAGGCTCTTTATTGTATTTCTACCACTGTGTGCCCATTTCTGGGTGGTGGAAGAATAATAGTTTGCTATTATTAAGTTTTGTGTGGGCGGATTGGGGCTTGCATTTTGCATTTTACATTCGTTGTTGCTTCTGATTTTGCCAGTGCCAGTGGCTGCTGCCGTTGCCGTTGCCAAGGCAAATTATTTGCAGCATCCACAGCAGAGTGTGCCACAATAAGTGGCTATACAAGGACCTTCCTCATGGCAACCGCCCTCCCAGCGTCCCTCCATTAGCCCGTCTCTCGAATCCCCTCACAAGATTGAGCGGCAAGCCATTGCAATGACAAAAGTAATTTGCTTTTAAAGCAGCACCAACTGCAGCATCCAGCGAAGGCAATTTAAATATGCATGGGCCATTATGCATAAGCGATGATGTTTCTCCATTCTCGGATATTTGTGCAGAGAGAAAAAAAGTGATAGTTATACGTAAAAAATAATACCACTAAGGGAGCAAAGAGGAGTGCAGTGTGAACTGTTTCTTTAAATAAGAAAACAGTGTGACCAATTGAACATTGCAAGCAAGGTCACTAAGTATAAAACCCAATCGGTTTTAGCGTTATTCCCCCCATTTCTTCAAGTGCACGTATTATTATTGGTGTATGCCACATGCAACTCCAGTCGCATTTAGTTGCGCATTCGAGCAAACCCAATGCAGCTCTCCACTGACCCAGTAAAGTCGCCCGTTTTGGTCCACAGTCTCCAGGGATCCATCCGGTGCCGTAACTAATTCCGACTTAAGCCCATTCGATGTGGCATATTTAAAACTTAATTTGCATTGCCGTTCCCCCGCCTGTCGCACTGTTTAAACTCTAACCTTTTAGCCCGGCTCTGTCGGCTCTGACCCCTTCTCTTGCTGGCTTAAAGTCCGGGCCAAAAGCAGCTGGTTCGAAGCGGAGCACTTTGTCATTTTCAGTTTGTCACACTTTTGCCCAAATAAAAATTCATCGCCTGTCATAAAGCCTTGGAGAGGCAAGTGTCACAAGCACTTAGTTCAAGGAGGTGCACGGGGTGTTTCAAGAGACCAGAGACGGAGGGAGACGGACATAGAGTGAGCTAACAAGTGAAGGAGACGGCACTCAAACTGGCTCAAGTGGGGCAGGTTTGAAATAAAAAAAGTAATCGAAATATGGCCAGGAAAATCTGTCATGTGCCCAAATTCCAAATAGCAAGAGTGATAAAGATGAAAGAGAACGTTTTATTAGGTCTTACATTTGAGCGATTATTAGAAAAGTCTTTTTTACGTTGAATGATTGGAATATGATACAGGATTAGTGTGACCAAGTGCATAACAATTCAGAATAGTGTGGCCAAAGACGTTTAATTACCTAATATTTTGTATATATTCATATATATACATTATAAAACCCTAAAAATAAATCAAAATAAATAGTTCTTCCCTCTTTTCCCCTTAAACTTCTTCTAATAAAAACCAACTTCAACACCTTGTCTATCTTTTATATTTATCGTCTATCTGTTATGTGGCCCCCTGCCCAGCCAATTAATGTTTACCCAACCCAATAATTTCTTCGACGCTGTCAACAATCGATTCCCTCATAAAAAGGAAACCATAAAAATGTGTTCTACCCCAAAACATACTCCAGATAACACATACACCGGACTACACCTTATGCAATAAATGTTTCCTCAGAGACTCCAGCAACTAAGTTGGCATTAGACGGGCTATATCCAGAGGGCCCAGGCCAAATAGCTGTCACGGCTAAGACAATAGAAGCGACAGACAGCAGACAGGCTAGACAGACATCCCCAAAAACACAGCAGGAATAATATATAGAGTAGAGTAACGAGGGTGGATAATGGCGATCGGCAGAGGGGAGCCCCAAAAGTTGTAACTTTGACAGCCGCAAGACAGCTGTCTGTTTGGAAAAGAAAGAAAGAAAAAGGTGCTCTGCAAAAAACAGAACACATGCTCGCTCTCGCACATAAAATAAAAGCGAAAACATAAATTTTGATTCATTATTTGCCCCGACAGTTAGCTCCCCTCGCAAAGGTCGAGCACAATTTTCCTATTAGCTCAAGTGAAAAATCACTGCAAATCGCTGAGGGACGGCTCGGACTTTTACTGACCAACCCGAAGTCCAGTGGAATCAGTAAATCAGGCCTTCCATATGCCGCTGAACAATATTTCAAAGCCCCATTATGCGCCAACTTTTCCAATTAAAAGCGAAATAAACTTTGTGCCTCCGGAACTCGATCCATGAAAATTTTCAATTAAAACCAATGACTTTCTGGCTAAGTTCAATCCGGCGAATAAAAAGCACATTGAATGATATTACCTGCCCGCTTGCCTCGGTTTTTTATCCCCTGCAATGAATGAATGACTTTGCTGTGCGACCACGTGGCGTATACGTAATTATAAGGGAATCGCTTTACCACTTGAGGCGCCAAATCGCTACTCTCGCCTTATCAGCTTTTATTTGGGCCTTTATTTTGGCCACTATCACAGTGCCATTAATACCAATGCCTTGGCCCCGGTTCGCTTATCACAAACAGAAGTCTGGCGACGACTCTCAACTTGCCTTTTGATAATTTCACTTGAATAGTTTGGAGATTCGTTGACTTGATTGATAGCCAAGTGCCGGCCAAGGTAAACAGGCCTTTTGTCTATATATATATTCAGTGTCTCACTTGTTTAAACGCAATCTTCATTTCTCGTATTTACTTTTATTGATATGCATGTGCTTAATTTATGTATTCCGGTGAAGTTTTCTGACCATGACATATTTTCTTTTGTTTGTTGTTCAGCGTGAAAACGGGGGCACTGAACCAGGCAAAAAAGTTTTCAAAATTTTACTTGTTTTTAAAAGCAGTCAAAGAAGAGCCAGCGATAAGTCTAAATTTATGACAGAGTTTATTATTTAAACAAATTGTTTACCTGAAATTATTAGCTTATTTTGTATCATAGAGAGGAGGTAATACCCTATAAATAAAGCATAAATAAATCATACGCTTATGTGAAGAGATTAAATTATAATTTATGGAAAGCAACTTATCGACAAGAGAGAATTATTAATAAGTCTGCAATAATTGCAAATTAATTTCTGGGGTATTCAAGATAAGGTTTTCAAGATTCGGTTTTAAAAGTGATACTTCATTTTTAAAGAATATCTGAACCAAGTGATAACTCATAATCATGAGATGAAACCAGATGAAAGTGATTAAAGCTACGTTTAAATAAAGATAAATATATATATATTTTTTTTTATGAATTCCAAGAATAACCTTACAGTTTTTAGGTTAACATGATTCTTTTCCCCTTTTTCCTATCTGGGACAAACCCTTGTCTGGTTAATGGCTTTTCATTTGGCGCAACCTTTTCATCTTTCACTGCCGGCACCCGCTACTTTTATCCTCAATTAGGATTTATCTTTCTCCGGCAAGCGTTTCCATTTTACACTGGTTTTCCCCTGCACCACTTCCCCCCGCGAGCTTTTCCCCCGCACCGCTGGTTGCCCGGCACTAACTAGTTGAATGCAATCAACACGCTCGCAATTAAATGCGACAAAGTGCAGACTTGCAGTGTTGCTTGTTGGTGTTTAACCCGTTCCGCCCACAGCGGCAGCCAGCTCATGGCGAAGCGACAACTGTCAGCGGGTCTCTTTGGCACACATTTGCAGGCCGCACAAACAGCCCCCATTTCCTCCGTGTGAATTTAATTTGTGCATAATTGCAGTCGCAACTGCAATTCAAATGTGGTGCAGCCAT
This sequence comes from Drosophila bunnanda, assembly GCA_035046265.1. Classification (NCBI taxonomy): domain Eukaryota; kingdom Metazoa; phylum Arthropoda; class Insecta; order Diptera; family Drosophilidae; genus Drosophila; species Drosophila bunnanda. The sequence continues at coordinate 2,738,868 of JAWNOB010000029.1, forward strand.
AAAATGTCAATATCAGACAGTAATCAACGACGATGGAATGTTTTCTGCGGCTTTTGTGTGTTTTCTTTTCACTTTGACGAATTTTACGAGGGTCTCTCTCGGTCTTGCAGTTTTCCCAGTCTCTGGAGTCTCCGAGTCTCCTAGTCTTCAGTTTTCCGACATGTAGACACGGTGGCCAATTGACTAAAGTTTTTTTTTTTTTAGAAGAGTAAACCAATTTGCAAATTAAGTTTTCCAGCGCTAAGTGCTCTGTGGAAACGAGTTTATTTTGTTCGCTCGCAAGGGAGAACGAAGGGGGTGGGGTTATTTTGTACATTATGCACATGTGTGTGAATAATTTTCCCATGCAAATGCAAAGGAAGAGTGCAAATTTATGACTTAATTGGCTCTGGAGCATTAACCATTCCGTTAAACTTATTTTTAATGGCACACCGGAAGCATCTTTCAGTGGCCATTATCATATTTTATGGCAAATAAATTGTGAACTTGTGTCATTAAATCAAGTTCTGATAAATAACTATAAAGTATAAAGTATGGTACTTTATTTATTTCCCTACTAATCTTAAACTCAATTTATTTTTTGTAGAACCATCATGCGACTGACTCAACGAAATGTCCAAGAAAAACGGATATCAGAGGGCTCAAGCCAGCCGACCCATCAAATAAATTGCCAATAAAATCAACAACAAAGTGAATAAACAAAAGAAAATTTTGTAGAAAAACGTTCCAAAAGGAACACAAACTTTGCGAAGGAACGTTGAAAGGAGCCTTGTTCGTTCCTTTTTTCCTTTTTCTTCATTCACGTAAAGCGTGAAAGAAAGCCGCCAAAATTACGACGTACCACCCACCAACGCCCAAGGTCAAACAGAACCCGGCCAATACGGACGCCATGTCCGGGCCGGGTGCGTTTGACGACGAGCCGCCGCCGGAGCCGCGGGACGGATGGCTGCTGGTGCGGATCCACGTGCCGGAGCTGAATGTCTACAAGTGCCTGCAGTTCCCATCGGAGCGTCTCGTCTGGGATGTCAAGCAGCAGGTGCTCGCCTCGCTGCCGAAGGTAAGTCGGTCACTGTCATTAAATACATTACACTACATAGTACATACTGAGTGCGGATGCGATTATCATTGTCTCTCCAGTGCATTATACTAAGTATATATAGAGCAGCTCGAAGAGCATGCCGAGCATGTGCCAGAAACTTACTAAACGGAAAATAAACAATTGGGGACTTTTCAATTAAGAATCTCAGATTAAACTATAGTTTCTGCTCTTCAAAATCAAAGTAACCAAGGAAACTCCTTCTTTTCGAATCATTTAAATATTTTTTATGAATGCTTACACCGAATTTACATGCTAATTTTGTATATATTTCTAAGCAAAAGTCATTAAAGTAAATCCATTATGCCATTCCAATAGTAAGGCTCTCTAGACGTAGCCAGTCTCGAGCTCACATTCGTAGGCAAAGAGCAGTTCCACGTAGTAGGACCATACCACTATCCAGGAGTAGATTAATAGAACTATAAGGACATATCGAAGTATTAATTATTGGACAATTTAATTTGCACTGTAAACTCACTTATGGTTATGATCGTTAGTATGATAATGACCAATTTAAAGGCGTAGACAATCAAAACCAGAATATGAACAATTATCCAAATGGGGGCGAAGACCAAAAAGGGCAGGAAAAGCATTTCGTTGTTCTATAAAGAAGGAGGGGAATATTATAATAAGAAAGAAGATCTACGATATGATGTCTTATAAAATGATGTCTTAAAGCATGCATTGCAATTTTTAAGATGCCAAATTCGACGTAATTTGTCACCCTTTTAGGGTCCCTTAATAATTTCTAGATCTATAACCAGAAACCTATATAGTTCAATCCATAAAACTCACATTATGTACACCAATGCAAAGCATGGCAGATGCTATGATCCCGAAGAAGGAAAACACCATGGTAGTTTTGAGGGCGGCAGGTGAGGGATTAAATGACTTCTGGTACTCATTGGGGAAGATGGACTCCATCATGAAGGCAGTGCCAAAGGTCAGGTAGATGAACCAGGTTAGAAAGATGGATCCAATAAGCAAAACCCCGAGGCGCAGCCTGTAGCACAGGCAGCACCTGGTCACGATCTGCCTCAGATACTTGCAGCGGCAAGCCATGGCGATGGATCAGTCTCCTTTGCGACCCCAAAAAATCCCACAAGTCTTGTATATTCTGTTGTTACAATGAAATGTAGGTGCGTAGTTGAATTTTGGAGACTATCGTCCCCGTGTTACGTGTGTTGACAACGTAGAATCAGAAAACTAGATCTGGTTAAAAGATCATATTTATTTGGAGAAATACGAAGTCACGGGACATAATTTAATTGAAAACTATGAAATACAGTTACACGGCATTGTATGGCAGTCACCTCAAATGACATCGTCGTGCTCCACCGTCGACAGGTACTTGTAAAACGAATGCACTACCAGCAGCGAGTAAATCAGACCAACTGTTGGGCAGAGAATTAGGAGGACTAGGGCATTAGGGTGGGAATCGCACGATAACCTACGTATGATGACCGACTGGACGGCAATTATTATCGGCGACGGCGAGGATTTCACGAAGGAGACTATATACAGGATGATGTACAGCACGAGTGTGATCACATTCGTTATAACCCAGAGCAGGACAAACCCTCGCTTCCGCTGTAATCCAAAGCAGGAAGGGAGAGGTAATGAGTGGGTTGGATTTATGGGGACATGCCGGGCATACCTCACCTTGGCGGCGCCATAGATCAGCAGTACGGACACCAAGGTACCAGCCATCAGGATCGGAGCCATGACCACGGCCCCCCAGCTCTTTTGGGATACGTTCCTTATGAAGATCGTGTCGTTCGTGTGCGTAATCAGTTCGCCCACGTGGAAGCTCAATAGGAGGGCGCCGATGATGTAACATCCGTAGTTTAGCGGTATTAAAAAGCAACATTTCTTGAAAATCATGACTTCAACAAAGAAAGTGTGTATGTATGTTACATAATTTCAATATTAATTTGGATTTTATGACCTCGAAGGCAAAGACCAGTTGATATTTGTTTACTTTTTACATGGGTTTAAAAGAGACTAAATAATTTCCCATATTTAACTGAAGAGTATTGATATATTAATCAATTTCAACAATTCAAATTTGGCCCACAAACCATGACAACAATTTCAATTAAACTAGACACATTTATATATATAAATATATATACTTTTTTTAAGGGGAATAACCGACACAGAAAACCAATTACTTTGGAATTGCAATGCAATTTTTCACCGTTTTTTTTTCGTTGATTGAATTTTTATCCAGCTGCCACGTGCCCTTCCAGCATTATTGGACATGAAGCCGACGAGGCCGACAGGGCCACGCCCCTGCCCTCGAATGGCTGAATGGCCAACAGCGCCCTCGTGAAGTTTCAATTTTTGAAGTTCAATGCAATTTTCTGCAACTGGTGGGGAGTCGTGAGACGGAAATCGTGACGCTGCAGATATCCAAAAGATATTTGACAATTGAATGGCAGTCGTCTGTCAAGGCAGGAGTCCGGGAAAAAAGAACCTGGCCGAGAAGGAAGGTTAAAAAAGATGGTTATCGGATTTGTTTTGCATAATAAAGCCATAGAAAAGTATATATATTAGAGCTAATGTTCAAGGAAGAGGTATATATTTGGTTAGAAGCAAGGAAACCTGAAGCTGCTTTTTCATACCCGCGAGTTAGTGATTTCCTTTTACCTGTACTGTTGCCTACTTGGGTTAATGAACGCCAAACAAATGGCCAATCAATTGTGTACATTTAATAACAATTTGCTTGCCGAACAAATTGCTGTCCAAACACATTGTCAAAGTCCAATGCGGGGGCAGCCGGTTCGTGCCGCGCCCATTTCAATATTGAAACCGCAGAATTGCAAACGGAAACTGAACGATGCCGAAACTGTAGCCGAACTGCAATCGATTTGGGGCTGACCTCTCCTGACCCGGCCAACACAATGACCTCCAGCTAATTGCTGCAAGCCGGGCTAGTTCCGTTTTCGATTTGGTCAATACCGATTTCCGATTCGATGTCCGTCCAGGTCCACAGGTCATACAATGCCGGCAAGTGACGGGACTTGGACTCTGGTGTTCAACGGGGCGGTGTTGCAGTGTTGGTGAGGGGGCGTGGCTTGTTGTGGGTTCTATTTGGAGCTTAGTAAATTATGTTGTAAATTTTGGTTGAAGTGTGTGGGAACCAGCTGTCGGAGGATACGATGCAAATACTCTACTCTCTGTGGGACTGTTTCGGTGCTTCTGAAGCACACACAAGTGTGTTTATTCTGTTAATTTTTGGGCAAGGTTTCAGGTTAATATTCAAACCTACTTTATTTGTAGATAGTTTCATTTATTCTTTAACCAAAGCGGTTGTCTCTTTCTCTGCATAACATTTCTAAATATAAAACTATGCCAGAAAGCCTAGTCTCATAATTATTCCATACTTCATACACCGGTTATTGATCTCCCATAAATTAACGAGCTTTTTCAGCTCGTTCTGGGCACTGGTTTTCTCAAGTGGAAAGCATATCAGGTTGTTGGCACATTTCCTGCTTCCCCAGTTGTATATCAATCAGCGCATTGACCGCTTATCTTATCGGGGACCAAACATAGAACCCTATATATACATATATGGGTCCGTCATAAAGAATACGATAGCGTAAATATTTGCAGGCCCTAACTCTTGTTTCTTTACTGTTCTTGTTTTTGCGAACCTTTGATAACTGAAGAACTGTTGAGTAAATCCCAAGAAGAGCGTGAGTGTGAGTGGCAATAACTTGACATTTTATCGGGACACCTGCCAGTGGCGTCAGGCCTTATGAATTTATTATTAGACTCTTGCGGAATTCACTTTCCGAGAGCATTGTGGGTCATACTAAGCTTCAACCATCAATCATTCAGTCATGCCGTCAATCTGTCGCTGCTCCAATTTGCATTTGTGTTGTGTGAGTGTGGGCTTCTGGCATCTAGACTTCCGCCTGCTAATCAAATCGAAATTGAAGCATTTTCTGATCAGTTTTTGAATTTCTGTGTGGGCGGTCTCTGAGTTGTCGTGCCTCAAGTTCAGTTCAGTCAATAACTTTGGCTCGTGGAGATAAGAAACCAGAATGGAAAGCTTAGCCGCATTTGGATTTCTACACTCATAATGGAATTACGATTAAGAAAACAACCTGTAATGGATATTTGAGGTTTATTTTTAAGAGCTTTTGATTTAAAAAGAGATAAATATTGGGTACTTTAATATTTAAGCTTACCTGAAACATCACTCTTAACTAGATTATTGAGTTATAAATTATGCAAGAAACTCTGCAAAGTTTATTCCTTACTTAAAGTCAACTTTGTTCGCAGAACTTGGCAGTAACTAAAACTGCAAACGCACTTGGATAAAGTGCAAGCGAATTCCCACCATAAATCAGCAGCGACTAAGGCGAAACTCAAAGGGGATTTCTAATCGAATGCTCTTAACTCTTAACTTTCCAGCGAGGGATAGCCAGAGAGAGAGACAGACAGTCGGGCAGACAGGATAACCCCTTGATGCCAGAGGGCTAAAAGGGAATAGAGAAATTGCTTTTAGCCAAATGGAAGGGAAATGTGGTCAGCAGAGAGGAGAGCAGACCGTTGAAATCCCTTTATTTATGACCCCCGCCACTAGAATCAATTGAAGACAATTTCTGGCACAAAATAAACAGCATAAATCTTAAACTAAAATGGGGAAAGGGATCTTTAGTTAATGGGCAATTGCCTTAATTAGGCCAAGTTAATGTGTAAGAGTCTCTTGTTTTGGGGTTGAAATAACTACAGCAGTCAAAAGTTTGCTAGGAAATTGTCGAAAATGTAGACATTTTGCATAGCTCAAATCCACTTGTATCGTCAGAGTCAAAGTTAGCATCGCAGAGTCGTGGCAGGAGTCATCCCCTCGCAGCAAAATCTCCGGGCGCTCGTTAGATTTAATGACGCCGCATAGTTTGCGCACGCACGACATCATTTCAGCGACTTTCCGTCGACTCAAGTGGCCCGGAGACCTAGTTCCAGGACCCATCTGGTCGCGTCTCTATCTCTATCTGGGTCCCAGTGTCTCCTCATCCTCCATTCAGCCGTTAATTCGGGTGAGAACTTAACTGGGCCTCCCTTACCCTAGCTGCCTCCCCAGAATGTCACATACTTTTGTGGATAATTTCGTCCCAGAGCGAGCGAGTTTGAGCTTCCTGCTTCATCCTGAGCCCCATTGTTCACAGCCATAAAGATGCTGCCGATAGAAGGCACTCGCTCCCTACACTCTCGATTGGTTAGGCCCCGGCTGAGATTGAATTTTCTACCAGGAGGGAGCAAGGAGCAAGGAGGAGTCCCTGCACAATGAAGTGGTAAAGTTTTATAACCATTTCATGGCATAGGGAACAATTTATGCATGAGTTGACTATGTGTTTAAGGCTGGCTTTTAAAGGGTTTTCAAGGGGTTTTCTTAGAGTTTACTAACTGAAAAATGTTTTGTTTGATTATATGATTATATGTCAAGGGAAAGATTGAAGTCTGCTTGTTCTTGAACATTTCAAGTTGTTTTAAAGTATTCTAAAGTATATTTTGTTAATATTTCAAGCCGATCAAGCTGTTTTATAAATATTTCCAGCACGAAAAGTGTATTTAAATATTGCCTTGCCACAAATTAGCTGCCTTTCTCATCTCTTGTTAAGCTCACACCCCATATACACACATACTATATCTAGTGGTATCATTCCATGTACTGCAAATAAATATTCGAGCATCCCCTTTTGCGCTGTATGCAAATTTTTCATGTTTTTATTCAACCACAACATGCAGTCATCATAAAGTGTGCCGAAGAAATAAACTTAAATTAAATGAAATTCATAAAAATAGAAATAAAAGAGCTTTATGACATTTGCCTTGCTCGCAGGGGCTTACATGGCGTATGCGTGATGTGTAAAGCATATATAGGCTAAACATGACACATATATATATATATACATGTATATATATTAAATACATTTACATGCATAAACCAAGAACATTGTTATGTGGCATGACAGCAACAACAACTACCATAAGAGAGACAATACAACAACATCACCAACAAACACACACACAACACACCGTTGTCCCGTAAACACGATTTTCTCGTTATTAATTAAATATGTTTTGCTTTCATTAATTCCGGTGCTGCCGCTGGCGTACTTTTTTTCTCTTTAATTAAACACCAAACAAATTAAACATTAAAACAATAACAAAATAAATACCCGCGATGCTGTGACAAAAATTTGTAAATGGAAATTTCTGCGGACCTGAACGCCCACGCTGCGTATACGCAATGGATGGAACTTTAAACTGAAATCGATGAACAAATATATGAATGAATACTGGATTGCATTTACAACGCCGCAATCTGCGATGCTTTACTTATCACGATGCTCTCTTTTCTGCAAATAATTAACTCAGGTGGCCTTTTGGTTTAAGGTTGGTCTTCTCGCTTATTAATATTATATCTCTCATATCCCATTACAATGCATATGCAGACATTAAACCAAGAATTAAGCATTTTTCCGGCACTTAAGGGCAAGTGAAATTGCCTGGAAAAGTTGAAATTAATACTTCCATTGAGGGTTTTCCCATAAAAGGAGATAATTATTGTTCTTCTTAAAAAATTTAATTATTATTGAGTCAAGTTTGAGGTTGTTATTTTATTTGAATGCCTGGAAAAATCATTAAATATCTTGTTCAGAATTAAGCAGCCTTTTAAGTATATATTGAAGCTATATTAGTGCTTTATGAGGTATATATATAATCTCTCTTTTCGTGCTGCCATAAATATTTATGAATTTCTTAGTATAAGTTTAATTTTAATTGACACAAAGCCCGTAGCGACACACTCGTGTTCGGACACCTACGCAAATATTTGATTGCAACACTATAGGTTGTATTTTTTTCCTTTTTTTTCTTTCGCGAGGCAACTTCAGTTCCAACTGCGAAATGTGTCAAGTACAGCAAACAGTTACAGATTTATGGCCAGGAGTTGGGTGCTATATGGCCGATACACGCGACCAGGAACTGTTTTTCCAAGCACCTCGACGCCCCCTCTAGAGCACTCAGCCGCCGCCTCCCTAGTAATTCAATTAAAATGCAAAAAAAGGCACACAGGAAAAGTCGCTTCAGGCATTTGCAAATGGAGCAAGAAAATAGAGAGAGATGTCAGGCGGAGGGGGATTTTTGTAGATAGTATATGTATATATATATATATCGTATCCATGACCACCATGAGAGTGGGTTTTCCTTTGTTGCTTTATTTTTTTGTGGACAGTTCTCGATAACATTATCGGCTGAATTTCAACACAAAATAATTCACAAAACTTTTGCAGACAACCCAAAAAAATAAGAAATAATAATACAAAACCACAAATAATATCATTTCGTTGGAAATATGTGGCCTGAGGAGTTTTTATTTGTATGCAAATTCCGAAATTTAGTTGATAATAAGCATTTATTATGTTTTTTACAGAGTTGTTAATTTGTTGGGGACATAAAGCGGACACAACAGTGGCTTTGTTGTGTTGTTCATTGTTTTGGGTAACAATTTGAGCGGCTCAACCAACTTTGATGAGTGGAATCTACCCAAAACCCCAATCAAAATGGTCTAAGCTCACCCTCTAAATGACCTTGACTGTGAAATTATATGTATCGCATTGCTTGATAGTTGCATAGAGCGATAGGTAATTGCCATGAACAATAGTGGCCCAGCCACGGGGGAGTGCTACAGTTAGGGACAAAAGCCAACGGCATTTGTTGTGACAACGAGCAGCACAAAGGAAAAACTATAGTAAATAAATGAAGTGCTTGTCAAACTAGAAGTAATTACTTTAAATCAATGGCCGCAATCCCTGAAAAACTGTACTTGCGTCACTAAAATCAATGAATTCGCTTAAATAAACCTAAATAATTGCTAGTTGAGTGGCTTTAAAAGTCAGTTTGAAAAATGCACTGGCGTTGGCGTCTGGCAAACCGCTTTAGGTTTCAGGTTTACCTTTTATTACCATACATTAATGCTAAAATAATTACAATTAGTTGTCTAAAGTTAAAACAAATATAAGGTTTAATAGCTGAGACAAACTGGCCATTTTAAAACAAAATCAACAACTAAATAGAGGAGTACTTAAAAGAGTTGCTTGAAGATATAACGCTTTGTCTTTATGGGATATTTATACCCTTACAGGGTATTATAATTTCAGTACGAAGCTTAAATGAAAGTGAAGGAATCATTTCCGACCCTATAAACCATATATATTCTTGATCAGCATCAAAAGCCGAATCGATCTAGCCATCTAATGGAGAAAACAAAATTTTGATCGATTTTTTGAAAAAAAGGAAAGGGGTTACATCATTAAAATTGTCAAAAATTGGCACAAAAATTACATTTTAAATGGAGTATGCAGATTTGTTAACCTAGCAAAAACTAGCATAGAAAAGCTTTCCAAATTAAAATTAATGCTTTTTTGGCTTAGTTATGAGGTTTTAAAAATTTTGATTTGTCGAAAAATTGTCATATAAAAATATCGATAAATATCGGTTCAAAGAAAGCGAATATTTGAATTATATATTCCTGATTGATTTCCGATTTGATTTTATATTTTAATTCCGTAATATTAAAGCCTTCCTAAGAATGTATTGGAATATAAATAAAATAATCCCCTTTGAAAATAAACAATCGAGGTGCCGACCAACGACTCTCAAGCATCCGGAGAGTTATTTAAGCTTTTTAAAATGGCAGAAATTCACTCGACTGTGTTTGCCGTCAAATTGAGCCGCACAAGTTCAATTTTATTTCGAGTAAACAAAAAGAATAAAAAACACCCAAAACCGCACACACTCACATGGCATAAATGTAATTTCCCCTTCATGTGCCAGAAAGTTGAGTTGAGCTGCCCTCTAACTAAATTTTTAATGGCACTTTTATGTTTTTTTTTTTACTTATTTGTTGTTTTATTTGCGAATTTAAATTTTGATGTTGGTTTTGGGTTGCTTTTCAATTTCCGACGCCCCAACCCCGAACAATGAAGCACTTCCGGCGGCCTCCACATGTGTGTATGTGTTATGTGTTTTTAGATTATGTTCATTAGTTTGCATCAATTTGTTTTAAAACGCATGAGAACATATATTCCATAAATGTTTGATGTGTGTTTACTTAAATTGAAGCACTGAAGCGGGTGCCGAACCCTCCAACAATTGAAGTCTCTCCACAACGGATATTATAATTATAATAATGTTGAAGGTCGGGGAGAGGGACACATACCAGCATGGTTGGGAATAGAAACCCGACCCCATTACTTACGATTAGCCATTATTGCGGCACAGTCCAAATTAAGCAGTACCTATATAGCATTTAGTATGGGGAGTTTTTGCAGGTAAGAAACCCGTATGTGCGCCAAAGAAGTGTTCGAGTATCTCAATCTCGCACTTGAGCCATTTATGGCGTACTTAAATCACAGCTCAATTGGTGCGAATCCAGTCGAGTTGATTTTAGTTGAGGAGGTGCCCCAAGTTCCTCATGCCAACGAAGCTCATGTCCAAATGGAGACTTGCTCTTTAGGCAGAACAGCAGGCCCAGAACACTCAGAAAAATATATTGTAAGCTGGAAAGCAACTAAAGATACATCCAAACATTAGTCAAATTACTCAAAATTAGCTTCTGTAAGGGAAATTTATTATTTAAAAATTATGTTTCTATAAAAAACGCCACAAGACTTTACTAGAGAGTCTGTTTTTCTGAAAAATTGTTCTCTAGGAAAGTATTTTAATACGAAATATTTTATTTATTGAAGTTTAATGTATAGAAAATGATGTAATTTAAAATTAAATTTTATATTTTATCGATTTTATCAAAGCAGCACTACTTTGAAGATGAAAATATATTTATATATTGACCTGCCAAATTTTTCCCTGTGCAGTCAGAACTGTGCCAAAGGCACCGAGTGTTAGTGGAATGTGTGTGGTGTGTGTGTGTGTTGGATGTGTGTGCTTCGACCAGGTTGAATGCCCCTCTCCTCCTATCTCTTGGCTGCAACCACTTGAGCTATTTTAACGTGTTGCCAAAGGAAAAGCCTTCTTCTGAGCAGCTCCATCTGCCACAGCCACATCTCTTCAGGCAGCAAATATGCTGGCAATTTAGTGGGCGTGGCTGGGCCCTAGTGGAAACTAACGCCACTGCAACGGCATAGCGAAAAAAAGGAACTTTTGAAAAGGAAAGAAAAAAGAAAATGCTAGCAGCAAAAATGTAGCAAAACTCAACAACTGGAGGAGAGCACGAGGCGGCGTTAAACGAGGATCGCAGAGAATATCTCGAGTTCATTGCTTGTAAAATTGACTTTGGCAAAAGGAGCGGAAAAGCAGGAAAAACGGAGGAGCTGGGGGGAGTCGAGTCTAAGCCTGCGAGTAAAACTCAAACAAGCCGCAGATAGTCGATACAATTTTCTGAGCTGTTGCCTGTACCTCAGCGCCTTTTGCCAGGGGTTTTCCGTGAAGGCAAGGAATTTCCTGTAAATATTATGTACTTTCAGGAAAATTCTTACAACTAAAGCTTAAGTTTGGTATTTCAAACTTAGAATAGGGTCTTAGGGCTCTAAAGATTGATTGTTTTTTAAATTTAACAAATTTCTTCTTCAATTTGAATTTATTACCTTATTATTTATTTATATATTGATTGAAAAACAAACCATCTTTTAAGTTATTTATACACTGGGTATCTCCTAGTTGTAACCTTCAAGAATTTACTTCGGTCTCTACTCTTTAAATTTCCTTGTGGCTCTTACCTTCTTACCTTCTTACCTCTTACCTTTTTTTGTTGGGTCTAAAGCAATTTCTGTTTTCTCTCAGTTTTTCCGCCTCATTTGCCATAGACACCAAATGTCCTTCAGCATGGGGTTTTTCCAGCTTTTCCTAGCAGCTATCTTTTTCGTTGCCGCCGCTGCCACGCGGTTGGCCAAATTAAAGTAGCCAAAACTCGTTTCCAGATACGGCGCACGTGCAGCATCGTTGCCAGTTGCCAGTTGCCAGTTCCGAGCTCCGAGCTGCAAACCAAGCCGAGTTCCAACTGCAATTTGGCAGAAGGCATAGTAACCCAAGTGCTGAGGGGAGTGTAGTTTATGGAGGAAAACAACCGAAGTGAGCCGAGAAAAACAAAATGAAAAGATTTCGCATTCGCTTGCCTGCTCGTTGGTGGCATAATTCGCGCGCCAGGCGACGCCCCAAAAAAGATATATACAGGGAAAAATAATAGCAGCAGGAAAAACTCACAGAAAGAGTTTAAGTTGGTTAAATAAATATAGAAATTTTAAATAGTTTTAAGCTGCTTTATAGTAGGCAAACTAGTTTATTCTACAAGTAATGTTCACTATTAATGTCTTATTACTATGCAACTTTAGTCTGTCTTATTATATCTCATTTCTTAACCAAAATTGGCAGCCTCTGGGTTCTTTCCCAGACTTGAAGACACTCTTTGTTCAGTGTATATTTTCCCTGCCCCCACTCCCACAGGGAACTGCCATCGATTTACGAGCTGTGAGATTTCTTGCATTGCAATTGGCAGCATATATATATATTTTTTTTTTTGCCACATTTCCAAGACTTTTGCCTTGTTTGTTGTGGCCGCCACTTGGAACACTTGGCTGTGCGACTGCCTCCTTCCAATCCTTGCTGCCTCTGATGGCCGTCAGATAGCCAAGTGGCTCGATGGCTGACTGGCCACATGTTTATGGCCCAAAACCCAACCCGGCAATGTTCCCTAATTACAAGTGGCACTTTGCTGTTGACCCCAAAAAACACAGAATCGAAATGGAGGGAAATGGCATTCCCCAGCAGTTTGCTCTGGATTCGAGTGAAGCAAATTCATCATTAGATGCAATTTGTGTCCCGTTCACCTCTGGAAAAATGCTGAACCGTAAATAAAGGGCCGCCAAACCGACCGCAGCTCTCCACTCCACTCCACTGCTGGCCACTCCAGAGATTGATTTGATTTGAAGCCCAGAGCTCAGAGCTAAGAGCTCGGATCCAGAGCCAAAGCTAACCGGAATGGGAACGAGAATGGGACCAAGAATGGACCAAGACCAGAGCACGTTCCGTTCCGTTGTCCAATATGGCTGTGGTCAGTTTTTTCCAGCGGCCAAGAAAACTCAGCAACGTGCACTTTGAACAAAATGTGAACAAAAGGAGGGAAACTTTTAAATTATATATTATACATTATATATGTACTTATCGATATTTTGAAATGGGAATTTTTTCGCCAAATCAAAATTTCAAAACCTCACAACTAAGCCAAAAAAGCATTAATTTTAATTCGGAAAGCTTTTCTATGCTAGTTTTTGCTAGGTTAACAAATCTGCATACTCCATTTAAAATGTAATTTTTGGCCAATTTTTGACAATTTTAATGATGTAACCCCTTTCCTTTTTTTCAAAATATCGATCAAAATTTTGTTTCTCCATTAGATGGCTAGATCGATTCGGCTTTTGATGCTGATGAAGAATATATATGATTTATAGGGTCGGAAATGATTCCTTCACTTTGATTTAAGCTTCTGACTGAAATTATAATACCCTGTAAGGGTATAAAACCCTTTTCTTTTCCTTTTCTGTTTTTATTTAGATTTCCCCAAAACATGTAGATTTTTGTCTAGAGATCAATAATTTTAATTCACTCCTAGCACTAATTTTTCCCCAGTGTGTCAGCTGCTGCAACTTTGGCTTTGCTGGCTGCATAAATTTTCGTATTCGAGTGGCTTTTACCATTTGTGGGTACCCTTTTTGCCTCCATTTACCGTTAAGTTGCTGCCACTAAGGCCTCGCAAAAATTCAAATTCAAATTCAAGTCGAAATCCGGAACACATGGCCGGGGCCCTGTTGTACCATTAGAAGAAAATCTAGATTCTAGAACTTAAAACCCCAGAAAATACACAAAAATCTTAATCGTTGACAGTGCGGCCAGCTGTTTTAATGAAGTTTCACACGTGGCCAGACGGGCACCTGGCTTTTATCACTCATTGAGCACAACACACACTCAGCCTGTGCTCCTATAAAATATTTAGTGTTTTTTTTTAGTTCACACCTGAAACTGCAGTTGAAATTGCTGCAGTTGCATTTGCAGTTTGCGGGGAATTCAAAGCTTTTTTGCAATTTTGTTTATGGAGCGAAGCGATATGAACTGCCGCATGCCACACATGTGCGGTGTTAATTGTCTTGCTAAAAGATTGCACACGCTGTGTATACTTAATAATAGGAGGAACACTCCCCTAAGACATGAACTGATCATTTCCGTAAGAGAAAACGGTGTTGAGTTTTGAGAAAAGGCCGAATATCTAGGTATTGTGAATTTAGAAAGCCTACAAACCATAAATATTAACCGATTTTTAAGGTTTAAGTATTTTAAATAGCTTTTTAATTAAAGAAAACACATTACGATAGGGATTTTACGAAGAACTTGACTCAGAATCAGTCATAAAAACCCTTGTAAAGCTGATCTGAACTGATTTATTGAGCTACTATATTTTCTCTTTGCAAATACGACACCAATGGGAAGGTCTCTCATTTCCATTGATCTCTAATCCCCGCTGATCACTTGATGCCGCCTCGAAGGGCTTGGACTTGGACTCGCCCCCGAGCTGTCATTCGGAGCTTGACTTGCAGCGAGTGGCAGTTGCAGTCGGCCACTCAGCTAATGGTCTGCTGCCCGCCTGGCCCCCTCTCTGGGGCTCTGTCTATTTGTGCAACTCCCTGGCCATGATGTCTCTTTCTCTCCCTCTGCTTGTATCTGGGCATCTGTCTCTTTCTCTGGGGCACAGCACCAGAGCTTTCTTTCCTGTGGCGTTTGGCCGCCAGTTGACCGATGGCCGTCTATTTGGGTCACAATAAGCTGCCAGCACAGAGAGCGGCATCAGTCAGTCCCAGTTGGAGTGTTGCAGTGTTGGTGTGTTGGAGTGTTGGAGTGCACTGAGACGGAAGTTTGTTTGCCAACTTGTTTGCAGTTAGCCGCTGTCTGCTGTCCGTTGTACGCTTGTCCGTTTGTCCGGTTGTCCGTTTGTCCGTTCGGTGTTGCATTGATTGGGCAAATGGCCTGCAGCTTTTGCTGGCGGGTCCCAAAGAGTCGTTTTTAGTCCCAGTGCTAAAGCCAGAAAATGGGGTCAATGTGTGGCTTCAATGGTTTCGAATTCAAAAATAAAATAGGAAGGCGGAAAATCAAAAGGGAGAGATTATAAAAACTTGAATAATTGGACTATTCAATGAATGTTTTTAAAGTTTACATAATATTTAATGTTATATAGGAGTCGCAGTAAAGTTCTTGATGCTTCAATGTTATTATAAGTCATTCAGGAAATCCTTGGAAGTTATTCCTTTACTTTTCTCTATATTCTCTATACAGCCTCGAAGGCAAATACAAATTCCAGAATGAAATAAATCGAAATTTCCTAGGTTTGTCTGTTCGGAAAACCTTTACTTTAATCATCCCCAAAACCTGAAAGAAACACATTCCTTGAGGATTACGCCTTACCCATTTACGCAGTGAAATGTATAATTTTCGTTTACTTTTTCTACAAGGGTGGCTTAGCTAGGTTTTCCCCAAAGAACACCAATTGGGTGGGTGGGTTTTTCCACCCACTAAATGCTTCTTTCACAGTTTTTGGCCGTAATTAATTTAATGTCCGAAAATTACTCGTCTTATGCATGGCCAACAACTGTTAACGTTTCTGCTTTAAGGAAAACTCCACCAAACCAATCGCTGACATAAATAAGCCGCGAAAGAAAGTGGCCAGAACAAATGGTTGAATTGCTTTGGCTCCCAGATGGATCGGATTCGATTGGATTGGATTGGATTGGAGCCATTGATCCGCCTCGTTCGGTTCGGTTCGGTGTGAGCACGGAGCTGGGAGCGTCGAGTACACGGAGCACGTTTGGCATCAAATCGATTAGCGATTCGAGTGTTTAGCAAATGGTCAGCGAAAGAACCCAGCTCCGATCATGCCGTCATTACCATCGTTACCATCATTATGGGCCCCGTTCTAGTCGTGTCGTGTGCTGTATGCTGTTTGCTGTTTGCTGTGTGTCGTGTAGCGTTTAGTGGCGCATTTTATTGTTCCACATTGTCCAGCGGAATGACTTTGACATAGAAATGGAAATGCTGTGTGTGGATACGGTCACCTAAAAGCTTGGGGTACCACCTTTCACTGGACGGGGGATAGTTTTGGGAAAGGATACGGTCAGGCGAAGCCAGATGCCAGTGCTGTTAAAGTCAGTTGGGAGTACTTTGTACGGGGTTTCTTGGCTGAAACATATTTTCCAACTACCCTTAATGCTTGATACCTTTATGTTTTGCTATTATTTGTTAGGGGATGCTCTACTATAACATTATGAAACACAATAAATACATACAAAACTTATATAGTAAGCTAAGGATGTGGATCTAACGACTTTAATAGATTTTAGAGTAGGAACTATATAGGTTTAGAGTACTTCTGAGAAGATCAGGCTTCTGAAATACCTTTAAAAAGGTTTCTTTCCTCCGAAACAATAGAGTAATATAATATTTTTGGGTTAAGATAGATCCTAATTTAGTGACTTTACCTCTAACAAGAATAAGTACCAAATACAATTCAATACTTTACCTTGTAAGACCCCCTTTTGAGACGAAGTGTATCCTGACTTCGTCTTGGTTTTCTATTTGCATAGCCGTTTCATATTTATATTCTGTTTTGTTTGTTTGCCAAGCAGCCCAGCCAGCCGCTTGTCTCCCCTTCGTATTGCCCCTCATCTGGCTGTGCTCCCCTTGTCTAGGGGATAAATATGAAAAATGCTGAAAGCATTTCCACCGTTCTTTAACCCCAAACGAAACGAGGAATACCTTCGAAGAAGGGAAGACCCTTTTGGTAAATTTGTCGCATGTTTCCGCCCAGATTTTCGCCTCAGCCTAGACAGGGGGAGAAAGGGATGGTTCTTCTCCAGTCTCCGGACTACGAACTACGGAGTCTTCTTAGGCAGTCATAATCGCCAGACACACGTTTATATTGCATATACCTAGATGGGATGCATGTTTTCTGTTTTGTTTTTAATGTCTGACTCGGCTTGTTTTTTGTCTTTTTGCTTGTTTTTGTTGCTGGTTTGTTGGTTTGTTTGTTGCTGCCGTTGTTGTCTGGGGTCTTGTGTCTATGTAAATATTGATTTTCCCCTCTGTTGCAGGTCTCCGTTTGGTAATTTGTTTAGGCTAACTGCATTAGTTTCGGGGAAAGCGATTTTCAAAGGGGGGATGAAGACAGAAAGAGTGGGAAAATGCTTCTTAGTCAAAGGCAATGCTATTGGCTTAAAGTTGGGGAAATTATTTACCTTACAAAGTGCATAGCTAGAACTCCTTTAGGGTTAGTATTTTTAACTTGATTACATATTTAATTAGGAATTAAATCCAGGAAGAAAAGCGAGCTTGGGGAAGGTAGATGCCAGATTAACGAGAAGGGAAGAGTTAACTTCAAGAAGTCGAAGTTTGAATGCCTTTTGCATATTCCATCGATCATAACTAAGCCAAAAATTCATTAATTTTAATTCGGAAAGCTTTTCTATGCTAGTTTTTGCTAGGTTAACACATCTGCATACTCCATTTAAAATGTAATTTTTTGCCAATTTTTGACAATTTTAATGATGTAACCCCTTTCCTTTTTTTAAAAAAATCGATCAAAATTTTGTTTCTCCATTAGATGGCTAGATCGATTCGGGTTTTGATGCTGATCAAGAATATATATGATTTATAGGGTCGGAAATGATTCCTTCACTTTGATTTAAGCTTCTGACTGAAATTATAATACCCTGAAACGGTATTAAGTCACGGTGCATGCAATTTTTTAACATAAGCACACTTAACATATTTAAGACAAGAAAGGAAACTAACTTCGGCATGCCGAAGCTTATACACTCTTGCTAATTGTAAGGTATTTATTTTCAGTATTCATATTATTAATTCTTACAACTAAGATACTATAAATACAGGTCAAACGTGCGTGAATATAAGAATGTATAAGAAAGATGGAAAAGAAAAACTTGAACTTTTATGGACGTTGCCATTCCACTTCCTGTCAAACTGTGGGCTAAAGTGGCATCTTCTTTTGGGTTTTCACCAACTTTGTGGACAGTTCTTTCTCTCCCTCTTTGCCCCACCCCCGGGAAAAGCGGAAAAGCGTGGTACTTAGCCCCGACAGATGGTGAATATATGTAGCATCAGCTTGCCACCGACTTGGCAACATGGTTCTGTCATGCTGCTCTTAAGCTCGCTTTTCGGACGGACTGCCGCATTCCGTGCAACATTGTCAACGGTTAATCTCTGAAAGGTCTCCTTTCTCTTCTGCCTCCAGGCGGATGGATGCAGTCCCTCCCGGCTGCTCCCCATCCTCTGACATTTTGTAGATAGCAGCTTTATTGCAAATGCCTGTCACCTGCATTCACAAGTTTTACGTGGTGGCTCCTGTCCCGCTCCTCGCCTGGCTTCCTTACCTGTGCCAGTCATCATCATCATCATCATGATGAGCTTGTCCACATCCTTTGGCCTGCCGCGCCACTACATTTTCTGTACAAATTCTTCTAGTATTTTCCATTTTTGCAGTTTGCAGTTTGCAGTTTGCAGTTTGCATTTGTTGTATCTCACCTTTCGACGACTCGCGCCGGCTGTCAATGTCCTTTTGTCGTCCCCAGAGATGGGGATAGAGAGTCCTGTTCCCCTTTACCCTGTTAGTTTCTTTTTTTTGTCCAAGTGCAGCCAAGTGTAAGAAATATGAATGGCTGATGGGCGTCGCTCTCTCCACGCCTCCATTGGGGCAAATAAATTTCATGTCGGCGAGTGCAAGTTCAATGCACTTGACTCTGATAAATGTCGGTGGTTCGGTGGGTTGGATTTGAATGGGTTGGGTGTGTGTTGCCATATGGAGCCTGAAAAGAAGTCTTCAGCATCAACACTTTCTTTCAGGCTGCGCCAAGAGCTTCGATGCCAAGAGAACACTATACAAAAAATAGGTGTACTTGATGGATTTTATATCATTTATTTCTTAAAAAAGTTCCTTAAATTTCGTGCCGTGTTTGAAAAGCTAGCAAAGAGACCCGATTCTGATGCTGTAGGTGGGCATGACAAGACAAACATCTTCTGGACGGACACCTAAAAGGAGGCAACCAGCAGAGTTCTCCAGAGCAGGAGCAGCTCTCTGTTGCCCACGAAAATCTAGCCAAACGAAACTAGTTTTCGGAGCAGAGTTTCCTCGCACTCCTCCCTGCCCTGAGGTACATGATAACCAAACGGGGAAATGGAAAGATACAGAGCAAACCTAAGGGTTCCAGGCAGCAGCCACTGGGATGGGTTTGCTTTGGTTAAGATGGGATGAGTCGTCGGTGACTGGGCGGCTTGTAAAGTAAAGTTTGTTGCTGCTGCTGAATGGCTTTGACTTTGACTTTGAGGCGGCTCGAATGGCTGCAGGCGGAAGACGCGTCATTGACCTCCTGGAGGGACAAAAAGGAGCAGTCACTGCAGTCTATACACTTAGGAAAAATCAAAGGAAATTTAAAATGTTAAATTAAATTAAGAAGAAACGAAAAGAGGTAACTTTATCTTGAGCAGAACTTTTCTGATACATTTTACATATTTAAATATATGTCCAGTGTAAAAATATGAGCAATCTTAACAAAATATTGCTCACAAATGTTGATAAATGGAACTGGGTCCCAGAACGCAATCAACTTGAAATTAATTACCGCAATCCGTTGTCAATGCACGCATAAATTATTAAGCTTTCGACTTAACCGAATGTCATCTGAGATGAAATCAGGAGGCACCCCGGCATGGGGGAGAGGTGATGTGTGTAAGGGCAAGTCGAGAACCGAAAGCCAAACCCCAAAACCCAACCAAGTTCAGCGCCGCAAAATTGCCAAACACTCGGACTTGAATTCAAATTCAAGCTCTGAGTTGGAGGGGCGATAGGAATGCGAATGTCGAACAGAAGACGCGACGGAAAACCAGTTTTCAGAACGCATCTACCACTCAAAGCACTGAGAAAATAAATAGGTGTGAAATTGTGAATATTAAAGTTATCTTTTCTAAATTATATAACTTTAAATTAATAGAAAAGATGAGAAGATTGAATTCAAGTTTTATTAGTGTTTCAATATAAGGTTGTTTACCTATTAGCTTCAATATATTTGTGATAAGAAATATTGATTGCCTTTTTGGAAATTTCCTTAAAAATATTTAGGCTCTTGTGTGGATTCAATAATCTTTATTCATTAATTACTTATCATTAAAAGCTACGGAATTTATAGGTTTTTTTAAAGTATCCTAAAAAAAATTGAGCCCTTTTACTCGTATTTTTATAGATACAGATTCTGTAGCCTAAAGATACATAGTTCTTTTAATATATATTAAAACCGAGTGTATTTCTATATTTTATCCCAATTAATTATTGCTAAATAGCTCTCCACATTTGTTTTAGAACAAGAACCCCGAAATTTCTCTCCCTGTAAGGTTCAAGTTTGCGATGGCGGCATTGTTCATGGCTCCAAACTGCGATTCAAAGTGGCTCTGCGGTTAACCACTGGCATCTCATCCCATCTCTGCTCCGCTCTGCTCCCTTTCGGCAAACGAGCTAAATTTATAAGATGATGTGACCAAGTCCAAGTCCAAGACCAAGACCATGGCCCGGTCCATGTCCGCGTCCAGAACCGAGGGCTCCGTGTTGCTTGGCAGATTACATAAATTGATGCCGCAGCCGCTCCTCGGAGGCTGATGCTGCTGCTGCAACCTGAGAAGCTCCAGCTACAGACATCGGCGCAATCGGAGGAGAGTCTTCCAGAACAAAGAGCCCAAAAAGAAGACAGAACCAAAGATGTGCCGCTGGGATGGATGCTGGGACAATGGCAGAGGAAGCGCCGAAATGCCCATTAAAAAAATTGGGTTTTTGGAATTCAGAATTCGGCATTAGAATGATACTTTCAAAGGGGCTAATGAGCAGGAAGTGGCACTAATGATTCACTCAAGGCTGAGGCCATACGCTCCAGTTAAAAATAATATTCACTTGGCTAAATATTGACTCATATGAGTGAATATTTACTCAAGAAAAAAGTGAACCAGAACCAAGGTAGAATTACTGGAAAGTAGAAACTTGGACTGGAATTTCATAGATAATAATTGCAAAGCCGATTTCGCTGAGTAAATATTTGCTTGGCAATTGAGAACCTTTAAAAGCAAAGGGGGAAAGTGCCTTATATTTTCTGTATTTATCCCACTGTGCAGCATCTTCTCCTCTGGTTATTCCCTTTTACTGCCATTTCCGTTATCACTCCGCTTTGTCAACTCTTCTGCCCTGGCTCAGATCTTCGGTTATTCCCGGGTTATTCGATACCATTTCGAGTGGGAGTCCGCTTGGGTTACCGCCTCCAGTGGCTGTCCAACTGTGGGCTGTCCAACCAGTGGCTGTCCAACCAGTGGCTGTCCAACTGTGGGCACATTTTCTACAGAAATGCCAAAATGGCTTACGAAAACTGCTGACACTAATGAGACTGCCAGAAAAAAAAAAAAACAAAAATGTATCTAGCTTTGACAAAGCCACCAAGTTCCTCAAAGGCTGGCAGAAAAATCTAACATAAAACTACAATATAAATAAATAAAAATCAAAGCAAATCCGTGACTTTAGCGGCAAACTAAAAACTGCACAAAATTCAAGCTAGTTGCGACTCTAATTGCAGCAATAGAATGAGATTACAACA
This sequence comes from Drosophila bunnanda, assembly GCA_035046265.1. Classification (NCBI taxonomy): domain Eukaryota; kingdom Metazoa; phylum Arthropoda; class Insecta; order Diptera; family Drosophilidae; genus Drosophila; species Drosophila bunnanda. The sequence continues at coordinate 2,760,681 of JAWNOB010000029.1, forward strand.
GCACTGTGAGAAATAGGGGATTATTTTGGGTAATATTTATTATTATTACTACTTTGAAAGAATTTCTTTAAATTTGGAAGGATATTTCGGAAAAAAACTGAAGCGTAATAGGTAATAGTATTATAGCAAATGAATATGATATTTAAATCGTATTTGTTTCCTTATTAAAGTACATTTTTTACAAGGAAAATCTACAATTTTTTATGAATCAATTCTAAATACCAAAGGAAGTTAATCTTATAAACTTAATAATAGTTTTGTTAACTTCTTGATTTTCTCATTTAATGGTGTATCAAAGAAAACCCAGAAATTAAAGCTTGTCTTTATTATAATTATTATTTATCCCTGTTATGGTTGTGAGTTAGAGAATAATTTTACAGCCTGGTTTATCATACTTCTAAAGAGTGAACTTTTTCAGTATCCATTTAGTCACTCAGCTGTTTTAGGAGAAATCAACATCATCAGTATTCCCTGCAGCTGATCTTTGCATGAGAAAAACACATATATTTTTGTCTGTGTAAAATAACAACAGATGGTCGGACTGCGACCCACTTCCAATGGAGGCTTTTGGAGGCTGTCCGGTCTGGTCCATTGGACTCGCTGACTGTCTGTTTACTTTTTGCTGGCACTGTTTATGCTGCACTACCTGTCCGCTCGCCGTAGCCCCCGTTGCCGTTGCCTTCCCTTTCAGCTTTCAATCAACAAGAAGACAATTGCAACAACAAGAGCAACAAAATACTATACTACTGTTTGACAATTTATCAATGATGTCTTTTGTTGCTGCAGAGTCGCCTTGGGGCCTGTATTTTTTTCTCAGTCTTCTTATTGGAACAGGAAGTCACTTATTTGCTGGCTGGCAGCAAGTGCACATCGCACATTGCATTGACATTTACTCGGATTCTCTCGCATCTCTGAGCTTGACACTCACTCGACTCAGCGCGGGGCAAGTGGCTCTCCAACTGTGCCACTTGTGGAGATTAGAATTGCAACTGCAATTGTTGCATTGCCAATTGCAACCAAATTGAATTGAATTATGCCCAGCTGTGACTCTCAAACGGTGTGTGTGTGAGATTTCCTGAATTGAATTTAAGCAGCAAAATGAGTGTGTTTTAAGCTGATTGACACTAGACCTCGGATTAAGGGGATAAAGGGTTTTAGTTAACATTTTAATATATTTTGAGTGGGGTTTAAATTAAAGGAATTTCATTTAACATACTTTAACCGAGCTTTAGATATTGTTGTTGTGATTTTTTGGAATTATTAAAAGTAAATCTTAAGAGTTAGTAGATGTTTTTTTAGCTCGAGAGTCATTCAAATTCTTTGTTATATATTAAAGAAATATCTTTATTAATATATACATTTATTTCTTGATATTTTCAATATTTTTAAGCAGATTTCTTATGCTTCTAATATATTAATTGAATTAAACAGTTTGCACATTGCATTTAAAAGTATTTCTAAGACCTTTTAAAGCTTTAATGAAGTCGATATACATTTTAAACCCTTTCACAATACTATACACTTATTTCTAATCAAATACAACCAATTTATTGCACTTTATTTCAAAGAACCCCTCCATAAATCCAATTAGTTACAGATTCTCTTCGCCTTGTAGCAATTCCCAACCATTAGTGACTTTAAAACTAATCGGACTCCAACCTCGAACCTCCGCGAGACTCGTAAACTGCACACCATGCTGGGCTGTCTCTCAAACTGTGCTGTATTGTAAATTTCATGCAAATTGCAATTTGTTGCAATGTATACCCTTCGGAGAGCCATTGGGTCTGCTGGCTGTGTTAGTTGTTCTCCTGCAGTTGCAATTCCTCCATGATTTATGGGGCTCCCCCCCAAGCTGCTGCAAAAATACAACCGAATATGTCGAATACACATTCCGCTTGCCCCACTTTGTTGCAGCCGAACGGAATTTATGGCTGCCACACAGCAGCAGCAAAAAAAAAGAAGGCTAAGAAAAAAGCCCCCAAAAACAGTTTGAAAAGTGTTTTAAAGCCAAAAAGTGAGCACAAGTTCTAAATTACTTTTCCAAACAGCGCACAGCCAGCGCAGCTTCCGTTCCCTCGGAAAAACCTTTCTTTATGAGCCCAGAGCCGTTGTCGTCGTCTTACGGATTGGAAAATCGAAATCAAAACTCATAAAAATGCAATTTGCGCAAACAACTTGACTTTGAGCCAACCCCCAAAACCTGAAAAGTTCCAGGGAATCCCTTTTTACATCGTTTTTGAGCTACTTTTGTGCTCTTCCAGGGAGAGAGAGTATTATGACCTAGACAAAGAGTTTGTCACTATAAATTAAAGGGAATATTTAGGGAAGTCTAGAGAATCCGAATCCTGTTCAGAAATAAATAATTGAAGGATCTTAGGAATATCACTAAGCTGCCTAGGACTAAATTTTACATACATTTAAGAATTATATTATAGTTTAATTTGCACTCTGCAGATTTTAATAAATATATTTCTCCAGAGAAGTGTTACCTTTAAGGAGGCACTCTTTTCTCTATTTAAGAAAGTGTTTTAAGACTCTTTCCCACATTGATTTAAAAATTGATTAAAAGCTTTGTAAATAGCTATTAAATAGGGTATTTCCCACTTCGACCCTGAAATCTCATCCTGGTTCCCCTGCTCTTGTTTGGGGTCTAGGGCAGCTACGTGTCTGCAATTTGCATGTGCATGACTGAGACTGTAACTGAGACCCAGGGTGCTGATGAGGAGCTGGGGGTTGGAGAGAGGGAGGGGTTGGAGAAAGGAACAGGGGAAGGGGAAGGAAAATCCCTGGGAATGGGAGCGGTCCAAAGGCCAGAGGACCATGGACCGAGGGTGGCGCTATAAAATCCATTTGGCGCACAGACCGTTAACGTGTTTTGTTGTATTTGCCCAAGGAGTTGGGGGGAAAGGGAATCGCAGGATTCCCAGGAGAAGGAGCAGGCCGAGGTGGAGAAATGGGTGTAACTGCTACTTGGGGGCGTGTTAGTTTGTGCGGTTGAAATTTATGGTGGCCAAGGGTGGGAAACTTGATGAAGAAGGGCTGCGACTGCCCCTACTCCTGCTCCTCCTCCTGCTGCATATGAATCCGGGTTCCAACTTTATAAACAAAGTCTCGGATACGTGACTGGAAAGAAAAAGGCTGAATGCAGGCGGAATAGTTCTCAGTTGTTGCTTAGTTTTATACAAATAAGCAAAAAACCTGCAACTGCTGTGGATTTTATTTAAACTTCAAGGAAGCAAAGATCTCTAAGAGCTTATAGAGAAGTTTATGAGTTTTCATAGGAATTAGATACTCAAAGAAGGGTGTCCTTGTATACATATTGGACTAAACTTTATATCTTCTTTATACCATTGCATTGCATTATAATTTCAGTCAGAAGCTTAAATCAAAGTGAAGGAATCATTTCCGACCCTATAAATCATATATATTCTTGATCAGCATCAAAAGCCGAATCGATCTAGCCATCTAATGGAAAAACAAAATTTTGATCGATTTTTTGAAAAAAAGGAAAGGGGTTACATCATTAAAATTTTCAAAAATTGGCAAAAAATTACATTTTACATTACATGGAGTATGCAGATTTGTTAACCTAGCAAAAACTAGCATAGAAAAACTTTCCGAATGAAAATTAATGCCTTTTTGGCTTAGTTATGAGGTTTTGAAATTGGAAAATTGTCATATACAAATATGTATGAGCTTGGTCCAAGTTATGATCAATTTCTGATTCGATCTTATACTTCAGTAAGGGTATGTAAACTTCGGCTTCCCGATGTTGGTTTTCTTTCTTGGTTATATACAAAATAAACCATTTCTTTAATAATTCACTCTTTCTAAGCCAATATTTAACCATTACCCACTTTTCTTTAATCGATAAAGCACAAGTAATTTGTGAAACTCTCTTTCGATGAAACCATCAACCTAAAATACTATTTACTGGTTAATTGGAAATCGAAATTATTTCCCCTATTTTCCTAAAACCACCTGCCCATCTAAGACCATTTACTTCCACACACCCAGACACATGTGGCGGAGGCGGAGGGCAGGACAAACTGTTCACTTTAATGGCAACATTTGGCACATTATGAGGCAACATGGCAACAGCCTTTCAGTGGCACTTAAGGGCGTGCGGAATGGACCAAATAGCACAGGGAACACACACCACACACACACCCACCTTGCAGCACACACACGCACTTTGCATAATTAATGCAGCGCTTGGCAATGTCAAACCCGTTATTCACTCGAGACATTTTCCGGTAGAGTCCTCTCTGTGCATCATAGACCAAACTTTTCCGGGATGAAAGGGTGGATGGGGAGAGGTAGCATTTTTTTTTGTGTTTAATTAAAACAAGAAATTGCCACTTAAAGGCGGCGGTAAATTATGAATGCCAGGCAGGATGTGCCTGTGTTTTGGCCTCTCTCCTAGTTGGGTGTCCTTTCAGCTGCCACATATATGGGCGCTGCAGTCACGCGCTCATTAGCGAGGACATTGTGAGGCAGACAGCACAGGAAAAACATATATAATGCACTGAAAGTCAAGGATAATAAGTATATAATATTTTTAATTCAGGAAACCAAGTTTCTTTACAACATAATAGATATAAATATATATAATTAGAAACTTCTATCTTGAGGGTTTTATGTATTTAAGACTTGCTTTCGAGTCCTGTTTTCTCCCTGTACCTATAGTATTTATATGTATAAGTACAAGGAGGAAGTTCAGCCATTGCCGAGGCCGGAAGTCTTTTGTGCCTCTCGCACGACTTGAGCACGACGTCAATGGGCGCACCTGATTCGCAAAATAAAACACACCCGTGCTTAAACCGCTTTCCTCCCTTTTCCAGGAACTCAAGGAGAGCTTCAACTATGGCCTGTTCGCCCCACCTGCCAATGGCAAGGCTGGAAAATTCCTGGACGAAGAGCGACGCCTGGGCGACTATCCCTTCAATGGACCCGTTGGCTACTTGGAGGTAGGTCCTTGCAATCAGTTACGAATTCATCGCATTTAATATGGAACATTTTTCCTTTCCTTCAACTTTCAGCTCAAGTACAAGCGGCGTGTCTACAAAATGCTGACCCTGGACGAACGCCAGCTGAAGGCTCTCCACACACGGGCCAATCTGCGTCGCTTCCTGGAGTGCATCAATGGCGGGCATGTGGAGAAGATAGCCAAGATGTGTGCCAAGGGTCTGGATCCCAATTTCCACTGCTCGGAGAGCGGCGAGACTCCGCTCACAGTGGCCACGGGGGCCAAGAAGCCGAACAAGCTGCTCATTGCCTTGGTCAACGGTGGCGCCTTGTTGGATTACAGGACTAAGGATGGGACCACGGCCCTGCACAGAGCTGTGGAACAGGACTCCCTAGAGGCAGTCAGGTATAAGGCGGAGCTACGATATCCGCTTTGAAAGTCTTTTTAACACTCTCCTATGGTTACAGCACTCTCCTGGAGCTGGGAGCCTCGCCCAACTACCGAGACGGGCGTGGCATCACCCCCTTGTACATCTCCATCACCCGGAAGTGCGAGGCCAAGATCACAGAGAGTCTGCTGCATGACCATGCCACCCTGGGCATCCAGGACAGTCAGGGCTGGAACGAAGTGCACCAGGTGAGTCGGTGGCGGTCCTTGATGTCAGCGTAACCCGATCTGAATCCTAACAGCAACTCCCAAGCTTTGAACCCGAGCCAAACCCAATTCCCGGTGATTTGTGTTGGTTGAACCGCCAATTAATTATTGATTCTCTCTCTCTCTCTCTTCTTTCTTTAACTTCTCTTTCTAACTCTAAAAACAAAACCAAACAAAACCAAAAAAAAACAAAACAAAAATTCGCTTGCTAATACTTTGTAACCCGCGGTGTGGCTGCTGCATCCTTTGGCTACCTCCGTACGTCGTGATTCCCGATTCCGGTGTTAGGCCTGTCGGCATGGCCTGGTCCAGCACCTGGAACACCTGCTGTTCTATGGGGCTGACATGGACGGGCGCAATGCCTCCGGCAATAGTCCGCTGCATGTGTGCGCCGTTAACAACCAAGAGGCCTGTGCCCGTATGCTTCTCTTTCGCGGTGCCCAGCGCGGTGCCCAGAACTTTGCCAATCAAACTCCCTACCAGGTAAAGACCAGTCTCTGTCTGGAGTTTGGAGCGTTGTACAGGGAGAGGAATATTGAGGAGATTGTGCCTATTTCTGGGATATTTTTTAATCTCAAATAATACATTTTAGCTTAATAAAATGTATTAAAACAATCTCAATTCCTATTTCTTACCTGTGCAAACTCCGAACTCTTGAATGTAATGAATTTTTCGTTGTTAACTCGTAGTTTTGTAGTCTCTAAGTTGGTACTTTTGTGCTGCTGCCGCTGTAGTTACGCTTTGTAGTTCAGTTACAGTGATTAAGTTAAGCATTTCAGTTAATTACTTGATTTGATGACTTGATTTTGCGGTTCCGGTTATTTAATGCGTATTGTGATTCCCCCATGTAGGTGGCTGTCATAGCCGGCAACTTGGAACTGGCCGAGATAATTGAGAACTACAAATCGGAGGATATTGGTAAGTATTACTTTTAAATACTCTATAGAGATCCATCCATAAAATACCACTCGACAGAACTAACAGCTCATACTCATCTCAAACCCAAAACTCCAAACCAAAAATCCCATTTAATGGGAAGTTGTTTTCCCCAAAGAACAGCTTCCTGGTTTATCCTTGTTTCGTATTACGTTTCTCAGTTCGTTTGCTCTACTCAATCTATGATTATAAATAATTCTGTACTCATCTCAAAAAATATGTAGTTTCCTTTACAACTTGGTTCGAATCACAGTTTTGTTCCCCCGAAAACATTTTGTGTGTATCACTCAATCTCTTTCTCTCTATGAACACATCATCATTCAATCAATCAATCATCCAACTTGATCATCTAGGTCTCTGTTGCCCCAATCATATCAATGTACAATACTCGTTTATATATATATTAATACTCCTTTCAACTTCTATACAAAGTGCAACCTATATATATATACATTTTATCCAAAACAAACACCTTTTTGTATTTTGCATTTGCTTGTTTTTGAGATTTTTGCTCTAAATATATAAATGTATTCGAAATCAAATAGTTAATGTTGATGCCTCACTCTTTTGGCTGTTCTTGTTCCGTGTGTTTTGTTCAATGTTTTCTTACATTTACTACCACATTTCATCAATAGCGAGTTTTCTTTGTTTGTGCGGGCAGGACACTTGTAGAGTGTCCTTCTCGACCATATAGTTTGCTTATTACGATCACAGTCGCTTAGCCTTTGGTAAATGATCAGTGTAAGTAAGTGTAAGTAAGGTGTGTAACCCCCGGAATATAATCGTTTAAGCTGGCTTGGCTTAGGGCCCTAGAGTAATAATTATTTAATTTTAATTTTTAATTTGAAAACGATTTAAACAAGATTGAGTAGAGAGCGGACTTTTGGACTTTGGAAGAAGGTTCCAAATAAATTTCCACACTCCTCGTACTGAAGGAAAAAAGTCTGTCTAAAAGGAACTAAAGTTTCATTTAAATTTCTATAATTTAACTTCAATAAATATTAAACTATAAACAGCAATTCTTTAATGATTCTGTTGATTTACGTCTATGGATAGTTACAATTAATTCTTTAACTTTTAATTTTTACTAAATAATGCTAATTACAAATATGATTTTAACTTATGAATAAATAATACTATTTTCCAAATATATATTTTTGAAACTTGGCTTAATAGTTTCCCAAATATTCACTTTTCAATGTCAATTATCGAGTTCGATGTGAATTAAATTAAACCAAATGATTTCTTTGCCTAAGCTATGATAAATTCAAATTGCTTTGTCAAATGAGAAGTTATATTTCTTGAAGTTGGACAAAGCTTGCGCCCTTTGAAAGAGTTCCAAATGTTAGCCAGACTTGACCAATGACTGGACCCCAACATCCATAACAAACCCCAACCTTTTCCTATCCCTTAACCCTTCCTAACCCCCTCGTAAGCCACACACGCACACATTCTAAGCGAATATCCTTGATCCACCACACAGTTCCCTTCCGCGGACCGCCGCGCTACAATCCGAAGCGACGCTCGGGCATCGGGTGGCTGAGTGCCAATGGAGCCGCCGGTGCCGCTCTCCTGGCAGCGGCTGGCGGTGGCTTTGGTGGTGCAATGGTCGCCAATGGGAGTGCCAATGGCCACCTTAATGGGAACGGCAGCGGTAGCGGCGGAGCTGGCGGTGTCGGTCTGATGCTGAGCCATCAGAACCACCAGCAGCTCCTGGCCGGGCACCACCAGCAGCAGCAGCAGCAGCAGCATCATCTGCACCACCAGCACCACCTCCAGCTCCATGCCCTGCAGCTCCATGGCCCGCCGTCGCCCTGCCCCTCAGAGCACATGCTGGGCGCCTACAGCTCCGCCAGCTCCAGCCTGTCCGAGGGTTCCTCTGGCCACCGATCCCATGAGGATGACATCAGCATTGTGACAGGTGAGGAATATATATATATTGCTTTGATTTTGCTCTCCTGATTTCGCCACTTTATTTGCATTTGCTTAAGTTTAAGTTTCTTATAAGTTTTGGGAGGCAAAGCTTAGACAATATATATATATATTTATATATATAGTGAAAAGAAACAGATAAGTACCCTTTGAACTATGTTTAATTCTATGTACATATAAGCATGCGTTTTGGTAGAGTTTAATGGGAAAATTTAATGAATTTTGCATGCTTTTTTCTATCATAAATAATGCACAAAATGAGAACCATTTAAATATCATTCAATTATATTTATTTTTTAGACAATCACGGTGTTATTAAAGGGGTTTCTTATAGAAATTGAAGAAAAGAAAGAAAATAATATAACAAAGTTTTCGCAATTTTTTGATGACATTTTTATCAGACAATATTTTCGATAAATCAAAATTTTAAAACCTCATAACTAAGCCAAAAAAGCATTAATTTTCATTCGGAAAGCATTTCTATGCTAGTTTTTGCTAGGTTAACAAATCTGCATACTCCATTTAAAATGTAATTTTTTGCCAATTTTTGACAATTTTAATGATGTAACCCCTTTCCTTTTTTTCAAAAAATCGATCAAAATTTTGTTTCTCCATTAGATGGCTAGATCGATTCCTCTTTTGATGCTGATCAAGAATATATATGATTTATAGGGTCGGAAATGATTCCTTCACTTTGATTTAAGCTTCTGACTGAAATTATAATACCCTGTAAGGGTATAAATATTACTACCAGCTACTGAGATTCGCAGACAACTCGCAGTTCATATTGTGTCTGTGCTGCATCTATTTACCATAAGCCTTCACTGTGTCTGTCGGTTCACTGCATCCGCTTTGCCTCTACTTTGCTGGAGGCTTCTTCTTCCAATCCCCTACATGTGCATGCCTCTCGTCTCGATTCACATATGATCCCGACCATTAAAATTCCGAAAAATTCCTTGCACTCACTCTCGCAACATCCTGCTCCTCGTCCACCTCCGAACAGATAAATCCCTGGGCGACACCAGCGACATCATCAGCGACTCCTCGGGCGTGGGAACCAACTCGGATTCGGCGGCCTGTTCCATAGGCCATCCCAGCACCACGGTGGTGTGCATGGAGCCCTATCCCGGCAACACTGTCGGTCACATTCGCCTCCAGCCCGGCGATGTCATCGAGGTGGTGGGCAGCACCGACTGCGGCCTGCTCGAGGGCTATGTGCGCGGCACCAATCAGTCTGGGTTCTTTCCCGCCGACTGCGTCCAGGAGGTGAGTCTGCGCCAGAAGCACATCACCAATGTGATGACCGCCAGCACGGGCATGGCGCCGCAGCAGCAGCAGCAGCAGCAACATCAGCAAAACCAACAGCAGCACCTGCAACAACAGGCTCCCGTGTCCTCCGCCGCCTCCTACCAGGGATCTCCGCAGCTGAGCCTCGGGGGACACTCGGGCAGCTCCAGCACACTGCTGCAGCAGCCCCACCAGTCGCCCTCGCTCTCGGTGGCCAGCAACGGCTCCTGCCAGCAGCCGGGTGAGACCAACGGAGGCGGCGGCGGAGGAGCTGCTGCTCAGTCTGGGAACGGCGGCAGCAACCACAACAATAACCACTCAGTGGGACAGTACAGCAGCGCCACAGCGCCGCGCATCAAAAAGAGGCAAGTCCATTAGGATATATGTACTAAAAATCCCTACTAATCCCAGCTTGGTTACTCCTCCACAGCGCCTACAATGCCCCACGTTCGGTGGTGCTGCACCGCGCCAAGCGCGGCTTCGGCTTCATCCTGCGCGGTGCCAAGGCCAGTTCTCAGCTGATGCAGCTGCGTCCCTCAGAGCGTTTTCCGGCGCTCCAATATCTGGACGATGTGGATCCCGGCGGTGTGGCGGATATGGCTGGACTACGACCTGGCGACTTCCTCCTAACGATCAACGGCGAGGACGTGAGCGCCGCCTCCCACGAGCAGGTGGTGGAGATGATCCGCTCGGCGGGCGCTTTGGTCAACATGACGGTGGTCTCGCCCCAGTTTCCCCACCAAATGCAGGCCAGTGCCCAGTACCTGCCCAGCGGGGCGCGCGCTGGAAGCCAGCACCTGAACAGTGGACCAAGCACGCCGCAGTCGTCCCATCGGCAGTGCGCCACGCTGCCCAGGAAGATGGCGGGCCCGGGAAGCAACGGCGGTGGAGGATCCTCGGCCGGAGGAAGCGTGCGCATGGCACCGATGCCACCACGCCGAGACCCCAAGACCACGCTCAGTGTGGGCCGAGCCAGAGCCAAGTCCATGGTGGCTGGCCTCGAGAACGGAGGCGAAAAGGAGGATGACTTGCCGCACACCAAGTCCAATTCCGTGGAGTCCATTGCCATGCCTGCGCCTGGAGGCGGAGGCAGCGGCGGCAACCAGACAGGACCTGGAACGCCCGTTCAGCTGCGCACGGCCAGCATCAAGGCGCGACCCACTTCCAGCAGGATCACCGCTGCGGAGCTGGAGGAGCTCTTCCAGCGGCAGCAGGGTGAGGGCAATGCAGCAAATGCCAGTCGCTATGCCACCATGATGACCAGCTCGCGGTTCCAGTCGGGCACAGACAGCGGAGCGGCCACACCGCCCGCCTCAAACGGTTCGCCGATGAGGACCGGTCCCCTGGTCTACGGCAGCGTGGCCGAGATGAAGCGCAAAACGGCGAGGAGCAAGCACGGCAGTGGCACGCTCCGCGGCAAGCCAGTGGCCACACCCACGGTGGGTGCAGGCGGCGGAGCAGGAGGCGGACGCGACCTTAAGCGGTTCCACTCGACGCCCGATCTGCATGGTCCACAGCTACATGGCTCAGCCTCGTCCATTTGGCAGGCGGCCGGCAAGGGTCACCACTCGCAGGACGATGTGGCCACGCTACATGCCTCCCTGCAGCGCCTGAACTCCAACCAGGGTGAGCTGAAACTGGGAGGATTAGGACAGGCGGTACTCCCACCACCGAATCATCCACCGCCGCCGCCACCCGTGGGCCAGGTGGTTAAGGTAGAGACCCGCAGCAGTGTCTCGGAGTACGAAAGCACCGTCTCCTTGCAACAGAAGCTAAAGAAGCGCACGGAGAACGATGCGGTGACTAGTGCCGCCATTGATGGCGTCCAGAGCAGCTTCAACCCCTCGGCGAATGCCAAGATCTATGCCTCGCCGCAGGAGCTGCGCAACGTAATGGCCTGGAAGTTGCGGCAGGCGCAGGAGAAGCCCCAACAGGAGACATCCGCTGGCTCCCAGCAGCCGGTCAGTCAGTACGCGGCTCCCACGCAGATGCGACCGCCACAACAGCAGCAGCAGCAGCAGTCCGCGGCAGTGGCCTCCCACTACGCTGCTCCGCAAGTGCAGGTACAGGTTCAGGTCCAGCAGGTGCAGCCAGCGCCTCAATCTCCCCCAGCACCACCGCCACCACAACCAAAGGCAGCGCCAGTGCCGGCACAGAATGGAAATGGAAACAGCAATGGAAACGCCGGGTCGGCTCCTCCGATTCCCGAGCCGGACTACAGTTGCAGCGAGTCGGATGGCGAGGACGAGAACTCTATTCTGGTGGCCCGCAACACCAAGCTCAACGAGAAAATCGCCCTGTTCGATGTGCCCGAGACCAGTGGCAATAGTCAGGCCAGGTAAGAGCTTCTTATTGATCCATTAAATCCCTACTAATTATTTTCTTTACCCCCACAGTGGTAGCAGCTCCAACTCGGGCAGCGCCTCCATTTCCCACTCGCTCTCCGTGGAGGAAATCCAGCGCATTCGTAGCAATCTCAAGACCTCGAAGTCATCGCCCAATGGCTTTGCCAAGAAGCCAGAAGAGGAGCAACATCAAGCCCAGCAGCAATCCCACCAGCAACAGCCGCAGCAACACTTGCAGCCCGGCGAGGATGAGTGCGACAACAGCAGCTCCGGCGTGAGCAGCGAACAAGAGCAGCAACTGCAGGCCCAGGCCCAGACTGGGGCAGTCGGCAAGCCCACCGATACCATCAAGAAGAAGCCAACGGTAACCATTGTGGAGGAGCCCAAGACCATACCGGATCAGCCAAGCCAGACGAAGCCCATGGCCAAGACCACGATCAGTATAGGCGGCGGAGGTGGGGCCACGGCCACGCTGACAGTGAAACAGCTGGTGCAGCAGCAACATGCGCCTGTCATTCAGCAGCAGCAGCAGCAGCTCGGCGGTAAGCAACCACAAACAGTGTCCAAGATGCTGCCCCAAAGCACCGTCAGCAACGTCAGCAATGTTAACGTCAATGCAAGCAACAAGGTGATGAGTCCCCAGGTGCTGGGTCGCATTCCCAACCACCATCACCAGCAGCAGCAATCGAATCCGAATCAGAAGCTGATCGCCACCCAGCAGCAGATCCTGCAGCAGCAGCAACAGCAGCTGGCCCACCAGCAGCACCTCCAGCAGATCCTCAAGGCGAAGGCAGCAGCGGCCGGAGGAGCCAGCAACACGGCCGCCTTGGTGGCCAAACATCAGCAGCAGCTGCACAAGGGCAACAGCAACAGCGGCGGACACGAATCGGAGATGGAGCAGCGCTCCGATGTGGAGGACGACGATGGCGATCTGAGTCCCTCGCCGCCGGCGAAGGCATTCCAGCGTCACAATTCGCTTACGCGCAAGCAGGCGGCGGCAATTGCCATGCAAAGGGGCGCCACTAGAACGTCGGCCGTGTCCCTGATGCAGCTGCCGCCGCCCCTGGAGGCGGACAGCGATGGCGAGCCGACATCGCAGCATACGCTCCAGCGTCAAACCCACCCAGCTCATCAGCTTCAGTTACAGCAATTGCAACTGCAACAGCAGCTGCAGCAGCAGCAGCAGCATCCACAGCAGCAGCAGCAACAACAGCCGATGGTTGTGGGCATGCTGCCCAGCGGTCAGCTGGTGGCTGTTGCCTCTGGCGCTGTTGTTGCTGGCGTTCCGGGCGTTGGATCAGCGGCTGCGGTGCAGCCGGGCAACAACAATCTGCAGCAGCTGTGCACCGACAATCTAGTGTTGGCGCCACCGCCGCAGTTCTGCGATTGCAACGATGCCAAGCACGCGCCGCAGCCGCATCTGCCAACGAGCCAATACCATCCCCAGCAGCAGCAGCAGCAACAACAGCAGCAGCAGCAACAGCAGCATCAGCAGCAGCAGCTGCAGCAGCATCAGCAGCTGCAGCAACAGCAACAGCTGCAGCAGCAACTGCAACAGCAGCAGCACCAGCAGATGCAACTGCAGATGCACCAGCGGCTGGCTGGCGGCGCTGGCCCCGGCTCAGTGGGCACCTTGGGCAGGGTTCGCATTGTCGGGGCGATGCCCAAGGCGAACCACCACAGACTGCACTAAGCGGGCAGCCAGGGCGCCAGAAATCAAATCAATCGTTTGCCAAATCGTGTTACATTGTTAGTTAGTGTTAGTTGTTAGTCCAAACAACAGTCATTGCCAACTCTCACAACGAAAAGATACTGCACCCGATATAATGGCTAGAAGGGATCACGTTCGAACTGCAATTTGTTTGATTTCCCAGTTTTTTAATTACTTTTATTATATATTTATTGCGTGTGATATAAATTTATGTAACTAATCGCTATTTTGTAATCGAAACAGCAGCAATATCTAAAGGTTAATACCCGAAATCCCCCAATAGAAGCCTCTTGAAAACAAACTGAGAGGCAGTCGAAGGAATAGCCTCCATGGCCTATTCGCATTTTCGTTCATTTCAGTTTGCTTTCGAGCCAAGTCTTAGTTCGTAGACAAGTTCATTTATTCAAGTATCCATCCATTGATCATTCGTGTTCGATTTAGTGCACAAAACACACATTTAAGCGGAACACTAAACACATTTAATCTAAATACACAACTAGCGTAGGTTTTTATAGGCCTAAAAGGAAGGGAAAGCACCGAGTAACAATAATATTTGAATTTGAGCATTTAGCCGAATTTCCAAGTCAAGTCAAAGTCAACTAAAACTAAATATAAAACTAAACCTAAACATAAACAATACTGAAATGGATAAAACGTATATAATGTTTTTAAACCCAGTATTTATAAAATAAACGTAAACGAAAATATTTCAATAGGCGGCAAATTTTATAATCCGAAACGAGGACAACAGAAAATTGAAAAAAGAAAACGTAAATTTTTTGCTAGTAAAATTTACAGATTTTTACTTTTAACCGAAGAAGATCTTTTGTATAATTGTTTTTTATAGAGAAAAACTTTAACTTGCCAGAGTATTACAGGAGCAATGGGGAAACATAAAGTAGAGAAGGTTCTCAAGCTTGCATCGTCAACAACTTATATAAATGCGTTTTCACGTTGTAACAATTATTATACAACTAAGGCTGATTTTACTGCATAAAACAAAACAAACACATACAGAACATGGAGACCCACAAAAAGCGTTCGCTCTCACAAACTGAAAATGAATTAAAAATAAAGTGGAAGTGGAGGGATAACTCCTATATTAACCAAGCAAGCGATTAATGCATTTACAATACATTGTTTAAAAGGAAAGCACTCTTTGAGGTATATAACCGGATTGGATCGGATGGAATAATAATGTAATCGCACCTTTAGCACTAGCATTTAAGTGTTGAAAAGTTAGCAAAAGCCGAAAACTAAAACCCTAATACAGAGTATAACATTACAGTAACGCGTACGAGTAAATATATTGGAAATTCTAGCATATAATTAGGTTCTAGCACACACATACACTTTTTAGTTCTCGCAATAGTTGCTAATTATTTGTAAATTGTTTTTAGTTCCAACACAAATATTATATGATTAGCCATCGTCAAGCTTGTTAATTTTTAAGTTCAACTCTGCCTAGGAAACCCGCGTGGAGGAGGGAGTGCTCACGATTACGTATAGCCCGCAATAGCAACAGCTAAGCATATAGAAGGATTATTGCTCCACGATAATGTTAAACGATTAAGCAACAAGCACACACACCCCCACACACATACACTTTAAATGCATGTATTTAAAAATGGAATAATATATGGAATATTTAACATAAGTCGTAAAATATGCAATTATGTATTATGAAAACCATGCGTATGAAGAATCAATAAATATGAATGAAAACTATGATCGAAAAGTGTCATTATTTATTGTTAGCCTTAAAATCGCTTCTAAGTACATCGATACAGGAAGAAGCTTAAATCACACTGAAGGAATCATTTCCGACCCTATAAATCATATATATTCTTGATCAGCATCAAAAGAGGAATCGATCTAGCCATCTAATGGAGAAACAAAATTTTGATCGATTTTTTGAAAAAAAGGAAATGGAGTATGCAGATTTGTTAACCTAGCAAAAACTAGCATAGAAAAACTTTCCGAATGAAAATTAAAGCTTTTTTGGCTTAGTTATGAGGTTTTGAAATTTTGAATTACCATAAAAAAAAGTCCGTGATTTAATACCGTTACAGGGTATTATAATTTCAGTCAGAAGCTTAAATCAAAGTGAAGGAATCATTTCCGACCCTATAAATCATATATATTCTTGATCAGCATCAAAAGAGGAATCGATCTAGGCATCTAATGGAGAATCAAAATTTTGATCGATTTTTTGAAAAAAAGGAAAGGGGTTACATCATTAAAATTGTCAAAAATTGGCAAAAAATTACATTTTAAATGGAGTATGCAGATTTGTTAACCTAGCAAAAACTAGCATAGAAAAGCTTTCCGAATGAAAATTAAAGCTTTTTTGGCTTAGTTATGAGGTTTTGAAATTTTGAATTACCATAAAAAAAAGTCCGTGATTTAATACCGTTACAGGGTATTATAATTTCAGTCAGAAGCTTAAATCAAAGTGAAGGAATCATTTCCGACCCTATAAATCATATATATTCTTGATCAGCATCAAAATAGGAATCGATCTAGCCATCTAATGGAGAATCAAAATTTTGATCGATTTTTTGAAAAAAAGGAAAGGGGTTACATCATTAAAATTGTCAAAAATTGGCAAAAAATTACATTTTAAATGGAGTATGCAGATTTGTTAACCTAGCAAAAACTAGCATAGAAATGAAAATTAAAGCTTTTTTGGCTTAGTTATGAGGTTTTGAAATTTTGAATTACCATAAAAAAAAGTCCGTGATTTAATACCGTTACAGGGTATTATAATTTCAGTCAGAAGCTTAAATCAAAGTGAAGGAATCATTTCCGACCCTATAAATCATATATATTCTTGATCAGCATCAAAATAGGAATCGATCTAGCCATCTAATGGAGAAACAAAATTTTGATCGATTTTTTGAAAAAATGGAAAGGGGTTACATCATTAAAATTGTCAAAAATTGGCAAAAAATTACATTTTAAATGGAGTATGCAGATTTGTTAACCTAGCAAAAACTAGCACAGAAAAGCTTTCCGAATGAAAATTAAAGCTTTTTTGGCTTAGTTATGAGGTTTTGAAATTTTGAATTACCATAAAAAAAAGTCCGTGATTTAATACCGTTACAGGGTATTATAATTTCAGTCAGAAGCTTAAATCAAAGTGAAGGAATCATTTCCGACCCTATAAATCATATATATTCTTGATCAGCATCAAAAGAGGAATCGATCTAGGCATCTAATGGAGAATCAAAATTTTGATCGATTTTTTGAAAAAAAGGAAAGGGGTTACATCATTAAAATTGTCAAAAATTGGCAAAAAATTACATTTTAAATGGAGTATGCAGATTTGTTAACCTAGCAAAAACTAGCATAGAAAAGCTTTCCGAATGAAAATTAAAGCTTTTTTGGCTTAGTTATGAGGTTTTGAAATTTTGAATTACCATAAAAAAAAGTCCGTGATTTAATACCGTTACAGGGTATTATAATTTCAGTCAGAAGCTTAAATCAAAGTGAAGGAATCATTTCCGACCCTATAAATCATATATATTCTTGATCAGCATCAAAATAGGAATCGATCTAGCCATCTAATGGAGAATCAAAATTTTGATCGATTTTTTGAAAAAAAGGAAAGGGGTTACATCATTAAAATTGTCAAAAATTGGCAAAAAATTACATTTTAAATGGAGTATGCAGATTTGTTAACCTAGCAAAAACTAGCATAGAAATGAAAATTAAAGCTTTTTTGGCTTAGTTATGAGGTTTTGAAATTTTGAATTACCATAAAAAAAAGTCCGTGATTTAATACCGTTACAGGGTATTATAATTTCAGTCAGAAGCTTAAATCAAAGTGAAGGAATCATTTCCGACCCTATAAATCATATATATTCTTGATCAGCATCAAAATAGGAATCGATCTAGCCATCTAATGGAGAAACAAAATTTTGATCGATTTTTTGAAAAAATGGAAAGGGGTTACATCATTAAAATTGTCAAAAATTGGCAAAAAATTACATTTTAAATGGAGTATGCAGATTTGTTAACCTAGCAAAAACTAGCACAGAAAAGCTTTCCGAATGAAAATTAAAGCTTTTTTGGCTTAGTTATGAGGTTTTGAAATTTTGAATTACCATAAAAAAAAGTCCGTGATTTAATACCGTTACAGGGTATTATAATTTCAGTCAGAAGCTTAAATCAAAGTGAAGGAATCATTTCCGACCCTATAAATCATATATATTCTTGATCAGCATCAAAATAGGAATCGATCTAGCCATCTAATGGAGAAACAAAATTTTGATCGGTTTTTTGAAAAAATGGAAAGGGGTTACATCATTAAAATTGTCAAAAATTGGCAAAAAATTACATTTTAAATGGAGTATGCAGATTTGTTAACCTAGCAAAAACTAGCACAGAAAAGCTTTCCGAATGAAAATTAAAGCTTTTTTGGCTTAGTTATGAGGTTTTGAAATTTTGAATTACCATAAAAAAAAGTCCGTGATTTAATACCGTTACAGGGTATTATAATTTCAGTCAGAAGCTTAAATCAAAGTGAAGGAATCATTTCCGACCCTATAAATCATATATAGAAAAGCTTTCCGAATGAAAATTAAAGCTTTTTTGGCTTAGTTATGAGGTTTTGAAATTTTGAATTACCATAAAAAAAAGTCCGTGATTTAATACCGTTACAGGGTATTATAATTTCAGTCAGAAGCTTAAATCAAAGTGAAGGAATCATTTCCGACCCTATAAATCATATATATTCTTGATCAGCATCAAAATAGGAATCGATCTAGCCATCTAATGGAGAAACAAAATTTTGATCGGTTTTTTGAAAAAATGGAAAGGGGTTACATCATTAAAATTGTCAAAAATTGGCAAAAAATTACATTTTAAATGGAGTATGCAGATTTGTTAACCTAGCAAAAACTAGCACAGAAAAGCTTTCCGAATGAAAATTAAAGCTTTTTTGGCTTAGTTATGAGGTTTTGAAATTTTGAATTACCATAAAAAAAAGTCCGTGATTTAATACCGTTACAGGGTATTATAATTTCAGTCAGAAGCTTAAATCAAAGTGAAGGAATCATTTCCGACCCTATAAATCATATATATTCTTGATCGGCATCAAAAGAGGAATCGATCTAGCCATCTAATGGAGAATCAAAATTTTGATCGATTTTTTGAAAAAATGGAAAGGGGTTACATCATTAAAATTGTCAAAAATTGGCAAAAAATTACATTTTAAATGGAGTATGCAGATTTGTTAACCTAGCAAAAACTAGCACAGAAAAGCTTTCCGAATGAAAATTAAAGCTTTTTTGGCTTAGTTATGAGGTTTTGAAATTTTGAATTACCATAAAACAAAGTCCGTGATTTAATACCGTTACAGGGTATTATAATTTCAGTCAGAAGCTTAAATCAAAGTGAAGGAATCATTTCCGACCCTATAAATCATATATATTCTTGATCAGCATCAAAAGAGGAATCGATCTAGCCATCTAATGGAGAAACAAAATTTTGATCGATTTTTTGAAAAAAAGGAAAGGGGTTACATCATTAAAATTGTCAAAAATTGGCAAAAAATTACATTTTAAATGGAGTATGCAGATTTGTTAACCTAGCAAAAACTAGCACAGAAAAGCTTTCCGAATGAAAATTAAAGCTTTTTTGGCTTAGTTATGAGGTTTTGAAATTTTGAATTACCATAAAAAAAAGTCCGTGATTTAATACCGTTACAGGGTATTATAATTTCAGTCAGAAGCTTAAATCAAAGTGAAGGAATCATTTCCGACCCTATAAATCATATATATTCTTGATCGGCATCAAAAGAGGAATCGATCTAGCCATCTAATGGAGAATCAAAATTTTGATCGATTTTTTGAAAAAAAGGAAAGGGGTTACATCATTAAAATTGTCAAAAATTGGCAAAAAATTACATTTTAAATGGAGTATGCAGATTTGTTAACCTAGCAAAAACTAGCATAGAAAAGCTTTCCGAATGAAAATTAAAGCTTTTTTGGCTTAGTTATGAGGTTTTGAAATTTTGAATTACCATAAAAAAAAGTCCGTGATTTAATACCGTTACAGGGTATTATAATTTCAGTCAGAAGCTTAAATCAAAGTGAAGGAATCATTTCCGACCCTATAAATCATATATATTCTTGATCAGCATCAAAATAGGAATCGATCTAGCCATATAATGGAGAAACAAAATTTTGATCGATTTTTTGAAAAAATGGAAAGGGGTTACATCATTAAAATTGTCAAAAATTGGCAAAAAATTACATTTTAAATGGAGTATGCAGATTTGTTAACCTAGCAAAAACTAGCACAGAAAAGCTTTCCGAATGAAAATTAAAGCTTTTTTGGCTTAGTTATGAGGTTTTGAAATTTTGAATTACCATAAAAAAAAGTCCGTGATTTAATACCGTTACAGGGTATTATAATTTCAGTCAGAAGCTTAAATCAAAGTGAAGGAATCATTTCCGACCCTATAAATCATATATATTCTTGATCAGCATCAAAATAGGAATCGATCTAGCCATCTAATGGAGAAACAAAATTTTGATCGATTTTTTGAAAAAATGGAAAGGGGTTACATCATTAAAATTGTCAAAAATTGGCAAAAAATTACATTTTAAATGGAGTATGCAGATTTGTTAACCTAGCAAAAACTAGCACAGAAAAGCTTTCCGAATGAAAATTAAAGCTTTTTTGGCTTAGTTATGAGGTTTTGAAATTTTGAATTACCATAAAAAAAAGTCCGTGATTTAATACCGTTACAGGGTATTATAATTTCAGTCAGAAGCTTAAATCAAAGTGAAGGAATCATTTCCGACCCTATAAATCATATATATTCTTGATCGGCATCAAAAGAGGAATCGATCTAGCCATCTAATGGAGAATCAAAATTTTGATCGATTTTTTGAAAAAAAGGAAAGGGGTTACATCATTAAAATTGTCAAAAATTGGCAAAAAATTACATTTTAAATGGAGTATGCAGATTTGTTAACCTAGCAAAAACTAGCATAGAAAAGCTTTCCGAATGAAAATTAAAGCTTTTTTGGCTTAGTTATGAGGTTTTGAAATTTTGAATTACCATAAAAAAAAGTCCGTGATTTAATACCGTTACAGGGTATTATAATTTCAGTCAGAAGCTTAAATCAAAGTGAAGGAATCATTTCCGACCCTATAAATCATATATATTCTTGATCAGCATCAAAAGAGGAATCGATCTAGCCATCTAATGGAGAAACAAAATTTTGATCGATTTTTTGAAAAAATGGAAAGGGGTTACATCATTAAAATTGTCAAAAATTGGCAAAAAATTACATTTTAAATGGAGTATGCAGATTTGTTAACCTAGCAAAAACTAGCACAGAAAAGCTTTCCGAATGAAAATTAAAGCTTTTTTGGCTTAGTTATGAGGTTTTGAAATTTTGAATTACCATAAAAAAAAGTCCGTGATTTAATACCGTTACAGGGTATTATAATTTCAGTCAGAAGCTTAAATCAAAGTGAAGGAATCATTTCCGACCCTATAAATCATATATATTCTTGATCAGCATCAAAATAGGAATCGATCTAGCCATCTAATGGAGAAACAAAATTTTGATCGATTTTTTGAAAAAATGGAAAGGGGTTACATCATTAAAATTGTCAAAAATTGGCAAAAAATTACATTTTAAATGGAGTATGCAGATTTGTTAACCTAGCAAAAACTAGCACAGAAAAGCTTTCCGAATGAAAATTAAAGCTTTTTTGGCTTAGTTATGAGGTTTTGAAATTTTGAATTACCATAAAAAAAAGTACGTGATTTAATACCGTTACAGGGTATTATAATTTCAGTCAGAAGCTTAAATCAAAGTGAAGGAATCATTTCCGACCCTATAAATCATATATTATCTTGATCAGCATCAAAAGAGGAATCGATCTAGCCATCTAATGGAGAATCAAAATTTTGATCGATTTTTTGAAAAAAAGGAAAGGGGTTACATCATTAAAATTGTCAAAAATTGGCAAAAAATTACATTTTAAATGGAGTATGCAGATTTGTTAACCTAGCAAAAACTAGCATAGAAAAGCTTTCCGAATGAGAATTAAAGCTTTTTTGACTTAGTTATGAGGTTTTGAAATTTTGAATTACCATAAAAAAAAGTCCGTGATTTAATACCGTTACAGGGTATTATAATTTCAGTCAGAAGCTTAAATCAAAGTGAAGGAATCATTTCCGACCCTATAAATCAAATATATTCTTGATCGGCATCAAAAGAGGAATCGATCTAGACATCTAATGGAGAAACAAAATTTTGATCGATTTTTTTAAAAAATTGAAAGGGGTTACATCATTAAAATTGTCAAAAATTGGCAAAAAATTACATTTTAAATGGAGTATGCAGATTTGTTAACCTAGCAAAAACTAGCACAGAAAAGCTTTCCGAATGAAAATTAAAGCTTTTTTGGCTTAGTTATGAGGTTTTGAAATTTTGAATTACCATAAAAAAAAGTCCGTGATTTAATACCGTTACAGGGTATTATAATTTCAGTCAGAAGCTTAAATCAAAGTGAAGGAATCATTTCCGACCCTATAAATCAAATATATTCTTGATCGGCATCAAAAGAGGAATCGATCTAGACATCTAATGGAGAATCAAAATTTTGATCGATTTTTTGAAAAAAAGGAAAGGGGTTACATCATTAAAATTGTCAAAAATTGGCAAAAAATTACATTTTAAATGGAGTATGCAGATTTGTTAACCTAGCAAAAACTAGCACAGAAAAGCTTTCCGAATGAAAATTAAAGCTTTTTTGGCTTAGTTATGAGGTTTTGAAATTTTGAATTACCATAAAAAAAGTCCGTGATTTAATACCGTTACAGGGTATTATAATTTCAGTCAGAAGCTTAAATCAAAGTGAAGGAATCATTTCCGACCCTATAAATCATATATATTCTTGATCAGCATCAAAATAGGAATCGATCTAGCCATCTAATGGAGAAACAAAATTTTGATCGATTTTTTTAAAAAAAGGAAAGGGGTTACATCATTAAAATTGTCAAAAATTGGCAAAAAATTACATTTTAAATGGAGTATGCAGATTTGTTAACCTAGCAAAAACTAGCATAGAAAAGCTTTCCGAATGAAAATTAAAGCTTTTTTGGCTTAGTTATGAGGTTTTGAAATTTTGAATTACCATTAAAAAAAGTCCGTGATTTAATACCGTTACAGGGTATTATAATTTCAGTCAGAAGCTTAAATCAAAGTGAAGGAATCATTTCCGACCCTATAAATCATATATATTCTTGATCAGCATCAAAAGAGGAATCGATCTAGCCATCTAATGGAGAAACAAAATTTTGATCGATTTTTTGAAAAAAAGGAAAGGGGTTACATCATTAAAATTGTCAAAAATTGGCAAAAAATTACATTTTAAATGGAGTATGCAGATTTGTTAACCTAGCAAAAACTAGCACAGAAAAGCTTTCCGAATGAAAATTAAAGCTTTTTTGGCTTAGTTATGAGGTTTTGAAATTTTGAATTACCATAAAAAAAGTCCGTGATTTAATACCGTTACAGGGTATTATAATTTCAGTCAGAAGCTTAAATCAAAGTGAAGGAATCATTTCCGACCCTATAAATCATATATATTCTTGATCAGCATCAAAATAGGAATCGATCTAGCCATCTAATGGAGAAACAAAATTTTGATCGATTTTTTTAAAAAATGGAAAGGGGTTACATCATTAAAATTGTCAAAAATTGGCAAAAAATTACATTTTAAATGGAGTATGCAGATTTGTTAACCTAGCAAAAACTAGCATAGAAAAGCTTTCCGAATGAAAATTAAAGCTTTTTTGACTTAGTTATGAGGTTTTGAAATTTTGAATTACCATAAAAAAAAGTCCGTGATTTAATACCGTTACAGGGTATTATAATTTCAGTCAGAAGCTTAAATCAAAGTGAAGGAATCATTTCCGACCCTATAAATCATATATATTCTTGATCAGCATCAAAATAGGAATCGATCTAGCCATCTAATGGAGAAACAAAATTTTGATCGATTTTTTTAAAAAAAGGAAAGGGGTTACATCATTAAAATTGTCAAAAATTGGCAAAAAATTACATTTTAAATGGAGTATGCAGATTTGTTAACCTAGCAAAAACTAGCATAGAAAAGCTTTCCGAATGAAAATTAAAGCTTTTTTGGCTTAGTTATGAGGTTTTGAAATTTTGAATTACCATTAAAAAAAGTCCGTGATTTAATACCGTTACAGGGTATTATAATTTCAGTCAGAAGCTTAAATCAAAGTGAAGGAATCATTTCCGACCCTATAAATCATATATATTCTTGATCAGCATCAAAAGAGGAATCGATCTAGCCATCTAATGGAGAAACAAAATTTTGATCGATTTTTTGAAAAAAAGGAAAGGGGTTACATCATTAAAATTGTCAAAAATTGGCAAAAAATTACATTTTAAATGGAGTATGCAGATTTGTTAACCTAGCAAAAACTAGCACAGAAAAGCTTTCCGAATGAAAATTAAAGCTTTTTTGGCTTAGTTATGAGGTTTTGAAATTTTGAATTACCATAAAAAAAGTCCGTGATTTAATACCGTTACAGGGTATTATAATTTCAGTCAGAAGCTTAAATCAAAGTGAAGGAATCATTTCCGACCCTATAAATCATATATATTCTTGATCAGCATCAAAATAGGAATCGATCTAGCCATCTAATGGAGAAACAAAATTTTGATCGATTTTTTTAAAAAATGGAAAGGGGTTACATCATTAAAATTGTCAAAAATTGGCAAAAAATTACATTTTAAATGGAGTATGCAGATTTGTTAACCTAGCAAAAACTAGCATAGAAAAGCTTTCCGAATGAAAATTAAAGCTTTTTTGACTTAGTTATGAGGTTTTGAAATTTTGAATTACCATAAAAAAAAGTCCGTGATTTAATACCGTTACAGGGTATTATAATTTCAGTCAGAAGCTTAAATCAAAGTGAAGGAATCATTTCCGACCCTATAAATCATATATTATCTTGATCAGCATCAAAAGAGGAATCGATCTAGCCATCTAATGGAGAATCAAAATTTTGATCGATTTTTTGAAAAAAAGGAAAGGGGTTACATCATTAAAATTGTCAAAAATTGGCAAAAAATTACATTTTAAATGGAGTATGCAGATTTGTTAACCTAGCAAAAACTAGCACAGAAAAGCTTTCCGAATGAAAATTAAAGCTTTTTTGGCTTAGTTATGAGGTTTTGAAATTTTGAATTACCATAAAAAAAAGTCCGTGATTTAATACCGTTACAGGGTATTATAATTTCAGTCAGAAGCTTAAATCAAAGTGAAGGAATCATTTCCGACCCTATAAATCATATATATTCTTGATCGGCATCAAAAGAGGAATCGATCTAGCCATCTAATGGAGAATCAAAATTTTGATCGATTTTTTGAAAAAAAGGAAAGGGGTTACATCATTAAAATTGTCAAAAATTGGCAAAAAATTACATTTTAAATGGAGTATGCAGATTTGTTAACCTAGCAAAAACTAGCATAGAAAAGCTTTCCGAATGAAAATTAAAGCTTTTTTGGCTTAGTTATGAGGTTTTGAAATTTTGAATTACCATAAAAAAAGTCCGTGATTTAATACCGTTACAGGGTATTATAATTTCAGTCAGAAGCTTAAATCAAAGTGAAGGAATCATTTCCGACCCTATAAATCATATATATTCTTGATCAGCATCAAAAGAGGAATCGATCTAGCCATCTAATGGAGAAACAAAATTTTGATCGATTTTTTGAAAAAATGGAAAGGGGTTACATCATTAAAATTGTCAAAAATTGGCAAAAAATTACATTTTAAATGGAGTATGCAGATTTGTTAACCTAGCAAAAACTAGCACAGAAAAGCTTTCCGAATGAAAATTAAAGCTTTTTTGGCTTAGTTATGAGGTTTTGAAATTTTGAATTACCATAAAACAAAGTCCGTGATTTAATACCGTTACAGGGTATTATAATTTCAGTCAGAAGCTTAAATCAAAGTGAAGGAATCATTTCCGACCCTATAAATCATATATATTCTTGATCAGCATCAAAAGAGGAATCGATCTAGCCATCTAATGGAGAAACAAAATTTTGATCGATTTTTTGAAAAAAAGGAAAGGGGTTACATCATTAAAATTGTCAAAAATTGGCAAAAAATTACATTTTAAATGGAGTATGCAGATTTGTTAACCTAGCAAAAACTAGCACAGAAAAGCTTTCCGAATGAAAATTAAAGCTTTTTTGGCTTAGTTATGAGGTTTTGAAATTTTGAATTACCATAAAAAAAAGTCCGTGATTTAATACCGTTACAGGGTATTATAATTTCAGTCAGAAGCTTAAATCAAAGTGAAGGAATCATTTCCGACCCTATAAATCATATATATTCTTGATCAGCATCAAAAGAGGAATCGATCTAGCCATCTAATGGAGAAACAAAATTTTGATCGATTTTTTGAAAAAAAGGAAAGGGGTTACATCATTAAAATTGTCAAAAATTGGCAAAAAATTACATTTTAAATGGAGTATGCAGATTTGTTAACCTAGCAAAAACTAGCACAGAAAAGCTTTCCGAATGAAAATTAAAGCTTTTTTGGCTTAGTTATGAGGTTTTGAAATTTTGAATTACCATAAAAAAAAGTCCGTGATTTAATACCGTTACAGGGTATTATAATTTCAGTCAGAAGCTTAAATCAAAGTGAAGGAATCATTTCCGACCCTATAAATCATATATATTCTTGATCGGCATCAAAAGAGGAATCGATCTAGCCATCTAATGGAGAATCAAAATTTTGATCGATTTTTTGAAAAAAAGGAAAGGGGTTACATCATTAAAATTGTCAAAAATTGGCAAAAAATTACATTTTAAATGGAGTATGCAGATTTGTTAACCTAGCAAAAACTAGCACAGAAAAGCTTTCCGAATGAAAATTAAAGCTTTTTTGGCTTAGTTATGAGGTTTTGAAATTTTGAATTACCATAAAAAAAAGTCCGTGATTTAATACCGTTACAGGGTATTATAATTTCAGTCAGAAGCTTAAATCAAAGTGAAGGAATCATTTCCGACCCTATAAATCATATATTATCTTGATCAGCATCAAAAGAGGAATCGATCTAGCCATCTAATGGAGAATCAAAATTTTGATCGATTTTTTGAAAAAAAGGAAAGGGGTTACATCATTAAAATTGTCAAAAATTGGCAAAAAATTACATTTTAAATGGAGTATGCAGATTTGTTAACCTAGCAAAAACTAGCACAGAAAAGCTTTCCGAATGAAAATTAAAGCTTTTTTGGCTTAGTTATGAGGTTTTGAAATTTTGAATTACCATAAAAAAAAGTCCGTGATTTAATACCGTTACAGGGTATTATAATTTCAGTCAGAAGCTTAAATCAAAGTGAAGGAATCATTTCCGACCCTATAAATCATATATATTCTTGATCAGCATCAAAATAGGAATCGATCTAGCCATCTAATGGAGAAACAAAATTTTGATCGGTTTTTTGAAAAAATGGAAAGGGGTTACATCATTAAAATTGTCAAAAATTGGCAAAAAATTACATTTTAAATGGAGTATGCAGATTTGTTAACCTAGCAAAAACTAGCACAGAAAAGCTTTCCGAATGAAAATTAAAGCTTTTTTGGCTTAGTTATGAGGTTTTGAAATTTTGAATTACCATAAAAAAAAGTCCGTGATTTAATACCGTTACAGGGTATTATAATTTCAGTCAGAAGCTTAAATCAAAGTGAAGGAATCATTTCCGACCCTATAAATCATATATTATCTTGATCAGCATCAAAAGAGGAATCGATCTAGCCATCTAATGGAGAATCAAAATTTTGATCGATTTTTTGAAAAAAAGGAAAGGGGTTACATCATTAAAATTGTCAAAAATTGGCAAAAAATTACATTTTAAATGGAGTATGCAGATTTGTTAACCTAGCAAAAACTAGAAAAGCTTTCCGAATGAAAATTAAAGCTTTTTTGGCTTAGTTATGAGGTTTTGAAATTTTGAATTACCATAAAAAAAAGTCCGTGATTTAATACCGTTACAGGGTATTATAATTTCAGTCAGAAGCTTAAATCAAAGTGAAGGAATCATTTCCGACCCTATAAATCATATATATTCTTGATCAGCATCAAAATAGGAATCGATCTAGCCATCTAATGGAGAAACAAAATTTTGATCGGTTTTTTGAAAAAATGGAAAGGGGTTACATCATTAAAATTGTCAAAAATTGGCAAAAAATTACATTTTAAATGGAGTATGCAGATTTGTTAACCTAGCAAAAACTAGCACAGAAAAGCTTTCCGAATGAAAATTAAAGCTTTTTTGGCTTAGTTATGAGGTTTTGAAATTTTGAATTACCATAAAAAAAAGTCCGTGATTTAATACCGTTACAGGGTATTATAATTTCAGTCAGAAGCTTAAATCAAAGTGAAGGAATCATTTCCGACCCTATAAATCATATATATTCTTGATCAGCATCAAAATAGGAATCGATCTAGCCATC
Organism: Drosophila bunnanda; assembly: GCA_035046265.1. Classification (NCBI taxonomy): domain Eukaryota; kingdom Metazoa; phylum Arthropoda; class Insecta; order Diptera; family Drosophilidae; genus Drosophila; species Drosophila bunnanda. The sequence goes on from JAWNOB010000029.1 coordinate 2,789,055, forward strand.
TAATGGAGAAACAAAATTTTGATCGATTTTTTGAAAAAAAAAGGAAAGGGGTTACATCATTAAAATTGTCAAAAATTGGCAAAAAATTACATTTTAAATGGAGTATGCAGATTTGTTAACCTAGCAAAAACTAGCACAGAAAAGCTTTCCGAATGAAAATTAAAGCTTTTTTGGCTTAGTTATGAGGTTTTGAAATTTTGAATTACCATAAAAAAAAGTCCGTGATTTAATACCGTTACAGGGTATTATAATTTCAGTCAGAAGCTTAAATCAAAGTGAAGGAATCATTTCCGACCCTATAAATCATATATTATCTTGATCAGCATCAAAAGAGGAATCGATCTAGCCATCTAATGGAGAATCAAAATTTTGATCGATTTTTTGAAAAAAAGGAAAGGGGTTACATCATTAAAATTGTCAAAAATTGGCAAAAAATTACATTTTAAATGGAGTATGCAGATTTGTTAACCTAGCAAAAACTAGCACAGAAAAGCTTTCCGAATGAAAATTAAAGCTTTTTTGGCTTAGTTATGAGGTTTTGAAATTTTGAATTACCATAAAAAAAAGTCCGTGATTTAATACCGTTACAGGGTATTATAATTTCAGTCAGAAGCTTAAATCAAAGTGAAGGAATCATTTCCGACCCTATAAATCATATATTATCTTGATCAGCATCAAAAGAGGAATCGATCTAGCCATCTAATGGAGAATCAAAATTTTGATCGATTTTTTGAAAAAAAGGAAAGGGGTTACATCATTAAAATTGTCAAAAATTGGCAAAAAATTACATTTTAAATGGAGTATGCAGATTTGTTAACCTAGCAAAAACTAGCACAGAAAAGCTTTCCGAATGAAAATTAAAGCTTTTTTGGCTTAGTTATGAGGTTTTGAAATTTTGAATTACCATAAAAAAAAGTCCGTGATTTAATACCGTTACAGGGTATTAAATTTTTTAGGCAGAAGCTTAAATCAAAGTGAAGGAATCATTTCCGACCCTATAAATCATATATATTCTTGATCAGCATCAAAATAGGAATCGATCTAGCCATCTAATGGAGAAACAAAATTTTGATCGGTTTTTTGAAAAAATGGAAAGGGGTTACATCATTAAAATTGTCAAAAATTGGCAAAAAATTACATTTTAAATGGAGTATGCAGATTTGTTAACCTAGCAAAAACTAGCACAGAAAAGCTTTCCGAATGAAAATTAAAGCTTTTTTGGCTTAGTTATGAGGTTTTGAAATTTTGAATTACCATAAAAAAAAGTCCGTGATTTAATACCGTTACAGGGTATTATAATTTCAGTCAGAAGCTTAAATTAAAGTGAAGGAATCATATCCGACCCTATATATCATATATATTCTTGATCAGCATCAAAATAGGAATCGATCTAGCCATCTAATGGAGAAACAAAATTTTGATCGATTTTTTGAAAAAAAGGAAAGGGGTTACATCATTAAAATTGTCAAAAATTTGCAAAAAATTACATTTTAAATGGAGTATGCAGATTTGTTAACATAGCAAAAACTAGCATAGAAAAGCTTTCCGAATGAAAATTAAAGCTTTTTTGGCTTAGTTATGAGGTTTTGAAATTTTGAATTACCATAAAAAAAACGTCCGTGATTTAATACCGTTACAGGGTATTATAATTTCAGTCAGAAGCTTAAATCAAAGTGAAGGAATCATTTCCGACCCTATAAATCATATATATTCTTGATCAGCATCAAAAGAGGAATCGATCTAGCCATCTAATGGAGAATCAAAATTTTGAACGATTTTTTGAAAAAAAGGAAAGGGGTTACATCATTAAAATTGTCAAAAATTGGCAAAAAATTACATTTTAAATGGAGTATGCAGATTTGTTAACCTAGCAAAAACTAGCATAGAAAAGCTTTCCGAATGAAAATTAAAGCTTTTTTGGCTTAGTTATGAGGTTTTGAAATTTTGAATTACCATAAAAAAATGTCCGTGATTTAATACTGTTACAGGGTATTATAATTTCAGTCAGAAGCTTAAATCAAAGTGAAGGAATCATTTCCGACCCTATAAATCCTATATATTCTTGATCAGCATCAAAATAGGAATCGATCTAGCCATCTAATTGAGAAACAAAATTTTGATCGATTTTTTGAAAAAAAGGAAAGGGGTTACATCATTAAAATTGTCAAAAATTGGCAAAAAATTACATTTTAAATGGAGTATGCAGATTTGTTAACCTAGCAAAAACTAGCATAGAAAAGCTTTCCGAATGAAAATTAATGCTTTTTTGGCTTAGTTATGATCGATTTCCCATTCGATCTCATGACCCATTCGTGAACTGAGGGGTAAACAATTTTTTTCCTTAATTTTTTACTTTTACTTACCTTGTTCCGCGCTGAAATGAGATGTGAAATAAAACAACTTGCATTTTATTTACAAAAGTAATATTTTTCTATTTTATTTTGTTACTTTCCTTTTTTTTAATCGTAAAAGAACATCTTTAAATGTTTTAATTTGTTTTTGCCTCCCAACATTTGTTCGTTCAATCTCGGAAAGAACTACAGAACGGCAAACAGAAGACTCTTTTCACGCACCAATAAATTTTGGCTAATCAAATACAAAACCAAAATCAAAAACTGGCCCAAATGGATGTCACGTCTGTGGCTAAAAGTAAACTTTTGTTGCAGCAATTGCTTTTGAATTTTCTGTTTTCGGTTTTGTAAATATTTAATGTTTTTTTTTAGTTTCTTTTTTTGGTTTGCCGCTGGCAGCTGGTTGCTTTCTTGTTAATTGATATATCAAGTTTTCAAGTTATTCTCCGCCTGTTTCTCGCCAGGATGTCGGCCTGGCCAATGGAACTGCTTAGCGAGGCAGCGGCGTCTGAACACACCTTACGATTTAGCTCGCTAGTTTGCCTTATTCGTGGTGAAATATATATATGTATATATATATATAATGTAATAATAATATGCGCCATATTGTATATAGTAATAATAATAATATGCGTGTGTGTATATATATAATATATAATTTGTATTTAATAATAGTGTATATATAATTTGCGGTTTTCATATAATAGTTATAAACAAATTTTTACTTCGTATCTTTAGCATTAATTACAAACTACAATTCGCGTATTTTATTTTTATAATTGTAATAGTAAATTTCCGTTAGATTTCTTATCGATTTTTGTTTGTCTGCGGCTTAAATACTTGCATTAAATTTATAATATTATAAATTTAGTTTTTTGCTAGGCGTGTGTGCTATGGATTTTTGTTGCTGCTTGCTGCTGGCTGCTTGCTGCTTTTGCTGTTCTCGATCCTAATTAATGTAGTGTAGTGTAAACTCTGCAAAAATGGCTGTGAGCTGTCTGTTACTATATAATTGTGGAAGTGGCGGCAGCCGCGATGCGCGGTTAGCCCAATTCGAAAATTTCTATGGCCTCGTCAACTGAAAGTCTCTGTGTGTCTGTCTGTCTAACTTACGGACTTATGGAATTGCTCTAATTAGTTGTCGTACAATAATTTCATTGCTGGAATCTCTGGCGTTCTCCTCGTATGTATTATTTTTTATTTAAATTAATTTGCTTGCTTCTCGGTCTCCTGTCTCTGCTCAATATTGTTCGTCGTCTCTGTGGGCGCGGCTGGGCTTGGCATGGCATCACTTGGTAATGCGGCCAGGCGCATTCGTAGTAAATATATAAATTTCGATCTCTGCTTATCTCCTCAAACATCGTTTTGTGGCGACTTAGGACTAATTACTATATGTACTCGTAAATTGTTAGCGCTGCTCTTGCATTCGTTATCGGTTCTGTATATATTATGTATTTTGTTGTGGTTGTTGTTTATCATCAATTTATTTAACAAACTACTAATTACGTTTTTCACTACCAAAAACTACGCATAATATATATGTATATATAGTGTATATTTTTTAAATATATATATGTTTTTTGTTTGCGCAAATTCTCGCACTGTTTGCTCCGCGTTTAAAATTCCATTTAAAAATGAATGTCGTCCTATAAAAATTAATGTACAATAATAATTATAATTAGAATAATAATAATAATAATAACTGTTTCTCCTCGTTCTCTCTCAAATTGATGTTTGTTGGTTTTTAAAAAGTTTGCGTTTTTGTGGCTTTCGCGTTTTTTGTTGTTTCTGTTTCCTCTCTTTTTGATTCGCTTATTTCTCAATTTTTGTGTCTCTTTTTTTTATTCAAGCTTTTTAAAAATATCACCAATATATTTTTGCTTTTTATTCCGACAGTTTTCCCATTTTTTTGTTTGCTCTTTTTCGTTTCTTTTAAAAATTAAAAAATTAAATTAAATACAATATAAAAAATGTACAACTACTATTTGTGTTCTTTTTGTTTTTGTCAATTTCCTTTTTGTTTTCTTTTGTTTTGTTTTGTTGGTTCTTTTTGCGTTTCTGCTTTCTATCCCTTTCACGCTTCTCCCCTTTGCTGCTGCTTAAGTAATCGAAACGAAAAAGGGGCGGCGCGGGGACGGCACAGCGAACCCCGTGGGCGTGGCACTCAAAATTTGCATTAAGTACAAGTGCTTAAGTGTTTTATTTTTGTAGTTTTTTGTCAGAGGAAGTCTGTCTGTGTAAATCGGTTTCTTATGGATTTTTAAAGTACTTGCAAATACTTTTCGAATTTCCCTAATTTCTTTCGTTCCGTGTGTGTTGCATTATATGGAATGTGTCGCCGCTGCCACGCCCACAGGCTGCACGCGAACGCCTTGGACCTTGGGAACAGCTCTCGCCAGCTATAACTCTCGCTAATAATACATAAAATTACAATTACAATTACGAAATACAATACAGTGGAGCCCGCGGAAATTGGAGTACATTTAGAGACGAACGAACGAACTTAGCTTAGGAATACATTCACACTCGCATGCAGACACACACTCACTCACACACACACACACACACACAGACAAATATAACAAACAAAATAACTTTCGTTGGCAGGAACGCGGGTGGGAGGCCGGGTCGGGGCGGGGTCAGTAACAACAACAGTGTGGCAACAAAAAATACAAAAAAAAAACCTAAACAAAACTGAGGCAACATCGTGGTGGTTATGGTTATGGTGGCTGGAGGTTGGAGGTGGTGGTGCTGCTAGTGGCGGCCAGTGGCTGCGTCTACGGCATATTGAAGTCCTGCAGATTGAAGTTGTCATTGTCGAGGGAATTGATCAGGTCCTGCGTGGAGAAGTTGCTGTCCACGGGCAGGTTGTCCAGGAATTCGAGGCACAAGTCATTCGAGTTGGCCACCACCGAGTTGATCGTTTGGCTTATGGAGCTGGCACTGGCAATGGTCGTTGTGGAGTTGCCGCCGCCGCCGCCGCCAACCGCCGAGCCACCTGCCCCGCCGCCGCCACCATTGTTGTTACTAGCCGGCACACCGCCGTTGCCCGCTCCTCCGCCGCCACCGGGACCCATCTGCATCTGCATCTGCTGCTGGTGCGTCGTGGTGGTGGTGCTCTGCACAAACTGCTGCTGCTGCATGGTGATCTGCTGCTGCTGCTGGGTCTGGCTCATGTGCATGCTGGACATTTGCATCTGGCTGGCCATCATGCTGTTGCCTCCGGACTGTTGCTGCTGCTGCTGCTGCAGGAGCTGCTGCATCTGCATCTGGTTGTTGCCGCCGCCAGGGCCGCCCATGTGCTGCTGCTGCTGGCGCATCAGCTGCTGCTGCATTTGCGCCGGCGTCATCTGCATCTGGGGCACTTGGGGGCCGGACATCATGCCGCCGGCATTGGGTCCATTGCCAGCTGCATTGGGAGCGCCATTGGGCATGAAGTTGCCTGGAGGGAAACGAGGATTAGTAAAGCAAACAAAGATGTAATGCAAAGGTAAACTCACCCCCATTGAAGCCACCGGGGCCCTGTCGCATGGGTCCGCCGGGTCCGCCGAAGCCCATTTGGTTCTGCTGCTGCTGCGACATCATCATGTGCCTCCACTCCTGCTGTGAGCCCATGGGCATACCATCGGGCGTTACCTGGACATTCGGCGGACGCTGCTGCTGCTGCTGCGGACCGCCGCCCATGGGTCCCGCTCCGCCGCCATAGGGTCCACCCATGCCGCCACCTCGGGGACCGCCTCCGGCTCCACCGTGCTGCTGCTGCTGCTGCATGTACATCGCATGCTGGGGCCGCATCATGGGTCCGGAGGGCGGGATGGGTTGCTGGGTCATGCGCCGCATGGCCGCCGCCTGGGCAGCGCTGTTGGGGAAGCGCCCACCGTTGGCACCGCCCACGCCTACTCCTCCCACGCCTCCGACTCCAACGCCCACGCCCACGCCCACGCCGACACCACCGCCACCCACCGTCTGCTGCATCATCTGGGCCTGCATCAGCTGCGCCTTGGTGGCATTGTACTCGGGCGGCGGCGGACGGGCTCCGGACATGTGCTGCTGCTGCTGCTGCATCGCCTGGGCGCGCATCATCTGCTGCTGCTGCAGGAACTTGGCCTGGTTGGGATTGGGACCACCAGGTCCGCCTGGACCCGGTCCGGGGCCTCCCACGCCGCCAACACCGTTGCCGCCGCCCATCATCATCTGCTGGGCGCCGGGTCCGCCGGCATTCGGATTCATTTGCATCGGGTTCATGGGTCCGCCCATCTGCATGCCCGGCATGCCGCCCATGGGTCCGCCCATCTGATTCATTGCACCGTTGTTGGGACCACCGGGTCCTCCAGGTCCGCCATTGCCCACGTTGACTCCCAGGCCGGGGCCCAGGCCAGCTCCCACTCCCACGCCCACTCCGACCTGCGGCTGCTGCATGCTGAGCGGCACATTGGGACCGCTGGCATTGGCCGCCGCCTGCGCCTGCGCTGCTGCCGCCGCCGCTGCTGCAGCTGCTGCCTGGGCCTGCGTCTGACGCTGGCGCATATTGGGCGGCACCTGCTGCTGCTGCTGGGCGGCCGCCTGCTGCTGTTGCGCCGCCGCCGCTGCTGCTGCTGCTGCAGCTGCCTGTTGCTGCTGCTGCTGCTGATTGAAGTTCATGCTTTGGCTTTGGGAGAGCGAGAAGCCATCGGAGGGAACTGCAAGGATATAGAGATTAACTATATGTGTCTGTAGGGATAAAGATTCGATTTGCTTACCATTTGCATTGCTCATGTTTTGATTTGGTTGCTGCTGCTGCTGCTGTCCGGGATTGGGGCCGCCGTTGCCCACACCGACGCCCACGCCCACGCCTCCGACGCCCACGTTCACGCCTCCAGCGGCATTGCCGCCATGCGGTTGCTGCTGGGGATTGGGCCCATTGTTGCCGCCGGGCTGCTGCTGTTGCTGCTGCTGCTGCTGTGCCTGCTGCTGGCTGAAGAAGACACCTTGCTGGGCGGCCACCGAAACGTTGCTCTTCATGTCGCCACTCAGGTGGAGATGCTGGCCAGCGGACACCTGGTTAATAGGAGGGAATATACATTAGTTTGAGCTTTATTTAGCTGGGGGAAATGTAGGGTATTATATAAGGTAGATCCCTATACCCTATCCCTATCCCTATATTAATTTACAGACTTAGATGAAGAGGTTTACTGGACGAACTTCTTGGGTAAAGAGAAGGTAAAGCCTTTTGAAGCTACCAAACATATTTCTTGGTGACTTGAACCTATATTTAATATACTTTAACCTGTAATTAATATATACTTTATCTTGTGAATAATATATTTTCCTTCATATAGAATTAATATTTGAAAAATTATAATTGAAAGCGGGGAAAATAAATCTAACCCATATACCATTAACACTTAAATACCTTATTAAAATATTCGTAAACCTCTACCTTTTGGCGGCAGTAATTTTAATAATCCCTAGATCCTCCTTCCTTAGGAAACTCCAATCAAATTACTCTCAAACACATACATCTTATGGATCTTTGATCTATATCTGAGATGTGTGTACGCATTCGACAGGCCACTCAAATGGTTGTCAGAACTTGCTCCTTGCTCCTGACTCTCTCTCCTTCCCTCGCCTGGCAGCTCGAAGGATTTTTGAGGCTAATACCCGACACATTGCTCGGCAGGGGTAGCAAAACCAACACCTTCTCCATTTGCAGCTGTCTCATTTGCTGTCAGCTCGATATGTGTGTGTGTGTTGTCGCACACTCACACCCGAGCACTACTCCAGTGTGGGTGGTTTTTGAGAGAGACAAGTTTGGGTGGGCTTTCAAGCTTATTATCGCCAAGGATGGCTTTCAAATCCGCATTGACTGCCAAGCACAAACACACACGCACACACAGGACACCAACCCAAAGTGAGAACGAGCAGCCAGAGGCAGGCATAAATCTTTCGGCACTTTTTCATAGTCTACTTTGCTGCGTCTGCCTGCTTTTCGGTCGATTCGGCGGGGGTTTCCCCGCTTTCAGCAGCCAAATTTGCCATTCATTTGTTATTGTAATGGTCCGGCGACCTCCTCCCCCTCTCCACCAGAAAAGAGCGGCGGTAGCAACATGCAAAATGAGCGGAGGACGACGATCGACCCTGGTTACTTCAATACCAACATCCTTCGCATCCTTTTGGCTGGAAAACCCACCCAGCTCGGAACTGGCAACTCACACTTGACTTCCGATGGAGAGCAAATAAATCTTGGCACTGGCCAACACACTGAGCACCCTGGTTTCCAGCTCAGTTCAAAGCCACTAGCTTGGCTCTTGATGGTAGTTTTCATTGGGGGTTTTGGCACCACTGTGCGTGGTGGAAAATGCCACGCTGATTTCCCTTTAACCTTCGTTTTGGGGGCCTTTTTGGTGGGGATTTTGCAGTCTGTCGCCATGTCATGTGTGACCATAGGCGGGAGTATGAGGAGAATTAGAAGCACGGCAGAAGCAGGAGTAGAATCCGGAGCAGGAGCAGGACCAGGAGCAACAGTAGAAACAGCAGCAAAAACAAGAAGCAAGGAAGCAATAGCAACTAAGCAACTCTTTGCGGTTCCCTTTGTTGTTGGTTCACCCATTAATTGGGGAATATAAGGACTATATTTTGGAGTCAAGAGAAATTAACATATATACAACTACTAAAATATAAGAAGATATAAACAAACAAGGAAGCTAAGTGCGAAAAACCAAACTTTGGATCATGAAAATTGATCATAACTAAGCCAAAAAAACATTAATTTTAATTCGGAAAGCTTTTCAATGATAGTTTTTGCTAGGTTAACAAATCTGCATACTCCATTTAAAATGTAATTTTTTGCCAATTTTTGACAATTTTAATGATGTAACCCCTTTCCTTTTTTTTCAAAAAATCGATCAAAATTTTGTTTTTCCATTAGATGGCTAGATCGATTCCTCTTTTGATGCTGATCAAGAATATATATGATTTATAGGGTCGGAAATGATTCCTTCACTTTGTTTTAAGCTTCTGACTGAAATTATAGTACCCTATAATTATACCCTTACAGGGTATGGTAAAGGATTCTAAGCTAGAACAATTTATAGATAGGTACGTCTTTAGAAGGATACAGCCACAGAGCTTATAGTCTCTCTTAATAATGAATAATATATGAATGAATCAATCAGAAAAAGGTTACCCAGACAGCATTTTTTCAAAAATTCTTCCAAAAAGATTTGGATTCAAATAATTTAAGTGTTGTTTAAAAGTAATTTCCTATATTCATATATATAGGATATTCTCAAAGTCTTAAGGCATCCTTTTTAGCTGCTTTGTTTGATTGCCACTGCTTCTGTTGCTGCTCTGCAGTTGTTGCTGTTTCTGTAATTGCTTGTTGGTTTAATTTATTGTGTGTTTTCTGCAGCTCCACGCATTTTCATTTCCATTTTCATTTTCATTTCGCAGCAAAGCCTCATCGCGTGTGAGTGAGAGAGCGAGGCGCAAAGTACGCTGATTAAAAGTCATGGACTCTCGCCGGGGCTAATTGAAGTTTAGTGCCTTGGCTTTGGCATTGGGCTGTGCGGCGAAGTAACCTTCCCAAACACACCACCCACCAAATAACACCTGCCCCTATACCCTATGCCTAAGCCCTCTCTCTCTGCCCTTTTCATTCGACGAGTGTTGGCCATAAATCATGAGCCTGCCTCGCAGGATCAGAAGGTGAGTTGTGCAAAAAAGGAGCAGAGGAAAATGGTATATATGGTTTTTGGAATGATATGTGTGCTTACATAAAGCTCCGACAGAAGGTTTATCTGGGAGATAAAAGTCTTGTGTTTAAAGGGGTTTTTAAATAGAGTATAATTTAATTTAAGGTTTTAGCACTCTTTCGTTTAATTTAAATAAAAACTTCCAAGTTAAACTCATATAAACCCGCAGCTAAAGGGGTTGGAGTACATTCTTGACTTGTTTATTTTAGCCAGGCAAAATAACTTGTTGGTTTCATAAGCCTTGGCATCTCTTTGAGACCTTCGCCTTCGGCCTGGCCTCCGTCCCCTTAGCTTTCCCCATAAATTCCTTGGCCAAAATGAAGTCGATGGGCTTTGGTTAAACATCGATTGGCTGTGGCGGGTTGAAGCCAGGAACAAGTTCATAAAACAAATCATTACAGCAGCTTTCATAAAAAAACGAGCAGAGAGAAAAGACTAAACCCACGCACACCCACTAATACATAAAATATCAATAAAAAAAAAGTTTAAAGGTAACTGACGAGGACGAGGACGAGGACGCGGACGAGGACAAAGCTGACGACGGCTTGGCGGTCATGTAAGTGGCAGAGGAGGCGGCCTGGCCAGGGCCAGGACTCGATGGCGGAGTCAGGGAAGGAAGCTTGTGGAGACGCCGCACGAGCGCGTAAATCCTGCAGCTATTACCCCAGCGCCGCCATATTGATTGCGCTGGAGACAACGGGCGCAGATACACACTGGGCACTGGGAGAAAATAAGGGGTGGGTAGTTAAGAGAAAGTTTTTATAATAGGCAAAAATGGATCCTTAAAAGCATGAAAATAAAAGCTATTTCTTAATATTTTACTTAGAAAATTCATAGATTTTCAAAGAAAAACTAAAGAGATACACAAAGTTTAGTTGAAGAAAATGTAGGAAGATTTAAGTAGATTTTTTTTCGAGTGCATTCAGAGGCATCAGCATCGGCATCGGCATCGGCTTCGTCGACGGCAAGGACTCTAAGCAGGAAATGCGCATTTGACAAGCCAAAAAGATTGCCGCACGCCCCACGCGCTGTCAAGGGAATGATATTCCAGCCAGGAGAGGGTGGGGGAGTTTGCTGAGGGGGGGAGTATGGGGTATGCCTTGCATATAGACTTGACAATGATATATGTGACTATGTCCTAGCTAGTGGCCTGCATGTGTGTGTGTATAGGGTAGGAGTGAAAAAAAAAGAAAAACAAAAAGACAAAACAAAGATACAAAACGAAGAACATAAAACTCCAAAGGAACTGCGGTCCCCTTTTCATTCTTTTTTTTTTTGTACCCTCACACATCCTGGCTGGCAGGCACTGTCTTCATCTCCAACTTGGGCTGACCAGGCACAACTGTACCCACAAAACCCAAGACAAACTTGTTGCCCACCTTCGCTGCCTGGCACTGCACTTAAGGTAATTGAAAAACTTGCCAGACCAAGGCAAACCCACACCCCACCAAAAAGCAGGTGCGAAACATCTCAACAAAAGGTTTTTCTGATTAATTATTATTGTAAGTAGAATCAGCCACACTGAGACGTAGCAATTTCCTAAGCAAAACTATAATTAAAGTGGTCCCAAGGTTAGACAATCTCTTTATCAAGGGAACTATATTTAAATAGGTTTTATTATAGGAGAATTAAAATGTTCTCAAAGTAAGTTATTATACGATTTAAATTACCTATTACTGCTTTTAAAAAAATATATTTCATACTCTATACAAACTCATGTTTATTTAAAAAAGGCATAAACTTTTTACACTCAGTTTGTTCCTATTAAAAAACAACTAAAAATCAAATGCAGTCTAATATCCATGAAAATTCATTGCCTACTTTTCAGCTATTGCGTAAGAAGGAGAATACTTAAACCGTTCTCTTAAGTTAGTATTCTATTCTTACTTTTTCTTATTTGATTTCTTAATTTACTTAACATTTTAGTAATAAGAAAACTTCAATAACCCTACACCGAGTTAAAGAATCAAAAAAGCAACTGCATTTAGGTTAAAGTAACTCATAAAGCCCATAAAAGCCACCCACTTAGTGCATTTTGGCAGCGGACCAACAAAAAAAAAACCGACTGAAGAGTCAATGAAATTAGCAAAGAGGCCACGCCCACTTACAACCGCCCCCTCCAACATGATTTAGTCTTCGCTTTAGTTTCTTTTACCATATTTTCAGTTCAGTTTTCTGTTCTGTTTCTTTTTTCTTCGTATATTTTGGCAGCGAAGCCAAAAAATCCAAAAATGAAGCCAAGGGAATTCCACCCGCTGGGCGTCTGTCATTGGATATTTGTGTGACATAAACTAGCTGCTGCCACATTTACCAATCTGCTCTGCAGAGAACTCCTCTTCCTGTATCCCCTAGACCATCCTTATACCATCCAATCCAATCCCATCCAATCCAATCCAATGAGGTGTCCGCGCTGCGTTATTTAACGAAATTATGACAACGACAGCAGCAGAGGATGGTAGAAATCTCATTTGGAAAAGCGAATTTGATTTTTAATTGCCGGCGACGAGCGGCAACGCACAGAGCTCAAAATATAATATGATTTTCTAGGATGAAAAATTCAATTTAAGGGAAACTTAGTTGAAATGGATTCAAGCTAATCCTAACTAATTTATAAGCTAGATGATAGGTTTGCTTGAAAATAAGAAGAGATTTAAGTCGTATGTAACAAAGTATCAGTAACAAAGGTTGTTAACTTTCTATACACTATATTCCATCACTTTTGTTTCTCTATTTATCGGTTTAAGCCCCCGAAAAGTGTGTCTTAGCCAAGTGAGGCAAACACAATTGACCTTTTGCCGTTCAATTAGCCATAATTATGCTCACTTTCGGTGGCAAATACCTGACTGCACACTCGGCATTCCGAGATGCAGGCCAAGCCATATCCTTAATGTTCTGCAAATCTCCTGGGCTGGAATATAGTATAACTTTCCCACACACACACACACACACACACATGGAAACAATGGCATCCCCACATATCCTTTCCCATCCTGCCTTCATCCACATTCCCGTCATCATCATCATTGTTGATGCCGACATATCAGCCAACTTTCAGCGCGGCAAGCGGTGAGTTACGCCTCCTCATGCCTCTCCCATTTTCGACCATTTTCCTGCTGCCACCCAAAGGACGAGTCTCTGAGTTTTCCCGGGGGGGTGGGGAGGAGACGGGAGCGGGCAACTTTTGAAACAGTTGCAGTTTGCACACAATGCCCAACAATCTGCACCAGGGAGCGGGAGTCGAGGAATAGATACAAAAGCCGACAGCCCGTCGCCCACCGCCCGTTGTCCATTTTTCCCTGGCTTCCAGTAGGGTTGCCCAGTTAGCTGATTTTCCCGGAAAAATTTAACTATTTTTAGGAGTTTTTTTAGTTTTAAAATCATCAACAAACTCTTACCAAAATTTATTTTATTTAGAATACCCAATGGGACACATTTTTAAGGCTTTTTTAAACAGTAATTGTATTTAATTATTTATTTAATAGTGTTTTGACTATTTTTTTAAAAGCATTATATTTTATTTTTTGGTAAAATATTAATTTAAATTCATATAATTTAGTATTTTCTGTCTACTAAAACAATTGTTATATTCACGCTAATATTCTTTAAATAATAAAACTCTACAGCAAAGGATACTGATATAGGAATGACTGATTTTCAATTTAAAAATCTAACAAACTATACTGATACTTGTTTCTAAAAAGATTTGCAAATGAAAGATTAAATAAATAAAAACACAAATATAAATACAAGAAAAGCAATTTCTGCCCATCACTATTTCCCCGGCATTTTCAGTGTAAAAGGGATGTGTGTGTGTGTGGTGTTTGAGCGTATTTCGGCTGCTGCAGCATGTCAATGATCATAAATTAAACTTGCAATAATTATAAATTAAATTTTGGCATAAATGGCCATGAGGCCTCCCCAAATGCATATAAATGGGAGTAGTTTTTGGTGGGTGGCAAGGGTGGCGCGGTGGTGCTGGTGGTGCCCGAAATGAACTGCACTATATGCATATGTCATGTGGGTCACACGGGGTGGTGGTGGTGGTGGTGGTGCTGGTGCGGGAGGGTTTGAAATCCAGGGTAAATCGGAGCCGTGGGGTTCGCTTAAATTATTGGGCTATGGGCTTTGGCGATGGATATGCCTTTGGTTCGATTTGTTGGCTTGATTTCAAAGGGGTTTCCTCACACAGATGCACCTACTATATACATATATATTTATATATATAGGAGGGGTGTATATAGGTATTTATAATATATATTGAGTACGGAGGAGGTGCATGCAACGCTCAGGCACACCTGTGGACAATTTATGAAAACATTTTAATGGATCGTCTGTCAAAAAGTTTACGTGGTCGAGAAAAGGGGGTCTTCCAGCCGCTGAGCTCTGTTTGTTTTTTTTCCAACGAAAGCCTACTCTCCTTCACAATTTAATACAATTTTCTTAAGGGTTAATGACATTTGTTTTTGATAAAAGTTCAATGAACTTTGCATTGAATTTTAAAGAAAAATGAATCAAGATGGTCTATTAATAAAAACTTTCTTTTTTAAGCTAATAAAAACTTGTATAATTAAAACATTAAATAGTAAAACAGAAAATTTATGTATTAAAATATATAAGAAACTCCTTCAATTGTATTGAAAACATTCATGAACAGCCCTTTAATTAGTTTAAATTCATTCTAAAAAAAAACACATCCCAGGTTTATTTAATGATTATATAAACCATATCAAAATGTTTTTCATTATTCCTGTCAGCTAAGCTTATAAAAAACATAAATTCAAACTCATAACATGAATAAAATAAAAGCTAATTAATTTATTTTCCCAACGAACAGCCATTAAAAAATATTCACGAATCGCAGAAGAGACATATCTATATAGAAAACCTAATCTGACACTGATTTCATTACCGAGATTTATGTTTTGCTACGGATTTTCTTTTTTTCCCTTAATTTTAAAAGCATAGAAAAATCAAACAGTCGCTGTGCGTTGCCTTAATGGATTTTACAATTAAATTTAGCTTGCAATTGCATTTTTAATTCCACTTTAATGTGAATTTCAAATCGCTTTGTAGTCGAGTGTACTGAACCGTGGAGAAACTGCAGGCAGTGCGGGGCTAATTAGTGTAAATATTTTGCGGCCAATATTTGATTTCTCCCCGTAATTGCTCTGGATAATGGGCCGGCTAATGGGGCGATCATTACTACCCGATCGGCCGAACTGATCCCCAATCATAATCACAAGATCGCTTCCTGCATTAACGAGCATTAACGAGCTGCAAAAAGATCTCGGATGAGATCACAGTTCTCCGTTCTGTCTTCTGTAGTTTCGTGCTTATCGCGGAACGATAAGAGACGCAGGGAGAACGAGCCGGAAAATCAAGAAGATTTCTTCCGATGACTCACCGGGGTGGCATCTGATAGATAAAGGCAGCTGCAAGCTGAACAAAGCACAGGCACGGCGCACGATCAACATGAAAATAGCATTGAGAAGAATTCTACAATTCTCCCCTCTCTCTGTTTCTCTCTTCTTTTTTGGCGAATGCATCTATGAGTTGCAAATGAAATTCTCCGAAGAAACGAGCGCGCGCGCTTTTCTGACTCAGCCAGCAAAATAAAAAAAACAGAACGTGACAAGGTTCTAGTATTGAAATTATAAGAAAAAGAATCAGAAACACGGAAGAGTGAAGATTTCTTTCCAAAAGATCGAAGATTCTATAGACGATACTATTAACATTAACAAATCAATTTTAAATAACAAATAATTAATAGATTGTATGAATTTATTATGAAATAAGAAAGGGAAACCAAAATTTCTATACCCTTGCAGAGAAAATCCGTCGTAAATCAGCCAAAAATGCATTAATTTCCAATCGGAAAGCTTTTCTATGCTAGTTTTTGCTAGGTTAACAAATCTGCATACTCCATTTAAAATGTAATTTTTTGCCAATTTTTGACAATTTTAATGATGTAACCCCCCTTTCCTTTTTTTCAAAAAATCGATCAAAATTTTTTTTCTCCATTAGATGGCTAGATCGATTCCTCTTTTGATGCTGATCAAGAATATATATGATTTATAGGGTCGGAAATGATTCCTTCAGTGCGTTTCAAGCTTTTTACTGAAATTTAAAGCATTTATACATTTATTAAGTTTACTTAATTAAGGATATAATAAAATCTCACAAAAATGCAGCTTTTTACTATCTCTCTACTAATGAAACCCCCCAAAAAAGCAAACCTTAAAAAAATATAACATTTTCCCTAAAATAAGAATAATACACTCACCGGATTTCCTCTCCATTTCGATAAATCGAGAATCAATTGCTCTTTGGTAAAATTTCTGCAACATATTTGCATATGCATGTGCCGGAACTTTGTCAGCAGAAAGTTCAACATTCGTTAATTTTATTTACACACACACACACACATTCATCTACACACAACACAGATACGTAGACACGCAGATACACACTTTGGCAAATAGAGGAGGACACAACACACACACAAAATGCAAACAACAAACAAAAAAGCAAAGCTGCAAATTTGGCAAAATTATCCAGGCAATGCCTGCTCCTCCTCTATGCTCTGTCCGTTTTCCGGACGATTTTCCTCCCACTTTCCCACCTCTATTAGGATCACCTGCATGGAAAATTTGCTACGCATTTTCAGCTAAATTCAATGCGCTTATCGTTTCCCATTGATTTTTCAGCCACAATCAGAAATGGAAAATTAAACATAAAGGTGTAGAAATTTTCCCCGCATAACTACGATTGCTTATTGTTTAAGTTAATTTAAAATATTAGTGAATAATAAAAGTGTTTTAATTTTAAAAGCATTTAATTGTGCTAGAAAAAGGGTCCAACCACTAAAACTAATACCTCGCTTTGCCAAAAACTAAACTTTTCTATCATTTTTATTTTGCACTCTTATTTCTCTGGCATTTTCCACACATTTCCACATTTTCCACATCCTCTCAGCTCCGCTTTCCCACTCCCCCCACTAACCTCAACCATTTACATTTTCAATTACTTTGGCTCGGCGAGTTTTCAAGTGACGAGCATTAGACACGCACCGCAGCCACGCCCACCGCAACGCCCACCTGGAAGATCAAATGAATGCCGGAGTTTAGAAAATATGAAATCACTCATACGCCACGTGGGCCAATGTCTTCGCTCTTCAAAGGATTCTTTTGCGAAAAACACAAAACTAATAGCAGAGGACTCCTCTTACTCCTCAGATATATCCTTGCTGCTGAAATTACCATATAACCGGAGAGAGAGAACCCAAACAGAACTAAAATTACTTTATTATTTAGCGTGACACTGGTTGCCTGTGTTATTCGCGTCTACATTATATTGATTTTCCCCCATTCGAGGAGACTACACTTTCCATGCGGTCTATATTTAAAATGTTTTCAAACTGACGTCAGCAGGGGCTTTTCTATTTAAGGAATACAATTGTCTCAGAGGTTGCATTTTGGAGAAAAATGAACCAGAGCTGGGATTGTCTCCTGATAGAAGGATATTGGGGAGTACTTTTTAATTGACGTCAATTGTGCATTTTTTTTCTTCCCGATTTGGTAGAGATCCTGTCAAAGGCAGCTGTTTGTGTCATTGCCAGTATCTGATAGTAAGAGATACTATGATATATCAGAATAAAGCTTGGTTTTCATTAGTTTCCAACTAGATCTTGTATAGAACTATAATGCAATCCAAGGCAGAATTGAATTTTCTTACTATTCTTTTCATAAATTCCTTTCAAGGAAAACTTTGTTAAGTTTAAGAAACAAAGAGTCTAAGAATAGCTTTAGATTCTTTTTAAAATTTTTCAATAACCTTACGCACCTTTCAAGCTAATTTTAAGTACATATACACCAATTAAAAGAACATATTGTTTCGTCACATTTATTATTTCCCCAATTTCATAATTCCATTTTGATTTTTCATCATACTTTTCTGTAATTCTTTTTTTTTCGCAATTGTGCTTCGTGTTATGACCGTAAAAGTGTGGCAAATGTAAGTGAACAACAACACAACTTTTCTGACCACTTGACCTCTCCGGCACGGCCCCGATTGTGACCCCGGAGAGCCGCCCACTGCATCTCATCCCGCTCACCCTTACAACGAGTCCTTCATCCCGGTTGTTGGCAAAGTAATTAATTTGATAAAGTGGCCGGGCAAAACGTTTCTGCAATGGGTGTTTTTCGGTGGCCGAAGGGAAGGAGAACGGAGATGTGGGCATGCCCAAGGTGTTGTTACCAGGGCAGACATATTTATGACCGGGAATATATATGTCCTTTCGGTATATATATCCATACATATATATACATGTATCTATGTGTGTAGTGGCAACAGATTGTGCGTTCTGTTTGGGCAGTTAATGAAATGAGTTTGCTTGTCAGCGGGTAGAGGGAGAGAAAAGGGGGGAAAACCCTTTCGACTGGCAAATGTCACTGAAAATTATTTTGCGTGTGACCAGAGCAACAAAATTTAATGGAATTTCAAATGCTGAAGTGTTCCCCTGAATCCTTGTACCCCTGATCCCCATTCCTTATCCCTATCTCCCCGATCCTGACTACAATTTACACTTGACCAGGACTCGTTTGTGCCTCGGCTTTGCCTCGTTTTCTCCTCGTTGGTTTTAACATTTTGCATCATTTTACATCTCCGAGAGTGTGTGTGTGTGTTTGTGAAATTTAAACAAATTGTGCAAATACTTTGTTTTTGATATGAATGTCAACCCTGTGTGTGTGTCTCGCCTGGCTTTCCCTTGGCTAAAAACTAATTTGAATACCGAGAGAAGGACTGCATTTGTTGATAACAACCGAACTTTGGACCAGACTGATACCTAAAACGAAAGTTTTTCACGAAAGCCAAACCCAAAACCCAAAAAAAAATACAACAAATATATATATATAAGCGGAAAACATTTTGTAAATCTTTTCTTTTTTTTTTGGCAAGCCTTGGCTTCAGGTGGTAACGCTTTTTATGCCCTGGCAGCCTATAAATATGCGACGTGAGCTGTTTGCTCAACGCACTCACACACACACACAGAGCAAGGAGCATAGCATACTTTCCCGGGTTCGCCAAGCAGGATTTGTTTCTCGAGATTAGAAAAATTAAACTTAGAAGGGGACTTGGCGGAGTGAAAGGGGAGCGTCGGGAAAACTGAATAGCAAGTGGCGACAAGCAAATTATAGCAAATAGAATGCAAAACCAGTAGCTGGCACAACTTTCCGCTCTTCGCGAATAATAATTTCCATTAAAATAGATTAAAAACTGAAATATTTATACATGCATATTATCTCCCCCCCTCTCTGTATCTCCGTGTGATGCCCCAAGGAGGTGAAAGTATTAAAAGCACTTGCCACTTGCCACTTGCTTACGCATTCCTGGCTGCCATGTCATTCTCTCGTCTCGATGTCGGTGTTATATGAAGCGGATTACATGGCATAATAATCACAACCCCACACACATATATATAAGAGAATATATATATATTTATATATATAGCAAAGGGGCTAAGAACACGCGCAAATATTAAATTTTATGCCAGCAGCTAGGGAAAAGCTGAAGGGAAACGCCGCAGGGAAATGCTGGGCATACGGAAAGGTAGCAATCAGCACTTGTCGAGTGGGGAAAGCGAGAGATTTTCGGCCCTCCCCCTCGGAGGCGGAAAACTGATAGAAAATAAGCCAAAAGCCGAGCTAAATGCTGCTGGATGTGTGAATAAACTGATTGATATTGCTGCCATAAGCTCCACCTGATAATCCCTCAAAGTCTCTCTGAGCAGTATAATTGAAAACCAGGCGAAATTCGGGAAACTTCCATAACTAACTCTTTAGTCATTTTCACACAACTTCAAAAACTCGACTAGGAAAAACACTTAAACCCTAAACAGACGCCAAAGTTCATCAACTTTCAACGCCGTTGCCGTCGACACCTCAAAATTGATTGAAACGCGAAGGCGACGATGCCGGAAAACAAAATGAAAATATTAGCAAACTTTCCTCAGGGAGAGAGAAACACTTCGAAGCATCCTCATTGCTCCTTCTCGCAGGACTCCCCCCTGAAACTGACACGAATGGGAATATAAAAGGTAAATAATGTGACCTTTGAGAGCATCAAATGCGTTACATAATGGTCCAAGGCGGAGGTACAAAAAGGAAAGCATACATAAAAACAAAACTGAAATCACTAGTAACCGAAAAATTGGAATGCCCCTCAAAAAAAAAAAGAAAAACAGAAACAACAGGCGGAAAATTCGTTGAATTATGAAAGAGCCGGCAAACAACAACAATTTCCTCAGTTTTCTTTGTTGCTCCTCTTTGGCCTTTTTCGGAAAAGTTTCTTCACTCATAAATAGGTTTGTTGCTCCCCCCACTTACAGCCTTGTCATATCTCCAAGAGCGGGGGAATTGAATTTATAGGGGTTAATCCTGTTATACAGATAACATAACTCCTGGGCCATATATATAATCCACGTAAAGTCGAGTTGGGAGAGGAGTTATCAGTGCTGACATGAAATCTATATGGCAATCGGTGACAGGTTTTAAAACCTCTTAGAATATGTCTAAACGAAAACCGGCACATTTTGGAGTAACAGATATTTAAATAAATAAAACCCCAATACAATTTCACAGATATACAAATTCTATTGCTTTCAAAATTAATTTAAAACATATTTCTTTTTAAGAATATTCCACAAATTACCAACACTGTCCAGGAAAAGACTCGAATTTTCGTTGGATTTACTTTTATGACCTTGACGCCTGCGCAATTGCCTTTTTTTCCCTTTTCATTATATGTACTTTGGATGCTGCCTAGAGATCTCCTCGACTCATTCAGTTCCTCTCGACCGCGGGGTTATAAATTATTTATTGTTTCTTGATACCAAATGACTTTGGAGTTTTTCTTTTCCGGGGAAAAATCAAAGAGGGTTCAGGGCTGACACTGAGATAGGGGGAAAAAGAGCTTTGTTGGGTTCCTGGAAGTTCCTGCCTGGGTCGCATGTGGCCGGGTTACTTCATTAAGTCGCCCGGGCCCAGTCATAAAATCTGATATGACCCTCTGTCTCTCGTTCTCTTTACTCACTCGCTGTCTCTACATATATATCGCTCTCTATCCTGCGAGGACTGGCGAGCGAGCGGGCGAGTATAATTTCCGCACATTTTCACGTTCTGCACATTTCCGCTGCATACTGTTGTGCGCGCCCTGGCATTTTGATGACGTTCTCCTCGACCCCCACCAAGGACTCCTGCTACTCCCCCTTTTTTTTATTGTATTTTATACAAATTTAGCTGGTTGCTAGAACTACACATTGTGGCCCCGCGGTTGCTGGCATTTTAACGAGTTAATGCAGGGAGCAGGACATGCAAAATGGCCAGCATTTTTGGAATTGGAATTCATTGAACTTTGAGCCGTTGTTTATGTTGTTCTTGGTTGCTTTGGTTATGTTCGGTTATGTTTTATTATTTTCTACAAATATCAGATGATGAAAGCTATTTGCATAAAATCTACTTTGTTCTTGTTGAGAAAGTGATGAGGTTTTTCAGAAGAGTTTTTAAGAAAAACTTTAAATGTATCACAACTTCTAATTGCTGATGAGATTAATATAAATCAAAGAGCACTGTTTTCACGAAAAAATCTGTTTAATAATGCTTTAAGCTTTTAATATATTTAAATTAATCTACATTTGATGACAAATACTCTCAAATTCTAAGGACTTTAAAAGATTTAAAAAGTTTTTATGATGAAGTGAAAAAAATGTGTTAAGCACACAAAACTTAATTAATTTCAAAGATTCTATAGGGAAATATTTGTACTTTTTAGAATAAAGAAAATCTTCTAGGAAATAGAAACAAGAAACTTTTAATAACACCCAAAATGATTTCTTAAATTTTCCTTAAAATAAACTTTTAGAAAAGTTAAGTTAAAATAAAAAAAATAAGCATAATATTAATTCTGTTTCACATAAGTTTAGGACTTTCTTTCTACATTGCAAATATTTAAAAATTGGCTAAGTTTTCCACTAATTAATTTCTCAAAATTTTCACAAATTCCTTGGCATGTAACTTCCTTGAAAATCCTGTTCTTGTTAATATTCCTCGCATTTTCTTCGAGTAGAAGAAAACCTCATTAGTTACATATATTTTTTAATTTCATTCGCTTTTCCACATTCCTCCACTTCGGCTCTACATTATTTTCACTTTCTCCGCCTGTCGGTTAATTTATTGTGCATTTTCCAGCACTCGTCGCTGCCTTGCTTCCTTTCTTGTGTCGACCGACCTTTCTTTGTCATATTTATTGTACATTTTACACTTTGCCCGCTCATTTCTTGCACTTAAGGGGCTTCCCACACACACACACTTTCTCCCCTTCAAATATATTATTGAGCCGGGGAAAACTCGTTGAATCCGATGCTGTTTTGGCTTTTCGCAACCCTCCTCAGCCCGAAGGGGGCATTTTTAATGAGTCCTATGCAAATATATCGTTAGACTTAAGTGTGTATACGTGTTGTGTCTTGGCCCGATAAGCGAGCCAAAGGATTCGCAGGCAGGACTGGCGACGGGGCCTTTGATTATGACAGCCACCAGCAGCATCCACATTTCCGTTGAGGAAAACCTGCCATGAGAGGGAAAACTAGATGCCAAGGCCCTCGGGATGGTTGGGGGGGCGGAAAAGCTAACTGAGTGGCTAGTGGGCAGTCGGAATAAAAAATTATAATAAACCCCCAAAAATTTCAATCTCAATCGTCAACAAGTTTCGCCTCCTCCAAAACTGTTTTCCCCTTCGTGCCTGCTTTCCCTGGCTTTTCTCCTATCGCTTGCTTCAACTATTTTCCTATGCACAAGGGTGAGAAGGGGGCAACGGGGGAAATGGGTTTCCCGGCTTGAATGGGGCGAAAAGTCTCAGGCAGTCGAGGGTTAATGCATGAACGAAATTCATGGCAAAACTTGAGCTGAATGTGCCCAGGACCAGGACACCTAGAGAAATTGTAAAATAAATACCTACTTTCCCTAGTTAAACAAGAAAAATAATCCAGTTTCTAATAATTCCCAAGTGGTTATAGATTTTTATAGAAGAAAATGGGGTATTTTCGATGGGAAAGAGTTCTAATGATATAAAAGTAGATAATAAAATTAGTAGTAACTTGATACATATAGCTAATTTTGTATTTAAATTCACAAAATAGATAGGAAAACCAAAGTTTCGCCTTATAACTTCCAAATGGTTCTAGTCACGCTTACAAGAAAGTAAGGTTTAATTAATGAGATTTGTTAATAATGATAAATTAGTGGTTGTACCTTGAGGAATATATGAATTTTTGTCATTGAATTATGAAGAAGAGGAAAGTTTAACTAAAAAATGTCTCATAATAGCACTTTTGTTTTCTGAAATTTAACATGTTTGCAATGAATTTTTTTTACTTAAGTTCTTCTTTTATATCTCATCCCAATTTCCCCCTGTGTAACTGGCTAAAAGCGAACAAAATGCCATTGCCGTGTCCCTTTTTTTCGGACCAGGCCCAAAAGCCCAAAGTCTACTCGCTCTTTCTATCTCTCAATTCCCCACTCGGCACCGGAGATTCTCCCATTTCTCCCGCTCCTTTCTCTCTCCTTCTCTCCCTCTTTCCCCTCTTTTATGCTTTTTTGGCTGTTCTCTGATGAAAACTACTCAGCGACATGAAACTTAACTTAAAAAGTTTTGCACTTTCATTTTGTAAATGAAATGCTGTTGTTGCTTTCTCCCCTTGATGTTGTTGCAGCGAAATAACAGGAAAACAATTTGGAGCGGATAATGAATATGGGTTAGGTTTAGTGCATTTTTTGATATAGCCAGTGGATTGGGGGATATATGTTGGGATATATGTTAGGATGGATGGATGGATGGATGTGGATGCATGAGGCCAGGGAATATTGCTTTTGTGAGTGAGAGCGATTCCCGGAAAAACCGCCTCTAAAAAGGCCAGGAGACAGGGGGGTGTTTTGGGAGCAATGAAGTGATGAATGCATTTACTATATGAATGAGTGATTACGAAGAAGCCAGTGAAATGTTCATGGGGCCATGCACTTGGGGGTTGCTTCCCAAAAACAACAAAATAACACAAAAAGGAAAATGCACAAAAAATACGGCTCAAAGGAATGAAGGGAATATGCCGTTTTGGTAACAGAAATAGCCAGGAAAGAGTTTTGGTAAGGAAAAATAATAAATACTGAAATAGTTTCTAAATAAATTTGTAGGAAATAAGCATTTACGAAGTTGTAAATTCATGAATTTTCCTAATTTTGCATTTAAAAAATACTTTTTACTCTGAGTAATGTTTTGTTTTTCACAGAATATATCCCTAAATATCACAACATAATATAAAAAGTGATTTCTTAGCAGTAAAATATATTCCCATTTGTATTCATTGTAAACTGTCTCATAAAAAGCCACTCAATCTTCATGAGTTTTATTTGCCAGTTTCGTTTTTTGCCATTTAAAACGATTCTTTCTTATGGCTTCTGACTTTTTTCCTAATTTTTCCTTGTCTGCAAAACATCCTTCTTTAAGTTAACGTTTTTTTTCTTTCGAGCTTAAGTCTAAAAAAATGTCCTTTAAGAGGAACATTTGTGGGCACGAAAAAAGTAAGGGAAATACAGCAATAGCAATCCATGTTCAATCTTCTTTTTCCTAGTCGTCGCCGTCTTTGGGCCCGCTTTCCGCTCCGTTCAGTTGTCGCTCACGTAATGAAAATGGCGCACATGGAACTCGGGGAAAATTCAAGGGGGTTGAGTGGGTGGAAAGCGGGAAATGTGGGGAGGCAGCGGCAGAAGCCGAAGGACAGTAGGACCCTCGCTGGCTGCCGAGGATTCACTGAAGCCGAGCGCCAGGTCGCCGAGCAATTTTATGAACAGATGTGTGGTAAAATTAATGGACAGAGATAAACTCGGGCGGCGAGTGGGAAATGGAAAATCGAGGGTTAAACGCAAAGCGAGAGAGAGCAGGCCAAGAGAGCGGCAGAGAGTGAGCGCGGATAACTCCCCAAGACAAAGAGCGAGAGAGCGGGAAAAGCGGGCTTGTTTGCCCAACATGATTTATGATCCTTTCCCCCAGAAAAAGCCAACACAAAAAAAAGATAAATAAAAGAAAAACAAGCAATCGTATCAACGAGTGAAATGCTTGAGTGGCAAATACAAAACTGAGTTCCACTCAATGTATGTTTGTGTGGAAAAACCACCCCCTAGGAGCTTTTCCGTTGCCTCTGCCGCTGCCCGGCTCCTGCTGTCGGGATTTTCATGAAAAGCTGTTGACTTCGTTACGCTGATAACTTAAATATGCATGGAAATTTACATACGTGTCAATGGCATTAAGTAGCGTTATGTTATTGGATAAGCTCCATCCTAGGCAACAGTCCTGTCTGCTTTATAGGCTTCCTTTTCGGCCAAAGGGGTTTTATATCCCTTAACTGGGATTATCAGAAGGGTATTTCTTGCATATAACCCTCAAGTAGGGGATATTTAATTAAGGTTTTTCCCTTAAGAAAGGTAGAGAATAAACCTATAGATAGAAACACTGCCTAATATATATAGGAAATATCTTTTAAAAAATGAAATCTAATCTGCACGGAAAAATTAAACTATAGTACGTCTCTTTAGGGGAGTAAGGGAGTATTTATGCCTAAACTTCAACCAGATTTCCCCTGGACTTTCCCTTTCTTTTATAGAACTTATACTAGAAGGATATATATATTGTTCTTTCTGGACTCACCTGAATGCCATGGGCTCCTCCTCCCTGCTGGCTAATGTGCAGCTGCTGCGTTTGCTTCATCTGCAACGTGGTGGTTGTTGCCTGCTGCTGCTGCGGCGTGTTGCCGGCATTGCCACCAGGGCCGTTGTTTGGATTGTTTTGCTGCCCATTGCCATTACGCTGCTGCTGCTGCTGTTGCTGCTGTGGTCCGCCGCCGGGTTGCTGCTGCTGCGGCAGGTTGCCTGGCTGCTGCTGCTGCTGTTGATTGCCATTCGGGCCGCGAAGGAAGTTGGCCGCTGCATTGGCGTTCTGATTGCTAAAGGGCGAGTACTGCTGCTGCAACTGCTGCTGCTGGGGCACCTGTTGCTGCTGCTGCTTGTTGAACTGGGGCACACCTCCCATTTTGGGCTGCTGCTGGTGATGTTGCTGCTGCTGCTGCTGCTGCATGGCCTGCTGCTGCTGCAGCCGCTTGAGATCGAAGTCGTTTTGAGAGGAATAAAAGAGCTCCTGCTTGATGTCCAGGAAACTCTGCTGCACATTCATTCCAGCTCCGGGACCCGGACCCTTCTGGTGGAACTGAGGCGGCAAGTGTTGCTGCTGCGGCTGCTGTTGCTGCTGCTGCTGCTGCTGGGGGTTGTTGGGGCCCAGGCCAAAGTCGTTGGGGAAGCCGCCGCCGTAGTCATTGTAACGACCCGGCTGACCTTGCCCCATCATCTGGCCATGCTGCTGCTGCTGCTGCTGGGCCTGTTGCTGCGCCTGCTGCTGCTGCTGCTGCTGCTGGGGATTCATGCCATGTGGCGGCCGCGGGAATCCACCCATTCCGCCCATGGCATTCTTGTGCTGATGCTGCTCGGCCATTTGCTTGAGTGTCTGAGCGGCCAGCGGATGCTCGGACATGAGATTACCAGAGTTGCCGGCAGAGTTTGGTGCAACATTAGAGGCCACATTGCCTCCTCCTCCGCCGCCGTTGTTTGGACCATTGGGAAAGCCGCCGCCGCCGCCACCGCCGCCTTGGTTGCCGCCACCGCCACGCATCTTCATACCTGTATTATCGCCGAGATTCAGGCCAAAGCCGCCAAAGCCGTGTCCCAATCCACCCTCCGACTTCACGTTGAGGCTGTTGATCAGATCCTGAGCATTCGGTGGCTCCACCTTGATGCCATCCTCGGTCTTGATATCCAGCAGCGGCTTCTCATCGAAGCCGTCGAGGAAGCTGGGATTGAAGTCCTGCAGGTTATTGATGAGATCCTTGAAGGTGTCGTTGTTCTCCGAGTTGTCGTCGCCGAGGAGATCCGGAAAGCCGGGGAACTGCCCACCGCCGCCATCCTTGTCCAGGGAGCCCAGATCGGGGAAATCATGATCCGGCTCCCGCTTGCACTCCACCAAATTGGCCAGATTGCCGAGGGCGGACTTCTGCTGGGCGGACATCATGTTCGGTGGCAGACCCATGTTGCCTAGGTTACCGCCGACTCCCAGGTTGCCCACATTGCCACCAACGCCGGGACCCGTGGCCATGCCACCGGGTCCGCCGCCCCTTCCATTATTGCCGAGGCCTCCCAGTCCGCCGCCTTGCTGCTGCTGCTGCTGCTGCTGCTGCTGGTGATGATCACCGCCGCCTCCGTTGTTGCCGTTGCCACCACCACCGTTATTGTTGGCTCCGCCTCCACCTCCTCCGCCGCCTCCGTTGTTGCCGTTCCCGTTGCCACCACCCCCGCCGCCGCCGCCGCCTCCTCCTCCTCCAACTCCTGGTTCGCTCTTCACCGAGGTGTTGGTCAGCGCCTTCACTGTGACATTCGTGCTGATCTGCTGCGGCTGCGAGTTCGCCGCCGATGTGGTGAACTCCAGTTGCTGCACAATTTCCACTGAGAATTTGGTTAGATTTTCCGAGCCGTTGTTGTTGTTGTTGTTGGTGTTAGTATTGCCATTGCCATTGCCATTATTGTTGTTGCTGTTGCTATTCGCATTGTTCGTGTTGTTGCTGTTGTTGCCGCCGGTATTGCTGTTGGTGTTGCCATTGCCATTGTTGTTGTTGGCATTCGGATTGCCATTGTTGTTATTTTGGTTGCTATTGCTGCTATTGTTGTTGTTGTTGTTGTTATTATTGGGCAATTTGTGCGGCGGCTCAAAGTTGTCAGCGCCATTGTCAACATCCTCCGCAGGTCGTTTCAGGAATTTTTGTTGCTAAAAAGGGGGAAAGGAATGAAATAAAGAGAAAATATTTAGTAAAGTTTTGAAAAATAATATATATTTACAGGAAAATTGTAATTGGAAAAGAGCATTAGAGCATCAGTAGAGCATTATTTATAATTATTAAACTACTATACATTCTGTCCATTTATTTAATTTCAACAAAGACTCATAGTTAAGTATTAACAATTGCATTTACACTAAGGCTCTTGGTTCATTTAATTTCTGGGAAAGCATTGAACCGGGAGAATATGCCAAAAATATTAAAGTAAATGCAATTTTCCCAATATATATTATATTGTATATATCCATTTATATTTATATCCCTTGCAGGGTATTATAATTTCAGTCAGAAGCTTAAATCAACGTGAAGGAATCATTTCCGACCCCATAAATCATATATATTCTTGATCAGCATCAAAAGCCGAATCGATCTAGCCATATAATGGAGAAACAAAATTTTGATCGATTTTTTGAAAAAAAGGAAAGGGGTTACATCATTAAAATTGTCAAAAATTGGCAAAAAATTACATTTTAAATGGAGTATGCAGATTTGTTAACCTAGCAAAAACTAGCATAGAAAAGCTTTCCGAATGAAAATTAATGCTTTTTTGGCTTAGTTATGAGGTTTTTAAACTTCGATTTAGCATTCAATTGGATAAGCGGTAATAAGAGCAATCATTATCACTATCACTATCACTATCACTATTACTATCACTATAGATGTCAACAGGGCGGAGGCTGCGGATACACTGAGGCGAGGGCGACGAGAATGCCTCTATTTATAGTCCCTGAGTAAGAGAACAACAGAGAAAGTGAGAGCAAGAGCGCGGAGAGAGCAAGAGGTATTCATCACTCTCTGTGCATCTCTAGCGATATGCCTTTCTCTCTCTCTATCTCCCTCTGCATAGCTCCACAGATGCACAGGGAGGGAGAGACATGGCTGAATCGATTCGTTTAATGATGCTGACCAGCTTCTGCCTGTTACTAAACGTTAAATATATTTAACACATATTATAATTAATGTAGAAGAAAGAAGTATGTATACAAGAACTAAGCAAAGTTTTATAAAAGTAATTAATAAAATATATATTATATATACATAACTATTCTAATTAGAAGCTATTATCCATATTATCTTACCCAAATATTCATAGATAATTATTTTATGACTTTTACTGGCTTGGGCAAAGTTAAGTTTCGAGTTACTTGAGTTGCTTAGAAGACATCAAGAGTCAAGGAGACGAGATTGGGGAAATACTTCGATATATATAGACACAAAACACGCAGAGTTTATATTGCTGAAACTCGATTTTGATATTGGAGATTTGTGGAGAGACTTTAGGCTGCAAATCGATGGGGAGAGCTTTTCCGGCCAGTGTTGGAAGGCGATGTCGACAGTGTTGAGCAGCGTCGACAGTTTTGCATTTTGTTGCGTTTACTTCGCGGGCGCATTTGGCTTTTGTTTTGTTTTGGTTTATTTTTATTACTTAGTTTGTTCTTTTCTTATTTTGATTTTCTTCACAGTTCTTTGCAGATCTTTTGTTCTGTTTTTTTGATTGTAATTTGATTTGTTCAGCTGCTCGGGCGAAATTACACATAAATTATAGATGTATGTGCATGTACACAAATATGTATTGTGAACATGAAAGAGTCGTCGCACGATTCGATTAACACTCGACAACAAAACAATGGAAATGGCAACAACAGCAACAATAGCGAATATCGCTGACTTGGCAAGAGTAATCGAAAGAAATTCACTCTTTGCAAGACGTGCACAAATTATTGAAAAGCCTTAGCGAAATTTCATGAAAAAAAAATAAATGGCAAGTGCACACAAAGGCATAAAAAAATATACATATTACAAAAAGTAAAAATAAAAAAAAATACAGAAAATATACAACAGAGAGGTAGCAAGAAGCAGAAACAATAACATAAAAGGCAAAAGACACTTCTAATCAGTGGCAGCGACGTCGACAGCGACTGCGACTGGGAAAAGAGAACCAGAACACCAGCGAGTATCTGTGTGAGCGATTTTTTGAGTCAGTGTGCGTTATGTTGGCGTCGGCTCTGCCTTTTGTTTTTGTTTTTGTTACTGTTCTGCTTTACTTCAGCGCTTATGAATACCCATTAGTTTTTAGTTTGAAGGGGGTATATATACTCTTGACTAGCAAGAAAAGTTTAGAAAAGAAGAAGGCTTTATCTTAAAGGTAATATTATTTTAACACCAGATAAAACAGAATTTAAAGGAGATTTTGAACTCTCCTACTAGGTATTACATATTATCTAGTAGATAATACAAAGAATTATATAATAAAGTTTGGGGATATATCTAAAGATACTTTTAAACAAAAACATCCCTTTGGTAAACACAAATGTTCCTCCACATTATATTATATTTTTAAAGGTTAACTTTTAGGAAACTCTTCCTGATTTTTAAGATACTTTGACCTATACCAAAAACTAGAGAATATAAAGCTTTTTTTGTCAAACTATTCTAGAATTTATGTGTATCCTATAGTATTCTTTGGTATCCCTGGGTATTCGTCAGTATTCTTTGTTATCCCTTGAAATTTATTTGTATCTTTTTGTATTCCCTGATATCTTTTGGTACTCCTGAGTATTTATAGTTATTTTTTACTGTTCTTTTACAGTTTTCCTAATATTTTCCTGACAATTTCCCCTTCACATCCATATCTTCCCCCATTAAAGACTAATTACTAGATTTCAACTCTTTTTAGGTGTCGTAAAAACTGCACTCGAAAAACATTCCCCCTAACTTCGCGCTTGTAAGGTGAAAAGCAAAGAGGGAGAGAAAAAAAGAAGACGAAAGCGAACAGTAAATGCGAAAAAAAAGGAAAACAATCACATTTAAATCAGAATGTGTTTGCTTTTCTTTTTTCCCCCCGTTTTTCTTTTTATTTTCTTGCAGGCGAAGCGCGCGCGCGACTTTAGCTGTTTATTTTGTTTTTAATTAATGCAAAATGTATACAAAATAGCCGCGAATAGGCGCAGACACCAACACAACACAATGACATGTGAGTGGGGTCGCGAGGTGTGCGAGTGTGTATCTGAATCTGTGAGTGAGTTGCCAGTATCTGTGTGAATATATAAAACTTCACTTTGCAAAGGCAGAAGCAGAGGGGAATCTATGCGGTTGCAAGTGTACAAAATAATGTTGCGAAATGCTTTTGGAACAACCGCAAAGAGACGCTTTTCTGGGCACCAAAAATATTTACCACAATTTTCACAGATTTACAGGTTGCTTCACTGTGCACCAGTAGAAATATTGTTGGGAAAGATACAAGAAACAAAGGGTATGAGCTTCTGAGATGTCTATTTTTATGGAAAACCCATACAGATACTTTCTTTTTAAGAAAAAATATTCAATATATGAATATTTAATAATTTTTTAAGTTTAGAAAGTCTAAATACCAATTATCGTATTAAAAAATCCATGATATCTATATAAACTACCATCATTTTAGCCAAAATGTTTCACTTTTTTATATGAAAATCTCCTTAGTGTTACAAAGTATCAAATTGCATGCCAAATAAAGTAAAATAAATAAATATTATACCCTCAAAAGCAAGGGCCACCCTCGTAAAGCTTAGCCAAATCATTCCCAGAGGATTATCCTCTTCAGTGGCCACTCGTTGGCGGTCATCAAAAGCCACTCAATAGAGGGTTAAGCAATTACGAATAGACAAGATACTATTCCCAAAAAAAATGATAATAAATGAATATCAAAGTGAATACCAGTCACTCATTACGCATTCACATTCGTGTAATAAGTTTATGGCACTTTACAACACTCGAAATGCAATGCCCTCTCTTTCTGTCCCACATTTCTGTCCCTCTCTTTCTCTGTTACTCTTTGCACTGTATTTCTCGGTTCGTTTCGATACACGCGCCAACACTTCCCACTTTTCCCACTTTTCCCTGGCTCATTATGAATAAATGACGTTTCATAAATTTGTTTTTCTTCCTCTGCGGTGCGCTACCACACACACACACCATCGATCATGCCGTCTCTTTTGCTTGCCCCCCGCGTATCTGCATTTGCTGTCTCTTTCGCTGCCTGTACTTGTATCTGTATCTGTAGTTGTTGCTGTAGCCGTAGCTGTAGCTGTAGCTGTATCTGTATCTGTGTTTTTGCTATCTTTCGATGGAAACGTGACACAAAGAATGCAAACTTGCGTTGACCAGAAGCACTGAAGCGCTGGAAAGAGAAGGCCAAACATGTAACCCCTGCCGGAGAGAGATAGAGATAGAAACCGAGACAGAGACGGAGACGGAGAGCAAGAAGTAAAGCTCGCACAATTTACAAACTTAAAAGTAATTTAGTTTTTTACGACTCCACTGCGGTAATAAAAATGTTTTGCCCTCAACGTATTTTGCCGCCACCCTCACCTATAACTATAACTATAGCATAGTCCCGGTGCCCTCTGACCCTGCCGCCTCCACAACCCCTTTACTGGTCCTCTTTACCCCCCCTTTTCGCCCCTTTTCAACCCCCTAATTCCCCGCCATTTTCCCACATTTACTGCATTTACATTTATCGATGCGTCTTCGCCTTTGCGCCGACAACCTCATCTTCGCCTTTGCCTTGGCCTCCGTCTTCGTTGCCTTTTCGTCCTGATGTCCTGGCACTGGGGCTTAATAACTTTGTTGAGCGGGGGAAGGGGCTAAAGTATCTGATGTCTGCGAGGGGTATGGTCAAAATCGAAGGTTGTCAAGATGAAGTACTGGTCGTACAGTGGGGAAAGTGTATAAGGAAAGTGTATAAGGAATCAAAGTTGGAGAGTCCATCTCAAAAACAAGTTCTATACATTCTTTAAAATTGAAAGGTAATAAAGTATAAATTAGAATCTATAAATTAAGAATAAAACTATCTAAGAAGTTGTAATTTGTTGTTTTGAATTCGTTCGAAATCTCTAAAAGATTTGAAAATATTTAAAAGGCTGCTAAAAAGTAGGCTACATAATGGTTTCACTAAATTTAAGCATAAAATATTTTATAGCATCATTACATTTATTCTTTCTCCTTTAAAAATTAACAAAATAACATGTCCTGCCTGTAAATTTATAATTTGATAAATACCTCTAGCAATATAAAAAGATCTATAAAAAAGATCTATAACCTAGACCCAATAATTCTCCTTTTCCAATACAAAGTCCTTTCAACTAAGAGCTTTCCATTTCAGTATCCAACACAAACCATTTTCAAATGTCTCTTCCAATAATAATGACCGTTCTTTCCAAGCTTTTATCGTTTCTTTGACAACATTTTGATGTTCTATATATGCATTTGTTAGTTTAAAAAAATAAAAAATAAAAGGAAAGTCAAACATTTCACAGCTTATGACTCGTTTTCCCCTCTTCCCTCTCTCTTTTTGATATATTTTCTGTTTGCTTTACGCGCAAATGAAATAAAGCAACTGAAATTATGCCGCGAACCTTGACACATTAAAAATAAGCAACAAAAGCGTGAGTAAGAAGACGTTGCCACCCATCTGCCCATCCTGCTCTGGCCCATCTATCTCCCTCGCTCTCTCTCTCTCTCTCTCCACTTGCTAGTAAATATTTTCTGCGTGTAAAAATAAAAATGTGGAAAATGTTTCTTTCTTTCCACGTTGACGACGCTCTGTGTTTTTGTATGAATTTCATTTCATTCCGTTTTCATGATTCCAATGCATAAACAAAAGAGCGGAGCAAGTAGCGCGTCCAACGCGTCGTATGATTAATGCGAATTAGCGGCGAATTCAAACCGACACTCTCGGCCACTCAGCACCAGAAAAACATAGAAAAAAATCAGCAATATAGCTATATAGCAGCTCGACCCAAAACGGAAATCGTCTCGCACCCAACAACAACACAGAGAAACACATCAAATGTTTCGTGGAAAGCCTTCGTTTGGCTTTCGTGTTTTGTTTGATTAGTTGGTTTGCTTGGCCAGTTGCTACTATATAAACTATAGAGTAGTGCTGAGAGACAGGAGGGAACTGAAAGATGATGGAGGAGTAAGAGGAGAAGGAGGAGGAGTTTCCACCGCCAAGGCTTTCCATGAAAACGGGATGCGGAACAAGGCCAGTGCGTAAAAGAGGAGCAATCAACTAGATTATAGGGTATGTAATGCTGGCTTATGCACTCTCTGTAACTCTCTTTTTCTCAATAGAAAAACCTAGGAGCTTCCCAATTAATTAATTTAATTTTCACATTTTTCCCAGCTTCATTGCCCGATTTTCTAGCTCGTTTTCTCTCCTCTCTGGCAGTGTCCCATCATTTATCCACAACAATTAATTAAAAGAGTAACTTAAAACGTCCGCTCGAGTGTCCGTGGGGTGGCTCTGGTAGGCCCCCTCATTTACCTCTGCAGTGCCACCAATTAATTCCAGGCTATTTTAACCATTCCTTGCCCGCCATTTTATATGTATTTCGCACACATGGCGTATGCGTAATGTTTTTGGCCTTGTTTAGCGCCACACTTGCTCGCTCCCCTGTCTGGCCTTCCCCGCTCGCTTACTCGCATTACATTTTCCATACTATTAATTTTTTGCACATTATTAAAAAGTGGGCGGCGCTGGTGGTGAGGCGAACAAAGAATCGCGTAAAAATATGAAGTGAATTATAAATCATTATCCAACTCATTTAACTGAGCTGCGGCCGAGCCCAATGGGAAATTATGTTTGCCAAAAATTAATTAAACAACAGTAACAACGGAGGAAAAGCAATAAAAGTAAGATTAATGTAGTCCCACTGCCAGCGACGCCAGCTGAGGCAGCGGCAGAGGCCGAGGCAGAGGCAGCGACGCCAGCAGAAGCAGCATCAATTTCCGCAACACCAAACAGCTAAGCCAGATTTCTCGGTTTGGTTTTCAGTTTGGCTTGTTGCTCGTCTCGCAAGGCAATTGTTGCTATTACACACTATTGCCCACAGTGCTTGTTTCTCGCCAGAGAATTCCAAGATTCCAAGTTGCTGTTGTCTCTCACCATTTAATTATATACGAGAGAAGACAAAAGACTGGAGAAAATGCCCAAAGAAGGTGGAAAACTCTGGCATACTCTGGGTGAGAGGTTAAACTTGTTCAATAAACATATTGTAGTGTCATATTTATTAACTGAAATATCTTTTCTAGAATCAAAACCTTGTAATTCAAAGACTTCAGTTTATCGAAATCTATAGATATCGATGTCGCAGTATCAAGAGTGTCTTCAGTTAGATATAATTAATTAATTAATTATCAGAATTTGTTAATAATCGATTATTACATACATTTGATCAAGAAAAGATTTTATTGTAAGTAATAAAAGTATAAATATTTTGACGAAATGAAAAGACTCAAATTCCTTTTAATTCCTACACTTTTGTATAAATTACTACTCTACTGTACAATTATAATTCACAGTACTAAAATTTTGTACCAATTTTTCCCACAACAATTTAAGCTTTCAATTTATCGAAATATGTTGTAGCAATTTATCGATCTTGCATTTTTTCGATTATGAAGAACATCTCTAATTAGAGATGAGAAGTTATCATAATTTTTAATGATCGATTATTGCGTATGAA
The DNA here is from genome assembly GCA_035046265.1 of Drosophila bunnanda. Classification (NCBI taxonomy): domain Eukaryota; kingdom Metazoa; phylum Arthropoda; class Insecta; order Diptera; family Drosophilidae; genus Drosophila; species Drosophila bunnanda. The sequence continues at coordinate 2,824,627 of JAWNOB010000029.1, forward strand.
AGATAATTAAACGAAGAAATTTAAAGAACTAGTAAAGGTCTATAATAGATTATTATCGATATTTTATATAAGATATATTTACACATTTTTGATATTTAATTTAAACTTAGTTTTCTATCTACTGAAAATATTTTATCGATAAAAATCTATCATACAACTGACTTTACCTGATGATAAATCATTATTATTCAAAATTTTATGCAACTTTTACCATGAAAATAATCCCAACCATATAGATTCCTTTAATGTGGTTTCGTATATATACTCTGCCACTATAAAATGCACAATTATTCGAGTACTCCAGATCGGGGCAAACAAACTAATTATCGAAATGCCTCTATCTAACGCTTATTACCCCGAAAAAAATTAGCATAATTCAAAGCCGTTAATCGGCCCAATTGTTTCGCCATTGCGGCAATATGCACATCTGCCGTGGAAGTTGGATGCGGCGCTGCGGCTATAGGCTACTGCCATGGATATGGATATGAGTGTGAATATGAATATGTAAGTGCACAGATGCACAGTTCCAAACGCGTTCTACTTCATGGCACTGTGAGCATGCCCCACTTTTCGGTGAGGGCATAACAAACGACCAATGGCTCCTCCCAACCCTCCCAACCCTCCTTCGGCCCCCTTGGCCGGCTCACTTCTTGGCCACTTGTCTAAGCAAAATGCGTAACACACACACTGGCACGGGGAGAAATCAAACAGAAAATCACTTTGGATTTGGCCAAAAACAAAAATTGTGTTCACTTTGATATTTTGGTAGAGAAGAAAAATCATTAAAATCATAATTTATGCAGCACAAAATTTATGAAAAACAAAAAATCGCCAGACGAAAATTACTGCAATGTAATTAATGGTTTCAATTGAGCGAAAGAGTGGGAAAAACAGACACACACACACACACAGAGACAGCATATTTTTTGGTCGATTTTCCTTTTTGCTGATTTATTTAGCACTTTTGATTTATGATTTTTAATTTTTGGCCATTTTACGTCGTGAATCTTACGTGAATCATACCAAAAGTCTGCGCCGCACCTAATAAATCTGCATTTGCAATGCATAATTTCTCACCGAATAAAATGTCAAATAAATAAGCAAATAAAAAAAATGGAAATAAAGATGTGCTGAGGGCACAAAATATAGGCAAAATTCTTGAAAACAGGATTTAGAGAAAAGCGTAAAGAAGTTGCTTAAAAATTCAACAAGATTTGTGTGATTTTCTTTAACTTAATTATTTAAGTTTAAAGGTATTTTGCAGTGATAACAGTCTCATTTTTTGTATTTATTATATATTTGAAATAATTATTGTATAATCTTGTAAAACTGATTGTTGATTAAATATTCATAAAAGTGTTGTAACGATTTGTATAGGTTTTCCCCTTTTTTTTCTGTTATTTTCATTTGTTTTCTGTTTTTCTCTTCACTTTTCACTTTTTCATTTTGATTTTTTATTATTTTTCCATTTTGTAATATATTTCCAAGCACTTCACTTGTTTTTTATTTGTTAATTAAGCGTAAGGGCCTTTTAAAATATAATTTTTGTTTACGACTGTGTTGCTAATGTCACTTAATGTTGCTGCTGTTTGTTGTTGTTGCTGCTGCTGGCATTGTTTTGATGTTGCTGTTGAGTGTGTTGTTTTTTTTTATCGCCCGAACCGCATACGAAACGAAAATTAAAAAACACAAAAAAACCAACGCACAGCACAGCTTTTCTTTAGCTTGTGTTGTTGCTGCTGCTGCTGCTGCGGCTGGTGGTGCTGCTGCTGCCGTGCGGCAATTACTGCTGTGTTGCTGCTGCCAGTGGTGTTGCGCTGCTGCCAGTGTTGCTGCTGCCTTAGCTGCTGCTGCTGCTGTAGTCGGTTGAGTACTGGCACGAGCCGCTGTCAGCGAAACCAAACGAGCCGCCTTCGACCGACGAGCGACGACGTCGGCGGCGACGCCGGCAGCGAGAAAGTTTGCGTTTTGCATTGTTGCAGCGCTGCTGCTGCCGTCGAGTGAGTGTATCTCTGTGAGAGAGGTGGAAAGGTGGGCGGGGGGGCCGAGAGCGAGTACATGTTAACGCGGGGGTGCTCTTAACAGCACTCTAACAGGGCCATGTTGATAAGCCTGCCGCTGTTAGCATGTTGCATGTCAGCCTCTCTCACACTCTCGCTCTTTCGTGCTGAAACCAATTCGTTTGTCATTTGTTTAATGACACAAATATTTGCACAAAGTGTTCGCATTTATGTATGCCGCGACAACCTGTCCTGTCCCACCATCGTTTCCATCGTTTTCAATTTCCATTTTTCGGCGTCAGCAAAGTTTTCCCCCAATTTGTATATTTGTGCCATAAATTTTATTACCACTAATAGACTAATAATAATCCGGCTAATGATCGTCGATGGCGGGGCAAGTTTCTCCGCACGGGCTTTCAGGGAAATTGAATTCCTCGCCGCCTTTGGCTTTGATGGCTGTTAAATTGGGTTGAGCCTACTCTGCAAGGACACTACAAGGGGCAAAGCTACCCCCGAAACGGCAAATAACGTGAAACAACTAAATAAGGAAGTGACAACCGGAAGCAGAGGAGGCTAAGGAATTTCCCACTCAAAAGGGGATCCCAGGAAACACTCAAAAAAGGTTCTCTGAGTGAGCCAACGCTCACTCACTCTCTTTATCTCGTTGGTTTTTTTTTTTTTCGTTCTTTCTTTTCGCTCGCTGTTATGTTACAAGGCAACGACACCGGCCGGCTGAAACTAGTTAAGGCCACACCAGCAGGCAAACAACCCTCTTTGCTGGCCACAGCCTCCCCCTTCGGTGCGACCACCCCCGCCGAGGCTCCCTCCCCTGGCAGCTTAACCTATAAAAATTCCGCAACCACAACAACAGCAACATCAACACAAATGGGAACACACACACAAGCACACACACACACGCGCACACTCTCTTCACTCCACACAACACCGAGAGGAAATGTTCTTATGCCATCGGAGCTCTCTCTCGCCAAAATCTGGGCGCCTGTTACACACGCAACGAAGTTGCCAACACAACCTCACACAGCCCAATTCACGCACACTCGCAGCAGCGTGTGTTTCTGCTGCTGCGAAGCTGTTGCTGCGGTCATGTTGCTGCTGCCGCTGCTGCTGTTGCTCATGTTGCTGTTGCTGCTTGTGGCAGTGCTGCAAGCTCACAAATAGTAGCTAGTAGCTAAAGCATAAAGTAAGAAATAGCTAAGTTAAAGCTTGCTAAAAGGTCTGAAGTTAAGTACAACATTTAAGCTTATTTTTGTGTTTTAAGCTCAGCTTAAATAGAAATGAGAATTTTTAAGTAAGCTGGTTTTTAAAGGAAAACTTAAATTAAATTATTTACAAAAAAAAATATATTAAGAGAGTTTTGGAATAAAGCCTGGCTAGAAAATAACTGCAAAAACATATCTAATTGCTGCTGTGTCAGTGCCGTTCATTTGTTTGATTTTGTTGTGATTATGCGCAGTGCTTCGACGCTGACTGAGCAGCCAGCGACAGCAGCAGCAGAGGCGTCACTGTAGTCAGCGACCCATGGAGGGCATTTGGGAGCAGCAACACCAACAACAACAACAACACAGCCAGCGAACGGTCCAAAGTTGAGATACTTTGGGACAATCCACAAAAAGTGATAAGGAATGCAGGTTGGCACCTCGATTTCGGTCGGAAAAATATTGATAAATTGCATCAGAAAATTGGAGGAAAATTACTTATTTTAGAATTTGAGAATCTAGAGCAATAAAAAGCCGAAAAACTCAAAACTGAGACCTTTTCATTGTAAAAAAACCTATATTTCTTTAATTAAGTTGTTTCTTTTAATCATGAAATTTTTTCCCTATTTCTTTTTTACATATGAGTTCATAAAAATGCTACAATTTTATATATTTTCTCAAATTTAAAGCTGATAGATTTCACTCTAAATATTTCACATTTAAGACTATTAAGAAAATCATCCTATAAACAAATTAGACATTGATATTTGAATCATAAGTAAAAATACAACTACAAATAAATATAGAAATCACTACCAACTTTATATGATTGTTTGATCAAATTACAAAAATCTATCAAAGCTATGTATATCAGGCGAAGAAATCCAAACTGAGTATTATTTTTGCCTATAATTATCTAATAAAGAATGAACCGAAATTGATTTAATAAAAAACAAGAGAATATTTAATTAATTAACCAGAGAAAAAGTTATAACTCTTCAGTATATTTTAAGTGCTTTTCTCTTAAACTAAACTAATGTTGTTTATTATTTCCATCAAGAAATAATAGCCATATTATTGAATATCTATTCTGCTTGGCCAATGAATATTTGTTTCTACTTTTTTCTATATATATATATATATAAACAATATATACATGTATATATATATTCCGCCAGTAAACTATATTCCGTACAGTCTGTTGCTTAGCCTCACAGTTGTTGGCTCGTAAAAACTCATTGCCAGTTTGGGGGGTCGCTCAACTGGAAATGTGGCCAAGTCGAGGCTAAAAACTGTGAATCTGAAGCTATAGCCAAAGTCAGAGCTAGAAACAGAGACAGAGACAGATACAGATACAAAAACAGAGACAGAGCTGAGGCTGCAGGTGTTTGTCTAAGCGAGCCATCTCTTGCATATAAATTTATATTTCTAAACTATATAGTATATATGTATTTACTTATACATATAAAAGCCAGAAAGGCACTCTAAAAAAATGTTTTTATAATAAAGAGCTTTCTTATTTACAAAAATTATCAGAATTATCAAAAAAAAAAAAATCCATATAAAAATATCGAAAAATATCGATTCAGTGAAGCTTTCTTTTTATCGATTTCCTATAATTCAGTTTTCAATTAATTTGAGGGCAAAATTCATAATTATAATGAATTTAAAAATATAATAATAATTCCTTTGTCTGTTAATCACAAAATTATTGGATTTCATGTTGTGCAACAAATAATAAATATGTATAAGTACTTATTTAAACTCGATTAATCTTTTACAGGTTGAGTTACTAAGCAAAACTTCAGAAAAGAACATCAAAAAACCTAGGTACACATCGAAAACTATAATAATAAGATACATAATTAATACTACAGGCTGGCTCTCTTTTATTTTGAGTGTATATACACATATTGTGCCATGTAATTGCGTTGAGCATTTCTTTGTGGAGCTTAATTAGTGGCTGCCAGCCTGTTTTTCACTTTTGAGGCTTTTACAAATGGACGTTCCGTGAAGCGACGAGGTTACAACAAACACAGTTACAATTTTGGCACTGGACAACACACACGAAAGACACAACAGATCCCACACCCCGATGGATCTTTCGGGAATTCGGCTAAATAACCAGGTTCTTGTTGGTAGAAGCCGGGCGATAGCGTATGGAGAACCGTCTAAAGGTGTGGGAGTTGATCTCCTTGGTGGGCGTGAATTCGGCCCGCTCGATAATGGCACCCGGACTGCCAAAGTTCAGCAGCCAAAACTTGAGCTCGTTGACCTTGGACAGAGTGCCCTCCAGCTCGCCCTTGACCGTGCCCTCATCGGTGTTCATCACCCAGCCCCGAACCTGATTCAAAGTGGCCAGGTCCTGGGTCTGTTTCCGCAACTTTACGCCCTGCACTCGCCCAAAGACCTCGAAGCCGCAAGAAAAGATCGGGTCCATCGTCATCATCATCCAAGTCCTTGTAGCCATCCACCTTCTCTTCGAGCTATGAGTGGTGGAGTGTGGATCGAATGGGGAAGATGCACTAGTATAAATTTTGTCAATTTTCGATAGTTTTTCATATGAATTTAGGGGGATTCCTGATTTTTTTTATGGCAAGACTTTGTCAACGCCTGCTTTTTGAGTAGAAAATACTCAAGAAACTTATATGAAGTATACCGAAGAAGGAAAGTTAACCACATAAAAAAATGTCTTTCGAATAATAAATATAAAAAAGGCGAAGGCTAACATATGTTTTGATTTCGCTTTGTAATTTAAAAAGCAAGCACATGTTATTTTTGAGTAAAATACAATTTTTTCCTCTAATTTATGGCATATTGATTGTACGAAATAATATACTCATACGTTGCTAGCTACTTTTCAATCTTGATTGAATTAACATCAAGTAAAAATAATACAAAAAAAATACAGAAATTGCATTTTCATCTTTAAAACAAACCCCGGTTGTATCGAGAAGGACGCTAATGACATTGTATCTATTGTATATCTATCGCATATCACATATCCCATATCAGCACGGGGGACTCATAAATCACTTGCCACACTCGCACAGCACTCGCACACACACTCACGCCAAGTTCATCTCATGGCAATCCAATCAACTGGCAATGCCACAAAAGTTTGCAACCACCAAACAGAGGCGCAAAACCCGCCCCCTTCATCACCGTCCACCGCCTTCCCATCCCTGGAAGGCAGGAACACCACCAACGCACCACCTATGGGCAGCGAACAATAACTAGCGGAGATAAACAGACAACATTTGGCGTTAATGCAAACGCGAAACGCCAACATTGATGGCGATTCTATGGCAAATATTTAATACGATATTTATGGGATATATAAGAGTGTATATAGGCAGGGAATTCGGATGGGAATGCTATGTATTTGCCTAAGAAGCCAGTGATAAATGACTAAACAGGTAACAAGTACCCGCCCTGTGGTACCTTACAGGATGACGGGAAATGTAAACAAAATGTGCAATTCATTTTCCAAAAGTACAGAGATTTTTCTATAAGCTTCTTTAGTAAGTTCTAAATACTTAAAGAGCCATTTAAGATATAGATAGATGGACTTATACTTTATAATTATAAAGTATTATTATATTGTAAGGTATATGATATTCAAATATTTTCCACGCTTCTCTTTTGCGTCACATCTTAGATAACAAAGACATGCTCATGGTATAAGCCACTTTTTAAGTGAACAAAAATATGTCGAAATAGCCCTAAAGCTGCCAATTTGCTTTAACGAAGTTTAAAGTTTTCAAAACAGGAACCAATGGCTACCAATTTGCCAGCAAAGTCACAATAAATACTGTAGCTGTGTCTAAAAACAACATGAAATCATAATTGCTGTATTTCTGTAACCCAAGAAAAGGGTTTACTGCCATGCCTCCATGGGCTATAGCTAAAATTATGCAAATGTAATAGGTTTCGCTGGTTAGGTTTCACCAATGCACCAATTTCAACATTTCAGAAATAACAAAAGTAAGCTTTTCTGCTAAGAAAAAATTAGAAATAACTCTTAAAGTATGAAAAATTACTTTAACTTGTTTAAAAATATTTTTCAAAAAATGTACAAAGTACACCATGCCTAAATATTTCACCAAGGAACCTATTTCAACAATTCCAATACACCAATAGAAGCCAAATCAACAAAAGTTTGTTGACAACAAACCAACGGGTTTGTTTGGGAAAAACTTATGAATAACTCTTAAAGTTATGGAAAATAGATCTATCTTATATAAAAGTCCCTAGAAAGTATTGCATGCTTTGTTATTTCCAAAAAAAACACCAACGAATAACAATAGCAAACAGGTTTGTTTAGGTAAAAAATGAGGAAATACTCCTTAAGCTGTAGGAAATTGTTGAAAAGGCTTCGCAGTGTCTTCAATGCGCCTCAAACTCCGTCGTGTGCTCATTCAAATGAAACAGCACGAGCCTCGGATTCGGATTCGGATTCGTTTTGAGTTTCAGTTTGAGTCCCCCAGCCTCTGTTGCTGCCTCGGTCGGCGTCTCAGTCGGCGTCTCAGTCGACGTCTCAGTGAATTCGATATTGTTGTTGTAGCTGGCACGCTGGCTGCCTGGCTGCCTGGCTGTTGAGCCGAAGGTGAGCAAGCCAAATCAAACAAACCGAAGCGCAGCAAAACAACAATAACAACAAAAAGTAATACGTTGAAACGCTTCAAGGGATTTCGCATAGCTTAGTATTGTGGCTATATAGCTATGGGTACAGGTATATATATATATATATATAGGAACATGGGTACAGCTGCAGTTGCGGTCATATTAATAGCTCCCAAGATAAATGCAGACAAAGGGGGCTTTGTAAAGATTTCAAGAACTTGTGGGATCTTTAGATCATTTTTACCCATTTAGCCTATGGTATTAATATTTCAGGCTTTTGCAATAGCTTGTTGATTAATTTATATAGTTTTTTATTTAAATTTAATTTAAATATTTCAAAACTTGAATTTTATTTTATAAATATATGAATTTTATAGTCAAAAATTGTATTTTTTAATAGTTTAGGTAACTAATATTATAGACAAAATGTATTATTGTATTATTTACTTATTATTTTTACCGCAACTGTATATTGTACAGCTGAAAATGCGCTTCAATTGCGACAGCTAAAAAAAAACAACAATAATAAGGTAACACAAGTAAACAAAACTCGGCTTCTCTGAAGGCAAACTGCGTGAACTGAGAGAGATAGACAGAGAGAGAGAGAGAGAGAGAGAGAGAGAGAGAGATTGAGAGAGAGAGAAAGGAAGAAATTTTCGAAGAAAGAGTAAAAGAGTGGATCTTTCTCACAGAAAAGCGATTAAGAGTCCACAGAGAAATGCAAAAAAAAAAAATACTGGAAAAGAAGGCATAAAAAAAGGGGCATAAATCAACAAATTCTCAAAAAAACAAAAAAAAAAAATGTTGCATAAATGTATTATATATTAAAAATAGCATTAACAACATAACCCATTTTCGTACCCCTATTTAATTAGATTTTCCACAATTCTACACTCATGTTGGCATTATAATTTCCATGTTCCTTGGAAATGCTATCTTTGAAAACAATCTTTTTTTTTTTAGCAGGCCTAACGGCGCCAAGCCAAATACACAAATCAAATCAGAAAGCGAAACAAAAATAACAACAGAGGGAGAAAAGCAGATAAAGAACAACAATTAAATTGAATTGGAAATTAAAAACAAAAAGTACAGTCCAATCCAAGGCAGCGTTTTCCCGCAGCATTTTCCTTCATTTTCCAAATTGAATTGAAATGCAAACGAAAGCTAAATACTAAAATTAGCTTAAAATAAGTAAACCAGACGCTGGCTGAGGAGCAATAATAACAACAAGTGAATAGAAAATCAAAGCGAAGCATATAAAGCAACGATAATTCAAACGCAAAATGTAAACACTTCAAAGCCAGGCGACGCGGCGCGTCGGAAAAGCGCTGGAAAAGCTGAGAAAATACCCAACCACAGGGCACAATGAGAGAGAGGCCAGAGAAGTGGGGGAAATCTATGGAGTTTTCAAAAGGGGAGGCCATTGGAATGGCATAGAATTGGAAAATGAAAATCGAGTTCACTTTAAATATCTTCTTGCCACACGCCTTCACCAACACCACAAACATTTTTTTGTTGTTTAAGCCAAATGACACAATTATAATAAATCCAGGCACTGGGAAAAAAATATTAGATCCATAAAGGAAGGAGAAAATCTTATGGAAATCAAAGTTTTACCAGATAAATGCCTGCAGAAAAACTATTTGGGAATTATAGAGCAAGGCGAGCTAAAAAGCAGCTTGAGAATTATAGTGAAAACTTGTTCATTAAAGAACTTTTTGCTTCAATGCTTTCTTTGCATTTATAACAAAATATTTCACAAGCAAGAATATGCTAAAAAATTGTTATACACACTTTTACAGACACAAGTCGCCGCTGTCAGCGAAGCTTGTCCTACACTGCGTATACGTAACCCGTGATCTTGACTTCAGCATCAACATTTCTTATCAAAAAATAACTCAACAATGATGATGCAAACGGTAAACATTCCATAATAATTTCGATAATTCCTTGGAAGCTTAAATGAACTTTACTTGGCTTAACTTACGGTTTTATCTGCACTTTTTTGGGTGCATTTTCGTATAAGAGAGAGGACGGACACTCACCTGCAACGAGAGGAAAAGAGAGATAAAATACTGATTAGCCACAAATTCAGCGTAAACGTAGTGAGAATGATAAATCAACTGGCTAAAAATACAGCGACAATAGCAACAACAACAACAAAATCACGTCAACGGCCAAATAAGGCAAACAATTGCAAAAATCTGCATGTGGCTAGGCTCTGTCGCGTCGCAGTCAGCTTAGCAGCTAGCGTCGCAGTCCCAATCGAAAAGCTAAAAATATTTCACTCCGCTCGCTTAGAAAATCCAAAATTAGCTGGCATGGCGTGCGCACAGAAATCCAAAATGAGGGACAGAGTTTAGAGGCACAGTGGGGCCGATCTTAATAAATTTTAAAAACACTTAAAATTATTAAAGTCTATACAAAAATTTAGCTCAATCAGCTTTATCCGAAAATAAAAAAAAAATAATAATAATATTAATATTAATCATAATTAATTCTGTTACACAAATGCACTCATCACACCCACTGTGCCTATAGGCTTTCGTGGCGTCACCGTTGAGCGGCGGCCGAGGCAGCGACGCCGACGTCAACAGCGTGCGACAGCAGGTTGGCAGAAAGTCTGCCACTGATAACGGGAAATGGCATGCCAACAACAGCAAAAGCAACAGCGGCAAAAGCACCAGCAATATGCAGAGAGTGGAGCCATCGACATTCTCTCACATCACTCACTCACTCTCTCTCGCGCTCTCTCTCTCTCCCTCTCTTGCCGGCTCCCAAATGGGGCTCCCCACTCACACTAGCGCCCGCCAGCAGACATAGCAGCACTCGCGATGGCCATGTCTTCCAATGTTCTCTCTCTCTCTCTCACGCGTTGGCAACGCTCACGCCAAAATAAACAAAACAAATGTAAAGTGCGCCCCTTTAGCAATGTTGTAAGCACTGCCAGAAAAATATATATACAGGCAGCAGTTTTTAATTAATATTTAATAGCCTCTACGGATTTGTTTTCAAAAAATACTGCCTACTTTTGAGGGCTTCTTCGGTTCGCTGAAGTAAATTAAAGAATTTCAATATATTCCTTAATTTTGCTTAAATTTTTACTCTACTGATATTTCTCTCAGTGTCTAAGAAAAAAAGCGTGTGCAGGCCTATACCCGCGCACAGCACCGCCCAACCACCTAGGGCAAGCCATGAAAATAAATATGTGGGCATAACAAAAATGAAAATTGTACGCGAAATGTGCCGCAAATGGCAGCAGATTTGCCATTAAAATTTACAAAAGGGTCTTTTCTCTCCATGTTTTTCCGAAACTGAGAGGAGAAACTAAGCAGGGGGGTGAGGGGGAGAATGGAGACGGAGAATGAGAATGAGAGCGAAAAGAAAACATAGGCAAACACACACAGACGCTGGGCTGACGGACCGAATCAAAACAAAACAAAGGAAACATCATAAAAACAAAAGCGACTCAAGCAATCGCCCTGACTAAGTGACTCGTTGTTGAACCCCCCCCCCCATCTCTCTCCCCCCTTCCGCCCGCCAGAGAGGGCTGTTAAATAACAGCTGTAAATTAACAGCGAGTGTTTTAGAAGAAGCAATTAAAGCTGTGTAATAAAGCAATTAGAGAAGTACAATTACCCGAAAGTTTGTCCAATTTGTGGGCACAAAAAACAGACGTTTTAAACAATTACATTTGAAAACATTTGCATGTAAAAATCTACTCAACTTTAAGCTTCAAGATTTCTCTGAAAAGAATTAAAAACTTTTAAAGTTTCGAGTATGTAAAGCGAATTAAAATAATTGCTTATACGCAGTGTGCCACCGATACCAAAAATTACTCTTTGCTGTCAAACGCTGAAAGCCTCGCATATGTTTTGTAAATTAATTAATATATTTATATTACTACTATAGTTAAATAAATCATTGACAGTGGCAAAAAAAAAAAAAAAAAGGAACAGAGACAAGATACACGCACAATTTTTTTCGCGCTAAATATAAATTATAAAGTTTGACATATTTTTTTCGAGCTTAAATATGCATACAACTTTGGTGGAAATATTATATTGGCTAAATGACACTGGCAGTGTGCTGACAATACCAATTAGCCTCTCTCTCTTGGCCGGGAGCAATTGGCCAATAGATGACACGAACAGGCCGCAGGACACAAACTACAGAAAAACAGCAGCGGCAGTAAAGGGTTAACGAGTAAAGTACGGGGTGAGCGAAATGAAATGAAAGCTTTAATTAACAGTGCAAAACTGTTAATAAAATTGGTTGAACAAATGGGAAAACAAAAAAAAAAGAACTAGGTAATAAAAAGCATGAAATCCATGGGTGATTTAAACATATGCAATAATACCTATGGCAAATGATTGGCATAAAAAATGGGCTCTCTCTCTGACAAGACTTTAAACTTGTTTCAAATAACAATGTGCAAAGCAAATATTACGTATACGTAATGTAATAAATACATGTGTATATCTATACGTATACGTAATGTAATAAATAAATGTATATATTTAGGATAAAATGTAATAAAAAAGCTGAACCATTAAAATATTACATTTAATACTTTCAAACTAACAAATAAAAGAACGACATTACGTATACGCAAGGTATTAAGTAAAATAATACCTATGAAAATACTAAAAAAAAAAGGTTACATTTCATGTAGTATTTTTTTAAGCGTATTAAATTCCACACTTTTGTATAGTAACAATGTTATAATGTATTAACAATTTAACCTATTAGGCCTGAAAGCAACAATTGATTCGGAAAAATACAACCTTCTTTTTTCTATTCTTTTATTACGTATACGCATGGTATTAAGTAAAATAATACCTACGAAAATACTAAAAAAAAGTGGAATTTCTTGTAGTATTTTTTTTAGGCGTATTAAATTCTATACTTTTGTTTAGTAACAATGTAATAATGTATTAACAATTTAACATTGAAGGTCTAAAAGCAACACTATTTTTTAGAGCAAAATTTATTTGAACAAATACTAGCTTCTTTTTTTCTATTCTTTTATTACGTATACGCAAGGTATTAATTAAATAATACCTATGAAAATACTAAAAAAAAATAAGTTAAATTTCTTGAAGTATTTTTTTAAGCGTATTTAATTCCATAGGAACCATGTAATAATGTATTAACAATTTAACATATTGATTTGAAAAAATTCCAGCTTTTTTTTCTATTCTTTTCTCAAATACTTTGTTGATTTGCAATTCCGACTTGAAACGCCTATTCCCATCCATGCAACTTGTGCCCCGATTTCATTTCCTTTTGTTTCGCATTTCGCCATCATTTTGACGGCAACGATTTGCAATCAACTTAATTGAATTTTGTTTTGATGCAATGAAAGCACAGGCCGAGAGCTCAGGAGATGATTCGGACGGAGGAGGCCCCCTATTCCCCATATATATTCCGTATAGTGTATATATGGAAAGGTATAGGGGTCTGTGGAGAAGGGTTCGGTGTCACGCCTTCTGCGATTGTCTTAGCTGCTCGCCGTGGCTGTCGTCAGGCGGGATTTACTGCTGCTAGTTGTTGCTCTTCGACGCGTTGATATTCAATTAAGCAACGAACTAAATGCAATGCAATTTTCCCTCACAACTCTCGTATTTATTTACTTTCTGCTTCCACACTGAGTGTGAACTCTTGATTTTGTTTATGTCAACGCACTTGAGGGAAAATAAAATCAGCTGCAAAATCAGTTAATTCGATGGAGTTTTACTTTTTTTCAAAGGCAATTAACAGAATTCGATGGAATCCGTGGAAATTTCAAAAATATTTCGTCAATAATTGAACAGGGAAGGCAAGGAAAGCGGACAGACAGCAATCTTTTCTGGCCAGGACATGCGCACTTAAGCCAGAAACTTAAAGCCAGGCCACAAATTGCACAGTGTTCGAGGGGGTTCCCCGGATTCCCGCCGAAGGGGTGTAACAAGGAGTTCTGGGGGAGGGGGTAGGGGCAGGGGGATGACAGCAGACCAACGGTTGTCCCTTGTAAATGGCACCCACACACGCAGCCCAAAAGGTGGCCAAAGAGGATTTGCCTCGAATGCCAAATACCAACGAATAACGTTAAGATTGTTACCAAAAACATGGCAAAACTTCAGATAAACGATAGTTTTCGATGAGAACAAGGGGAAGGAGAGGGATTTAATAAGCAGGTGCACTTGGAAAAAGTTGAAATTAAAGGAAATTAACGAAGAAAATAATAATTAATATGCCAAATAACTACACTAACTAACTAACTTGCTCAAAGGTAGTCGCTTAAAAGGCAGGTTAAGTTAAAGAAAGTGTAAAATATTTTGTAGACAACTTTAAAATTAAGAAATTATGAAAGGAACTATACCAATTTAATTTTTCTAAAAATACTGTATAATAAAAGAAATCAAAAGAAAACTACAAATGAATAAGTATAAATAATTAAGTCAAGTAAAGTGAAGTAACTAATAAATGATGAATATTTATCATAATTCTGCTCTTTTTTATAAATTTAGCACCATTTCATAAATTTCTTTAATAGGTTCTAATTAAGTACTCAACAATTTTATTTCTTTTCGTGTATAATCGTGTGGCATATGCCACAAAACTGTGCAACGTGCGGCGGGGCCCTATTTGCCTCTTTCTCTCAGCTAATGTAGACAAATTTTTATCGCCTGCTAAAGTTTTGTGGGAAATTTGCTTCGTTTTTTTTTCTTCCTTGCCGAAAACCCTTGGGGAGGGTTTCTCTAGGGGTTTTTGGAGTTGGAAAAATATATATATACATAGGTTAGATAGGATAGGGAAGTGGGGGTGTGTGGGTGTGTGTGTATAGCTAACCAAGGGGTAGCAGACGATTTTGTGCTTGTTGACGCTAAATAGGCTCGTTTCTCTGCCGTTAATAATAATAGTTATGATTATGATGATGATGACGACGACACTGACAACGACGATGAGCCCCAAGATGATGCAAAAGTGTTGATAAAACACGGCGGATAACACAACGATTAGAGGGGGTTGGGGTTGCAAAGTCAAGATCCAAAGGGGCAGCTCAATCAAAATTATTAATTTAGCAGGACATTCAGAAATATTGCTGATGATGACAGGACACAAAAAGGGGGTTTTTTGGGGGTCAAGCGAAAGTGTCAAAGGATTTCAGAGATTGCCTTCTTAATACGCCGGGGATAACCATAAGCCAAATTAGGGGAAGATGCAAATAGGCTCAGGTCTTTTTATTAATGTTTGAAATTTTAGATAATTTAAGGTTGATTTTTAAAGATTAAGAGTTAAGGGATTTATTGCAAAATTTCCAGGTTTATTTAATTTTTACTTGGACTTTTGTACTACTTTTAGGACATATTGTGACTGATAAGCCCAGGATCTTAATCAAATATTAAATGCAATGGAAGAACACTTGATCCTTTGATCCTTTTTCTTTTCTACTATAATTTTTATATATTCTAGACACTACTATTAACTTTTATAATTCTAAATCTATCTACTTTAGTTTTATCCTAGTTAATTAAGGATTTTGGGTAAGCCTTTAAATTTAAACTATCCTAAAATATTCAAAATCCTTTAAAATTAAACCCACTTTCCTCCCATAACTTTTAGACCTACAAATTTCTTTCATTCCTTCCAATGAACCATTTCTTCCATTCCTTCCAATGAACCATTCCCAAATTGTTTAAACAAATCCTGGGAAACAGCCTCCACTTCTTGGGCTCCTAATCACCAGCAAACAAAAGTCAAATCAAAGGCGACTGCAGTGGGGGAAAACGAGATAGAAAAAGAGTGAAACCACAGGAAAGCATATACCGGGGGCATAGGAAAATGGAAAATGGGGGGAGCTGGCAGGAGAGAGACAGGGAGAGAGTACAGTGCAGCTAACAAGCAAAACGTCAACGGCGAGGCTGACGAGAGCGACAACATCGTTGCAAGCGACTTCCAATTATTTTTTATATTTCTCCGCAGCAACAAAAGGCACACTCCATGGTCGGGGCTTCCCCGGGGAGGGGTAGGGGCTTTAGGGGTTGGGGGATTGCAAAAGTGGATTATGTGGCTGCCTCAACCATCTTTTTTTTTCTCTTCTCCTCTCTCTATTTTTTTTTCACCCCACATTTTCGCTCGTTTTCGCTTTCCTTGCACTTCCCGGCCAAGCAGCAGGGGGAGGGGGTGTGCGGTGTGCGTGAAAAAGGGGGGCGTCGCGCCACTCAATAGAATGGCACAGTTTGCCGAAGGGGGGGAAAGTCAAGAGGGGGGGCGGTTTGGGTACACCCCTAGGAACAAACCACTAGCATTGATAGGGGACCCGAACGAGAGGCCTCCTTGGACTGCATTCACAAAATGCATAAATAAAATCTATTCAAAATTCTGCCAGTTTAATGAGAAAAGTGCAGTTTTTTGCATTTAAATGTTTAAGTGGGGCTCTTTAAAAACTATCGAGAAATATGCAAATTAACAAATTGTGGTCTAAAATAAATTATGGATTTATAGTTTATCAAGTTCAGAAGCCTATACAACTAACATTTGAATAAAATCTGACATATATGATTGTAATTTATTTTAAAGCAGCCTATTAAAAGAAATTATTTTAAAAATAAAGGTTTTCTTTATAGAAGTTCTTTTTACGATTTTCTTTAAAAACCCTTAGTTTTATTTAGTCCTATCCAAATTAACAAACTTCGGGAAGCCAAAATTAATATACTCTTGCAGTTAGCAATTAAATTATGGCATTCAATCTAAATTTCATCAAATCTAAGCTTAAATATTCCCATTTTTTGATTTGGTATTTATACATATATTTATATGGCTATTTTTTATGATAAATCAAAATTTCAAAACCTCATAACTAAGCCAAAAAAGCATTAATTTTAATTTTCTTTTTCTTTTCTATGCTAGTTTTTGCTAGGTTAACAAATCTGCATACTCCATTTAAAATGTAATTTTTTGCCAATTTTTGACAATTTCCTTTTTTTCAAAAAATCGATCAAAATTTTGTTTCTCCATTAGATGGCTAGATCGATTCGGCTTTTGATGCTGATCAAGAATATATATGGATTATAGGGTCGGAAATGATTCCTTCACTTTGATTTAAGCTTCTGACTGAAATTATGATACCCTGTAAGGGTATAAATATTAAAAAACCCTTTTATCAAATGGAATGGAAATTTTACGAGTAAATAATCACAGATTACAAAAAATAAATACTATGAGCAAGTTCCACAGTTAGATAAGAAAATAAAAAATTCAGAAGGGACTTTCCCTGCTTAAAATCTTCAAAACACTTTTAAATAACAATTAGAAAATCCTCTGAAAATCGATTTCTAACCAATTGGCTAATAAGAAAAGCCAGTGTTTTCTGGTTTACATACCATCGGCTGGGAAATCAAGTGGAGAATACAGACTACAAATATTGAAGTCGTTCATGGTGCAAACAAAGCTTTTAAGCTTCGTTGAGTTTAACACAAACACACACTGGCACGCACACACACACACACACAACATGTATAGGCACTCGCACACTGTAATATGGTGGCCCTAACCCTCCATCCCCCTCTTCCTGCCCTGCCTGAACCAACTACCTCTCTCTCTCTTGGACCGCAGAGGCGCCCCATTACAGGAGCTTCAAAACCAAACCAACAACAACAACAACAGCGAATCAGGAGAAAAGAGGAGCAAGGAGAGAGAGAGAGAAAGAGCGACAGCGGCACACGTTGGCTGCCATATGCGACACTTGAGAATGGAGAAAGGTGAGGGGTGCGTGGAAAAAGCAGGAAAGGGGGCAAGAGCAGGAGCAGGAGCAGGAGCAGGAGCGGGAGCGGGGAGAGAGGGCTGACTGACTGAAAGAGACGCCGTGCCATGGACAAACAGTGAGTGATAAAAGTTAAGCAATTAAATACAATTTAATTGTTTAAAGTTATAGGTAAAGGAAATTTTCTTTGAAAATATTTAAAGAAATAAAGAAAATCTAAAGAAAAAAAAAATAAAAACAAATAGAAAAAACATTAATGTTTCTAGTTAGACTAGCATGCCACAGAACTGGCTGTGGAAGAGTTTTGATTTTATCAAAGAACTAGAAGAAATTTAATAAATTTAATTAATTTTGTAAGCTAGGTACATTAATATCATTAATTTCAAACCCTTAGTATTTTCTTTAAGTTATTTAATATAATTAATTTGATAATTATATACTTATTAATTATTATTAAGATTATAAGAATAATATAAAATTAAGGGAATGAAAATTAATGGTTTTTTGATGTATTGTCATTGTAAATAAAGTTTTTATCCGTTAATAACAAAAGTTGAAAATTAAATTTTTAAAGCGTAGTAAAATGTGATTGTTTTGTTAGGTACGTATATAATTTCATTGATTTCAAACCCTTCGTATTTTCTTTAAATAATTTTTAAGAATTTCTTTGATAATAATAATAATATACTTAATACAAGTTATGAGCTATGATCAAGGATAAGGATATGAATTTCATTGATTTTAAAGCCTTAGTTTTTTCTTTAAATAATTTTTAAGAATTCCGTTAATAATAATAAAAATTTACTTAACAAAAGTTATGATCTCTGATCAAGGATAATTTATTAAACTAGGAAAATAAGTGTTTTAATCCTATTTTCGACTCTAAAATCCTTGTTTTTCCAATATCCCTAGTCTGTAAACTTTTCCACCGCACTGTGTTCACACGAAGCGCTCCTCGACTTCAGGTTACATGAGGCCTCCCTCCTCTCTCTCTGTCTCCCCATCTCTTTCCCTTTCACATGGCCATCTCTCTTTCGTTTGGCTGCTCTGCTCTTGCCGCTGCCGCTGTCGATGTCGCAGTTAGCGCAGCAGTCAACGTCAACGCTGCCGCTGCGCTCTGCAGACAAATTTCTATAAATTATGCATTGTGTGTGTAAACACGACAAGTTGAATTGAAATTACGGATTTAAATGTGAACCAAAGATATTTTATAGCCACTCGTATATCTGGGCGTGCTTATATGTATTTTCCGTCGCTCGGAAAAGCGAAAAACAAATTGAATAAAGCGAAATACAGTGAAATAAAGTAAAATAAAGTGAAACAACAACAGGAAGGGCGCGCTTAACCTTTTTGCCTTTTGTCTCAGCTGAGAGTTCATTCGTTCATCGGCTGGCTTTCATCGGCACCGACAACCCCGAGCAGAGTTTGCAAAAGCACAAAATCAACAATCTCATAAATTTAATTGCTTCAAGTGAATTCTGCCGCCAATTGTCCAGTTCTACCCCCCACCCCCTGTTGTAGCCCACCCATTGCACCACCCCCTGTGCACCCACATGTTGGGGCAATGTCGCCGTCTTCCTCTTTGTCTCATTGTCACCTTTTGAACTTCCGGCAGACACAACAGCGGCGGCATCACTTTTCGCAGTGTATGTACTATGTGTGTATAGGCTTCACCCAGTCCAGAAAGTCCAATAAAAACAATTTAAGTAAATAAACTTATCGAAACTTGTATACCCTTTGCTAACATGACATTGTTAAAGTTGAAATATTGTTATATTTATATATTAATAATATTAAAAGTAGACTTCACTGTTGAATGCACGGTTTAGTTAATTTTTTAGAAGTTATATCTTCTAAAATAAATTAATTTTCTTTAATTTGGAATTATTTTTGAAAGCTCTTACTAAGAGTTGCCACTGAAATTGCTCTGGCTTTTAAAAAGTATCCCTAAAAGTATTGCCCAAAGGTATGCTACGATTAAAGGCATTATCACACTTTTATTCGTATTTTTTTACTTTTCCCTTGCTTTTGTGTAAATATTATAAAAAATAATAAAATCCCTATGAATTTGAGAGCTAAACTGGCAAACTTTTTGAGACATTTTTAACTGATTTTAAATCATTTGCAATTTCTAACTATTTATTATATATTTCAATTCAAAAGCAACAAAATTACAAATTTCTGACTATGTATCATTTATTTATCCGCAAAAACAACAAAATTACAATTATTTTTAATAACACTGTAGTAAAAATTACTACTCTGCAGTAACAAATGGTTAAAGAGAATTGCGGCGGAAAAATAAATTTCTAAACACTAAACAATTCTTTTGTATTGTTCTTGAATGATTTTTGAAGGTTACAAAAATAGTTGTTTAATATGGTCCTTTCAAACTTATATATTTCAACACAAGAATAAAAATATTAGAAAAAAAATAGAACCCTAAAATAAAGAGTAGCAATAAGTTTACTATTTAATGCTGATCCAGAATATAAACATAGGTGTACCCTTCTTTGGTTTGTCAATACGGTACTGTTATTAAACTATAAAACTATAAAACCCTTTGGGAAAGGGTAAAAGATACGAAAAAAAAACCCACTCAGACGAAAACGTTTTCTTTTTTTTTTGTTTTTTGTTTTTTGCACATGTCGGATGGACTCATTGTCTCACATCCACGATTCATTTAACATTTCTATTTGTTGGAGGAGGCGAGGTTTTGTTTATTTGCAAACATTTCGTCACCGCCGCTGACATTGATGACGACGACGACGCCGTTGTCTCCTTTTCGACAACAGCCTTCAGTTGAAAAACTTACTGGAAATTGTCCGTTTATATTTAACATTTAAAAAAAATTACAAAACAAAAAAAAGCAAGCAGCGCACTCGACAATGCAAACAAAAGCAGCCTCAATGACGCAACGAGAGCGATAAGTTTTTGTCTCTGACGTCGGAGGGGGGTGGGAGGGGAATATTAAATGCGTTATTCCGTTTATGTTGAAAGCTATAATTTATCTGAGAGATGTGTGCGACCTTTGAGAATAATAAAGCTTATTTTCTGAGGCATTAACTAATGACTGTTCACCTTTCTTTGTTTCGAAAATAAGCGATTAAGCTAAGTTAGTTTGTGTCTTATTGGATTTAAACCTTTCTTAAATACTTTGTGTCTTTTGATATGAATTTATTAAATATAATTAAAAATCTAATTATAATTTCTCACTGAAAAATCTATTAAAATGTATTAATCAAATTTAAAATTAACAAAATATATTACTTAAAATATGATTTAAACTTTTCTTGTCCTGATTAACTGCTCCAAAAATCAACGTTAATCATTTAAAGTCAATGAGTTGGGGAACCCCAAAATAGATGAAAGGGGGTGGGAGGGAGGCTGTAAGGTCAAAGGGGGTGGGTTGGCTTGGTTGGGTGGCTGAGTGGCATACGGGGAGGCAGTGCATGCAATGTAATGAATAAATGAGCATACAAACACACCGCCAGTGTGTCCGCCAGTGTATTTGTGCAGTTAATTTGCCATTTCCGCTCCAGTAAAGTAATGAAAATGTTTTTTTTTTTTATACCCTCCCCCATCTCTCTCTTTCTCCATATATATGCCTTTCTCTCTCTCTCTCTTTCTTTCTCTATATCTCTATTTCTTTCTTTCTTAATCTCTCAATCTCTCCCTCTCTCTGTTTCTCTTCCTCTCTACACGGTACAAATCCCAGCAAAGTGCCTGCCCCAAACCGCTGCGGAATCCTCCATAAATCCCATCAAGCTCTCTTCCCCTCCTGTTGGCATTGGTCAAGGATTCCATTGTTCCAGGATTCCGAAAGCGCTAATCACTTCGAGAGGCATTTGTCCATATGCCCCACACACACACACACACATTCTCACACTTCATCATCATTAAGTATACGCCGCGTGGGCCAAAGCAGAAGAATGGAGTTTTCAGTGGAAAGCTCATTAGAGCATTAGAGAAACCCATTCCATTTCCCGCTCCTCTTTCGTATGCAAATTGGGCGGAGAGGAGAGGAGAGGAAAACTGCAGGTGGGAAAATGGGGAAAACTGTACACCCGTGCCTTTGCCTCAAACTCAAAGGAAAGATGGACGAAGGCATCTCTCCGGTTATGATGTTGTTGATGTCACATGTTGCACGGACATAATCGTTATGGCTATGGGGCAGGACTGTATGGAGGCAGCCAGCCAGCGGGTGGCGGGGGTTGGTTATTCATCCAAAGGGATGATGCTTTGCACAACATGATGAAAGTTTGCGATTCAATGATGAAAAAAAAAGGAAGAAAATCAGACTGAGAGTAATATACAGATTTCTGGGGATGAACAGGACTTTATTAGGACGATAAGATTGCTGGCGATAAATGTCGGGGATTTCCAGGGGGGAGGGATAAATACCACCGAGTGTTTATATCAAGAGTGTATCTGCAAGTATCAATAGCAAGGCGATTTTATTCCATTTATCATTTATGATGGTTTAATGGAAATCCATTTCACAAATTCTACAAAAATTAATCAATCAATTTTGATTTTCAGTGAAAATTAAGGGGAGATTTTAAAATTATATGGGGTGTGCTTTTGAAATCACTATGGTTTAAAAGAAACCCCTTAAGAGACTATTAAAAATTAGGCTACATAAGTGTATAGCATAAAATTAAATCAAATTTGCTATACTTTCCTTATTTTTAGACACTTCTTTAAGGTTTTTAAAACCCGTAATAATTTCAAAAGCTACTTAGATGGGGTTTATGATGTATGTCTCAAATGATATAATATTATATGTGTTTTAATCGTTCTTAAAATCATAGAGAATTACTTAAATGAACTACAATAAAAATTCACTGATCATTCCCAAACACAAAACAAAAAGAGAGTCATTAACTATCTCTATTTTCATTCCCTTGACTCCCTTTTATTTCCCGGCCAAATCAATGGCATATTTGCCTTTGACACACGAGCCGTGTTTGGTTTAATTTTGCATATAAAACCCGCTCTTCATCAGCTTTTTCCATTTCCCGGCCAAGCGGCCAGCCAAAGAGCTCATTTCATGTAATCGACACACAAATTGAATGGATGCCCGGGGACCTCGACATCCTTTGGGATGCGGACGGACGATGCCCAGGCAGGAGTGCACATAAAGGAAGCCCCGAATGGCGCCCGGCTGGCGGCATTCAAGGGTTAACTATTCCCATCAACACGAGCCAGTGTGGTGGGTTAAGTGAAAATAGTTCCGAGTTGTGCAGATTTCATATGTGCTCCTGGCCAGGCCATGCATCTCTCTGTCTCTCTGTGCAATCCCTTGCTTAATCCAATTAATTAGCCAGAGAACCCTCACTACGAACAGAAAATTTCTATGGCAAGGACTTTAAGGGTCTTGAGAGATTTGACAAATATTTATGATTGCAAAAGTTGATTGGAAAATATGAAGCAATTAAAATTCAAAGTTGTGGATTTTAAATCACTTGTGAAAACGGAGAGAAGATGATTCGATTTAGGTGAAAAAGGACAAAGTGTATGTTTTTGTAGCAATATTTAATAAATTTCAAATAGTTTCCCATTAATAATAAAATATTATAAAAATCTCTGACTACCTTTTTGAGGATCATTTGCTTTCCAATAAATTTAATTTACTTAAAATTACCAAACTTCAAGCAACATTTATCTGGGCATCCTTCGGGATTTCAAACAAAACACTCGAGGGGCGCTTAGTAGGCGCATAGAAAATAAAAGTAAGCAAAGTGTAGTGGCCAAAGGAGGCATGTGTATCTGTGTTTGCACAACTTCAAAATGAGTTTATCGATTTTAAAAGGCAAAGCGAAAGAGCAACAGCAAAGGGAGCTCGCTCCTGCGCCTCACTCGCAGGATGTGTGCGATGTGGTGATGGCTTGAAAAGTGCCACCTCTCCTTTGCAAAATAAAATGAATGAAAATCCCTAAATAAAAGAAGAATACAGCAAAAAAAAAATATATGCGATTACCAAACGATTATTATTTAAGGGTTAAAATCTACGGCTGCCAGCCACTCGACAAACCGCACCCACACACAAACAGGACACACAGCACACGGAACCTCATACTTGCCAGGACAGGATTTTCTGTGTGTGTTACGCCTTTCTCTTGTTTATTATTTTTGTTTTCTGCCCTGACAACAACGACAAACGTAAAGCAATTAAAATGTTTAAGACAATTGACAAAAGCCAGCCAGGAGAACCTAAAAACTTAAAGCTTGTGGTGCAAAGGAGCTTGGCACAGGATGGCGAAAGGATAAATGGCCGGATGGCAGGAAGGCGATGCCAAAGCTCTCTGCTTCTTCTGGAAAATTGCATTTTTAATATGCAATGAAATTTGCCAAACATAATAAATAAGAGATGCAAAACTCTGGCCGGGTGAGAGTGTGTGCTTGCATGCTTGCTTTTTACCCGCTTTATTTTGTCCAGGTACCAGCAGCAGTACCCTTTGCGTCTTGCCTCCAACGGCCCGTGCAAGGCACAAGGATATCACGCACAAAAAAAGGAAGCCTTTGAAGTGCACAAAATGTGGGTAGCTTGGGAAAAAGTATCCCCACTCAACTCTTTAATTTACCCCCGAAATGAGCAATGCGTGACGTACACGCTATGCGGCCCACTGTGCCGAGGGTACAGTGGTAATAAGAGTGAGATTAACATACTGAACAAAATTTAAAGTATTAAACAATTTGTTAATGAATAGTATTTAAACACTCCATGGGACATAACACAAATTGTTGACAAACGAATTTATAGTATCAAATAAAAAATCTATCATAAAGGGAAAGCTTAAATTAATTAACTTTATAAAAAAGCATATTAAATTTAAAATGTTCAAAATTAAAGGTATTTAAAAATGTAGGAAATTTTCACAAGAATTTGAATTTCAATTTAACGGTGTAAAATTATAAAATTGTAAGAAAAGGCTAGATCGACTCGGCTGTTGAGGCTAATATATATGTTTTATAGGTTCGGAAATAATTTCTTCATAACGTTACAAGCTTCTGAATTAAAATTATAATTCTCTGTAAGGGTATACAAAAAAGGAGACAATGCAGTGTTTTTTGAAAAGAAATAATTTATAAATATATCAAATGAGAAACTTTTATGTTTTCATAATTGAATTTAAAAGGAAAAGCCATTAAATAATATATAGATAGAAGACAATATGATAAGACACGTTAAGATTCATTTAGATAGCTCAAAAACCGAAAGAGATTATTAAAGGCTAAACGGACAGATGTATATGCCTAGATCGGCTAGGCTGCTGATGATACATAGAAGAAAAAAAATTAAATAATATGAAAGCAAGGCAAATGCTTTATGGATTTCTTAAAAGGCTTCACAGCTTTTGAAGAATTAATATTCTGTAAAATTTATATTTAGATATAAAAAAAAACTAAGAGATCATGAATATATTTGATTCAAAAATTATAATTATTTCCCTAGCAACTTTCGTATATCAAAACCCTGGTTTAATGTTAACAAAAATAAAGTAAGGAAATGCCATGCAATTCGTTTGCCACAATATTATTGAAGAAATCCGGAGCAATAATTTATTCCATCCGCTATATAGCCCCGCAGCACATCATTTGCTATATGTACATATATGTATATATATATATTTACTGCATATATCAATCCACTGATATATAATATATATCTTCCCGCTCATCTGTAGTCAAGTGCAGGCCGCATTCGGTTCTCCCCGTCTGCAGTTTGCTTTCTTTGCTTTTTTCGGCTGTTTTTTGCCTTCTTCTCTCCCATTTGTCGAAATGGAATCGATTTTGTTGAAGCCAACGACGTCGGCGTACCCCCCTTCTACGCCTCTGGTTTTCCCCCTTTTTTTTTTTGTGCCTTTTTGCAGGCCCACTCAAACCCCAAAAGACAGAGGCCACGCAAGGGGGTGCAGCGGCAGGCGCCGTTAAGGTGAATCCCCCTCTTTTCCTCGGTTAGGTTACAATTTTCAGGCTTTCCCGGAGCTCCTCGCTCTGGCGAACTTGGAAGATAAATGATGCATTTAACAAAAATGTGTAAAATGTTTAAAATACATAAATTGTCGACAAGTTTGAACCGGAGAAAGAAGTAAGGAGGAGATGGCGGTGGAGCAGGAGGTCTTTGAAATAATGCGCGGTAAATTAAACATTGAGCCGAGTCAAGGCAATAAATATATTTTTAAGATGGGATTTTATGGTTAGATATTTATATAGAAATTTTAAACTGAAATTACTTGACAGAGTTTTAAAACTTAAGGTTTTTGTCTTAAAATTTTGATTAGACATGAAAAAAATTAGTTTTAATTAGATGTTATATTAAAAATGTATCCCAAGTATTAAAGTAGATGCTAAAAAAGCCTTTAAAATAGACTTTTAAATAAGAGAGGAAATATTAAAAATATAGAATCAAAGATTGACTTGTATTCTTCATTAAAAATGTTGTTAAATTCTTTTTGAAATTATAATTCGACAGATATATTTGCTTTGCTTTAAATCTAGTAAAACCTATAAACACTTTTCAATGTTAAAATATCAAACTCCATTTAATTTGAGTAGTTTAAATAATATTTTTACGATTAAATCTGTTAATTTATCATCTCCTTGATCAATTCGCATCTCTTTTCACAAATTTGTTGAACAAATTTCACCTTAACTACCTCAATATATATATATAAATTACCCCGGCTCCATTTGTAATTTAGACAACTTTTCGGGACACGCCCACATGGGTGGCGACTTCTGCAGAAGCAATAAACAATAAACAATGGCAAAGTGCAACCACAACAACCAAAGCAACAACGAAAACAACAACCAATCTCTAAGCCTGCAACGATACGCCAATAATATGTTGTCACTTGTCAATCAAGATGCAACAGCAACGAAAACATCAACAAGAGGAAAAGAAGATCGAACCGACAAGCCGAAAGTTTAATACTCTACTTAGTGCGCATAACAGCACTTTTTAAAATGCCTAACAGCATTTACAGATCGAATAAGAGCCCAGTTAATGATCATTACAGCACTTCTAGTGCGAATAACAGCATTAAGTGTGTTTATAATTATTTAATTTGTAAATAACATTGAACTTAGTGCGCTTAACAGCACTCTTAATGTGCTTTACAGCATTTTAGGTATATGTAACAGCTCTATTAATAAACATAACAGCACTTTTTGAGGCAATAAAAGAATAAAATGTGCCTTTAGAGACATGTTAGATGGCATAACAGGACTCTTAGTGCTAATAGGAGAATTTATAAGGTGTACCTCAGCATTGTTTATTATTATGTAAACGAATATAAATGATCAAATAATATTTATTTGATATTATTTATTTTTATATTTACCCCTCATAAAAATATAGCTATCTACTTATAAAATTCTTTACTAAATCTCAGATACCTAAAAAGTTAATACCCTTATTTCGTTAGGGTATAGCAACAGGAGCACTTGAAACAAACAACAATCTACTTGGAGAGGTGAGAGGTGGTTGGGAAAGCCAGGAAAAATCATTGGACAGGCGGGGGTCCTAAGAGGGAGGGAGGGAGGTTGTAGAGTAGATCGCTCATGCAACTTTTTTTGTTTTGTTGACTGCGCTTCGAGACTTTGACTGACTGACTGACGGCTGTCAGAAAATGCCACACGACCCAAAGTGAAGTGAAAATTGGCAACAATGAATGAAATACAACAAAAAAAAAAAGACCAAGAGACGACGCCAATAAAACTGGGGGAAAAAGTGCAGCCAGAAGAAGAAATTGCAACACGCGACTTTCCCAAATAAACTAAAAAAAAAGTAACAACGCATTATAAACAATATGTTTGTTGCCGGCAATGTTGCTGCTGCTGCTGCTGGCCGCAATTTTCAGCGATTTTCACCGCACACCACACACACAACAATCAGTAAAAGTTTTCCAAAACAGTAAAAGCAGTAAAATAAAAGAAATGAAAAGTGAAAAGCGAACTTAGATTAACCGCTCCCTCTCCACAATTGATTATTAAATACGTTCGAGAGATGCCTCAGTATTGGCGAAATTGGAAAGTAATTTCAATAGTTTCGATATCAATTTTTCGGAGATTTATAAAGCATTTATATCTGAAATTGATTTGGCTTTAATTTATGCTATACATTATAGAGCTGAGATAGGAGATAGATACCAAAACTTAAGGTAAAGGAATTATATTAGTGCGAAAATATATTTAACAAGAAAGGAAACTAACT
Organism: Drosophila bunnanda; assembly: GCA_035046265.1. Taxonomy (NCBI): domain Eukaryota; kingdom Metazoa; phylum Arthropoda; class Insecta; order Diptera; family Drosophilidae; genus Drosophila; species Drosophila bunnanda. Next base: position 2,852,440 of record JAWNOB010000029.1, read on the forward strand.
TAGGGAAGCCAAAGTTGGCATTCTTTAAATCGATATTTATCGATATTTTTAAAAGGCAATTTTTTCGAAAAAGCAAAGTTTAAAAACTTATAACTCGATCAAAAAAGCGTTAATTTTGATTCGGAAAGCTTTCCTATGTTAGTTTTTATTGGGGTAATAAATGTGCATACTAAATTTAAAATTGAAAAAAATTAAATTTTTTTTCAATTTTTTTTTGCCAAAATTAACGATGTAACCCCTTAAAATTAAAAAAAAAAAAATAATTTTTATTTTCTACCTCAGATGGCTAGATCGACTCGGCTTTCGATGCTGATCAAGAATATATATGATTTATAGGGTCGGAAATGAGTTCTTCATAGCTTTACAAGCTTCCGACTAAAATTATAATACCATTATTTTAATCGATTTTTATCGATATTTTTAAATGGCAATTTTTTCGACAAAGCAAAGTTCAAAAACTCATAACTCGGTCAAAAATGCATTAATTTTAATTCGGAAAGCGTTCCTATGTTAGTTTTTATTAGGCTAATAAATCTGCATACTTCATTTAAAATGCAAAAATTTGAAAATTTACTCCGTTTTTTTTTTTTAATTTGAATGAAGTAAAATTACAAAAAAAAAATTTATTTTTTTTTCTCTCTGAGAGGGCTACATCGATTCGTCTGTTGATGCTGATCAAGAATATATATGATTTATAGGGTCGTAAATGACTCATTCATAGCGTTACAAGCTTCTGACTAATATTATAATATATTATAAGATGTTTCTAATATGTATGTTTTAAAGCATTATAGGAACAGCGGGAGTTACATAAATAAGACCCCATGAAATATAAAGTAACCATATGATAATATTAACTTCTTATAATGTAATGACCCATTTGAAAACGTAAAAGGGTTTGCAAGATCTAATTTGAAACACAGCGCATACTTATTATAGAACAAAACCTACTATTATACACCAGAACTAAACGCAACTGGAAAACTACTTCCTTAAAAAGGTATTTGTACGACGCATACTACGTCCTCATCCTTAGCTGCTCGGCTGGATTGAAACAACTTTTTGCATACGAAAAGAATTCAAATGAAGGGGACAAATCATCGTCAACTATGGCAGTGCCAGTCAGTCAGTCGGCAATGAATAATTACGTGCTGATGGGGGACAGGAGGGGACCGACAAATGGCTTTCGCTAGGCGGATGCGGAAAAACTTTTCCACTCAAAACCGATCTCGGAATAACTCACGTTCTAAGAGTGCCGTGTATATTGTGTTCCCCCCGCAGATAAAAGAAATAGAAAACCCATAGTCCGATTCAGCTGCAGCTTCAGAATCCAAGTTTCGAGTTCGAGAGCTGCTTCTGGTAATTACAAAGTCGCCTGACGAAGCCAACAATTATATAAGCTACAGAGAACGGAGGCCGTTGTTGAGATTCGCGCGGCTTGCATCACTCAGAAAAAAATAACAATCTTTTGATTTGCGAAAAAATACACAGCTTTAGATATTTCTTCTTTTTTGTTGATTTTTTTTTCTTTCGGTTGGCTTTTGTTCAAGGTGGGTATTTAGGTATTTTCAAATGCAGCCAAAGGAACGTCAAAAAGTCAGCTAAGTAGTACCTACACGGGCACCAGCAATTGCTTGTAGCTACGGCGAATGTATCTTGTATCTTGTAGCTACAAGTCGGCGGCGCAGTTCGTGAAACTGAACTGAAAACCAAAAGAGTACAAATACAGCACACACAAAAAAAAAAAATATAATAAATACAGCACAGCGCACTCGCGTATACACACGGAAAAAAAATCGCTGACCTCATTATTATTTTGTGTATATATATATACATATATATATATGTATCTGTATAGTTTGTACATATGTTTGTATGTACGTGCATTCTCCGCTTGGATTGCTGGCTTCGTATTTATTTCTCTGCTCTTTCGAGGCCCACAAAAAGCTGCACCAGCTCTAATGTGAGGCAAGCCGCGCATTGATGAGATATACCCTCAGCCGCAATCGCGTATCTGCTGGATGCGATTTGCATTCGACAAGATAATTCCAAACTCTTACTCAATTCTTAGAGAATCTGATTTCACAAGCCCAAAACGCGGGGAGAATCTAAGTCTTATGCAAGAAGATTGGTCTTCAATTTCAAGATCGTTGCCTAAGTCTTTCCCTTAAATTTATGTTTAAAATTATAATAAAATTGTAGAAAATAGTAATATATCTAAATTTGAGGTTGCTACTCACCACATGAACACTGCTCTGCAGCTGTCCGGCTAACATGGTCTGGTGCTGCTGAAGATGCTGCTGGTGTTGCTGCTGCTGATGTTGCTGCTGGTGTTGCTGCTGCTGCTGATGTTGCTGCTGCTGCTGCTGGGATGGATCCGGCAGCTTCTTGTCTGTCTTCTTGGCCGCCCGCTTGTTTTTGCTCTCAAGGAAGCGCTTCTGCAGGGCGGTGGTCTCCTGGTTCTGCTGCTCACACACGGTGCTAAATGCCTGCTCATAACGCGGCACACAGTCCGTCTGACGCCGCCGGTAGTTTTCCATGCGGCGTCGCAGCCTGTCAACGATGGGCTGCCTCTTGGCTGGCATTCCGCCGGACTCGCCGGTAGCCGAGGGTAACGCTCCAGGATTTGTAGGGCCGCCAGCTCCGTTGCCGCCAGGGAGTCCAGCAATGCCGTTTCCTCCTCCCAGATTGGCATTGTAGGGCGAGTGTTGCTGCTGCTGCTGCTGCTGCACTTGGATTTGCTGCTGCTGCTGCGCCTGGACATTGTGCTGTTGCTGCTGCTGCTGCTGCTGTTGTTGCAGTTGCAGCTGCTGTTGCTGCTGCAGGTGTAGGCCCAGGTGCTGCTGGTGCAACTGGAGATTCAGGTGTTGTTGTTGCTGTTGCTGCTGCTGCTGCTGCTGCTGCTGCTGGGCGACGGCTGCTTGGCTGGCGCTCTGGAAGACTGGCAGGCCGCCCGCATCCATAAATGCGTCCGTGGTGAGGCTTTCGCTGGCGCTCGTTGCTTCGCAGCTTTCGTCTCAGTCGGCGGCGAACGCTGACGGCGACGAAATCGCGAAGAACAAGGCGTCGACGTCGGCGGCGAATATATATATATATAGGTATATATATATCGATCTCTTGTCTTTATCGGATATATCTTTATCTGATATCTGGCTTCCACAACTGGCAGTGTTGCTTGTGCTGATGGCTCTTTGGAAGTAACCGGAAGTGCCTAAGTCTACGTGGAGGAATATCGCTGCTGCTCTGGCAGGTGGAAGTAGCCACAAAAAGGTCGAGTCAACATCTTGTGGCAAGTCCTGCAAAATCAAGAGTTAGGAAAGATATATTAGTTATATATTTATATAAGAAAAACAATGTTGAAGTAAGAAAGAAACTGGACATAAGACTAAGAAAATTTTAATCATAGAATAATAATTAATTAACAGTTAATAGTTTAGAAATCTCCAGAAATTTGTAAAGATTATTTTCCATTGAATCGTAACTTTTCCTATCTGTCTCAAGGTCATGCTAGTTCTATTTCCACTTTCTAATTCTTATTAGAACTTCGACAATTTATGGATTTTGTGCTGAAAGCAAAACCATATACGCAACAACTGATAAGAACACACTGTAAAAGAAAGCGTACATATGAGTAATGTCCATACAAATACAAAAAGATTTAACTACGTTTTGAGTGTAGAAAAAACCACCACAAGAATTTATAAACAACAACGAATAATTCTTCGAAGAACTGATAAAAACAATGCAACCGGACGGTATAAAAAAAATCCCCAAGAAAGACTTTTTAGGCAATATTACACACTGAGAAAATTAAACTGTTGATTAGAAAAAACTTTAATTTGGATTTTAATCGCTTTCTTTTTAAATAACAAACAAAAATAGAATAATTTACAACACGGAAAATCAATCTTAAACATAATAATAAAATGTTGCAATTTTTAGAGTTTAAAGAAATATCTCAGTGATAAGGGAAAAAAGCAAGCACACTTTTTTTAAAAAAGAAACTATTTAAATGAATTTTCCAAAGTAGAAAAATTTAGAAAATTAAACGACAATATAGTATAACAAACACTTGAAGAAATAAAACTTGAAAACATTTTATAAACATATTTAATATCAATGTTTATACTTTAGATCTGTAACATACACCAATTACCCTTACTTTTTAAGCTAAATAAATCAAAAATAATCAAAACAAATATTTATAGAATTATTTTAGGTTAAACAACAATTTCCAGCAAATCCCGTTTCCGCCTTTCTCGCTCAGTGTATGAAGCGAAGCTGATTAAAACCATTAATCGCTGGCAAAACGCGAGCGGCCGTTGCGCGTTTTCTTATACACATATTCGCGTGCCTTTGAAAGGCGAGAAGTGGCAAAACGGAGCAACGGACGAACGGAGAACAAAACAAAGGCAGTAAAAGAAACGAAGGAGGCGGCAAAAAAGGGGGACTGAATGAATACAGAGACAGAGAGAGAGAAAGAGAGAGAGACTGACAAACTCAACTGGCCTGCGCCGCGTCTGGCGGTTGAATGAATGACTGATGGATGGACGGAGCCCGTTCGCACCGGAGTTTGAGTATCGCTTTGGGGGGTTTGAGTGTGAGTTCGAGAGGTGCTCAGTGCTCAGTACTCAAAATCCGAATAACGAATAGCGACAAGCGACGACGAACTTTAGATGTGTTGCAGAGCCGCAAATGAGCAGGAGAACCCACGACTAGGGATCGGAATTTCATAAATCTAGCACCATCAATAAAATCTCTATTTAATGAACTAATAAACTAAGAATTAACTACAACGAGTGCTTTTATATCTACTCTACACACTCGATACTTTCTTCATCTAAATATAACAACTTCAATTTCAATTAAAATTTATTATTATAATAAATGATATGATGGCTTTTCCCAAGGATGCCCCACTGTACATGGCACGTGGACTCTATGGGGGGAAGGCGGAACGCTCTGGCGGTTGCAAGCAAATTAAGCTGTAAACAACGGGCGAGATGAGATGGCTAAGCCGGACTCATACTCAAACTCAAACTTCTCCTTGGCTGCAGTGGAAACTGAAAACAGGTTTGCTGCTGCCGCTGCTGCTGTCATTTCCTCGCTGGGCCAAAGTCGAAAATCGAGTAATTCGGAAACGAAACGCCGGCGCGACTTTACTCGCGTCGTTCGAGTGAAAAGGAAGCATAGCTCGCATACAAACGAACGGCGGTTTGGCCGAACCGAGTAACAGGCGCCCAGCGATGCCAGCAGGTGCGAGCGGGAGCGACAGTGGGTGGGAGCGCCGGGCGAGCGAGTGAGTGAGCGGCGAGTGCGAATGAGCGAGACAGCGGCGGGCGCTCCAACACCACCACCACCACCACAGGTGGTAGGGAAGTGGTGAGAATGAGAGAGTAAGTTCGCACTGTTAAGCTCTCTGAGTGATAAGTAACTGAACTGTGAGTGACTGAGTGTTGGAGAGCAATAGAGACAGGGAGAGAGCAATAGAGAGAGAGAGAGAGAGAGAGAGCGCAACTGGAAAAAGGTCAAATTAGAGGCGAGCGATTTGTTTGCTGTTCTTCGCTAATATTGTTATTGTTATCGCCGCATTTAATTAGAAAACAGAACTTAGTTAACCCATTGAGGTAGGAGGTGTCAAATGGAACGGAAATACGTACATCTCTGCAAAACGCTAAAAACCCACGTAATCACGAACTGACATGTTTGCGGAAATGAAAAATTCATGAAATGAATAATGTGACATATTCTGTTTTCTAGAAATTTCACGAATCCATTAAATTGTATTTTAAATTTGTATAATTTGATATAATTTGTGGATTTTATTCAATTTTTTAAATGTTTTTTATTTATATTTTAATATTGATTTTTGCATATTGTTTTAAAAAAATGTATATAGTATTTTAAGTTTAAGTTTTAAGTTTAAACTAAAAACAAGTAAATAAAAACCTAAAATTATAAAAAAAAAAAAGGGAAATGTGTGTATAAAAATATTTACCAGAAGTCTAGTAAATAAAGAAATAAATCGAAATACATATTTTTCAATATCATTACTTTATAGTTCTTCGCAAAAATTCACTAAGAATATATCCTGATAAGTACTTTAAATTTTATATATTTTCACCAATTTCGAGTCCATTGAACTGAGTTAAGGTTTTCAATAATTAAAAAACATAGATAATAATGAGTTATTAAAAAATCCAGCACAATCTTAATCCTGACGTCAATTGCAAGCATAACTGAGGCAACCATCGATAAGAAAGGTTCCGTTGGCGAAAGAGCACCACTTTGGCCCTAACATCATTTCGAGGGACTACTTGGCATTTTTAATTAAATTGTTCACTCAGGGGGCATCATTAATTTTGGGCCACAGCTCTCGAGAGAACGGAGGGACGGTTTTTCATTCAAAGCAAATCGATAAGAGCCATAAAAGTTCTTGCAATATAAATCCTTCAGCGGCGGCGGGAAAAGGGAAAAATAAATAAAAGAAAATATATTTGTACTTTAACAGTAACTGTAAAAACGAGCATAAGAAGTTACTTCATGACAGAGACAGAGACAGAGAATTTGCAACAACAACATTGGAGTAACCTCATGATTAGCAAACAGTCTCCTTCGCATCTTCATTGTGCCTTTTCACTCACTTTTTGAGTGAGTGAAATAGGAGACAGCGCAAGAGTGAGATAGAGTTTAGAGAAAAAGGAAACAAAAACTAATGAGGGTTTTTGTGCACTTCAAGGTACAGTGGAACACACTTCTACTGATATGCATCAAGTACATTAGTTTAAAGTTAGGCATTTAAAATCTCTAATAAAAACTAACATTTATTAAACAAAATAAAAAATAAATTAAAAAATGTACTACGGGTATTTTAGTAAAAACCAATTAAATTAAAATTTAACCTTTTAACAATTTCTTCCCCAAATGATCTCAATTTTTGTCCCAAGCGAGTGAGAGAGAGCAACCTCATCCACGCACTCGCACAGAGAGAGAGAGAGCCCGGCGGCGGCGGCGTCACGAAAAACATTGCAAAATCGGCGGGAATTGAAAAATCGCCGGCGACGACAGAAACGCGCCATACCGCGTCCAACGCGTCGGAGCGATTCCGGCGATTGTGGATTGCGGCGTTTTCTGGCAAAGCAGCCCCCAAAAAGGAGAGCCCGGCGCTCCAATTGGGGAATCGCATCCAATCAGAAGCGAACGAAACGAAACGGCGGCGACTTACGTCGCGCGTCTATCGCAAAAACGAACAGGCGCCCAGCAAAAGCAGCAGCGCGATTCACGAGCGTTTTCAGTCGCTGCTGTTGAAGCTGAAAACGGTACTGCCGCATATAGAGACGGCGAGAGTGAGACAGCAGGCTAGTGTTTGTAATTGAGAGAGAGAGAGCAGATACGGAGAGAGCGAACAATTGTATATTGTAGTCAGAGTGTTAGTGTATGCGAGTATCTGTGTGTATTTATGGTGAGAGAGTGCACTGAACAAAATGTAATGCTATTTGTTTAATGCACATATTTTTTTTAAATAAAATTTTAAATCATTTAGAAAGGAAATCAATTATTATAAAATGTTTTAAAATATTAAGATCTATCTAAACATATTTTTCAGACGAGAAAACGTTTAACTAATTTGTGTGCATACTTTTTATGGCACTAAAAAGCTAAGAATATATTAAAATATACAAAAATATAATTAAAAGTAAAATAAATATAAAATCGACGAACAATAAGATTTTCCAGTTTCTTAATGTTTCTCTTTGTAGTCACAAAAATGGAAATCGCATTTGGGTTTTATGGCATTTGCATCTTATTATTATATTGGCTTGAGCGCACCTCAAAGCTGATTATATAATTTTAAAGCCAAAAGGCAGTACTACATATATCCCATACTACTTTTAATCCCATATAAATCGGTCATAAAAGCGAGCGAGCGAATTTGAATTAATTTTTCGCGCACTTTAAAAACGAGATACTCGTACCCTCTTTTTTTTCCTGCTTCTCTACATTTGTGGCAAGAGGAAAAGCGAGTAGATGGCCGGGAAAATCGGCTGGCTGTAACGTCTGTTGGCCCAGGAAAAGACGACGCCAAACAAAATGGTGCCGCTGTCAAGTGACGAAGGCGACAAACTAACTAACTAACGACGGACGACAAACGGCAAACAACAAAACGACGACGACGACGACGACGAGGCGACAAAAAGTCAATTTTATCGGAAACTAACAGGCAGCAAGAAAGCAGGGAAGCCAACAAAAGCTGACTTTCCGCTCCTCCGTTTTCCTCCCTCTCCCAGTAAGTGTGCGTGTGTGTGGCCTGGAAAAGCTCGCCTTTCCCCGGCCTGGCCACGCTGGGCGCCTAATCCAAATTGCGAGAAAGATCCGCTTTTCGAGCCAAAAACCTACGAAACGAAAAGCCAAGCAGCTCGCACAAAATCGCCTCGTTATTGGTCGAAATGCCACGCCTCCGTTTTCGGCTAGACGCCTCCCCTTTTTTTGGCGGAGTCCGCGGCCAAAAGCCAGGCCAACCGGCCAGGCCAAAGGCAAGCGGCAGACTGACAGAGGAGGAGAGAGAGAGCGAGAGAGATAGTCGAAGAAAAGCCGAGGAAAGCGAGGAAAATTCGAGGCAGAAACCACACAGAATTTGCTGGAGATACAAAAGGAGACGATGGTCAGGAAAAGCAGGAGGGGGAGGAGGAGGAGGAGGAGGAGACGGCTGCCCCGGGGGTGGTGGGTGGCCACCGACATCTCCTGGCAATTAGCTTGATTGTCCCTGCACATGCGCCCTTGGGAATAACTCCAAGTGAATTGGAATCGTTTCAATTTTCCTGTTGTTCTTACTTAGAAAATTGAGAAATTTCATTAAAATATTCAAATGCATTTAAATATAAGACATATTTGAAAAAAACAAATAAAAGGTATGTTAAAAGTATTTGTAGTAAGTAATTTATGGCATTTGAAATAACTTTTAAATCTGTTTATTATTTTGAACAGTTTTTTATTAGTTTGTTGAGGTTTAAGAAGACTTTAAAATGTAATTATAATTTTTGTCAAACTTTTATGAAATTTAAAGAAGCTTGCAATGCATTTAGCATGTTCTTAACATTATTGCTAGTGTTTTTTAAATGAATAAGTAACAAAAAACTTACTTTGATGTTAAAACATTTTAATATAATATTTATTTATTATTAATAAATGATTTCATTCATTTATTTATTATTTATGCAATATATATCTTGCCTTGTTAACAAATAAAATTAAAATCCTTTAAAGCAGAAACCTTTTTAGCATTCTAAAAAATCTTTCGAACAATGTTTTACACATCATATAATATTACTGCATTATCATATATGTTATTTAGGTATTTATTACCATATTATTATTCTTCTTTCTTAGTTGTGAAATTAAAATTAAAACCCATAAAAGCTGAAATATTTTTAACATTTAAAAAGACAATATTTTGACAAAGCACAAAATATATTCCCAGGACCTCAATCTTTTGTTTGCCTGATTTTTGGTTCACACGCATGCTGAAAACCGCAACACGAACAAGATATAAATAAAAATCCAAGGAAAGCCCACAAGTAGATGCAAATTGTTGGCCAGCTGCAGCAACACAGCAGCAGCAGCAGCAGCAGCAACAGCAGCAGCAGCAACTTTGCAACGAGCAACATCAAGCAGCAGCAGCAACAACAGGTCTGCCAACAGATGTGGAGCGATTTTTGTTTTGTTTTAGTCGCTTTACCCGCGGGGGGGTTGGGGGAGGTACCTTGCAACTTGGATCTTGCAACAGCTGCAACATGCAACATTGGCGACAACGATGCTGCTGCAACATAAGCAAGTTGCAGAGGGCGCCACTGTTGTTGTTCCATGCCACCAGCGATGCGGCGCTCAGCAAACTCCAGCTCGCCGGTACAGTGGTAAAATGCTAAGGTGGCAAGCGGGATAAACACACACACACACACACACACATTTGTATATATATACACACACATCTCTTGGTGAACAAGGAAAATTCGCAATAAGGCAGCAGCAGCAAAAACAACACTAAACACAAGCCACACACAAGGCACAAATGGAACCGGTTGTTCGCCGTCCAACATCGAAAACTAGCACGGAAAGTAGGCGAGGAAAAAGAGGAGGACCCAAGGGATGGTCAACTGGATAAATGGATGGAGGGATGGAGGCTCCTCCTCCTGGGCTCCCATCGCCCAAGACCACAACTTTGTAGGCTTTCAGTTTATTTTATAAAATGTTTAGGATTTAATGCTCTTATTATTGTTTTAAGCCTAAGAAAATAACAAGGAGATCTTGGAAATATAATATATATGCATATATTATATTGTTTTATACAGAACAAATGAAAATAATGTAATATAATATATTTTTCACAAGTTCACAAATTATTTTCAGAAATTTTCCTTGATAAATTATGCCATGATAATTATTGTTTTCCCATGCAAACTGTGTGTCTTTAGAGGAGCAATATGAATTATTATATATTATCAGGAGAATTATATATTATAGGAGAAGCATCAGTTGAATGATTCTAAATTCTATTAATAAGCAAGGTTAGTAAAATATTTAAAAATTTTATTTACAAAAGGTTATCTGCCAGCTAATCACAATGACCTTGCTGCTGTCAAGATAACTTATCAGTTATTTAATCGAGATTTGTTACAACACTTATTTAAATCGACTTTGTGAAGGAAAGGTAAATAAAGGTATATTTATTAACAATATCCAATCAATAAATATACAAAGACACAAAACTTTATGATTATAATTTAGTGTTTTGTAGAAAACTAATCCTAAACAAAACTTAAAGAGATATTTTTACTAAAATCTAAAATGAAACTGTGGCAAATACCGCAGTATATTATATTATTGATATTTGTTGGAATTCAGTAATTCCAGGAACGATTTTGCAAGAGCTAATCTAAACTGAAGCCAAGTGGTGACAAAGATTCAAAAGAAAATTGTTATCATTAGCAAACTATCACTTAACCTTCCAAAGAAACAGGTTATCAATATAAAAAAAACTTTATATTTTTATTTTTAAAGTGAATTTCAAACAAAAGTAATTTAAAATACACATATATAATAGGAAATATGGATGGATTGATGTGGAAGTTTTGCTTAAAGTCTTTTGATTGTAAAGTATGATACTTTACAATCCTTTACTTTACTTTACTCTCACCCTTCAAAGGTTGATAATATTTTAGACTACTGTAATTTCTAAAGCCACTTATCGAGGCCTCACTGTTCGCCCGTGTTCGCACAGCTGCGCCCATATTTAACCCATGTTGTACAACATTTTAACGGGCCAACCACTAGGCAAGAGTCTTCCACTGCTTTCCACTCATCAGCCCTCGCAGGGGTGACTTTTCATGGGCGCAAAGGAAGGAAAACCCATAAAAGGGATAGGACAATGAATAAATGGTCGACTGCCTGCCAACTTTAATTAATTTTCTATTTCTGTTTTCATGCCTGCCGATTGCCAATTGACGAGGACCACGGCCATGCTATCACTTCGTCTATTTTTCGAATTATTTAAAATTATTCAAAGCGTTTTTAGGGGTTAGCAATTTTGAATACGAGTTTATAGTTTGAAATTAAGTGTTTTTCGGAAGTAGTAACGAGAGGTATTTATAGATTTTACATATTTTAATTTAGATTTCTTTGCATTTGTTGTACCATATCTTGCCATTGTTTTGTTGGGGATTGTGGCAGCAAGGATAAGCCATATTTTGAGACTTCCTTCAGGACTTTATCTGTATGTACTTAAATGTAAATGTACCTGAGGCAGGTGCTGGTAATCCTTAAGAAAGCCGACAGAGAGAAGAAGAATAAAAAAAGAAGATGGAGAGAGGGACTTTTCGTATCCTTCAAAGGCAAAAAAAAGAGGGCTCTACTTCCGTTTACCAGTTCTGGTTCTGGTTGCCCCCCAAGCCGACCACCATTGACCCCTCCGCTAATGAAGTCTTAAATTGTCTGCCATTTCGCAATGCTTTTTGCTAAATTAACAAACAGCGAGCAGAAAACTATAAAAAAAAGTAAAACGGGGTCCGGTCTACGGTTTAGCTGAATACCCCTCCCTCCACCACACCCTATATATATATATACATATATCTACATATATATCCCCTCATATAACGCTTAAAAATTTATGAGCTACACGTGACGAGCGCTGAAAGCCATGAAATTGTGTCGCTCGACTATAAGCTCAAAAGCAACCAAAAGATTTAAAAGAATAACAACAGAATAAATGAGACAAAAAAGGGAAAAATGTGGATAAAATGTATATCAATTTAAAATTTGATATATAAATAAGTTAATAGATATAACAATTGATTGTAAAATTAATTCAAACTACAAAACAGATATATTTAAAAGGGTGCCCTAGGGTATTACAATTTTGTAGTGAAGTGAAGTGAAGGAATCATTTCCGACCCTATAAATCATATATATTCTTGATCAGCATCAAAAGCCGAATCGATTTAGCCATCTAATGGAGAAACAAAATTTTGATCGATTTTTTGAAAAAAAAGGAAAGGGGTTACATCATTAAAATTGTCAAAAATTGGCAAAAAATTACATTTTAAACGGAGTATGCAGATTTATTAGCCTACCAAAAACTAGTAAAGAAAAGCTTTCCGAATTAAAATTAATGCTTTTTTGGCTTAGTTATGATCGATTTTCATGATCCTATTGGAAGGGTATAGAAGCTACGGTTTCCCAAAATTGGCTTCCTTTCTTGTTAATAAAAAAATGTCTAAAAATAGCAAACGCAAAATATAATCGATTTATTTTATATATATGTATATCTAATTCCTTAATTAAACTTCCTATAACTTTAACGTGGCAAGTGCTAAATACTATCGATAGAGACTCGTGCCCACAGAACACATTCACAATTCAAGTTCTCTATTTCTATTTAGATTGTTTTTATGGGCGCGAAAGTTGATTAACATTAATTAATTCATGCTGTGAGTGGCGTTTATATTTGAACAAATTGGAACTAAACGAGATGTTCGACTGCCCGGAAATGGACGCACACTCAGATACAAGATGCACACACACACAGAGATACAGATACAACCCACAGATACAATGTTTGACCCACTAATTAAGGCGTGTTTAGCAGGCGCATTTCATGAGGCTAATTAATGAAGTTGAGTCCATCATGCAGCTATATAACCCTATCTCCTTCTAGCTGCATCCTCCCAGCAACCTGTTTTCCCTTCGGTTGTGTGTACACTGTACACACAACAAAAGCAATTTCAGGGAAAACATTTTTCTCCCATTTTCTTTCATTTTCTCTTTACTTTTTTAGCTGTGTTATTTAGTAGTAGATGCAACCAAAAACGCTTAAGGCTTGTGCAGCAGCAAAAAAATAAAAATAAAGAAATTAAACGCAACAACGGCGGAAGATGTAGCAGCACAGTCAAGCCTCTGCAAGATGAACTTTTGTAATTATTAGGAGCTAATTAAGTTGAGATAAATAATAACGAATTGTGATTTATAAGTAGAGTAAGCTTTCTTAAAATTAGAAGAATGATGAAATTGGTTAATAAATAAAAAATAAAGAAATTAAACGCAACAAACGGCAGAAGATGAAGCAGCACAGTCAAGCTTCTGCAACACGAACTTTTGTAATTATTAAGAGCTAATAAAGTAGATAGTAAATAATATTAAATTGTGATTTATAAGTGAAGCAAGCTTTCTTAAAAATAAAAGAGAGTGGAAATTGGTTCATATATCTTTAGTTTCTTAACGTTTTTTTCTTTGAAACGCTAGAACCCATTGGGAATTATAGCATTAAAAATGTGAAAAACAGTTTAACAATTTTTTTTTTGTTACTCAAGAAGTTCCACTGTGCAACAATAACAACCACACACAAAACAACAACAAAAACAAAAATTTGAGAAGAAGCCGCATAAAAATTTCCAACTAAGCAGCGACGCTAACATCTCAGTTGCAGCGCTGCAACAGAGGCAGCGGCGTGGGAGTTTCGTTAACAGCTGTACCCCCAAAATACGCGCTCTCTCACTCACTCTGGCAAAATGCTCTCTCTCTGCAAGTGACCCTCTCTCAGTCACAGTTCTCCCTCTCTCTCTCTCTATCTGCACGTAACAACATCCCTGCGTCACACGTTTTTGTTCTCGTTTGTTGTTGTTGTTGTTGTTGTTCCTGTGCTGCTGCCGCTGTGGTGTTGTTGTTGCTGCCTTTTTGTCACAGGTCGTTGCACTACACACACACACATACCTACATATGTACATACAAATGCAGACGCGACGAAGAGAGCGATGTACGATGTACAGTGTGACACATGCAGGCCGCTCGGACAACAACAGCAACAACAATAGGAGCAATAATAGGAACAACAAAAGCAATAACAACAGCATCAGGCAAACCCCCGGCCCCCCGCATCACCACCCCCCTCATAACCCCTCATCGAACAGCCCTTCAGCCCCTGCTGACCAGCCAAGCACATCCATGTGAGATGCAACTATCAGTGTTTGTGAGTAGGAGAGAGAGAGAGAGCGAGAGAGAGTGCAGATCTATGCAGTTATTTGCATACTACAAAAAAGGAAATGCTCTCTTTTGAGTTTTAGGTGCTATTCATCTTTAGTTTTTAATCATTTTAATCATTTTATTTAATTTAATTAATCAAAAAATATTAATTTATAAAAATGATCAACAATAATATATTTGGAAAAATATAGTCTCTACTAACTTTATATATTTGTATTCGTTTAAGAATTTCAAATGAAAATATCCTTAAACTTGCATAGTTAAAAGACACATGCATATTTGATAAATTAAAATTTATAGGTTTAAAGTTAAAGTAGTTAAGTATTTATCAACAATTTAGAAATAATTATTAGCCAAGTACATAATTTTTTGAACACGAAAAATACATAAAATTGCAATATAAATCATAATTAAATTCCACCTTTAAAACGAGATAAATAAATAAATAAAATAAATTCCTACAAATCAGAGCATACTTTTTGGCGACGCTTTATTTAAACAAAGCCTTTAAAACGATATAGATAAATAAATAAAATAAAATAGTACCGATCACAGAATAATCATCCAAAGTTTCTACAAATCAGAGCATACCTTTTGGCGCCGCTTTATTCAATTAAAGCTATGCAAATATAGGTAATAGCGCCGTTTCGTAGTAATATTAAGCTACATTATTAAACGCGAATTAAACCAAATAGTAAATTCTCAGATTTTCACACGTTTTATTATCATAACCCAAGAAGATAAGCAAAACTTTCCATTCCATTCGTGTAATAAACAAGTAAAGCATATTTACATTTGGATCATTAAAGCATGCAACCCTTTCGGTTTAAGAAGTGCCATAACCTCTCACCCAAAAAAACAAACACACAGAAAAATATGACAATCTTGCAAATGGAAATTTCCTACACCAATTTTTTAGCTGAATTCATTTGAAAAATGTAAGTACGAGAGGCTAAAGGGAATCTGGCCATAAATATGTAATGAGTCAAGTGGCTTGGCTCTTAGCCCCACGCCCACCACCCCGAGAGGCCATAAAAAAAGCACAGGCCCAATTAAAAGCGAGTGGAAATCTCGGTAAAAGATCAAGGAGTTATATTCCAGATTAATTCGAGTTGATTTTTTGTTTTTATTCTGAGCTAAAAAACATGATTTTTTGTATGATTATTTTTTGTGTATCTCTGTGGAAACCATAAAAGAAAAGCATTCAAATGAACTTTCCTCGCAGTTCTTTCTTCTTGCTCTTGTTGTTGTTGTTGTATTTGTTGTACGTGGCACAAGTGCGGCCGCATGCTCAAGCACACACACACTAACACACACACACACCCAAAGAACCAGAAAACGTGTTGAGTGGCAAAAGCAAAATAAAAAACAAGTAAAAAGCGTTGGAGGTGATGAGCCACGACTGTGAGATACCCGGTATGCATTTAGGAAAAATTCATAGCATACCAAAAGGGGTTTTGGTGATTTAATACTTAATAGTAAGAGGGTTTACTTTCTGTATAAAATGTATTTTAAAATAGGATTTAATCAATTAAAGTATCTATATCTATATAGAATCTATTTTATCTATTCTATAAATTATAATTTATACCTTATTAAACTCATGTAGAGTAAAGACTGAAAATCTAGATACATTTTCTTTGCATAAAAAACCTTTTAGTGCTTCGTTGGAATTTCATAAATACAATATACCCCATTTAGTGCTAAAATAATACAAGTTAGGAATACTAAACAAAGGCAAGTCGAACAGAGTTAAGGCCATCACTGTCTAGTAATTTCATATTCTTTTGCTGGGCCTTTTCTTCTTCCTTCTTCCTCTCTCCCCTTGTTCTTCTTCTTGTTGCCCCCTTTTCCAGGCAATTTGTTTTTCGCAAAAGCTGAGCGCGTATCCTCTCAAACCTCCTGCATTTCCATTATCCATCCCAGTTTAAAGTAAAAAACACTTTTTGATTTTAAATGATTAATGCTCGAGTCAAGATTTTGTACAATGATTGATTAATTAACGTTGACAACCAGCTACAAAAAAACTACCGACACACGCATACACCCCTAGCATAAACACACACACTCGCACACACAAGCGGCTCTTTTTGTTGGCCAGTTTTTCATTATTTTGTGTTTTTTTTAGTTAATAAATTGACTTCCATTTTCGTTATGGTCTTTTCTTATCCCCTTCTTCCATCTTCATGATTTTGTAGTTGTTGTTGCTGTTGTTGTTGTTTTTCCCACCCAAAAACATTTTCCTATGAAATCTGAAACGATGTGTGTTTGGTTGTTGATGTGTGTGTGTGCGTGTGTGTGGCCAGGTTTTAGCCTTGATTGATTCGAAACCGAGTTTAGTTAGCCCGAGAGAGAGCAGTTAAGGGGGTAAAGTGTGTGCAGATGCACAGAGCGAAAAAATAGTGATAAATTTTATTTAAAATTGGAAAATAACTTTTATGCGAATAGTGATTTTATTTGAATTTATACTAGCGCACTAATTTAAAAGTTTAAAACTTTTAGCGTTGGGAAAAGATTGTACCAATAAAATCTGAATCTAAATCCGATTTAACATATGGTTGGTTAAGCAGCATTTCCTAACTTTTTATTCAAACTTGGGAGAGTAATCTCTAAGTACTTGACTATTTTATTTTAATTTAATTTTTTTGTTATGTTAGCCTTACAGGGTATTATAATTTCAGTCAGAAGCTTAAATCAAAGTGAAGGAATCATTTCCGACCCTATAAATAAATAAATAATATATAAATTTTTTTTAGTTTTCAATTAAGTATGCAGATTTATTAACCTAATAAAAACTAGCATAACAAAGCTTTCCGAATTGAAATTAATCAATTTTTGGCTTAGTTATGATAGATTTGCCTTTCTTGTTTATCTCTGAGTTATTTTTCTCTATGTGTACATATTTCTTTTGCAGTTTGCCACTGTCAATCGTGTCTCTTTCTCTCTTTGTATCCCGTAGATGCGTGAGTTCGTTGGTGTGTTTGCAAAGGTGTACACGCAATTAATTATGTTGACAACTGACATCAATTGAAACGCTATCGGAAGGCAATCATCAAACATTAATCGAATGTGACATTCGGCAGGCAATACTGGAACTGTGTGCTCCCAGATTCTAGTTCTACTTTGATTTACTTTCCATATGCTGGTATTTTATATATATATATTACTTTGCATGACAAAAGGAAATATTCACAAGTCGTGGGTGGAGTGATAAATATTATTTATTTGATTGCAAAATTGTGAATTGATTTTGGTACTAAATATTATTACTTTTAGTTAGTATGAGGTGATAAAGTGGTTGCATAAATGTGTTATAATAATAAAACACAACTTTATAAATACCTTTAAATGGTAATAGTTACTAAGACTAACTTTAGCTGCTGATTTATCATAAAAGATACATTTAAGATACATTTTTGTATGTTTAAAAAGTTTGATTTTAATTAGAAAACCATAAAAAAAAAAAACATAATAATTAATGTATTCTATTCTACACTCAGTTTTTATGATATTATTTTATGATACCAGCAAAAAAGTAGTTAACATTTATCACAGAATCAAATACAAGTAAGTTTTATAAACCTAAATGGTTTGTTTAGCAAGTAAGGGTGTCACTAACATAATAATATATATATTAATACTGCATTTTTTATGTAGATATTTCGTTTACTGATCTGACGAATCTCATTGCAAGACTATTAAGGCCTCGTCTTGAAGATGACTACCAGTTGAGCGGGATATTGCAACAGATCCCCCCCTTATTATATATACCCCTATATATATATATCTGGTCGATCAACGAACTCTCCCACCACCACCCCCGCTCCAAAATTCCAACGTGGGCCAGACAATGGGCGGCCATTCATCTTTACGTAATTTCGATATCAGAGAAGCAGCAACGACGTCGGCATCGGGCCAAAAACAACACACAATAAGAAGGCAACAACACACACAAATTGTTACTTTTGAAACAAAAGCGAAAAAAAAGTGAAAGTCTAATTCAGCGACAGGCAGGCCAGGCCAGAGATAATAATTATGCATGTGCTTTGGTTTAAACTTTAAAGTTAATGAATGAATATAAGGAACCCCAAGTCGGTGTCTCCATCTCCCTCACCTTTACCACCGTCACAATCGAAAGTATCTCGGCATCTACAATTGTTGCCAGATGTCTTAAACCAGTTTATTTGCCAAAGCCAATTCGAAATCTATAAAAATGTTTATATATATATATATTATATACTGTGTAGACATTTTTTGTACGCACATAATGTTATCTATAAATTTTATATGCTACATACTTTTATATGTGAAGGAAATTCGGTGTCGGCGCAAAATTTAAATAAATTTTATATAGAAATTCGAATCCGATAATCGCAGATCTCTGATTTTATATAAAAAAAAAAACAAAGCGGATTAGCGACTAATGAGTGCTCTTTAAGGTGAGGGTTTCTAAAGGGGAATTTGAGTAACAAAAGCAGGTTGAATTTATGTTTTAAAAACTATTAAATTGTTACAAAATAAAATATATAATAGCCTATATTTATACACACCAAACGAACCTTTTATAGATTGAGAGAACTTATAATATTTACAGCTCAAATAAATACGCAAAAGAAAGTAAAACAATTTCCTTAACTATTTTTCTTAACTTGTATTTACTCTATTTGGGGAATTTGTTTAAGGAAATTGAATAACAATTGAATTTATATATTGAAAAGGTTTACATTTTAACTAAATTAAATATATAATAACCTATTTTTATACAGCCCAAATAAACCTCTTATAATTACAGGGATCTTATAATGTTTAAAGCTGAAATAACGACTTCTTCAACTATTTCTCTTATCTTATATTTACTCTATTTAATTTTCCTGCATTTTATAAACCATTCCAAAACCACAAACCCCCCTCTAGTTGCAGTGTATACTAAAGATGTGTACTAAAAAAAATTCCCACGCGTCTCACTAGCCGCAACCCAGCAGCGGGAATAGAAACAGCTACAAGCCAAGTTAACAGGTTAAGGCAACAACCCAACTGCTAACGTTTGATTTCGTTTTAAACTTGGTGTATTGGGCTCTAATTAAAAATGCATTCAAGTTGGGCAAACTAAGGCTGCGACGAACGGCAGTTTAGCAAATTAACATTAGAATTAATGGGCGCGGAGGTGTCCCCCTCCGGCTGCCACCCCCTTGGCTGCTTCCCCAGATGCGGACGATTGCCTAACCAACGGGCCAGAAAGTGTATCTCATGTGGTGCGGAGCGCAAGTATCTGGCAGATGCGTGCGCGTGCCGGCAGCGGCAGTGGAAACCTCTAAGATCGCAGACAACCGAAAAAAAACTGATTTATATTAACCCGAAAATAAAGCAAGAGCAAGAAGAATCTCAACACAAAATTGTAGCTCGCTGCCTGGCAAACGCACATTTGATGTTGTAGATACACTCGCAGCACATTCGAGTACCGCCAGCAAGTACGAGAGTATCTCGCCGCGGCTTCTTTTTTTCGTATCTGAGTATCTGAGTATCTGAGTATCTGAGTATCTGGTTCCGCGCGACAGCAGAGGCAGAGGCAGAGGCGACGCCACTCGGCACGTTCATTATGGCATTTTGTCAGATACAAATTTCAGCTCAGAGTCGCTCTCGGTCGCCCCGAAGGCGTGCATGTATCTGTGCCTCTGTATCCGTATCCGTATCTGTATCTGTGCGTCTGCTGCTGCTGCTGCTGCTGCGGTTTGCTGCGCGATAAGCATACGGATATGTCAGTTAATTATTTGTTTATATTTTGTATCGCCTCGCTCTCCTAAACTGTACACACTGGGCAATGTACACACAGACACACACATTTCGTCGCCATCGAACTGCCTCCAAATAGAGCTCTCCATAGCTCTATATAAGGTTCAGGGCTCTACGGGTGCTCTATATATACTTGGGCACATCTGCGCCGATCCAAACCGATCTGTTTCGTTTCGTTTCGTATATTTCGCATACGATTTTCTGCTGATTAAGGCAAAAAGCGAATATATTCTCTGGGTTCTTTTAAATGCTTCGAGTGCTCAGAATATGGGTTTTAAAAAACATTTTATGCTTAACAGATTATACTATACATATTCAAGGGTTTTTATAGAAAGAAAGATACTTTTTTTTCAAATAAAACCTAACACTAAACTGTCTAAGTATTTACTATTAAAACTAATTTTCTTATCAGCCCTTGTATTATTATATTTTCCCAGAATTATAATAGATTGCTTGCGGTCGTTTATGGAAAACTATATAAAGATTAAAATAAATGCTTATTTAAAGGAAATTATTTACTGAGTCATATTAATTTCCGCTAAAGCATTAAGACTCTTTAACATTAATGTTGTTAAGCAACAAAGTATTTGTAAATAATAGGTTTTTATTAATAAATTGCTAACTTAAACACTTTCCAATCGAAACTTGCTCTACCAGGAGCCAGAAATGTTTAACTTAATTCGATATCCGCATCTTTTCGGGGGCAGCCAACAACATGTGCAGCTGCTGTTGCCACCGCAGAGGTGCATGCAACATTCGCAGCAACATCCACAACAGCAGCAGCAGCAGCAGCAGCAGCAACAGCAGCAACATCTACAGCGGCAACAGCAGCAAGTTGTGGCAGCAGCGAAACAGGCGATAAGGAAGAAAGCGCAGGCGAATGGACACCGAAGGCGAAATGTAGAGGAGAAAATCATGGGGGGGTGAGCTGAAGGAAAATGACTGGAAAACCGGTGCAGAAATGGCTACGTCTCCACCTTTCGCGAATGTTGCTGGCTTGCGCGGTGCAGCAGCAACTTGCAACACGGCCACAAATTGCAGTCACGCAGCGACTGTGGCTGAGCGCCTGCTACAATGCAGCGGACGAACACCTGGAATGGGGCATCCACCTTCGGGATAGCACCGGCACCGGCACCGGCACCAGCTCCAGCTCCAGCTCCAGAGCTTCATCCCATTCCCCCAGACAGTTCCATTTGGAGAGGAGAGCGATTCCCAGTTCCATTTGCAACTCGCAGCATTCCCAGTGTCTCAGGTTGCTTGCGACCGCTTTCGAGGGCGGTTCATGGCGGAAGGGATGTTTCTCTCAAGGGTTGCGATCTGGATGCCAGCAACAAAAAATCGAAATAACAAAAAAAATGAATATATACAATATGCGACTGTGGGTGAGGCTCAAACTCGAACCCGAAAAAAAGGCCAGCAACAAAAGCTCAGCAAAAGCGGAAACCTGTTTTATTTTGGCCACCAAGCCAAGTGAGTTGAGTGAGTGAGCAAAGAGTTAACTTGAGCAGCAGCAGCAGCAGCAGCAGCAGCAGCAGCAGCATTGACCCCAACTGACTCAACGACAAAATATGCCAGCGGCTGGAGATGGAGACAGGAGTGAGGAGAGTGGAGCTGGAGGTGGAGCTGGAGCTGGAGATGGAGCTGAAGCTGGAGGTGGAGTTGGAGCTGGAGATGGAGCTGGCGGTGGAGCTGGAGCTGAAGCTGAAGCCTCGAGAGATCTCTCGTATCCGAATAAATGCAGAACATGGTGCGAAATATTTAATACAAAAATGTTGAAAAGGAGTTTGGCCTGACAAAATAAAGCAACACACAATGGACAAGATACAGTGAGGCTTCCTTAACACCAACAATAAGGGGTATATTGGGTGATATAAATGATTTATGGTACTTTTAATAGAAGTTTTCTCCTAAGTTTCCGTACAATATAAATAAACATTTGTGGTATTTAAGCCACAATTGAGTAATTACAGGGAATTTATATTTTTGCGGGTTTGAAATAGTTTCACCTTTGACTTTGGGAGGTAAGGTATGTATCTAATTGTTTTTTGAATTCAAATGGAAGCTTATGAAATGCTTACAAGGAATTTCTGATAAAAAATGACATCGAATTAAGCAATTAACAATGCTTGTTATAGATAATAATATATCTATATCTATAATATAGATATTAATATGAATATTAGAATATATATGCATAAATTGTATATTATACTCTAAATTAATATTTTTAAAACTCACTTCAGAGTGCAAATTTAAGTGTCAGTCTAAATTGTTTTGAGTTGAAATAAACATGAATAATTATAATATTTTAAGGTCTTAAATTGGCTAAAGTTGTAAAATTCCTTCCCAAGGTTATGAAAAATGGACTAAAATAAATCTCAGGCCTAAATTCATATCAAAATAAATGTGTTTCCATGAATATTTAACATTTAAATACAGCTAATACTAGTTTTTAATTATATAGTTATTGAGAGTGCCTATATATTATGACAAAAAAATTCAATAAAATCTGCTCTAATATGTATATTCTATAATATTTAAATATATTAATTAACGCAAATAAATATAAATCATATCATATTTAAGATACTATGGGATTAGACAAAGTTTCAGTTTTAAGTCCTGTAGGTTTGTCTATAATCCTCCACTATTGTAAAAGTTACTACTTCACAGTAACAGTAAACAATATAAAACTTATTGTATTGAAATATATACAATGAATTCAATTCGCATTAGGCAAGTACACCTGTGCCGTGCAACTGCAGCAGACGGAGCGAGGAGAGCCCCAAGTAAACCTGTTTACAGTTCAAACTTCACATTCGATATTCGATGTGAACTCTTTTTTTTATATATATATTTTGTTTGTCGTGTCGTGTCGTGTTCGTCTGGCGGGTTCTGGTGCTTCTGGTGCCTTCTTCTCCTTGGCCACAACCCATCCATCCATCCGAGTAGTTTAAAGCCACCTACGAAGCCGAAGCTTAGGCCGGGTTATCTCCGGCTTAATTGGGTCATTCACACGCGCCACTTGCCGGCGATACAGCGCTGCCACGAGAGATGGCGACGGCGACGGCGACTGCGAACGCTGACAAAAAAAAAAAACAAACACACACAGAAACACAGAGAGAAAAAAACACACTACTTTTTTCAGCCTAGCAACAACTTCCGGTGTCTTGAAGACGAACTAAAGAAAGACCAAAGCATACATTACATGTTAGACCACTCGAAGAATGAGGCGAAAAGCGGAGACAGAGACGAAATAGTGGGCAAAACAAATGCCCAGAGAACGGAGGGTGAGGAAAAAAACATTAAAAATACAAAAAAATAAATAAAAAAAAAAGACATTTGACAAGCCGGACAAATAAAACTGTTTATCAAGTGAGGAAAAAAGTATTTTAAATGTCTTGGGTATAGCATTTACTTAAGAGCCGACTTTTCATCGGCACTCCATTAGAATGTATCTTTGAAAAAGTAGAAAAGGTGGGAGCAAGTATTCTATAAAGAATGCATTTTTTGGGTTTAATATTATTAATGAAATTATATGAATATTCCTAAGATATCCAGCTATATATATTATACAATTGTTTACAGCTTTAATTCAATGATGCTGATTGGTCTTATAACAGAACTCAGGGAATTATAACTTTGTAAAGATACCAAGTATAATTCGATTTACTTTAAGCTGCAATTTTATTTACAAGACAATTCAAAGGTATAATTTGTATATTTATTGTTACTTGTAAACTAAACAAGAAAGGAAACAAACTTCGGAATGTTCAAGTTAATTTAGCCTTGCAGTGTGTAAATTAATAATAGGAGCGTATCGAAAATCGATCATATCAATCGATATTTAATTTTTCTCGACAAATGTAAGTTTAAAAAACGAAGACAAAATACCAAACATTTTAATTCGAAAAGCTTTCCTATTTTATTAGCTTAATAAATGTGGATACTCAATTTCAAATTAAAAAGTTCTAATTTGTATTAATTTTTTGAATATTTTAACTATTATTAGCCCTTATAACATTTTGGAAAAATATTATAAAAATTGTTGACTGAAATTACAATACCCTGCAAGGATAAAAAAAACGTATAAATAATTTTCTCTCCCTATATATCGATATTTTTAGAGAAGTTTTGTTACCTAGTCTTTTAAAAAATACATACTAATGTATATTTTAAATGTATAAATATTTATAAAAAGTTGAACCTCAATTTATTTAATTTAATCTCTTTTGAAAATTTAAAACAATGTCTTTTTTTAGATGAAATAATAGCTTAAAAGTAATAAAATAATTTTTTCAATCAGCAGAAGTACAATTCTTTGCTCCTAAACAAAATCTCAGCTCGAAAATACTTATTGAATTTTGGTTTTAAAGAGGCAGAAGATTCGAGTATCTTTGAGATACGTGTGGAAGTGAATGAATCAACGGTAACTCTCCCTCAACTAACTCGCTCCCTCGCTCTCTCTCTCTCTCTCTGTCTATATATATGTTTGTGTGCTTACCTTCTCCCTTGCTACCTACAAGGATCAAAGGATCGAAGGTGGAGGAAGAAGAGGAGCAGCAGCAAGAATCCCAAAACAAAGTCAACAGACCAAAGACAAAGGCAAATAAATGAAAACACACACACACACATACAAACGAGAAACACACGGCCGTAAAAACTCAACCGACAACTTCGGCGAGGAAGCGAGACAGCGGCAGGCACTCCAAGAATGAGTGCAAACGAGGGAGAGGAAGAGACAGACAGAGAGAGGGAGCATAGAGATCGCAGCATTGTACAATGTACATCCATCATTTTCTAGGCAATGCAGGCAAAAAAAAAACAAAGAGAAAAAGAAAAGAGAATAACACAAAATACAAAAACTGCAGCAGCTTAGGAAATTATTTGGCAAACTCCAAAGCGCCGCGCAAAAAACTGGTCTTGATCTATTTTTAAAGCCAAGCTTTGGATCGAGCTTTAACAAGATGAAACAGCAACAACAACAATAACAAGAACAACAAGGCCCCAAGCATAAAAAACATCAATCAAACGAAGTTCTACACGCCGAGCAGCCTCAAGGTCTTATCAAATAAAACAAATAAAATGTACATAAATTTTGTAAGAAACCCACAAAAAACTGGTTTCGAAATGCAAACAGCCACCCACGCGCTGAGCATTAAAAAATATATATAATAAAACCACATAATTAGGTGATAAGTTTTGTAAAAAATGACTTACTTTTCGTTCTTCTCCTTTTTCCGCGATAATCCAATTTGATTCCGATTCTTTTTTGTTGTTGTTTATTTTTATTTAGCACTGATAATTGCTTGACTTTTAATCCGAATAAAAAAAACTGCAACAACAACAAGAAACAGAGCAGAATTTTATTAGATTGCAAATACAACAAACAAATCAGTGCTCTCCCTCTCTCTCTTTGCCTCTTTCTCACTGCTGCTGCTGCTCTCTCACTCTCAACTAAGCAAGAGTGTGTTTGTGAAAATCAAAACAAAACACGGCAAAAACACTCGAGAGAGCGGCGGCAGTGAGAGCGAGCGAGTGAGCGGCAAAGCTGATCCACTGCGTTGCTGTTGTTGTTGTTGTTGCTGTTTTTGTTGTTTTGCTTTTGTTTTAGTTTTAGTGACTGCAACATGTTGAATGTGTTTACTCTCTCTCTCTCTCTCTTGCTCTTGCTCTTGCTCTAACGGTAAACGGTAAAGCTAGTGCATTTATTTCTCTCGTTGCAAATACAATATAAACAATTTCTTGTAGCTGGCGGCTATTTTGTTTGCAGCACACAAAGGCGCACACACACACACAACACACACGCGAGCGAGTGCACGTTACACGCACACTTTGGCAAAGGACGCGGTTGAGGGTGGCATTTTCATGCTTAAAAATAACAATAAATAAGACATACTTTACACGAGGCTGCTTTAAAACACAGTTACCGGGTTACTTTGAAACACCGTTACGTTTGGCTTAGGAGCTTGCGGGATTAAAAACCAAAAAACGGAATCAAGGAAAGCCGCCCGCGAACTTGGTTTTTTCTCTTCACTATTTGTCACTTTTATGCACACATTTTTGCATTCTGGTTGTTTGCACAGTTTAGCACACTTTAGTTTGGTTGGTTTTTACGAGTTTTCGAATATTTCGAGCGGTTGGCGGCTGAAAACAAGCAAAGAAACCGCGCTCCGCAACCGAACGCGTCGAAAATTTTTTGTGTTTGTTTTTGTTCTCGCTAGTGTGGCTGCTTGTGGGGAAATTAGAAATCCCATCCTTGCAGTGTTACCAACTGTTAACATTTTATCTACATTATACATGGGAGTTCTAGACAAGTAGAAACATGGCATAACATTTCCCTAGGTTATATTAGTGTTGTTTGTGAAAGTGTAGAACTTTATTTAACAATTTACCGCTAAAAACTGTTATATTAAATATTTTAATAATAATAGAGACTGCATAAACGTTTAAGAAATTAAAAAAATGTAACATAATTGAATAATTATTACGGCTACTTTTGGAAACATTAAAAATACTACATTTCATTGCTTTTAGTAATACCATATATGCACTGCTTGTACATTGTCACAATAAGAACAGTGTGGACGCAAACTGGACTGCTTATATTAGGTACATATTAGCCAAGTTTTTTACCAAATGGCGGGAACAAAATTTAAATTTAAATTTATTTAAATATATTGTAGCTGCAAGCTTCAAATTAAACCCCCCGTCGAAACCTTTGCTAGAAAAACGAAAGTCTCACTTAAATTGGTGCCTACAGGTCCTTTGATTATGTATTTTTAGCACGTCACGATATATAAATATAGTTCGTTCGATAACAATACTCGAAAAACACTTGCAGATAAGAGAATTATTGAACCGTATTTTCGGTTATTGTTGTTGTTTTTTCTTTTTTGTTGTTTGTAAATACTTGTAACATTTAATTTTTTGCATTTTGTTGCTGTACGAGAGATAACATACCTGCAATGTAGAATCAACTATTAACGGGCTTTTAACGGCTTTTCAAAAGTTCGAGAAGAGAGAAAATCATAAGAAAATCGACTGGCGGCAAATATATAAATAAATTATGTATTTTTGTGCGTGTGTGTGTTGAGTGTGTGTTGTATGCATCATGATGAAATACTTTCGCATGTGTGCTGGCTGCTGCTGCTGTCATGGAACACCTCCTCGCCGGTTCGTAGCCGTGCAACCATAATAAGGATACGGAAAACGGATACACAGGTATATATATATCGAGATATATAGCGCAGATGCGGTGCCAAAGAAAACAACTCAAAAAGCAAACATTGAGACAGATTCGAGGGTGCGGAAAAAGGAGAACAGAGAGATGACTCGTTGGGCCTGAGGATGCAGCGATGGGGAGGGCGTGGAGCGTGGAGCAGGAAGCTGGGGGGCTTCCCCTGTTTAGGCGACGGCATCGGTATCGCACTCCTCCTCGACGGTGATGTACATACCCTCCTCCTCGTAGGCCGAGTCGTGCTTGGCCAGGATCCGCAGCAGGGGACGCAAGCGCAGCCACCACTGCTTCTTGGGGATGCGCTGGCTGCAGGAAACAAAACAATAAAATCATTAATATATATAATTCATAAGGAAACTCCGCTCGGCACTCACTCAAAGTTGGTCTCCGCAATGAGATCCACCAGCGGCGAGAAGCGATACTGCCTGGACACGATGCCCAGCAGCGTGGCAGTGTCCGGTGCCTTGCAGTTCACCACGCCATTGGCATCCACATTGGCCTTGATCTGCGTGGCCAGCCAGTCGACGCACTTGGCTGCCATCTTGGTGCCCATGTTGCGGTCAAAGGGTGTGGGCGAGCCGCCCTGCTGCATGTGGCCCAGGATGTTCATGCGGCAGGTGAACAGGCCCTTGCCCTCCTCCGAGTACAGGCGGTAAATGAAGTCCGTGCTGTAGTTCTCGCTGGCCTTCTCGTTGCGCAGGATCAGGCCGCGGGAGACGCCCTCGGCCATCTTTGAGGCCATGTGGTACACATCCTGCTGCAGATCCTTAATGGAGAACTTCTCCTCGTAGATATAGGCAGCATCGGCGCCGCCGGCCAGGCCAGCCAAGGTGGCCAGGTAACCGCAATAGCCGCCCATGGTCTCGATGACGAACACGCGACGCTTGGTGCCCTGCGCCGACTGGCGGATGCGGTCACAGATCTCGGTGATCTCATTCAAGCCGGTGTCGCAGCCCAGCGAGAACTCGGTGCCGGGGACATTGTTCGAAATGGTCGACGGGATGACCACAATGGGAATGCAGAACTGCGGATAGTTGTCACGCTGATCGGCAATCTGGCCGGCGGCATGGTAGCTCTCGAAGCCGCCAATGATCAGCAGACCCTGGATCTTGAACTCCTTGAGGCGGGCAGCGATCTCCTTGAACTTGCCCTCGGGCAGGGTGCGCTTGGTGCCCAAGTAGGCGCCGCCCTGGCCCACCCAGCCGGACACATCCGACCTGGCAACAATGATTCATCATATTAATAAAGATTCCTCAACATAGCCTTACGAGACTCACCATCCCAGCTCCCGCACATTGCCGGCAATGAGACCTTCCACACCATCATTGATGCCATAGACCACATCGCCCCTGTAGATGGCATTCCGCACAAAGCTGCGCACGGCAGCGTTCATGCCGCAGGCCGGGGCTCCAATGTGCATCACCGCTAGGCGGTAGCCCTCGATGCCCTTGCCATCGGCATCGAAGCACTCCTTGGGCGGCTTCAAGCGCGTCAGCATCTTGTACGTCTCCAGGTTGCGCTCGAAGGAGCGACCGCGCAGCTTGACGGCATCCGCCCAGCGCTTCTCCTTCATGGCCTTGGCCACCGCCTGGGTGCGCTCCACGCACTCCATTAGGGGCACACGCACCGCCTGGTTGCCATCCAGGGAGATGACCACCGGCACCGACTCCGGGGTGGCCTCCATCAGAGCCAGAGTGGCCTCGGCGCCCATGCGACAGGCCTGGAAAGGATACAGGGATTAATTTATATCCTATAATTATTATTAAAGTCGGGGGACACTTACCAGAATACGATCGAAAGCACTGGGATTTCCACCGCGCTGCACATGACCCAAGACCGTGATGCGGGCATCGTGCTTCAGACGCTCATCGATCACCTTCTTCACATCCTCGGCGGTAATGGGATGTCCCTCGCGATCCATGGCTCCCTCGGCCACGATCACAATGTTCAGGCGCTGGCCAGCCGAGCGCTCCTGTTTGGGATTTTCAATAAATAATATAATTAGTTATATGTTTTATTATAAATCAAGAGTGAGGATGATACAAGAACTACAACAATTGCACAAAAAACTGATGCAGATGGACATCATCTGTTTTTGGGATGTGTTTTATATAATGTGTTTATATAAAGTGTTTTATATAATGTGTTTTATATAATGTGTTTTTTATAATGCTTGGTCAGTTGATATCTGAATAATGTTGGACAAACTCAGACGCAGAAAGCTAATGAGTAGAGTGCGTTTCATAACTATTTAAACAAATTTTTAATATATTAAAAGTACAAGTAATTTATAAAGAGGTTTATGATTAGTTAAATATATATGTACATATGCTTGCATTTATATTTAGATGAGAAGTATGAAAAGGACTAAAAATCGATTTTTATATCGACTTACGAGCAACGATATATACAGGATCGATTTTTATATCGACTTTTAAGCCTAATGTATCGGAATATCAGTTTTTCTTGTCATTCTCAATGAATTAATTTAATATTTATTATACAAATTATTATTTAAATTAATTTAAATACCAATTTCACGGGATAATAGGATTATTTTACAATTAAAATAGAGATTTTGCAATATTTTAAAGTTTGGCATAGCAAAGCTTAAGGAATTTGCCCATAATTTGTTTTTTGATTTGCTAAACTGCCTTTTTGTCTTGATAATTAACTTATAAAGTCAATAAGTAGTGGAAATATATAATATATAAAATATAATATATATAATACTACCATTTTATATAAATCTCAAAAATATTTCAAAGCTATGAAACGCACTGGTTATGAATAAATAACTTCACGTAACTCAAACTCGGACAATCCATTAAAAATCAATAAAAAATAGATGTAGATGTAGAAGAAATATATACAGATCGATTAAACGAGGATGAGTGGGGTTAGTGGAGTTGGGAAAGTTGGGAAAGTTAATAGAGGAGCTCGATGACATCATGAGGAGCACACACAACAAAGGATAACAAATGAGACCCAATAACCCAGAAACAAATATTAAATCAAATAGCTGTTGAAGCTGTTTTTAACGCCATGGAAATTTTTGGTCAAGAAAATTTGTAAATTTCAACTTTTCGACCAGGATTAAGTAGAGAGAGTGAGAGAGAGAGAGAGTATAACTAAGAGTGTAACTAAGCTCGCTCTAGGCCTGACCTGCTGCAGCTTGAGACAAATCTCGTCCTGCCACGTGACCGAAACCGGCTCCTCGGGTATGAACATAAAATCAGCCTCTGTGGCTATGGCAGCCGATATGGCTAAGTAACTAAAAAACAAGAGATTAAATACAAAACAGAAATAATAATCGATGTTTCACAAATGTTTCGTTAAGGGGGTGGGGGGGTGTGATTTGGGATCGGGGTAAAAACTTAATATTAGTTACAATGTGATACGGGGATGCTGGGGACAGATGGACATTCACAGTGCAATTCTCAATCCATTTCTCGGGCGGTATTCGTATTCGGAGAGAGATAGAGAGACATTCGTGCGTGTGTGTGCTGGTAAAAGCGGAAAATAGGAAAAAGCTTTTCTATATGGCGTGTGTGTGTGTTCTTTTTTCAAAGAAAGAGTACTCAAAAGTACCAATATGCACTACATATTCTTGTATCTAAAGAAAATATAAGCCACAACAGCTGCACTGAGTTGGATTTGAAGTCTTATTTACATCTGGGGATAATATTTGAAATTTTTAAGTATTTTGGTTCTAAAAATCGTTTTTATTTGCTTAGAAATATTTTCTAAATTTAAAATTTGAATAGAAACCGCTCAAAAATGGTTCAGATCATTTGAATTTGTGCTCAAAAGTATGCTATAAAAGGTAAAACTCCTTGAAAAACAGGACAATTCTATTTTTTAGCATACTTTTAGGCAGTTTTTAAATAGATTTAAAATCTCAATAGATTCATTGTTAATTATTATATAGAATTTAAGTGTTTAACTTTTAAAATATATATTTTGTAATGAATTATTTAAACTAATAGTCTGGCATTTTTCCTAAACAAATCATTGCTTTCAAAGCAAAAACAAAGCTGAAAACTTTTCAAAATATTTTCCCCACTTTAAAACTTCAATACTATTTATCTCAGTGCAGCATGAGAATGTGTATAAGATCAGCATCTTGCCTGGGCCAGCTGGGAGCAGAGCCTGTCTGGCCAGTCGACCTTGGGCGGCATTTCGGGAATGAATATGAAATCCGCCTCGCACGCCAGTCCGCCCACAAGAGCTAAATAGCTGCAAAAAACGTTACATTACAATAAATATTAGTCAAAGGGGGGCGAGGGCGGGGGCGGGTACAAGGGAGTCAAGTGAAGGGTATTCTCGGGACAATCGACTGAGACATAGGATGTGCGCAACATTCAACAGAGGTTTCCAGTTTCTTTGGGGGCTTGCCTGTTCCAACTTGAGGACAAGTCGATCGGGCCAGTCTTGCGGCGGCGGATACTCGGGCAGAAAGACGTAGTCTGCCTCGGAGATAATGCCGGCCACCACCGGCAGATAGCTAGGGTTATATATATATATATTATATATATTCAGGTGCAGGTACATTAGCTGGAGATCCCCGGGACACTTAGGCTAGTCCTTAATTGGTTATATACAACCTGCAAGAGTCTCAACTTACCCGCAATGACGACCCATGACCTCCATGATGAAGGTGCGCTGATGTGAGTAAGCCGTGCTGGAAATGGCATCAATCGCCTCGATGATGCGATGCAGGGCCGTGTCCGTGCCAATGGTCATGTCCGTGCCACAGAAATCGTTGTCAATGGAACCCACCTGGTAAATAAACATGAATTAATCCGATCAAGGGATCAAGGATTCATCTTAAAGGACTGCGTACCAATCCCACAATGTGCAGCACATTGAACTTCTCCTGCTGCTCGGTGGTAATGGTCTTGTTCTTCACCAGCTCCTCCAGCAGGCTGGACCACTCCTGGCGGAACAGATTGGCACCGGTGAGGGAGCCATCGCCTCCGATCACCACCAGATTAGTGATTCCCCGCTGGATCAGATTGTTGGCGGCCTTGAGGCGTCCCTGACGCTCGCGGAAGTCCTGGCAGCGGGCAGAGCCAATGATGGTGCCGCCGCGATGGATGATGGACGAGACCGAGGCCCAGTTGGCCTCCTGGATGCAGTCGCCGCCATCCACCATGCCCTGGTAGCCCTCGCGGATGAAGTACACCTGAGGGGGGAAGGATAATTAAATGGGAATTTAGTGGGGATTTTATTTAAATCTCTTTGTGGATTGTAGTGATCTTTCAAGTGATTTTAATCAGTTTAAGACTTTAAATAAGTAAATTATATTATTTAAATATAATAAAACTAAAGGAAAATATATTAAAAACCACTAACTATAGGTATATAGATGGCAGAACTTGAAACTAAGGTCAATTTCCTATCATTTACACAAGTAAAATAGGTTGGAATACATCTATTAAAAAACAGCTAAGAAACTGTTTGAATATTAGTTTGAAATTATATAAAATATTGTGAAAAAAAATATTTAAATAATTCTTACTATTAAGAATCAAATTTAAACCATAAATAAGCAAAGAACATCTTCTCACATAACAAATATTTATGTGAAAACGGTTTTGCAATTTCCTCGAATATTGTGCAAGCCTCAAAGAGTCGAAATATCTAAATGACATCATCACACTTTATTGCCAAGCTTTATCAGGTTAAAACTAATTTTAATTAATTTCCACACTCATATACTGTTCAATTAACAGAGTGAAAACTTTAACAAATAGGTTAAAAAATTGCACATGTTAAACAAAGCAATGAAAGCTTGAAATATGCGAGAGAATTTGTAAAAATTAACAGAGTTTATTCATAAAAATTTAACAAGCTAGTAAAACCTTAATAAAGTTATAACCCATTACTTCTAATCTTTTAAAAATTTTAAAATTATGAGTAATCATTCAACGATTTACAAACATTTAACATATCTGAATAACTTAGCGCTTCAGCAGAATTTTAATCATAAATATTTCTGGCCAAAACTCATAAAATATTTATATGCATACATATGTATATATGTATATATTTGATATATCTAGCACAAATTGGCTTTGTCGCGTGTCATTATTTTCACTTTCATTGACCCTCAATAAATTGAATTCAAAGAAATAGATTTTAATCAATTTCAATCAAGAACAATTGCTTAATTATTTGCATATTTCGAGGGCAAAAAGGACCCTTAAAGTTGAACTTAAGCCAGATGTAATAAAAAACAAGAAATATAAAATATATCAAATATATCATAAAATATATTAAATATATATTTTTGTATGCTAATTTTTTGGGTAAATCTAAATTTTTCAAATATCATAACTAAGCCAAAAATGCATTAATTTTAATTCGGAAAGTTGTTCTGTGCTAGTTTTTATAAGGCTAACAAATCTGCATACTAATTTTTGGAAATTAACAAATTTAATTTTTTTCAAATTTTTGCGACTTCAACGATTAAAAAATAACCAATAAAAAAAGGTGAAAAAATTTTAAACAAATTTTTTGTCCCGTTTATGGCTAGATCGACTCGGCTGTTGATGCTGATCAAGAATATATATGATTTATAGGGTCGGAAATGATTTCTTCACTTTGATTTAAGCTTCTGACTGAAATTATAATACCGTTATTAAATCACGGTCTATTTTTATGATAAATCAAAATTTCAAAACTTCATAACTAAGCCAAAAAAGCATTAATTTTAATTCGGAAAGCTTTTCTATGCTAGTTTTTGCTAGGTTAACAAATCTGCATACTAAGTTTTAGAATTTAAAAAATTTAAATTTTTTCAAATTTTTACAACTTCAACAATTAAAAAATAACCATTAAAAAAATGTGAAAAAATTTTTAACAAATTTTTTCTCCCGATCATGGCTAGATCGACTCGGCTGTTGCTGCTGATCAAGAATATATATGATTTATAGGGTCGGAAATGACTCCTTCAGTGAGTTTTAAGATTCGAATTGAAATTATAATACCCTGCAAGGCAATAATAAACGGAAATGATAAATAAACTAATAATTATGCCTTTGTATGCAAAAGTGGAAAATTAAATCGATAAACATATTTCTAATAATGAAGCTGGCTAAATCGATTCGTCTGGCCTTGTGTTAGAACTTTATTAATCCCTAATAAATTAAGAAAATGACTAGAACTGACTCAAATTAAATATATTTGCTTTAATTTTTTCTAAATATTATTCTAATTTTTAATCTAAAGCTTATTCCTGTTATCAACCAGATAATACCCTTAAATAGGGTGTAAATAAAATAAACCCAAATAGAAATGAAGAGCGACAACAACTAAAAACGAAACAAATTAGCCAAAAAGTCTGAGAAGCAATCGCATGTGAGTGGCCCGAAATAAACCCCAATGTCAATGTGCGCATATACACACACATATATATTTTCTTGATTCGTCGCAGGGAAATTCTTTTTCTTTTCACTTATTTCGGCACCGATTAGAGAGACGGAGATTATCTAACTGGCTTAACACCTATTATTTTCGACGCGACCGGCTGATAAGCCAGTTACTACAGACCTACATCATATAATGCGTCAATTCCGGCTACGTAAGGGAAAGGGCGGGGTTAAAGGGGGAGATGCTGGGGGGTGGAAAGTACTTGACAGAGGTCATGTCAGTCAGTGACTTACCTTACATCCCAGGTAAATGGCCATGCGGACACAGGCGCGCACCGCTGCATTCATGCCCTGGGAATCCCCGCCGCTGGTGAAGACGGCCAGGCCCTTGTCCTTCTGGGAGCCGCGGGCCAGGAAGCGTTGATTAATCTCCGAATTCATGGTTCTACTTTTCTAGGCACTCGTATCTCTCGCTCTCTATCTCTTTTCGCTATCTGTATCTCGGTTATTAACGGTATATAACGTAACGCACACACACACTCGACACTCGCACAGCACACTCGACGCGACGCACTAATGGGGGCTTTTCCAGTTTTTCCAAACTAGAGCCGAGAACTACAGCTGGAGCTGGGCGATGTTATATCCAAAGTGGCTATAAATACTAATGTTCCTTGCCGCTCTGTTCCGTGGCTTTTCAGTTACTAGCGAGATATATATTCACGAGTATTCACAAGTTTCGCTTTTGCTTTTGACGTAACCTTGAAACGACCTTTTGGCCAGACGCATACACCACACACAGACACACAGACACACGCACACAGGGACGCGCGGGCGCTATGGCTGTAAGAGTGCGTACTGATGCAATGTCAGTGATGCGTGATTAAACTCCTTAGAGCCTCGGTTCTTCACAACTTCGAATAGTTCTTTGCGGTGGGTATTATGTGGGTAGGTATTATCGGTTATAAAACACTTTTCGCGAGCCGAAACGAGCGGAAAAAGGCGTTTAAGCAATTGGCTCTCCGTTTGTTTACGTTCGACCCACTTGCGAGTATGTGTGTCAGAGAAGTCAGCTGGCGATCAGCTGGTCCGAGTGGTGGGCGAGTAAAAGCTCGAAAGCTTTCACCGTTCGCGAGGAAATTGTGAGTGTGCGTTATCGATAAATTAACCGTTTTCTTATTTTATTTTTTAATTATTTTAAAAATTATTTAAATAAAAATGAAAGAAATTAATAATTTTTCTTAATTATAATAATACAAGAGAAATTGTACTCTTAACTAGTTCTTTAATTAATAAGCAAAATCAGAATCCCGACATAATCTTTAATAAAAAAAAAATAATAATAAAAAGAATAATAAATAAAAATTTTAAATTCGGATTTTAAGAAAATTAGGGTAAAATTAAGGACTTTGAATTAAATTAGGGTTTATGAATATTGTTCCCTTTTTTTTAAGTACAAAATCCAATCCAAAAAAGACTTTCTTTAAAAAAGAATAAATAATGTAATTAACGTAAAGAATTCTCTAACCATCTTTCAAATATAAAAAATATTTTTATAAATAAATTATAAATACATAAAAGTTCAAATGAGTTTATAAAAAATCTAAATACAACTTTAACTCATTAGTACATTTGAACAGACAAACGAATTTAAAAATTCTGCTTTCCTAACAAAATACTTTTAAAAAAACCTCTCGAATAACTTAAAATCCACGATCGAGATACAAAAGCTAGACGACAAGTGCTGTAATTAAAATAAAAAATAGTGATTAAAATATATTAGCTTACATAAGGCATTATAGGATGCACAAAATCAAAAATATCCTGCATGGTTTTCAAACATTTTCTCAACTCTTCAGGTGTTTCACCGCATTTTCTCCTGTTCACTCCTTTACGTTTTTCCAGGTCCTTAATAATGTCTTGATGGTTATATACCTTGTTTTGTTGGCTAAGCGGCTTGATAGGCTTTTTTTTAAAACAAGCAGACTTCGGTTTGTCATCGTCAGAGCTACTTTTTGAGTCCCCACTGTGGCACCTTCTTAACTGATATTTTTCCCGGTGTTTAATGTTTAATAATAATTCAGGGTGTTTTCTGAAGATGAAATTAATTTAGAAAAATTCCATAAAACTGGTAAAAATTACGGATTAAATATTCCATGGGTCAAGGAAATGCTGTGTCCTGAGTAAGTTCGTATTCCTGAGTGATCTGTCCTGATAAGAGTAAACTAGGAACCAAGTATATATACTATATATATATATTTATATAATATATTTAAAAGTTAATTACAGCTTTACCTTTGGATTTAAGTAGTTATGGTATAGCGATGTTCCATAAAATCTGTACGATTTTATTACCAACCGTCCATTTAATTCTAAAAGGCGACTATAGAGATATATTAGAAAACTAAATTAAATGAAAAATCAAAGCTACTTACTTGGTTTTAAATTTAGTTAATACCCGAAATTTAATTGAATGCATGCCAAATATGAATTTTGATCCTAAATATTGCACATTTTGCTTGGGTTCCTATATTTCTTACATTCGAATTGTATATTTTTATTATTTTTATTGACTTTTGAATCAAGGGAAACCCCCTCAAAGGAAAAATGTAAGTGCTTGTTTTTTTTTTGTATTATTTATTTAATTTTTGTTTTGTTTTTTTGTTGGTAATTAAGAAACTGTAATTTCAATAAACTTAAATATTCCACTCATACATCAATCTTTGCCTCTGTTATATATGCATACAATTTACGCCTACACCCGGATTTCATTTTTCATCAGATTTTTGTCATTTACTCAGTTTTTGTTTTTTTTGCTTTTTGTATGAATGTGTATTGCAGTTTCACAATATTATTATTATTATTAGTTTTATATATTTCTGGGATTTCGACTTTATTAGCGTTGCGGCAAAAAAGTGTTTCATTTATTTAAATATATATATTTTTTTGTTTGGTTTTTTGTTATTTTGGTTTTATATTCCTCACATTCATAATATAGCGATAAATTCAATTGCGAAAATATACATTTACTTTTATCATACATACATATGCTCTGTATGTTATGATTACCGTTTTCTGTTGGACAATAATATATATATTTCGTTTTGTTTTTCAAATACACATGCAAAGTTGTTGTCTTGTGTGTATAAATTAAAAATTTGAATAGTTTTTAGTTCACAATATTTATGTATTTTGATTCAATCTTGTTTTTATTTTTTGTTTTGTTAGTATTTCCATTGCTGATTTTTGCTGCAGGTTGCAAAGTGTCATAATAATTTCGAAGAAAAGTCCGTTTCAAGCCGGGAAAATCAACAAAGAAATGCTTAAAACGTGAGAAAACTAATGCCAGACGTTTAGGAACAAGTGTGGCGATTAAGTGCGAAGTACATATGTATTTTTGAAATAATTTTAAAACTTGTGCAGACACGTTGCGCACAATAAAACTCGTGCCATTAGCCATGTTGCACAGACCGGAAATGAGTAAAATTCAGTGACTTCCGGGCGGACTCTTCTTCGATTTACAAAAAATCTCATTTTGACAGACAGTTTTCTTCGGATATATAAATATGCGTGTATATATGTATGTATTATAATGAGTTATGCTTTTCACAATTGTTTATACCAAGAGAAAACAACAAAGAAATTTGCAATTGTAGATTTTAACCCTTTTTTGTTTTATGTAAGACATGTATAAAAAATAGCAATGAACAATTATTATATTTATTTTTTGTTTCTGTAATCATCCGTTCTCTCCGCGACCGATCCTCGTAACAGATATATGGTTCCTGCTGCTGTGATTTATGCTTTCTTTTTGTGGATTTTTTAACCAATTTACGCAAATGCAACCCTGTGACACAATGTGTGTTTGTGTGTGTGTGTGGTGTGAGTGGGTGGGGCTGGGGGGAGTAACAGAAATCGAAACGAATTCGAATTCAAAAATAATAAAGAATTGGAAACTAGGTTTTTTTGGTTTTATTTGTTTAGAAAAAGAATTACAAATAATACATAAGTTTTTGTTTTTATTTTTGTTTGTTTTCTTCTCATTTGGTTCGCTTGGTTGTTGTTGCTGCTGCTTTCTATTCTTGCTTGCTTGCTTTCTTTCTGTTCTTGCCATACGAAAAATTCAATTAAATTAATCAATTTTGGACTCTTTGCAAAAAAAAACGTATAATAAACCGAATTATCTCATTTCATTTCTTCTTGTGTATACAGTTAGGATTATTATTTATTTTTGCTTTGTTTTTGTAAGGAGGAAATCCACAACGAGGCATCGCAATGGCGAACGCAACACGGAGCCTCTCGAGCGTTTTGGGGGGAAGAAAAACACACATACAATTACGACGAATTATCTGCTAGATTAATTTGATTCAAAAAACCGGAAAAACATCCCGTCGCCAAAACTCCCAGAGACACTCCGTATCCGCTCGGCGCATCCTCATTCCGCTGCGATGCTGTATTTTCTTTCTCTGTACTTCTTCTCAAGCAGTTGCTGCTGCAGCAGGTTTGCGGCTACATTTTCAGAATCGGATCAGCCGACACATCTCTCTGTGTACCACACCCGCCTCTCCTCCCCAAGGAGGAGGAAGAGGGGGAGCAGTTCCTTCGGCTACACACAAAAAAAACACTATCCGGAACATCCGAATCCGCGGCATCGAGAGGAGGAGAGAGTGGCCAGCCGAACGGCCTCAAATGAACAGAGGCACTGGGTCCTGCTGCTCATCGTCCTCGCGAATTCGTATCTAATGTATCTCAAATCTGCCTGCTCTGCGCTCTTCGCTCGCCTGGATTATCGTTTCAATTCAAATTGTTTTGCTTGCTTTTGCTGGTTTTGCGTTTGTTTTCTTTCTTGCTTTTTTGTTTTATAATATTTGTTTCTCTTTGTTGTTTCTGGTTTTGTTTGTTTTTGTATTACTGAATAATATTTGCATAGTCAAAAAGGAAACATTTTTGCTTAGTTGTTTGGTTAGTTGTCACCGCCCTCCTGTGGCTCATCGCCGTCGCCCTGGGTGTCGGAGGTCCAGAGGGTCAGGTTGTCCCTCAACAGTTGCATGATGAGTGTCGAGTCCTTGTAGGAGTCCTCGTTGAGTGTGTCCAGCTCGGCTATCGCATCATCGAATGCCTTCGAATACATAAATTCATTATTAAATCGCATTCTTTATGGGTTTGGGTAAGAATCAAAGGAAATGTTTTGTGGCAAGGCGGAAATATGCAAACAAAAGCATTTTCAAACTTGGCATTAGGTTTCATCATTCGTACATTAATTCTGTATTTTGTTTTCGCTTTCACTAAAAACAATTTGTAAACTTTTAAGCAGAAAACCAGTGTGTTGTGTGTAAATCAAAAATAATGTATAATAAAAAATAGTATAGAAGGAGTGTCACAGATATATAGCAAGGAATTTAAAATCATTTAACAAGGCTGTTTAAAATGCATATTTAACCTTCCAAATTCTTTTAATTTACTTTATTTTAAAGCACTTTAGTATAGCCTTTTTAAATGATTTTAAATCCTTACCAATTTCGTTGGCAATCCTGTTTCTTTTTTAACCAAAACTACTAAGTAAAGAAATAAAAAAAAAACTTAAAAAGTGTTTCACCAGCAAAGGCCGCAAAGGTAAGTTTGTTTCACAGGCAAACTTTATTTGTTTTAATTTATCATGCGGGTGGGGAAAGTAAAGGCGTTTCAGAAAGTTCCGAATCTGCTGAAAGTTTCAAGTTTCCCAGGAAAACTGAGGTCTCAGATTGTTTTAATAACCATTAATCAACAGAGAAATGTGATAGGTAGAAATAAAGCTTTTAAAACTCTTTAAACTTCATTGTTTAGTTTGGTTTTTAGTAAACGCTCTGGAAATCTTACTCGGTTTAGTCACAAAACAACATTCGGATTGAATTAGTGGGAATTAAAGAGGCGGTGTTAAGTTATTAAGTATACATCGCAGAAGGTTTGGCATATGTATAAGTTTGAACTGAACCTGTTTAGCTAAGTGACAAGCCCTCGCTGGTGAATTGATTATTTCGTAATAGAAGACGGAAAAGTTGAGTGCTAGACCTAATCTGATTGGATGTGTTGGCTGCATTTTGGTTTTAGCAATATCGAACGCCTCCTGATAGGCTTTTTTCGAGTCCTCAACGACGGCTTTACACACACGTTTTACACACGTTTTTTGAAAGTAAAGAAACAAATACCAGAAAAGAAGGTTAGAAAAACTAATTAACAATTAACACGGTTTTGCAATAATACTAATAATAATAATAATAATAAATCAATGGAGTGTGTCTGCTTTCGCCGCTTTGCCATAAACATTTCGATTAATCTCGGATTCGTTTCGATGTGGTATTAACCTGTTTAGCCAATTGGCAAGCTTTGTCTGGCGAGTTCAAAATCTCATAGTAGAAAACAGAGAAGTTAAGGGCCAGACCCAAACGGATGGGATGTGTTGGCTGCATTTTACCCTTGCTAATGTCAAATGCATCCTGGTAAGCGGTTTGCGAGTCATCGACAACGGCTGTTGTGGTTGCAAGATTGGTTTATACATTTAAGGTGTGTTATAATATGTGTTTTTTTATATGATTTGCTTCGACTGAGTGAGTGATACTTACTGTTGCGTGCATCTCCTGTGGCAACCTCGGCTAAATACCTGTAATAATCACCCTTCATCTTCAGGTAGAACACCTTGCTCTCGGGATTGCTGGCTTTTGGAATAAGGTATTTGTCCAGAAGTCCCTGTAAACAAACCAAAGTGCTCCAATGAATTTCCATTCAATTATGCACAAGAATTAACCAAGTAAGCCCCCACCGGGAAAGCCTGCCCCCGCACACATTTTCCATTTCAAAAACCCATCAAAGGCTCAAGCCGAGTTAAATCTAATATAAGAACACCTATCGAGGGGGAAATATATCCAAGTTCAACCCTGGGCCGTGGTCTATTTTCTCTGGCGGCAATAAATTCCATATACTGTCGCCGTATATGTGGGAGGAAAATGGATGGATGGGAAATGCTCTTCTCGTATTCATTTTAAAAATAGATTTATTGATTGTAACAAATTTTATATTTCTCGCTAGCAGAGCAGGGAAAAGCGAGTGGGAAACAAGGTTTTTCACACCCATAACCTAAGCCAGAGGAACATCTGAGCTGGGGGTTGCTTTCATATATACATAAATATAGATATTTTTAGAAGACTGACAGGTTCCCAGGCTAAACCATCACCATTGGGACAGGCGTGGCGTGGCGGCGAGTGTGTGTATCAAAAAATAATTAGATGGACCAATTACAACCCCATAAATCCATCAGAGTCACACTCGGAGTCAGTGTGAGATGAGACTTGCGCAGATACTTACCAAAACTTCGTAGCAGATTTCCCGCAGCTCCTTCTCCACACGCTCTCTGTACTCACGGGCGAGCTGCTGTTTTCTAGCGGATGCTTCGGTTTTCTGCTCAATGGAGGAGATGACACGCCACGATGACCTGGTTTGTTGGCGACACAAAGAAGAGCGCGGGGTTAAGGGGCATGAAATATGGAGCTTAGTCTAATTAAAGGAGGTGGCGGTGGTGGTGGAGGAGGAGGACTCACCTGCGGGCACCGACCACATTTTTGTAGGCAACGGAGAGCAGATTCCTTTCCTCATTTGAAAGCTCAACGCCGGTCTCTGTGACGGATTTCATGGCCTGGGCCATGTCATCGTAGCTGCAATGTCATAAAACAAATTCCATTAGTCATTAAAAAGGCAAAGAAAAATATATAAATCATAGAGTATATAAAGATAAGGTTATATCTCGAGAGAAGGAAAATGCATTTCAAGATTTTTATCTACAAAGTAATAATCTCTTTGTTTATTTTAGAAATATTATATATAAAGCAGGAACAATGCTATAAAGTTCTTAACAAAAGAGACTTCTTAGTAATTTCTATTGATCTTACTTAGTAATTAATTAAGTAACAACTTACCGCTCTGATTGCTCGGCCAGCTTAGCCTTCTGGACCAGTTCTTCCTTATCGACTGTCGACATTTTGTTTGTTTTTTTTGTTTTCGGTTACTTCACAGAACTAATAAAATACGCCACACACAGTTCGATAATGCCGCTCAAAAGGTTGCTTTCAAATGGCTCTTTCTGCAAATAAATTAGAAAGCACAACTAAGCGTTAGTTTATGTATTTATTTAAAACCTAAACCGTTATCTATCAGCTTATAGGAACACCTGACTTAACAACAGCATAAACAGACTTCTGGGACGGATTACCTAGTGTTATTCAGCTTACATTCCACCGCAAAAGCGGAAATTGCACAACACAGTTGCAGGCAATGCTAAGGCACTGCGTGTATTTTTGTTACTCAATTGCCAAAGGAGTGAAAAATATCTGGGTTCTTGGGGTATATAAGCACCTCTAAATACTCTAAATTAATTTTTTTATAAATTGATTTGAAAATTGGTACAGGGAAATTTTGAGAAAATAGTTTATACTATTTATAAAACGTTTATAAGTATTAATAAATTCATTTATAGAGTTTAATAAATGGTTAAATTTCTATAAATTAATCTGAAGTTTAGGACACGTAAGCAAAAAGCTTAAATAAAATGATACCTAGGATTATATTAATAATAAATCCTTTCTAAGCTATATTAAACTCATTTGAAGAGTTTTAAAAATACTAAAATTTCTATAATTGATCAGAAATGTAGGATAAGTAAACATAAATGTAAAATAAAAGTATCCATGTTAATACTATAACCAAAACGTCTCCAAGAGATAAGTATCTCATTTATATTTTAAAAAATATTTAAATTACTATAAATTGATGTGTTATGTATGATATGGGAGCTTGTAGCTAAAAAAAAAATAGTATATCTACCTAAACCAATGTTTTTAAATATATTTTTCAAGAAATTTAATATTAAACAAGAAAATTAATTAGAAATGGAAGGCATTTCTGTGCTAGTTTTTATTAGGTTTACAATTCCTTATAATGAATGTCAAGTTTAACATTAAAAATAAAAAAATTGTAATAATTTTTGACAATTTTAACCCCTTAGATAAATTTGAAAATTTGAACAAATTAAATTTT
Organism: Drosophila bunnanda; assembly: GCA_035046265.1. NCBI lineage: Eukaryota > Metazoa > Arthropoda > Insecta > Diptera > Drosophilidae > Drosophila > Drosophila bunnanda. Next base: position 2,896,435 of record JAWNOB010000029.1, read on the forward strand.
TCCTATAAATAACTAGATTGACTCGGCTGCTAATGCTGATAAATACGATATGTGGTTTTTAGGGTCGAAAATGACTCCTTTAAGACTGCTTTAAGCCTTTGACTAAAATTATAATATAATTATAATAATAATTATAATGTAAGGGTATAAAAATCACTTAGAGTCTATTCGAATTTTTAAAAATTTGGCAATTCTAAATAACGACCTTTAGCGAAAAACCAATATACCCTCTGTGCACTTGCTTTAAATATGCCTGGGTATGACTTGTCGTACAAATTTAGTTTGTTGTCATGCTTCCGCCGCTGGACGAAAGTGTTGAATTTAAAGCTCCGATGAGTCACGACTCCGCGCACAGCAGGTCTTTATTGACTAAACGCTGACGGAATTTAAATTTAAAAGGCAAAAAACCCAGGCACACACAGTGTGGACATGGCTGCACGTGCGGCAGTCACACTAACTAACTAACTAAGTAAGCTGTGCAACATTTAAAGCCAAGTTTATGGCTTGTCGGATGCCGACGAACGTGGAGAGTATCTGGCAGATAGATCCGATAAATACATGTTGTTCGACAAACTGTTTTAAAAATAAATCATGATTAAGAGAGTGAGGAAACTAGAGAGACCGAGAGAGGGAGAAATGGAGCAAAAGTCAGATGTCTGAGGAGAGTGTGTGTGTGCCAAAGATAGATATTTTCCGTCTGTACAGTGACGCACTAAACTATTTTGCCCACTCGGCGAACTTCTATCGATTAAACGTGCAGTAATTATTACCAGAAAAAAAAGAAAACAAACGCGACAGTCGTTAAATTATCCCCTCCCCCCGCCTCCCACGTAATCCAATTAGAGTCTATTTGGTTGATAGGATCTATCCAAACTTCCAAACGTAGGATCAATTTCCTGCTTCCTTTTTCCCCGGCTTTGTTTTTAGAGGAAAGTGAAGGAAAATCGATTAATTTCCGCCCGACCTGGAACGAGCTTGAAAGGGAAATTTCTGCAGGGGAGGAGGAGAGAATGGAAATGGAAAAGCGGCACTGTGTGTGTTTGTGTGGAAATGCATGTGGGCGCTGCTGGTGCTGATGGTATTTTTAGACAACTTGCGGCGGTCTCCGCTGGACAAGAAACATTTTGTTTGCCAACCCGCTGAAGCCTCCAAATGCCACCGGTGCACCGGGCGATGATTGAAATGGAAAAATCTGTTGCCGCCGTCGCCACACAGAGCGTCATGAAGCAAGCAACCACCGCGTACCATCCACATCCACATCCACAACCACATCCACATTCACCCAAAACCCACAGCCACAAATACCGCCTTCAATTGGATTTACAGTCTAGCTTGGCTAAGTGCTACTAGGGTTTTTTTTACTAAAAAGAAATAGAAAATTTTGTCACTTAAAAACGTATTATTCGTATTACATTCCCTTAGCTCCTGGGAGCAACTATAGCTTAGAACAATCATACTACATCTTTTCATCCATTATATTCTGTATTCCAAATGTTATTTTTCACACAACTCTTTATAAATCAAATTTAAAATGTAGTATTTAGGAAAGTAATTATTTTTTACTTTGAAAAACAAGTTTTTAAAGCATATATCATGGTATAGATTATAGAACAAGACTTTGCAATTGATAAATAACAGTTGTGCATTTAAAATCACTAAATTGACACTAAAAAACTCCTATTGTCACTACTTAAATAGTTATGATTTAATGTTATTAACTTAATATGAATAAAAAGTGAAAATTATTTATTTCTGCCCAGTCTAAAGTTAATGAAATAATCAAACTCAACCTGATATTTAAAAAGTAAGCCTTATATATCAGTTAAAACTGATTTGTTAATTAAATTTAAGAAAATAGACAGACAAATATGAATTCTATTTAATTAAAGCCAAATATAAAGTTTAAGTTTTAAACATCGACAAATTAAGACTTTAAAATCTACCTAAAAAACTATATTGTTTAAAGCCAAAAGCCTTAGGAAAGTCTTCATATAATTATATATAAATTAGGGTACTAAATCCCAAATAAATAAATAAATAAAAATCGATTTTAAGCTTAAAATAAAGTATTTTGGCCATTTCTAGTCATTAAAAAACCTTTTGTTTTTAATATTTGTGAACCGATCGACCGCCAAATGGAAAAAGCATTGACCCTTTGTTTAAACAAAGGCGTCAGGGGGCGGGGTGTGGCAAAGGGGTGGATCGCAGGAGGCGGGGAGAAAGGTAGGTGGGCGCGGCACACTGCCAACGCGTTTGTAGGTCAATTGACATGTTTTTCTCTTTTTTTATTATGTTAAATGCCAAAACATTAAGCCAGGCGTAACGTAAATTAACAAAACACACCCCAAAATGGGCAAAAAATGTTTGTAGTTTGTAGTTTTTGTCTAATTTGCCACAGAAAACTTGTTCCGACCACGCAGAAAGCCCAAACAACATTGCTCATCTGCTTGAGTGGATAAATTAATGGAAAAAAAGGGCACCAGCACAGGTGGGCACAGGTTGTGATACATTTTCGAGAGCTATGTAAGTAGTGTAATCTCTACGAAACCCATAAGCAAGATTTTACGATGACGGAACTTTAAACTTTATCGCTGCGCGCAAGTGTGTGAGTGTGTGTGTGTGCCGGCCAACCAACGGTGAATTGGCCACAGCATGCGCAGTAGCTAAAAAAAAAAAGCCGATGATGTAGAAATTCCTCTACATGTGTACACCACCTTCTCGACATGGGGCGACAAAAAGTTACTAACTTTTATTAGTCGAGAGAGAGAGAGTGTGTGTGTGTGTCTGTGTGTCCGTGAGTATGGGTGCGTATTGCGTTCTGGGTGGTGATGGTGGGGCAACAGCAGCAGCAGCAAATCGTGTTTCCAAGTGCGGCGCTACAGAATTATAAAAATAATCGGGGAGCAAGGAGGCGACAGAGAACGCGGGGGAAAGCCGCGCCGCTCTCCCACAAATACATTCGCCAGAGAACGCCGCTGGCTGAGAGATAGAGAGAGAGAGAGAGGAAATGTATCTACCACAGGCGGCCGCCAAGTGTGGTGAGTTTCTGGGGAGAAACACACCTAACCGCGTGTCCAAGTATATATATACATATATACGAATATATATGTATATTCCGCTGCGTACTGTGTGTAGATATTCAGGCACATATAGAGCTGGCTATATATACGTATATATAGAAGTCGGCTGCCGCCTACAACTTAACCGATGATGAGCTGATGAAGATGACGGGAAATACGAAGCTACAAGCGAATCTCACCGCATCACCTACATACATGCACCAATACTCGGTCAAATCGGGAACGTTCTTTTATTCTTTCTTTCTGTCCATTCTATTCTCCTTCTCCTTCTTTTTTTTTTGCACAAATTCACACTTTTGACTTTTTGCGTAGATTTGGTTTTTGGGATCGATTTTCCCCTGCGAGCCGAGTATAGATGCATGTAATGGGGATTACTCATTGGGGCGGCTTCACACGTGTTTTTTCCTTTGATTTTTAGCAATTTTCCGTTTTATAATTCCAACACTCGCAAACGCACGTACCACACACACACACACACACACAGACAGACACATAGGTACAATCTGGCCAGCAGCAAAATTCTGTTACTTACATTCTCGATTAACTGAAACTGAAACGACAACGAACGAACACTACCAACGAACGAATGAGAATGACGGACGGAAAGTATCTGTATCTTTGCCTCGCGCACGCACACACACACTCTCAAGCGCGCGCCGCCGCAAGGAGAGCGCCAGAGAGAGCGAACGCGACTTTTTCAGGGTTGCCAACCTGCCGGCGGCAGTAAAGTTGCCAGGTGTGCTGCGTGTGCAGGTAAAATTTAAAAACGTAAACTTATTTACGAGCCACCACCACAAAATAAACTGATTAGCAACTGTCTGAAAAGACCGTATGCAATCGCTAAAGCTTTCATTGTTTCCCGTTTCTGCGCATTTACCCTTTAAATTGCAGTTAAGTAATATTCGTCAAGTTGCCAAGTTAGTTTCCCCAACCTGTTGAAACTAACGAGCGCTTATCTCGGCACCCAGATTACGCGTTTATCTTGACTCTACTCCGCAAGGAGGAAACTAATCGGGAGATGTATGCCATTGATAAGGGGGGCGGCGGTAAATTGCCTTAATTCTAATTTGGATTTCATTGAATTCGGGCGCGCACACATATAAAAAGCGAGATATCAGCGCCACTTATGCTTTCTACCAGAGATGGGCGCGTGTCGTGAGCTTGACGTGCAGGAATTGAACGTGAATTTACAGCAATTATTTTTAATCACTATTTTGATATTATTATTTTGTATAATAAATCTAAATTTATTTTATAGTATTTATTGTTTTTTAAATTGTGTTTTTATACTGGGACATTTAATTCTGAGGTCAATATCTTCTCTAAGAAAGATTTTTAGGTAACCTGATTAAATTTGTATAAGACCTTTACTGTTAAATTATTTAAAATTGCTGTATTAATTGATACAAATTAAGATTTCACATCTAGTTTGCCTGAGGTAAGGGAATTTACTTTCGTGACTCGTGCCTGTGGCGTGCGTGAAGCTTTTTTCACGCGCACATCTCTACTTTTTACTACTGCTCAAGACGGAGAAAAATTACGTCATCGGCGTCCTATTTGCCAGTGGTAATGAAAAACGGCTTTTCCGTTTGCAGTTATATTTTCGCAATACGAATACCGCACGCAACACATATTGAAAGCCTCAGGGCGTCGGCCATCCAATTAGCGGCCGCTCGGAATCAATAAATGTGTGTGTGGGCGCAGTTATTTGTGGGAATTTTTCGGGCTCCGCCGACAATATGGCGGCGCAAGGTGAAATTACTCACTGCGCCTGGAACTTTGGGGCGGAATTCGAAGATCGAGATGCTCCTGCAGCACTCAACACTCTTACTTTAATTAGTTTACAAAAACGGAGCAACAAACTTAATAATTAGTTAATTCACCTTCTTACGGACAGTGTGACCCTCGACAACTAAAGTAGATTCCAATCTTGCGAAATGGTTCTCTTCTAAAAGGGATTTTCTCCTCGCGGCATCTGGTCACACCTGTTTCACCGCACGATAACGTCTTCTTTTGGTGCAGAACTTTGCTTAATGGGAGCGTATAATTGTGAAATTTAAACTTATTTCTTTGTTTTAACATATAGTTTGAATGGTTTTATGTTGTCTTTAATATTTGTAATGTTCGTGTTTATTTCACGCAAAGTTTGCTGCAATGCAAGCAAAATTAAAAATTTTTCTAATTTAAAAACGTTACAAAATCTCGATAACAGCTACCGATATATCTTGTACCACCTCTAGTAAACCGCACGTGTTGAATTGTTGTGTGGGAATTATATTCTTGGTTTTTACCTTTAAAAACGCAGATTTAAGCACATTTAGCCATGCCGCGCTCCAAACGTGATAAGAAAAGTAAGAGCTTTACTAGTTCTCAACTCCTTTTAGCCAACTAAAGTAATTTATTTGTCTTCCCTTAGTTTCCCTGACCAAAACCGACCGCAAAGGTCTGGCATGGAAACAGAGAATTGTGGACGACATTCGCTTTTGTGTGGAAAAATACCCGAATATATTCGTGTTCCAGGTCCAGAACATGAGAAATAGCTTGCTGAAGGATCTGCGGCAGGAGTGGAAACAGAATTCTAGGTTTATCTTTGGCAAAAACCGCGTGATGCAAATCGGTTTGGGACGCAACAAGAGCGAGGAAGTCGAGCCGGATTTGCACATGGTAAGGTGCTCCGTCAAGTGTTTAAAGGCACCTCTCATAGTTGCTTAATTTTCCAGCTCTCCAAGCGCCTCACCGGTCAGGTGGGTCTCCTCTTCACGGACAAGTCCAAGAAGGAAGTTCTGGAGTGGGCGGAAAACTACTGGGCCGTGGAGTACGCACGCAGTGGCTTTGTGGCCACGGAGACTGTTACCCTGCCAGCTGGACCCCTGGAGGAGTTTGCCCATTCCATGGAGCCGCATCTGCGTTCATTGGGTCTGCCCACCAAGCTGGAAAAGGGCATTGTGACCATCTACAGTGATTACACCGTCTGCGAGGAGGGCAAAGTGTTGACACCGGAGCAGGCGAGAATCCTTAAGCTGCTGGGCAAACCCATGGCCAAGTTCAGGCTCACAATGAAGTGCTCGTGGACCAAGAGCGAGGGATTCCACCTCCACGTCGAGGATGATGTGAACGATGAGGAGCAGGCTGATAGTGCCATGGAAGAAGAAGCCACCCAAGCTATGGATGACGACGATGACGATGATGAGGAGGAGGATGATGAGTAAATTAGTTTTAGGCCTAGAATTAATTTTGTATGTGTATATAAAGTAATGCAAATATATATACAACGTATATTTTAATCATTTATAAACTATATATATTATCTTACGTTCAACACAGATAATACTCGATTAATCATAGCTTAATCTAGGTAACTAAGTAAGCAAAACACTTGAGAAGCATTCCGGATATATTGCAACAAAAAACCCAAAAAACCAGAAGCCGTTGTACGAAGTCACGGAAGAAGGCACATTCCCATCAGGTTCCGTCGTCGGAGAGGATGTAGAGCACCAGTGGCTGATCGTTTTCGTTCTCCTCTTCCTCCAGCAAATCGCTGCCGTTCAGGGAGAGTTCCGGCGAGCCGCCAGAGGCCTCCAACTCCAAGGCACTTGTTGTGGCGGCACTGAGGAAGAGCTCCAGCGGCATGGACTGCTCTAATAGTTGACGATCCGATGGAGTTTCATTGTCCAGTGCCGCCGCTACGTCTTCCTGACCCTCCTCCTCCTTCTCGCCGCCGTCGTCATCGTCGTCTAGTTCCTCTTCAGCTGACAACTCCAACGGCTCCGCGGCGGCTATGTCCAAATGTTATTTGTCCGTCAGCAGGGCGGCCGTGGGATTCGAGGGCACTGTGCATCCGGCGGCAATGTGCTCCATTACCTGCTGCTTCAGCTGCGCCACATGGTCCTTGAGGTTCTTCACGATCCCCGCCAGATCGATATTCTCGCCCTTGAGGATCTTGACGCGATCCTCCAGCTTCGAGATGCGCTCCAGCTTGCGCTTGCGGCACTTGGAGGCGGCCACACGATTCCGCTGCCTCTTCCGCTCCAGCTTGATCTTCTCCTGCGTCTCCATATCGATGGGGCTAACGGTGGGCGAGCCAACCGGATTCTGAGGCTCGTCCTTGATGATGAACGAACCGTTGGCCTCGCTGGCGTAGGTGAAGGTCCCGCCGCTAATGCCGTTGTTCACGGCAGTGGCTGTGGAGCCCACGGCAGCAACGGCGGCGGCGGCAGCGGCAGCCGCAGCAGCAGCCTGGCTTCCGGCGGGAAAGGCCTGCGAGTTGGTGTGCAGATTCTGCAGCGCCTCCTCGAAGCCCTTGCCGAAGGCCTCCTGCTCGACGGTGACGGGCCCCACTTTGGTGGGGAAGACCTTGCCCGGCTGCGGGGTCTGTATCAGGTTGTTGGCCAGTATGATCTCCAGATCGGGCGTGTTCAGGGTCTTGGCCTGCAGATCCGGTGAGTTGATGACCAGCGGCGCAATAATCCGTTTATTCTTGGCACCCTTGCTGTTCAGGTCAAGGAAGCCGGGACGTTTGTTGGGCGTGGAGGTGGCTAGTCCAGGCGTTGGGAAGTCCAGCGACATGGGGGCGGCGGCAACACCTTCTTCACCGACGGGCTCCGTTTTGGGTATGATCTGGACAGTGTTTGCGACCGAACTGCTAGCAGCAGCAGCGGCAGCAGCGGATACGGGGGTCTTCATGCCTTTGCGCCCAAGTAATGACGTCAGTCTGTGATTTCCAGCGAAAAAAAGAGAGGAAAGGCAAACAACACACTCTGATAAACTCGTTTCACGTCCGATGAGTCATGCGAATTATCTCGCCATATATAAATATATACACACACACACACGTACATACACACTTACCAGCAGCAGAGGAGGGTTGGTATTATTCGGTACGTGACCCGTAATATGTGACGGAAGTCGGCGGCACTTGTTTATGCAATAACTGCCACTCAACTTTTCTATTATTGCTCTTGTTTAATTACACACTTAAGGGTTTTTATGCCAAGTTTGTGGGTTTATTTATAAGAAAGATTAATTACGCCAGATTTTGTGTTTTGTTGCAGCGCCAGTGTGACCAGAGAGTGTAAGCCTGAAAAGGTTTTATGGCTATTTTAGGCGAATTGTTTGTTTTGCTTATAGTGGTGACAAAAACCTGTTAATACGGACTCTAACCGCTGTTGGGCTCACGCGCAGTTTGGCGGATTTTTCCGTTAAATTCAAATAGAGTCAACAATTTAAAGCGATTCCTTAGATTTTATATGTTTCTTTAAAATACTCATATAAAATGTAAGAAAAACATGTTGTTGAAGTACCAGCTTAATAGTTTTATTGAATTTGGCCATATATTTGGCTGTATAAATTGGGCAACGACGTTTAATGAGGCTGGATATACTTTTTAGGATCCGCATAATCAGTTTATGAATTTCGATGACGTTGATGGTGGATATTTCCTGGAAACTTTCCCCCAAAATCCCGAAGGTAAAAGACAAATAGCTCTTTTGGGGCCAATCCCACATTTATATTCGACATTTATGATAACTGTATAGCAATAAATATTTTCAAATGTTTCTTTTTTGTTTTCGCAAACTGTAGCATATACATCAAGTTCAAATATATATATATTTATTCGTTTATATGTAAATACACATTAATAATATTTTGATTTAGCAACCGCACGGTCTCGGATGTTGCTGAGACTGGCTGTTGTTGTCTGTCATTACTAAAAGATTTACACATTTATTAAACTCCGTCGCGTGTATATATTATATAATCACATCTATAGATTTGTTTTAAGAGCATTGAATATTTGTCTTAGTCATGCCGTTGTTTATTGTATGCACTTTGAAACACATTCGCGGGGCAAAGAAAGAGAGAGACTCCCGATAGGTAGAGTTGGTTAGGATTCCCCTTTAGCTCTTCGTCATTCCTCAGCGTATTGAATGCTAAAATCGATATATATATATGTATATAGTATATTATGGGGTATGTATGTTCTCTGCATATCCAAGTCAAACCAAAACGAAGCTGGTCGCAAGTTTGATCTGGGGACTAGCTGCCAATGTGAGCTGGGCTTTACATTTCCTTCCAGAATGTCTAGCGAACTGAGAGTGTTACTTAAAAAGCGGTTTCTTGTGGATTAATTACACGCACATACATATATATTTATATATGTTTCGGTTATGATCACGTTTTGTACATTTAAACATGCATATATAACTTGCAAATATGTTTCGAAAAATTCTGCTTCACATGGAATATTATTTAGAAATAAAGACTCATCTATCGGGCCGCTCTGAACGGCGCCTACTGCGTTCAACTAAATCGTTATTGTAATTGTATACATATATATAATAATATATATATATATATAGATGATCTCTTTAGGTATCTGGTAAACTCTAGTTGGCTGCTGCTGCCCCTCGCTGGAAAGGTAGGCAGACAGGAAAATCCATCAAAATATTTTAGTTTTGAATCAAATATTTGATCTCGCTAAGTTCAGCTTGGTTTCTTTTTTTTATATATATCATTTTTTTGTTTTGGGCTCATTTTTTATATCTCCTCTCTCTCTGGCATTAGTTTCGCTTTGTTTCCATTAATGTTTCGATTTTGGTTTTTCTTTTAAAACGCACACAAAAAGACGTTAGGAAAACGCTGGGCGGCAGTCTGCGTGGAAAAGCCGCTTAAAGCCCAATCTCCCGCATCGCCCGGTACAGGCAGGGGTTCTTCAGGCACTCCCTGGGGCCCAGCTGCCGGCCGGGGGATCCCCGCAGGATCATCAGGATGGACTTGGCCGCCGACTGGCACTCGTTGCTGTCGCCACAGATGCCGTCCGCCTCGGCCAGATACTGGTAGTCGCAGGCCACTTGTGAGGCGCCCTAAAAAGAGGGATATAAATTAAATTTAATAATGAGAAACCCTTAAAATTTGAACATTAACAAATGGAAAATAGGTTAAAAAACTCAGGCAGTTAGTTCCCAGTATATCCTTAAACTTTCCACTTACACATAGATAACAGATTTGATGGACACCACAGAGGGGCAGCAGCTCCTGGTTGACATCCCCGGAGATCAGATCGACGCCGCGACAGCGCTCCGCCATGGACTCGATGATGGGACACTGATTGGAGCCAATAATGTAGTTCTTGTTGCCCAAATACGCATCGTTGAGGGTCTCGTAGGGGGCACTGCCCAGGCTGAGGGCCTCCTCCATGGTGTTCGGCTGCTCCGGGTAGCGCAGGTAGCCGCCGCTGCGCTTCTTCTTCTCCATATCCTTGGGATGCCTGAGTGGCTCCTCCTGGTCCGGGTCCTCCTCCTCGGCCTGGTCCTTCTTCACCGACTTCTTGGCCTGCCAATAGTTGGAGGTCAGGGAGTTCTCCTCCGATTCCGGCTCGATGGCATTCCGCAACAGGTGATTGTCGGCGTCCACCGATCGCCGCAGCTTGTCCAGAGCTCGTCGCATCTTCTCCAGGCTGTAGGCGGTGGCCAGGCGGGAGAGGACGTGATCCTTGATGCGACGTATATCGTCGCGGCTATTGAGACCCTCGTGGGCGCCCGTATACTTGATGGTTTCGTCGATGATGAACTCCTCGATGGACTGCAGCTTCTTGTCCATGCTCTCCAGCTTCTCGGCATCGAGGCTGGTGCGTTTCTTCTTCTCCGCGCCGGAGTCATCGTCAGCATCATCATCGTCGTCATCATCCTCGTCGTGGCTGGTGTCCGTCTCGCTGCGTTTCTTTAGCTGTCTGTGAAAGGATAAAAAAAGGGTTAGAGGTACATACATATTATATAAATCTTGGGGAAATCTTGGGGAAAACTCACTCATTTCCCAGGGCCTGCGACTTCTTCTTGCGATCCAGTCCAAAGTATTGTGACCAATCGATGGATTTCTTGGCCCGCAGCATCAGGTGGCCCACGGTGGGGGCATGCAGGTGCTTGGAGTGCTCCCCGATCCCCAAGAGACCACCGGCGGCGGCGGCGGCGCGCTTCTTCTTTCGCCGCCGCTCCTCGGCTTCCTCCGCCTCGAGGTCCCCGTCGCCGTCCTCCTCATCGAACTCATCGTGGTCATCCTCATCGGAGCTCTCCTCGCCCTCCTCGTCGTGCTCATCGGTTTCCGGTTCCTCGGCATTGCCGCCATGATTGTGCTCGCCGCGTTTCCGGTGGCGATATTCCGGCAACATGCCAGGCACATGACCGCCATGGTGTCCGGCATGACCGCCATGCTGGACCATCTCGCCGGCGCCGGGAGGAGCCGATGTGGTTGCCGCCTCCTTGGGTGCGACACTGGTCACATTCACGCGCTGGAAGTTTATTTCCAGACGCATATCACCCAGAGCCGTGGCCGTGGCTGCCGGGGACTCTGGAGTGTGAGTAGTGGTGGCCTTGGACAGATGCTCGTCCGCCGAACGCTTGCGCTTCTCCTCGGTATGGGACTGCGTTTCGCTGGGCTTGCCGAAGAGCTCGCTCAGCTCCTGGGCCACTCGCTCGTCGGTGCGGCCCAGCGGTGACTCCGGACTGGAGCTGGAGGTGCTACGCTTGGCCACCGGGAAGCGCTTCCGCTTGTCCCCGTTGTAGGGCAGCCAGGGGAGCACCGGATAGGAGCGCTTCTTCTGCATCAGCAGGTAGTAGGGCGGCACTCGCATGCGCTTCTTCTGCTCGAAGAGCTCCGCATCCTGGGGCAGGGACTCCGGCTCCAGGTCCTGTTCACGGTTCTTGGCCTGGTCCAGGTGACGCCACCACTGACGCACTGCATCCCGCTCCCTGGCCTCCTCGATTTCGCGCAGAAACTGCTCTGTGAGCTCATTGTGTGCGGGCTCGGCGTTCAAGGGCTGATTCTCACGCTCACGGAATACCGATGGCACGGGTCCATCTGGAAGAGATTCGGGGCCAAAGGATTATGTTTTTGGGTAACGAAAAGGGTATTTAAGTTAATGGAATTAAGCTAATTTGTGGGATTATATCATGAAGAGGAAGGAAGAAGTTTAAAAGGGACAATTATCAGTTCAAAAGGTATTTTAAATTGTTTTTTAAAGCATTTAAGAGTGTTTTATGATTTGTTTTATAACACAGCATCCTCTTAAAGGTTTTTAAATCAATAGCTTTTTTCTTTAAGAAAATAACATCCTTGACTATGGATCCTCTTCCCCACCTTACATTATAATAAATTAATTAAAACTCAATTATTATTGGCAGGACATTTCCCCCGCATTGATGGACTGCCCGATGACTTAACTTTGACCTTGAGGAGCAGCCAGTAGAAGGCTGTGTGTCGTTCAATAAATCTCCTTCAAGTGTGTGTGTGTGTGTGTGTGTGTGGGGTGTGTGTGTGTGTGTGGGGAGGGACATGCATCAAGTTGTTGGCCCGGCCATTAAATCAAATGACAGGAAGACAGCCGGCCAGCGGACAGGATCTGTCGGCTCGGATAGGACCCGCTTCCAGCTGATTGCATTCATCATTCCGGCATCGGGCATCGGGCATCGGGCTTTGGGCTTTGGGCTCACCACTCGCCCACTCACAAGTTAATCGGAGCTAAGTGGTTTTAGCCAGGCCTTTGTTGGCCTTATCCACTCAATTCCCTCACTATTTGGACGCCTCAAGTGGACACATGCTTTCAGGTTCACATACATAATTACGCACGCACAGTTTGGGCCAGGATAATAGCACTTGGGCATTTTATTTGGGGCAGTATCCATAAATTATTCTAGACAGGACAACAATTTTCAGTGGGTGCAGAGGGAAATCCATTAGTTTGATCCTAAATCAGGCTTTTCTTTGACCTTTTCTTATGTTTATACCCTTTCAGGGCATTCTTATTTCAGTCAGAAGCTTAAAACTCAGTGAAGGAGTCATTTCCGGCACTATAAAGCATATATATTCTTGATCAGCATTAAAAGGCGAATCTATCTAGCCATGTCAGAAAGATAAAAAATTTTTCGAAATTTTTTCCAAAAATTTTAGGAGGATTTTAGACCATTAAAATTGTGAAAAATTGATAAAAATTTTAATTTTTGTAAATGTTATTTTGAGAATGCAGATTTATTAATCTAATAAAAACTAGCATAGGAAAGCTTTCCAAATTAAAATTAATGCTTTTTTGGCTTAGTTATGAGATTTTTAAAATTGGATTTGGCGAAGAAAATGTCATAAAAATATACAGAAATATCTACTGAAAAAATGGTATTTTATTATCAGTCAGAAGCTTAAAACTCAGTGAAGGAATCATTTTCGACCCCATAAATCATATATATTCTTAATCAGCATCAACAGCCGAGTCGATTAGGCTATGTCCGATCAAAATTTAATTTTTTCAAAATTTTCCGAATTTTCGAAAAAAGGAAAGGGGTTACATCATTAAAATTTGCAAAAATTTGCCAAAATCTCAATTTTTTTACGTTTTAAATTGAGTATGCAGATTTATTAACCTAACAAAAACTAACATAGGAAAGCTTCCCGAATTGAAATTAATGTTTTTTTGGCTTAGTTATGACATTTTTAAAATTGGATTTGGCGAAGAAAATGTCATAAAAATATACAGAAATATCTACTGAAAAAATGGTATTTTAATATCAGTCAGAAGCTTAAAACTCAGTGAAGGAATCATTTCCGACCCCATAAATCATATATATTCTTGATCAGCATCAACAGCCGAGTCGATTAGGCTATGACCGATAAAAATTTAAATTTTTCAAAATTTTCAGAATTATCAAAAATTGGCAAAAAATTACATTTTAAATGGAGTATGCAGATTTATTAACCTAGCAAAAACTAGCATAGAAAAGCTTTCCGAATTAAAATTAATGCATTTTTGACTTAGTTATGAGGTTTTGAAATTTAGATTTAGCGAAAAAATTGTCATATAAAAATATCGATAAATAACGATAGCTCAGTTATCTTATAATTCAATTACAAAATGCAAGAGTATATAAATTTCTGATTTACGAAGTTAGTTTCTTTTTGGTTTAAATAAAATGTATGCAGGGATACCACAGAAATGGCTTGGCATTTAAATATATTTAATATATGCCTTAAAAGTGGGAATTTATATATTTAAATGAGGAAACCTGTTTTGTAGCATATACTTTTACTTTTTTAAAATTTTCTACAATTTGTATGGCATAAAATCAATTCAAACTATTAAAATCAATCAAAGAATGTATATAATTAATAAAAATGAAAACAAAATGTATTAATCTGAGTATAATTAATGCTACATCAATCACCTAAAAAGGTGTCAAAAATTAAGCTAAATAATTGCAGTGAAAGGTTAAGGTAAAAAATATGTGGGTAATGCTTTCTCAAATTATTCTAATTAATTTATTAATATTTTTACCACCTTATATGAATATCAATATTTAGATTCAGTGATACTTTTTGAATGATTTCATTATTACTAATTACTTAATATACTTTGTGCAGTGCTAATGAGTTGACCTCCACTATGGGTGTCCATTTCGTGGTGCGTGCTTTCAGTGCTTTGGGTGCTCTTGGTGGCTCTGTGATTCTTTACTTACCGAACTGCTCGTCACGTTCCCGAAAAGAGGAGAAGCGCTTTCTCTTCTCGTCGGCGAAAAGCAGATTATTGTTGCCACTATCCGCCGTACCGTGGCCCAGTCCCAGGCCCAGGCCCAGGCCCAGGCCCATGTGATCCGGACCGTAGATGTCCTCGTCCCCGCGTTCTAAGTACTTGCCGAGTGCCTTGTTAGCTCGATGGCGATTCCGATTCCTATTCTTGCCAAATAAATCGCCATCTGTGTGTGTGGGGTGTGTGTGGGGATTTGCGGGGTGTTGGTGAGTATTTTTCGTGTTTTCCAAAAGAGAGAAAAGAAAACGGAGAAATGTGACTTGTGTGGGGGGAGAGGGGGCAGAAAATCCGGAAAACTCAGTGTGCTTAGAGGGGTTTCGGTTTTCCAAGGCACGTGCACTCAACATGCGGGTCAACTTTTGCTTATCCGCTTGCTCATTTTTTATATTTCTGCCTCTGCCAGCGAAGCATATCCGTTTCCGGTTGGAACTCGGACACGACGGGGTCTCTATATAAATCTATGCATGCAGTTGACAGCCCATCATCTACATCTACATAATAATATTGAGCATATTCCTGGATATTGCTAAATTGTTATATTGCACAAACGTCATTGGCTTGAGGGGATAACAAGGCATTATCCTGTCGAAAATGGGGGATTTATCTGTGATTTCAACAAGTGGGTTTAGCTATTTGTAGGTGGTTTCTTTTAATTTATAATATTTTAGATTAAAATAATCTATATGTATTTACTTTAGGTTAAACTCTAACAGAGCATCACTTAATAAAATCATTTAAATTATTTTCCTCAAGGTAAATGGAAAGATTTTTAGGCAATTCATAAAAATAAAGTCAAAGTTTTATAGTTTTTTAATTAAATTTTGAATTACTTTATTTATAAAAGAAAACAACACCTGTTGATTTCAGGATAAGTACTTCAAATAGCTAATGGAGTAAATTAATTTTCCTTCTTAAACCTTTACTTAAATAATTTAAAGGCTAACTTATTCAAATTAAATACCTAAAATCCTTGAAGCTTAATAATTGCTCTCAATTATATATAAATTATAAAAACAAAAAAGTATTAATTAAATTCTTCTACAGAAAATTCTCCTCTACAAAGATTGAATTTCGCTAAACAAAGGCAAGTTAATTAATAAACAAATAAAAAGAAATACAACTAAATGCTGACAAAGCACAAAACAAATACAAGTGACTAGCAACAAAAGGACTAAGGACTCGTCTATGGCTTTTACTTAAAGGTTAATCAAAGTTCATATTTCCCAGGGGGACGGGAATATTGTTTGATTAGGTTATCCTGGCAGGGTTCAGGCTTCGCCTATTCCCATTTACCCCAAGGGGGAAGCCATTTTCCCATTTTCCCATTAAAACGGACCACTCACCTTCGTCCCAGTCGTCGAGGGATGGCGGCGGTGGTGCATTCAATGGATACTTGGCCGCCTCCCGACGATGCAGTTCGTCCACAGCCGCCTGCAGCGAATAGGCCGCGGTGCGCTGCGGTGTCGCCTGGATGCACTGCATCATCACACCAAGGAGCAGCATCACCATGGCACCTGTCGTCCAGGCGGGGATCTGTGGGGATCCCAAATAACCGCTGGCCATTTTCCTAAGCCTCCCTGCTCACTGAAATTGGTTTTAAAACTGAAATTAAAAGAGAACGAATAGGTTTATATGAAGGATACTATATATAAGATATTTTTTATAATGTTTGCTACAGAAATCTTTATGAAAACTCTGCCTTTTCTATACTTAAGAACTATTTTACAGCTTAATAAAGTAAAAGAATTTCTTGCAAATATATTTAGCATACATAAGTTCACAAAATTTAAATGATTTATTCATATTTCCTGTGGTTTAATACATATTTTAAAGCCTGCTGCCATTTTGCAATACTTTTTCAAGCAAAAAAGGGCTAAAATATATATCAAAAATTGTGTTAACGGTCGAGTTAAGGCATTAAACCTGATTTTAATGCCCGACACGTTTCCGAGCAGGTGCGTTAAAAAAACTTTTAATTACATTTGCACTCTAAAGTATAAGGTCTTATATAGGTACCTTCCGGTGAGCGCGTGTGTGCGTGTGTGTGTGTGTGTGTGGGTGGGTGGGGCTTTAGTCCCAGGTGTAGGTGTCATCTTTTCGCGGCCAGTTGATGGCGTGTGAAATTCCATATTTGCCGCCCCTCACATATTAATTATGCAAACGAGCAGCAGGTACCCAAAAATTCTGGGGCCCAACAAAAGGTATTTGGTATTTGAATAATCCGGCCATCGCATCCGACTAACTAATGAAGGGAATTCTGGCTAAATAAAGGAGCCTTCTCTCTCGCATATATATATATATATAAATCAATAAAATTCCAATGTGCGTGCAAATTCCCAGCATCCTTCACAAATTAGAGAAGGGAGGGTGAGAGAGTGCCGGGGAAACTCTCGGCATTCTTGGCCGCTGACAAAAGCCGAGAGCTGACAATTATGGGAAAGTTGAATTGCTGCCTTGGATGCCAACTGCTCCAGCTCCTGCTCCTGCTCCTTGTCCTGCTCCTGCTCCTGCTGCTGTCTTTACCATTGAGGTCCTGTCTCCCACTCGTACTTCTTCTCGTTTTATGGCGACGCTCTTAAGTATGCTACGCATTCCTTGCCAGAGGAAATATATGGCTCGGAAAAAGGAATATATGGTAATCATAGCAGACGCAGCTGTCTCCCTTTCTCACCTTTCCTCCTTTCGCCTATAGTTTTTTCCACTTATCTTGTACCTGTGGCAACGTTTGCTTTTCATTTTCCTTTCCTTTTTTTTTTTTTGCCTCCTCTCCAGTGCTATTAAATGTCAAGGCAGCCGTCGCTTTTCTTTGGCTTTTCTTTGGTGTACTCGCCTTTTTCTAGATTTGTTTTTATACCCTAGCAGGGTATTTTGATTTTAAAAGGCTGTGAAGATGTCATTTCCAACCTTATAAAGTATATATATTATTGATAATATGATATAATTATGCTGAATGTTCTTAATAATGAGTTAGCTTTAAGTTAACAACAATAAATAATAATAAAAAATAAATAAATAAATATTCTTAATCAGCATCAACAGCTGAGTCGATCTAGCCATGTCCGTCTGTCCGTCCTTCTGTCCGTTTCTTCACCAACTAGTCTCTTAGTGTTGAAAATATCTGAATTAAACTGTGCAGTAAGTCGTTTATATACTCTAAATAATAAATAATGGGAATTAAGTCGGATCGTACAACTATATCATATGTCATATAGGAAAATGTTTAATAAAAAATGATAATTTTTACATTTTTTGACTTTTTTTAATCTAATTTTATATTATTTTATAATTTCGATTTTAATTTGATTAGAATCGGACTACTATATCATATAGTTAACATAGAAACGATCATTAAATGCATGTGTAACTCTCTATGGGTAGCTCTTGAGATCCCTTTCTCGCGCGCTCTCTATCTCTCTCTGGCTAGCTCTAAAGAACTTGCTTTCTCCCACGAGCTCTCACTCTCACACTCTCTGTTCTTCTCTTTCCCCGGAGATTATAAATGCCTCGCGCTTCCGTAGCTTCGCTAACTCTCTAGCCTAGCTAGAGCCTAGCTAGAGCCTAGCTCTAAAGTAGTTACTTACTCCCTCGTGCTCTCCCTCTCACACTCTCTGTTCTACTCTTTCCCCGGAGACTATAAATAGCTCGCGCTTCCCTCGGACTGGCTTTAGTTTGAGCGCGGCTTTGTTTACATCTAGTGCCAAGTGATAGTGCCAAGTGATAGTGATTGCCCTTCGACCCGGAAAAGATCACCTGACACATGCAATGCATCTGGATAACCAGGAAGAAGCTGATCACGATCATATCATACTTGAAGCTTAATTAAAGTCACCAGGAATATAACTATACACTGGAAGGAACTGGGGTAAGTCCTCACTATGACAATTATATCATTATATAGATGCTATATAGGGAAGTCAGGCCTGCCTTGCAGAGTATTATAATTCAAGTTATAAGCTTAAAACCTAGTGAAGGAGTCATTTCCGACCCCATATATCATATATATTCTTGATCAGCATCAACAGCTGAGTCGATCTAGCCATGAACGGGAGAAAAAATTTGTTTTAAATTTTTTCAACATTTTTTAAGTGTTATTTTTTAATTGTTAAAGTTGTAAAAATTTGAAAAAATTAAAATTTGTTTAATTCTAAAACTCAGTATGCAAATTTGTTAGCCTTATATAAACTAGCACAGAACAGCTTTCCGAATTAAAATTAATGCATTTTTGACTTAGTTATGACATTTGAAAAATTGCCATTTAGACAAAAAATTAGAATATAAAAATATTGATTTAATAAAATACACAAATTTTAGGTTTTTGGCCAAGAAGCCAATGATTGCCAAAAGATATATAAATTTTTCCATATAATTTAAATCCTAATCAATAAAGAATAATACATTTGAACAAAATATTCTACAAAATATTTAATTGAATTTTTAAAAGTTTTCTAAGGCGTAAGTAATATCATTAAAATTGTAAAAAAAAATCATTAAATTTAACACTTTTAAATTTTAAAGTCCAATTTGCTAGAATCCTAAAGCTTTCTAAATAATCTTAAATGCATCTTTGGCTTAGTTATAATCGTATTTACATTTGAAGCCATTATCCTATTAGTAACTGCAAGGGCATATAAGCTTCGTCTTCTTAAATTTAGTTTCCTTTTTTGTTTTTAATATTTTTTGTGTAGCCGGTCCTGTGAAAGGACCCTATTTGCGTCTCGCCTGCAGCTGTTGGTTTGTTTTTGCTCCTTTCATTGTATTATTGCTGCTTGACTGACTTTTGTCTAAGGAAAAGCAGTCTGCGGAGTCCCCCATTTGTCGTCGTCTTCTGCTGACTCTAATCTGGATTAAAAACAGCTGCACAAAGCAGGTTTCATTTTCCTTCAATTGCATCATATATATATATGTTTATATATATATGTATTTGAAAGGGGTTTGTCTGCCTGTTGCTTGGAGTGATGCAGTTTTTCAGCTTGGAACTCAAAAGGTTAATAGTTGTAATTGGGTTTTGTGTGAAAAGTAAGGAATTTCTATAATTTTAAAGGTAAGTTTGAAGGTATAAAATATGCTTTTGACTGCATATATTTCTGATTATTATTTTTTATATTTTTTATCAGGTTACATATAGCTTTCACTCTGAATTCATCATATATTTTATAGCATATTATATTTTTCCCTTCCTTTCTCTATATATTTACGACGTTTTTTATTCAAATAATTTTAGCTTATAGCTTTGGTTCTAGGATTGTATAGGTAAGCTTAAGTGATTATCAAAAAAACTTGTTGTATTTAATATTTTTCTTTTTTGCAGCTTAAATCAGATTTACACATTATTTTACTGAAATAAGTCATATTTATAGTTAAAAACAAGGGCTAACAGGTGGTCTTGGTCTCATCTTCCTTTCTCTTCTTTTTATAGTTTATACAAATATGTATATATTTTATTTCTTATGAGATTTTATTTTTAAATAATTAGATTATAACTTATTTTCCTACTTTGAGTGTCCTACAGGGCGTATGATTGATATTAATAGCCCTCGGCCTTTGTCTTACGGTTTTTACCCCACATAAAAAAGGACTCTTCGCATTGGTGCTTATAATTTATTGAATTTCCGCAGAGCAGGTCCTAGTTCGCCCAGAGCCAGCGGGACATTTAAATTAGTGTCCTAATTGAATTTGTCGCAGATACCAGGGATACACCAGGGCACAGGCTCCTCCTTCGATATATATATATATATACCTAGAGTGCCTTAAAAAAGGAATCCTCAGCTCTGTTCTTTTTTGGCCAACAAATTGGGCCAAATTGAATCCGGCATTTTGTGCCGGCCGACTAAGTGAATGCACTTTGTTTGGCTTGGGGAAAAACTGGAGCTAATTAGAGGGGAAGCTTTTTGCCTTCAAATATTTAAAGGCAGGCAAAGAGCCTGGAGCTGGAGCAACTTGTTAGCCAAGTTAGCGTTTGCTGGGAGTTGTGTATCCTTGTGTGTATCCTTTTCAGGGAAATGTGTGTGCGCCCGAGGTATTTGTCAACAGGCCAGCAAACAATTCATCACATCTATTGTCCAATTAGAGACAGCAAAGAGTTGCAAATAAATTATACGCAATTATTTTCTCCCCCTCCAGCACACACTTCTCTGAATATATATATATATAGTATGTATGTGTACACACGCCCACACACACATTTCAGCAGGCGAAATCAATGGAAATGTTGAAAATCCTGGCGCAGCATTTGCGTAATTTTCCCCCCCGACACTCACTTGGCTTTTGGATAAACTTTCGGTGCGCGCCGTTCGAGTGCAGTTTTTGTTCGCGAATTTTCACAGGTTTTTCTTTTATTTTTGCTTGGTTGAATTTTATTTTTGCCAGACACTTTTCACAACATGGCGTCACGCCTACGCCACAAAGGACTCGTCGCTTGGTTGGCCAGGAGCCACAGTGTATTCGCAGCCGAAGCGGAGGAGCCCAGAGTGTGCGTTAGTCTCTCGAGCTTCTGCGTTTTATACAGCACCCGCGAGGGCCGACAGGATACGACAGCAGACGAAAGGACCTGCGAGGCATACGAGAGAGCCTCGTGTGTGGCTGTGTGTAGGCGGTGGCAGGGGGGCGCGGAGGGAAGGACAGCGTCAGGGGGAGCTTTCAGCTGCAGTCAAGCTCGCTTTGGACAAAGTCCATCGAGGAGAAGTTAAAGCACTGCAAAAAAAATAGGAGTCATGAGCATAATAACATCATAAATCAATTTTAGTTAAATAAATAACAAATAAATTAAAATTTAGGAATTAGGAAAAAAATTAATTCATTTCTCTAAATTTCAATTTATTTGTTATTTATTTAATTAAAATGTATTTATGATTATATAAAAACCCTATACAAAATGGTTATATATTATTTTGAACTTAAATATTAGTACAAAATAAATTATCTCTTATAATTTGTATATTATTAGTTAAAAATTTGCAACGCAACCTTATATATCTTTATGCATTAAAAAAATGATTAAAATATCCAATAAAAAGCTTCAAACAAATGTATAAAAAAGCAAAAAAAAATCAACAAAAATAAGAATTTATTAAGTTAATTTTTGTTATTATTATTTTTAATTATTAATTATTAATTATTTTAAATTATTATTTTTAATTATTTATCCTATTGATCCTCGCAAAAAGCAGCTCTCCCCGACGTTTCCTCTTCCTGTACATACGTTTACATTTTACTGTAGCCCTTTTACACATTGCAGTTCGCATTTGACACAGTTACACAACGTTTCTACACGTTTACAGGTGTTTGGCGTCAAATTTTCATGTTTGGAGATGTTTGACGTCGAGTTCGCATGTAAATTTACAGATCGGAGAGAGAGAGCACAAGAGAGCGGCTCTCTTCGCTAAGTCCGCCATGGAATAGTATCGGTATTTCATTGCCATCGATACCGCTTCCTTACGTGCCAACATCGATCTATCGATATTAGCATCGCGTTTTATTGCAGGATGGCAGTGCCACGGCATGGCAATGCCACGAAAAAATTTGCGGACGAAAAATGTGCGGAGCGAAAATTTGTGCGAAAAAACGAAGTTTCCCGGTGAAAACTGTGTGTAAACGCGAGTTTAAAGTGTGTGAAACAACAAGAACAACACACTCTACCAATTGGACAACACAACCGGTGTGTATCAAGAAATCTTATTGTGCATTAACGATCAAAGGAGTTGGCGTGTGTGCACCGGCATACATGAAGTCGGCAATTCGCACATGGCTGAAGTGCAACAACAATTAGACGACATTAGCAGGTCCGCCGGCTGTTTTAGTGTAGCGCAAGTGATCTATTAGTTATAAACAATGTGTAATATCCTGAAAACCATGGACAACGCCAACGATCGCAGCCACCTGCAGCCAGCCAGCCAGCCACCTGCAACAAACAAGAGAGCGAGAGAGAGAGAGCTGCACGCCAATTCGCAATTCGCTCGCGTGACGCGCGGGGGTGAACGACGAACGAAGAACGGGAGAACGAAGGAGTGCGGAAAAAACGGGAAACAGCCGGGATCGACATCGCGAGCGCTGTTCGCCGTAAAACAAACTTCGGAACGAATTAACGTGCGAATATCGGGAAAATTGCAAGCCGGAATAATCTACACCTCGGAGGTGTACAGCCGCTATTTTTTTGTATATTTTTTTGTTGTGCAAGTGAAGCGGAATATTTCCGCAGGTGCCAGTGATTCAAAGTCCCGCTATTTTGCGACTCGCTTTTGTGCGTTCCTCCTTCCGTCGATCGGTAAGCCTGTTGCATGCGGCCAGGAAAATAAGAAGAAGGAAAAAAAGCGAAGCGGTTAAAAGAGTGAGTGAGAAGTGAGGGAGTTATTTTTTTTTTTTTTTTTCGGTGGTTCAACAAGTGCATATACATATATATGTATACAAATGTGCATATTTTTTGATGATTTTTTTTGTTGTGCATCTCTTTGTGATTTTGTTGTGATTTTTTTTTGCTTTTTGTTTTGTGAATATAAAATAATATAATTAAATAATAATATAATTAAAATAATATAATATAATATATAATAAAATGAAAATAATTGTAAATGGATAAATGGATAACTTCAACAAGGCAAAGGAAAAGCATTTTCGCAATTTCAACATCCAGCAACAAACAACAACAACTACCAACAACAACTAACAAAGTGAGTAACGATCTCTTTTATGTCACTCTTTATTTTATTGCTTTGTAGTATGACCATTTTCTTGACTCATTGTCCCCACCTCCTTTACGTTGTAACGTAACGCCTTTAGGGTTTGTGTCTCTGATATTTGCCCTTGAAAATGAAACGTAAACAAACGAAATGAGAGCGCTCTCACACGGGAAGTAGATCCCGTAAATACGATCCACATGTGTGAACTAACGAAAAGCGCTCTCTCGCGGGAAATGTATCCCGCATTACGATCCACATTGTGGAATGGAAGTCATAATGGGGGGGAAGGTTTTTGTAAATAGAAATGAAATCATTGAAAACCCTTTACAAATTTATATTTTAATATTCTTTTTATGCACATCTCCCCAATCTTATTTACATTGTTTTTATATTTATATTTTTGCATTTTTTATTACACTTTTATACATTATATATATATTATTTTTTATATTAATTACACGCATAAACATATATAGTCTTTCCCAATTTTTTAGCAACATCTTGAATATTTTTTTTTATGCACATCTCCCCAATCTTATTTACATTGTTTTTATATTTATACTTGCATTTTTCATTACATTTATATACATTTTATATATATTATACTAATTATTTTTTATAAATATTCTACATATTTTTTTATATATATTACACGCATAAACATATATACTCTTTCCCAAATTTTTAGCAACATTTTCACACTTCTTATACCATTGCAGGGTATTATACATATCATATATATTATTGATCATATTATTGATAAATAATAAATTAATTGTACTGCAAGGATATATTAACTTCGGGTTCCCGAAGTTAGTTTCCATTTTTAATAATTATATTTTCTACTTCCTAAATTTCAGTTATAATTTTTCGGGCATATAGTCTTGCCTTTAAAATCATTAATTAAATAAATAAATATTAATTTTTTTTATCCGTTATATAGTATTTATCCCCCGGATAGATGTATTTATGTACATACATCCCTACATTTGACATTGATTTGATGAAACTAACTGCCACTCTATAAAGAACACTCATTTGTACTTGTTTAACTGCTGGTTAATTTTAATCGATACTTAAATGTTCCATCCAAGCAATCATGTTGCCTTTCTGTCACCTTCAAATCAGTTGTATTTTTCAAATTATTGTTATTTGTTATTTACCAAGTTTTAATCAGTTCGTGTTTTTAAAATTATGTGGCTTTAATTTAACAAAATATAAATGTTTATCTAATTGTTACAAGGCGAGACCCGGTGAAAATGGCCAATATAGTTCCCTACATTGCGGGCCTCGTGGCCGCCCTGGGCGCATTTTGTTTGGGCACCGTGATCGGATGGTCGGGTCCCATGGAGGCGCCGATCAAGGATGGCAGCGCCTATAAGTTCAAACCGAGCACAGTGGAATGGAGCCTGGTCGGATCCCTGACGACGCTGGGCGGTGCCTGCTCCTGCATACCGGCGGGCATGCTAATAGACAAGATCGGACGGAAGGTGACGATGGTGGTGATGGTGGTACCGTTCATGGTTGGCTGGCTGCTCATCATCTTTGCCCAGCATGTCGCCATGCTGGTGGTGGGTCGCTTCATTTTGGGCTTCTCCGGGGCATCCTATTGCGTGTCGGCGCCAATGTACAACACGGAAATCGCAACCCTGTCTGCACGCGGCACCATGGGCTGCTTCTTTCAACTGCAGGTCGTCCTTGGCATACTGTATGCCTTTTTTGTGGGCGCCTTTGTGTCCAGTTTGTATTTGAACATTGCCTGTGCCATCTGTCCCGTGATATTTCTCCTGCTGCTCATTTGGTTCCCAGAGTCTCCGGTCTTTCTGGCGCAAAAGGGCAAGATCGAGCGAGCCGAGAAGTCGCTTCAGTTCCTGCGCCGCAACAATGAGATTGAAAGCGGCGATCTGAAGGTCATTTTAGGTGTCCAGGAGACGGCGAAAGAGAGTGTCGGGACGCGGCTTTGCCGGAAGAGCACCATCAAGGGATTGATGCTTTCGATCATGCTGATGTTCTTCCAGCAGTTCACTGGCATTAATGCGATCATCTTCTATTCTACGTCCATCTTTGCCTTGGTCAAGACCCAGATGGAGCCGAAATTCTTCACAATTGTGTTTGGTGTGGTGCAGCTGCTGGCCCTCGTCCCCTCGATCCTCCTGGTAGAGCGTGTGGGCCGCCGGATCCTGCTCCTGGTCTCCTCTTTTATGATGGGCATTAGTCTCCTGCTTATGGCCGTGTATTTTCAATTCCTTACCGCATTCAACGTCGGCTGGCTGGCACTAACCGGCGTTTGCATCTACATCATCGGATTCTCGGTGGGTTTTGGACCCATACCTTGGCTAATGATTGGCGAGCTGTTTGGGGAGGATGTCAAGGCCCTGGCCGGTGCGGTCTCAAGCACCACCAACTGGGTGTTCGCCTTCTTTGTGACCATGCTGTTTCCGCTGCTAAGAGTTGCCATTGGGCCCGCTATGTGCTTCGGCATCTTCTGCGTCATTGCTGTTTTTGCCTTTATTTTTATCTTAGTCCTAATACCGGAGACTAAGGGCAAGACGCTCGATGAGATCACAGCCAGGCTGGGCGGGAGGAAAGGGTAGGTGGCCAGAGAAAGTAGATTTTTCTTGTGTGTATATATATGTTTTACCAAGACCGGACTTGTGACGATAATATTTAGGCAGTCAAAATATAATTTTTTTTTATATTTCTCTTTATATCAACATGTATCAAAATGTATCAAAATATCAAATTGAAAAAGGGATCGTTGCCTTTTTTAGGTGGTAAATTTAAGCATTAAGGGTTTCTTCTTGATCAATAATTATTTTTAAGAAAACTCCTATAAGGAAAATCCTATAAATTGCCACCTGTTGGGTTTTTTTTTATAACTAAATGTTAGACTCTGTCGTCAAGGACTCACCATTCCCAGGGACTTCAAACTGAATCCCTGCAGCTTCTCAAAACCCAACTTCACTACATTAAAGCCCGAATCGCACTGCAACTAATAAATGCACTTCCAGACGTGGGCTGCATTCAGAGAGTACCTCTACTACGGCAGGTTATACAGGTAAATAGGCAAAAGCTTACTGTGTCTGGCATTTCCCCTGCGACTTCGACTTCGACTTCCGACTCCCGACTCCTCGGCTACACTGCGCATGGCCAGGAACATGTGACGAGAGGCTGGTGAAGCTGGGAGCCATTATGTACATATGTTCTGGCCTGGCGTACATATACTGATTCCGTGAACGAACTGTTGCTCCTCTCTCCCATCAGGAGCTGCTGCCTGAGCCTGGCGCTTGTGCCCACCTGTTACTTTGCCCGCTCCGACAAATACGGCCTGCAATTGCCATTCCGCCAATTACTTACGGCCCTATCCTGCCAACTGTTGTTGGCTTTTCGTATTTGTCGCTACTGGGGTGGACGTAATTAAAAATCTGTTTCCGATGAGACCTTACCTTGAAAGGCGTTGATGATTGCCTTTTAATTGGTAGTAAAAAAAACTTATTAATTATTATTGTTGAACCTTTTATTATTACTTGTTAAAGTTGATGTTTAAAAACTATTTTAAATTGCATTATGAATGATATAGATTTTTGGCTTTTAATTAGTTATAATTGACTTAAAAATTCATATATTTTCCACTATTTAACTACTTGCTTTTTTCAATATATAATAATAATTAAAAGTATTAACTTAAACTCGTTCCAAAAACTGATAAAAATATTGTTTAGCTATTTAAATTCATTTATTTTCCATGGAAACAAATTTAATTAATGAACTCTAACCACATATCACGTATACGCCATGTAAACACAATATTTTCAGAGAAGTTTGCTAAATATTGTCAATTAACGCAGCTCGAATTGTCTTTTATTTTAGTTATTTTTTTTTTATAAATATGTAGAATGTAGATTGTAATCAGTAGCTTGTTTATAAAATGCCACACTGCGTATGAGTAATATTACCTAAGAAACTTAACATTCTGTTTATTAGCAAAATGTTAATTAACTTAAAAAATGACAAAACAGACAGAGTGTCCATAAAAACCACCTTAATCCTTAAAACACAAATTGGGGGCACAACAACCAAAAAAAAATGTGCATGCACACAATTTGGTTTATTTATATACTGACGACTGTACTTTCGGTCACTGTCAATCTCCATTCCTGGCGACTGCAGGCATCGACTTGCGTCAATCCCTTTCCCTTAGTCCCTGTGAATTCTGGAGTATGGGTTGCCAGGTGACTGGCTATCCCAACAGAATGGGAACATCCTGGATTCGATGGCTTCTTCTGCTCCTGCGGTTGCCATGGCTTCGCAATTCGCTGCCAGGCGCAGGAGTGGAAGGAGCGGCACTGCACTTGGAATAAGTCTGAGATGAGATGCATATTTACTGCTTATACTATTTAATATTAAAAAAAAAACATAAATAATGGGTACCTTTAGCAGGAAATTTAATAGAAAAGTGCCAAAAAGCAGGGTCATAGCAACGAAAAAGGGACAACTTGGAATTTAGGAAACATATTTCTGGGGAAAAACAAACAGTTCTGAATAAGTGGGGAGTATTTTTCTAAGAATATATGTTTTCCTCGAATAGCATATTTTTCTGGGAACTGAAAGAAGGTCATAAGATATTCGATTTTTGATAATAATACCTTAAAATATGATTTTTCTTTTACAGCCCTTTTAATTTTAAAATTTCCCCTTTCGAACCCTTACCCACTTTCCAATTCTTCAGAAACTCAATAAGTTATACTAGATTTTTATTGACTTTTTTTTCGTAGAAATATATATATACAAAATAAATATGATTTTCATGCGATTCCTGCCTCTTCATAGCAGTGAGCGTGATTTAGATTGAGATTAGGTTATGAGTGTGACTAAGACTAGGGCACTACGAACTAATGGATCCAGACGCTGGCGATGAATCGCATTCGCTAAAGCTTAAACTGGCAACGCATTCACATCCGCCTCTAGAGTCTACACCTTGAAGATGCCAAAGTAGCTGCGGTTATTCGATTCCCGCAAAATGGCATTGCGATCGGTGTGGATATCCTTCAGATGGATTGTCTCATCCTTTTCGAGGTTTATGAGGCCACTGGTGTGGCAGGTGTGCACCTTCTGGGACATATTGGTGGGCACCGTGTTCAGGCACTGCAGGAAGGCCTTGTGCCCCTGGAAGACTATGAAGCCGTTCTGGTCGTGCGAGTTATGGTAGCAGATCTGGGCGTATACGTAATACAGGCCCGGTTCGAGCACCTGAAGTACACCGTCCTCCACTCTGAAGTGTCCCTGCCAGGACCTCTTGCTCTCCTCGGGTGCATTGCCAATGTACATGTCACCATTGTAGCCTAAGGGTTATTGAGTTGTTAATACAATTAATTAAAAATTAATATGTGATGTACTCACTTGGAGGCCAATGGTGCGACTTCCTGCTGCTCAGATGGAAGTGTGCGGCTGGCTTGGAGGCGAACAAGTCACCGGATCTGGCTGAAATAAGAGATTCACCTGCAAGTTAACAGAAGTGCAAATGGAGAGGTTTTTTGTGTGTTTGGTTTTTCTTTGTTAATTGCCAATTGTGATTGAGACTACACACCTTTGCGGGGCAGGATGCGATGGCGACCCGAACGGGAAAGCATTCGGCGTCGATGGTGAAGGGTAGAGCTGGAAATTAAACAATTGAACAAATGAAATTTAAATTGATTAAAATAATTGGAAAGATAGGCTTTTGTCTACGTATATATAGGTTATTTATTCCCTTGAGATCTTTGACCATATGTTCATCCGAATGTTGATTATATCCCCTTTTTGTTAATATTTATATTTACAATCTGTTAATGTTTATGAAATTCAATTCTTACCTCTCCTTGGTTACGGCCTCATCGGATATCTTCTCGCCCGTGTGTGTGGTGTGATTCACCTGGACAGTCTGCTGCTCATTGGGCACATCGGCAATAGAGCGAGATTTCCTAAAATAATAATAATTATTATTATTATTTATTATTTACTTTATCACTCATTTATGACTATTACCTCTCGTGCTTCTTTTTGCGATCATTGTATGAGGTAAAGTCCTCAAAAACATTGTCATCGTTGGAGGCACTGCTAGAATTTTCCCCATCGGCCGCTGTTTCCTCGGTGGGATCCGAGGTCGGCGAAGTGGTGGCAGCCGCCTCCTCGGTGGTCAACTTGGAGTTTAACTTGTTTAGCATTTCGGTGTAGTCCTCGTAATCTGTGCCATCCTCCTCCATAAAGGAATAGTTTTCGTCGTCGTCGTCGTCCTCGACAATGCCATCCTCGTCTCCATCCTCATCCTCAAGGGGGTTCATGGCATCGCCATCGTCGTCGTCGTCGTCATCCGTGAGGTCTTCCTGCTTTTTAGGATAGTCGATGAAGGCATTCTCGTACTGCAACAGAGATGATGAACATGATGATGTTGATTATGGCGAGAGTTAGCATTTTGGGTCAGAACGAACACTTGGCCAAGTACGTGACTGCAGCAACGCTGGGGCAATCCTCCCGCGTCTTTTTTATTCAAGACTCATATTTTTGGACGCCGCAAAAAGCTGTTTCGTCATTGCCACTAA
The DNA here is from genome assembly GCA_035046265.1 of Drosophila bunnanda. Lineage (NCBI taxonomy): Eukaryota > Metazoa > Arthropoda > Insecta > Diptera > Drosophilidae > Drosophila > Drosophila bunnanda. Next base: position 2,926,331 of record JAWNOB010000029.1, read on the forward strand.
TTGATGGCGCCTCGAGAGAGAAAAGTAAAAAACATAACACAACATACTATCCCCCATATCCATCTATATATACCACATATATATATTTTGTATAAATGAAAGCAAGGCGTAGGAAAAACTCTTGGGAGAATTGCGTGCACAGATGCCCGGCATTAAAAATATAAATAAATCTTAAAATGATCTCTGGCCATTAGGCCATTTTGATGAGATCAGATCAATCGTCACTTTTGGGCTATAGCGGCGTTCGCCTTGCCTTGAACGGATATATATCGGCCGATAAACTCTTGTACATTTCCGTCTCTCTGCTATGTGCCATTCGAGATACTAGAAATTATTGCGGCTTTTGCCTTGTGTCACTTGGGGATTTGTATCTCATAAATTACTTGGACGGATGGCGCCGCCACATCCATACATTATCACATATATGTATATAGTTTAATTGAGTGTTTCTCTAGGGGCCAGAGATATCATAATTAAAATAATCTATCACTATTCCCCAGGCGAAAAAAAAAAGAAATGGGAAATACTAATGAAAATTCTATGCATTTTTTTGTATATTTTTATGTTAGCAACATATTTCTATTAATATGTGTGTGTGTCCCACACACAATGATTACAAATATCTGGGCCTTTTTTTTGTGTTTTCGTAGGAATTTGCTATTTTTTAAATGGAACGAAAATGTTTTTGCTACTAAGCAGTTTCCCTTTTAATAATATTTTTAAAGATGCATTTTTAAGATCTTTTCTTTAAGAGTTTAGGTTTAGAAGCTTGCAACACAATGAAGGAGTCGTTTCCGACCCTATAAACTATATATATTATTGATCAGCATCAACAGCCGAGTCGATTTAGCCATGTTCGGTAGAAAATAATTTTTTTCAAAATTTTATAATGGGTTGAAATTGTAAAAATTGAACAAAAATTTTAATTTTTAAAATTTTAATTTTTAAAATTTTAAAACGTAGTATGCAATTTTGTTAGCGCTATAAAAACTAGCATAGAAAAGCTTACCGAATTGAAATTAATAAATTTTTAACTTAGTTATGATGATTTTTATGATCACAATGCAAACTAATATTAAACACTTTAAAAAAAATCAAATACTTAAAAATATATCTCTAGTAATATTCGCGTTCTTGAAAATAAATATGCTCTTGCGATTTAAATTAAAATTACATTCTAAATAATCATTTTATGGATATATTTCCCACAAGTAAATTCCTAAAAATGAATAGATTGAAAATTGCAAAATTAAACCCATTTGAAAGCTAATTCCAAAAAGAATTACTTTTTAAGAACCGCCCAAAAATACACACACCTCTAGTAAAAATAAACACTTTCGGCTCATAAAAAAACACACACAAAAAACAATATTATTTCCGACTTGGTAAACAATTTGTGGAGATGCTTATATTTGCCACAGACAAATGTTACAGACAGTACAAATATTGGTGCTAGTTTTCGATTTATGCCTGGATTACTCACCTCTTTCTGGAACTCATCGAACTCCTCCAGATAGTTGATGCCCAAGCGCTGCTGGAGATTGTCGACGACTCGCTTCAGGCTCTTCAGCTCCCTGTTCAAGTGACTGACCCGCGTTGTCTGCCAGATCTAGAACGAATAAAAACACACACAATTTAATTGCTTAAACCGATCGAGAGTTGGCAAATCATTAGCACTTGGGTAATTAATCTAATAAGACTCAATTAAACGCATTTAGTTGGTGCAAAATAATCACTTCATAAAACTACCGATAGGCGCGAACTTTTGACACCCGTAAAAAGTTTAAACAAAAAATAAGAGATAGGGAAAGAGGCGTGGAGAGACAGAGATTCTCGATGAAGAAACACGCCGAGGTACAGACGTCGCCGCCCTGCCACTCAGGCACATAATCTGCTTAATGGATCATTAACATTCGGGGCGAGCAACGCGCCTTATATATACTATACGCACTTCTCATATTTCGACTGGCACCCGAAAAAAGCACCCAAAGAATGGGCTTAAGCCACAGACAAGGGGAAAAAGAAATATAAATACAAACTTGTACTGAATTCTTGTATAAATTATGGACAGTACTCTGTGCGGCACCGAAAGAAACTTGTTTCTGATTCAAGTAAACCACTTTCCATTAGGGCTTATCGACCGATCTGTGGATCGATCGCAGCGCCTGCAGTTTGTCACTTTCACGGAGAGAGGAGGCCCCTCATGATGAGGGTCACCACTCCACCAGGTCACTTCTGATGGCATGTCAGGATAGGGAAAATTAAATAAAGAAACAACAGAGATTTATTGCGGGGAGCAAAAGGAAAGACACCACCGAAAATTTACAAGTCAATTGACAATTGTACGATTTCCGTTCACTTAAGACAAGACTCAGTAGCTCTCTAGGAGCTATATCTTTAGCAATGCAAATCCCCCGACGAGAGTTTCTAGAGCAATTCCCAAAGATATGAGTAGTCGCCAAAGATTTATCGAGAAACAAGCAACATTCTCCTCCAGTGGCAACTAAATCGGGGTTTCAACAATAACAAACAAAACGGAAAGTATCTTTTGTATATATAGTATGTATATAGACATTTGCCAAGTGTATCTGCATCCGCTCTTTACGGATTAGCCGGGATCATTAGAAACCGATTTGGCCTAAAGACGTGTCGGTGATGACATCGCTTGATCAGACAGAAACCATTACCAAAAGACGACGCCGCCGCCGTCCCACGATCTAAATATAGTTTGATGCCAAAAATTATAGTTAAACGTATCTCTGGCTCTGTCGGTCACGGATCATAAAATCTGTTTTCATTTCAATTTATGCATCTCGCGAATATTTCGTTTTTAATTTGCCTGATCCACAAAAAAGAAGACTCGGCATCCTCCGGTGACAAGCGTGGCCAGAGGTTAAATATTCATTTTTAGATTGCGATTTCGGGGGTGTCTCTATCTCTATCTGTATGTTAAAGTCCAATTTGCATTTATATTTATTCGCCATTTATTCTTGCTACTGAAATAAACATTTCCAAAGATTCGGCGGAGCAGTGATTTGAGTCTCTGCAGAGTCTACAATTCGGTTCAGGGCTAAATCTTTAAATGGAATCTCTACCGAGTACAATCTCGTGTCTTTTCGCTATAAAATATATCACATCCGTTGGGTGCTTTTTAATAGATAACAAAGATTGTTAAACCTTTCTGGAAATCGGAATAAAGATTTGTTTTTTTAGTGTTATGGGCATCTATCATACTTGAAATACTTCAAATTCCTGATGAAATGATTAATGGAACTAGCTAAAAGGTATCATATACAGCTTTATACGATAAAGTTTTGTACTTTTCATTTTTTTAACAACATTGGGCAATATTGCGATTCATTCATATCGCGATTCGGGGAAAATACAACACAGTAATAACTGATATCCCCACACCTGGGGAATTTCAACGAATCCATAAGATCGCTGATAAACAGCAAAAAATCATTATTAATTAACTTTTAACTATTTACTATAGGAATTTATCACTATAAATTAGAAATATCACAATTTATTAACATGGCAATAGTAAATCTTCTTTGTTCAGTATTTATCTTATCTTTGGTTTAAAATTATGAGTTATTAAAGACAATATACCTCATTGAGTGATTAGTTTTAATAGATTTTAATCAGGAATATAGGGTAGAATAAATTAAAGATTAATTTCTATGTATCTTATTATTATAATCTATATTAATTTCACTTTTTGGTGAACTTCTTGGGTAACCAAGCCCACATTATCTGCAACCAACATATTTGTTAAGACAAATCTCAGCTTGTTTGCTGAAGATAACCGTATATAACTGTATATAACTTGATGTTTGTTTTGGTAATGGATATGCTGATCTCTGTTGATCTTGCAACCTGGTCAGGAACTTACCGTTAGAGCGAGGATGCCGCCAAGCAACACCAGACCGATGACCCCCAAGGCGATGAGTATCAGCTGGCGAGATCGACGCTGGGCTGTCGCGGCACTCGTGGACATGGCCGGAAAGCCATCGACGGCACTTGTCGGCGTTATGAACGGCTTGAGGGTCTCGGCCGTCATAATTGCTGTAATGGCAGCAGCTATATCCGAGTTGCTACACCCCGCAGATGATCACGAAGAGCCGCCCACTCAAGGGCACTCGACAGCTGTTCGCTGACTCGACAACGAGCTTTTCCACAGACACACTATACAACGTTATGTTATGTACGCGATATATACTGGGAAAACACCCTCACAGACTGCCCGAGATAAGACACAACGACATCTAGATAAACCACTTGCGGCTGCTGCCCTTTGAGATGATGATATTCTCTTATAGACGAACGATTTTCTTTGTGTGTTTTTCCCTTTCCACAATCGACAATTTGCACAAGAGCACTTGCTGCTGCTCCGGCGAGAACAAGTTTGTCGAGATACAATTATCTCGCTTTATCAGTAGTTCTTGTTTTCGATAAAAAAAAGAAATATCAAAAACAGTGTATGTGTAGCCAACTTGCACTTATTTTTAGTTATTTTGCCCGCTGGCGAAATACGATCTTGGTTGTTAAAAGCGACAACGGTTAACTTTTCGCTTGGCACGCACGCACGCGCTTGTTCTTGTTCTCTGTTTCTCGGTTTCTTAGCTTTTTCACTTTTCGCTTGTGCACGTCCGTTCGCGTCGGCGATCCGATTTGAAATAAATCGAGAGCCGAAGAGCATACAACCAACGGCACTTGCTCTCTCTCCTGCCAGCGGCTAATGAGTGAGAGTGAGAGCGAGTGCGGGAGAGTTTGCTCTCAGCATCAGCCCGTCTCCCTTCGACGCATGGCTAGGATGCGGGGCATACTTAAGGGCGCCTGCGCCATTTACTTTGTGTAATTGTTTTTTTTTTTTTTTTTTTGGCAAGGCTGTCGCCCGCAGGGGGTGGTGGTGTGACTGCCGTACAGTGATACCTTCAACGGAGGTCATTTATTTGTAATAAATATTATTAATACTTTTAAGGGTCGCAATGACATAGTATGTATGATTTTAAGCTACGTATACGTAATATTTGTTGCTTAGTTGCATTATAATTCAAAGAAAGGGTACATTTTTTTAACGTTTTAGTCAGTTTTTAAGTTTTTTTCTTTTAAAGCTTTTGATGAGCTAATTTTTAATAATTTAAAATAAATATTTAATAATAATTATTATTTTTGCAACGTAGAAAATAAGAATTAGACATGAAAAGAATTATAAAAATATTAATTTCATGAATTTCATTTAATGAAAATAATTAGACTGATTATTTAATTGATTTAAAAATCAATGAATATAAAATTGTCGCAAAACTATTATATTATTATTTGTAATTAGAACTGAGTGGGGTGACAGAATAAACATATTTTTAATTAGTTAATATATTAGATTAATGACAACAATATTTTAATTGAAATTTAATTTTATTTTATTTAAAATTGTTATGTGTATTGTTTTATAGCATACTTTTATGCATAATTTTAGTTGATTTCAAAAGTAAAGCGTTTGGTTTCTGTGGCATCAAACTAAAATGTAATGTAAAAAAAAAGTAATAATAATAATTATTTAATTTATAAAATCGCAAAATTGCCCTTAGGCAATGCCCACTGTACTGCCATTGCTCATGTCCATATGGCGATCGTAAGTAGGAAAGCGTGTTTGACTTTTTGCGCAGTGTTTGTTCGCAGTTTTCTTTTATTTCTTTTGTCCCGTCTGTTGTTTTGTGTGCTTAAAACCTCCCCCCCTGTGGGGTATTATTCATAGGGGTTGGCTTGATTGCTTTTTGAAATCTGCACCCGGTCTTAGGGGGTGCGTTTTTTGTGCGACGCCCTCATGACTCTGACATTGAACGAATCCCTGCCTTCCGTGCCACCGATTCCGATCCCCGATCACCGCAACTAATTGAATTCTAACGAAGACTGGGAATCGCTGACATAAGCGCACGATAAGCCGAATGAACTCTTAGCATTTCATTAAAATCGTATTTATTATTACTTAGTGTGCTCGTCGTCGTCGGCTTATCGGCGCCCTGTCTACGTACGGGTTCTAATTACGGCAGGGAAGCCATAAACCTAATGCTGATCCGATCCGATCCGCTCCGGTCAGACCCGCTACTGCCACCGTCGCGACACTCTGTCTGTCCGTCCGAGAAACCCCTAACGTTACCAGAGTAATAGAACCATTACCTTACCCGAACCGAACCTAAATATCATATATATATGTATTGTAAATCTGAACAAGATGCAAATGCCGGGCGCTGGTCGGCTAATTAGTTTTGAATCGACGGCGACTACAGGTAGCCGCAGCAGGTAGACCACCAGGATCAGCGGGAGAGCGGAGAGTGGCACGCTTCCGGTGTGGCACTTAAACTAATTAATGGAATCTGATTTGTTTAGATATTTGTTTGTTAATAAATATATTCAAACATGTATTTATTTGATAAGGAATTTACTTTAATTCCAAGCACTTTTTTAATAATGTATAGATAATGGGTAAAGAAAACATTGATATTTCAATTTTAAATGTGATATGTTTCTGAACATAAAATTGATATATAAATAACATACTTTTTTTTAGTCAATATCGATGTTTTAGAATCCAGCTTTTGATTTTTTAAACGATAGGATCATGTTGTATAATATAATCCTATTCATTTAAATTGAAATCATAATTGTTTATACAAAAAATGCCAATATCAAATCAATTATATGATTATCCTACTAACTTTATTATAATTTAAGATATTACTAAGTAATTAAGTAAAAAACCCATAAGAACCTGGAGGAGAGTACAAGACAAGACGATGAATCGATTTATGTGTATGATTAGAGCTACTGCTTATCAAAATCACTCCACTGACAGCCAATCTAAAAGATTGCAATATAAATTCGGTTAAATTCGGCCAAAATGGCTATCATGATATAATCTCAGGATGATTTCCTGTATGATTCCGTGGGAAATGCGAAAGTCCTTCCTGCTAAAATCATCACAAAGTGCTCAGATCAGAAGAAAGTTAACCGGCATTTAAGCTAAGAGACTCAACTCGGAACTCTTAACCGAGCGTTCCAAGAGCTGGAGCCATCTCAAGGCGCACTTTTCAAAGTCAATGCCAGGAAAGGGAGGGGGCAATTGGGGCTGTCCAGACACAATATACATATGTACATATATAATAATTTCCCCTCATATTTTTATTTTTGCGCCGGAGCTGCACAGCTGTGGGGCTTTGTTTGGGATCGCAGACGAGGTTCTGAAATGCGAGCTCAGTATGTCTTCCATATTGTGAATTCTTTATTTGCCAGGCCAATCGCTGCCAGTTTATCGCGCGATGATCGAAGAAATTTATTAGACAAGCGCCGCAATAGCAGCAACGATGCTTGAAATGAATTTCTGTGTATATATCTCCGGCCTCGGATCGGTTTACCCCGCAATCGGAATCGATTCGCACACTCGCAGTCGCCTTTATCTCGCTCTGGGGGTAATGGAAATTCGTTCCGATAATTAATATACGACAAGCTATTATCTGTTTCAATAAAGTGTTTTCAGTGTGCATATTTTTAGGGAATGTCAAGTCCCTGAAGATAGTGTTATCCACATTATCGGTTCATCACATTGCTTCAATTGCCAGAATAAACCCAAAAAGCAATAGAATGTTTATATTTATAAGATATATTTGAAGCCTGTTTGCATTTTTGTTGATTAAATTAAAGTAATGGAAGTAAATAACGAAATAACAATATGTGAAAATAATATTTTCATACCTAACTTGTAAATAGGACTTCAAGTAAATATATAACACTTAATTAATTATATTTTATATTATATTTTCATACCTAACTTGTAAATAGGACTTCAAGTAAATATATACCACTTAATTAATTAATTCTATGCACAGCAAAACTATTATTAATAATTCGAGTAATACAAAAATTTTAAACAAATAATAACCGTTACGAATCATAATTCAAATGTATAGGCAACCCTGTTAAATTTAAATTTACAATAGGTTTGAGACAATGCTAATCACACTTTGCCGAGTGATAAGAGCTAATCACACTTCACCGAGTGATTAGTGCTTATCACCCTAATGATAAAAATATGGCTATGCATTTCTTAAAAACGTTTTTAGTTAGATAAATAACTAAGAATACGTTCTAATTGCACTTAAACAATTTAAATTGAAACACCTCAATAAGAAATAAATCGATTTATCGATTTCTACACCATTCCTGCTATCGACACCGGTCGTGTTTATCGACCACTTGGTCACACTGGTCGTTTTCGTTGTCAAAATGAGGTTTTTTTCCGGCGTTTTTCTAATTTTATTAATTAAACTTCTGCAACATGCCCACGCCGGCGAGGTGGAAGTGGTGGGCTGCGGTGGCTTCATCAAGAGCCACGCCGAGATCGACTTTTCGCGGGTGGAGATCAAGCTGTAAGTAGTAAAAAATGAGGATGACCTGATAAGACAGGCGCATGTTAATCGTGCCGCTAATTGAATAATAAATTAACCCGTATCGTATATGTTTAACCTAATTTCCGTGTAGGCTGACGAAGCAGGGCTCGCTGAAGGACAAGACAGACTGTTCGCCGTCCAACGGCTACTACTTCCTGCCCATTTACGACAAGGGCGACTATTTGCTCAGCATTTCGCCGCCGCCCGGCTGGAGCTTCGAGCCCGAGCAGGTGGAGCTGAACTTTGACGGCAAGACCGATGTCTGCAGCCAGGGTCGCGACGTTAACTTTGTGTTCAAGGGCTTCGGCATCACCGGCCAGGTGGCCCTGGCCACCGGTGGCGGTGCGCGTGACGTGGACGTTGAGCTGCGCTCGGAGCAGGGTGAAGTCCGTCGCACCAAGACCGATGGCAGCGGTGTCTTCTCCTTTACGCCCATCATTCCCGGCCAGTATGTGGTCACAGCCTCGCATGCCCGTTGGCATTTCTCTAAGTCACAGCACACGGTCGTTGTGGTCAGCGGGAATACGGAGCTGCCGGCCAACTCCCTTGTGGTCTCTGGTTTCGATGTGGTGGGTCGCTTTGATACCAGCACCCAGCTGCCCAGCAATCTGGGTGTGGCTCTGTACAAAAAGAAGGGAGTAAGTTTAGGGATTCATAAAGATTCTCCAATGTTCTAATTTACCTTCCCCCCCCCCAGCAATCTCTAGTGCCAAAATGCGACAAATCCTCTGCCTCAGTCCCTGCGAATAGTGCCAAGTCCGAGTACGAATCATCGGCCGCCTGCTTCTCTCAGCTGGACAGCAAATCGGGAGAATACAATTTCAAGAATGTTCCCTCTGGAAAATACCTCTTACAAGCCATCAATCTAGATGCCAAGCTTAAGCTGCACTTGAGCCCTGACATCTTGGAGCTGGAAGTGGGCAAGGATACTCTCCAGCTGAAGGAAGAGTTCAAGATCACAGGCTTCACCGTTTCCGGTCAGGTTTTAACCGCAACGGGTGGAGCTCCCTTGAAGTCAGCCGTTATCAAGGTGAATGGCAAGAAGGTGGCCGAAACTGATGCCCAAGGTGGTTACACACTGGAGAACCTCAAGGCTGGAAGCGTCAATATCGAAGTGGAGTCCCCGCAGCTTCAGTTCAGTCCCCTGCAAGTCAAGGCCCAGATCAACACTGCTTCTTTGCCCACAATTGTGCCATCCGCCTATGAAGTGTGCGGCAAGGTGGTGTCCCCCAAATCCCATAATGTTGGTCTGACCAAGAGCGGTTCCACCTTCCATACGACGGCTGTGACCAAGGCAGAGACTGGTAACTGGTGTGCCTTCCTCCCGGTGGGCAAGTACACAATTGAGGTGCTCACAACCGATGCTGACAAGGCCGCCGGAGTGCAGTTCTTCCCCGTCCAGCAGCAGGCCGAAGTCCGAGATGCTCCAGTGAATGGTATTACCTTCTCCCAGCTGCGTGCCAAGATTCGTGGAGAATTGCAGTGTCTGTCGGATGCTACAGGGACGTGCACATCGGCTGAAGTCACGCTGCAGGCCTTGGATGCCACCGGTCAGCCCACGGAGAGCAAGTGGAAGGCCAGGGCACATCGTAAGTCACTTGAGATTCAATTATTTAGGATAAGGAAGTATGCGTCTTTATAATTTACGAGCTTTGAAAGCAACTCGGAGGAATCCCCGAAAGAAATTTACCACGTTTTTCAGTTGGATTTTTAAGATAAGAATCGTAAATTTAAGTTAGAGATACGCGGCCTCTAAGGTTCTTTGTTTACTGATTAGTTCTTAGCCTGATTTTCTTTATCACTCGTCTTTATCTATATCTTTACCCCACTTTTTCCAGGTGGTAAGTATGTGTTCAAGGACATGCTGCCAGGACCCTATGAACTGACCATACCTCAGGGCAACCTCTGCTACGAATCGACGCGAGTATTCCTCAACGTGGCCTCCGCTGAGGAAGATGCCCCACCATTCGTGCACAAGGGCTACGAGGTGTCCATCATCTCCAGTCATCGCGCTTTGGTGGGTTTCTAAGCTAAGTTAAGATGGAAAAGCAGCTAAATTATTAACATTTCCCGCCGCCCCAGATGAGGTATACCCACGTGACGGGACCTTCGGAGCCCAAGGCCGCTACGGAAACCCTGAAGATACAGTCCGGAGTGAACACCTTCTGTGTGAACAAGTACGGCAGCTATGACTTCAAGCTGGAGGGATGTCACACCTACGACAGCTCGTTGCCCAGCAAATTCATCACCCCAGAACCAGACCAATTGCAAACGCTGATCATCAACGCGGTGGCCCACAAGACCGGCATTCGGGTCCTGTCCACCGAGCCAACCGCAGAGTCCATAAGACTGATCCTTGAATCGGAATCCTCGGGCCAGGAGGTCATCACACCCGTGGCCGAGTCGCATAAGGTGGATGGAAAGTTTGCCTATCGCTATGACACCTATTTGAAGCCGGAACAAGTGCTGCGTGTGACGCCGGTGAGCGATGTCCTGCTCTTTGCGCCGCATCAACAGGAAATCATTGGCAGCAGCGATTGTGTGGATATAGCCTTTAATTTTGTGGCCACCCGTGGATTGATATTGCGCGGCAAGGTGGTGCCGGCCATTAAGGATGCCAAGATAACCCTCTCCTTCCCGGATCAACCGGAGTTGCAGAGCTTGGAAGCGCTTACCTCCGTCACCGGAGAGTTCAAATTCGGACCCATTGATGAGAGCTTGAACTTCGATCTGAAGGCCGAGAAGGAATCGTATGTGTTCAGCGACTACAACCGGCAGTCGGCCTCGTTTAGTGCCCACAAGCTGTGCGAAATCACGGTGGTGGTTAAGGATGAAGCCGGTCAGGCACTGAGCGGGGTTCTCCTCTCATTGAGTGGCGGCGAGAGCTATCGCAAGAACCTAGTGACCGGCGACAATGGAGCCATTAACTTCCACTCGCTGTCGCCATCGCAATACTACCTGCGTCCCATGATGAAGGAGTACAAGTTTGAGCCAAATTCCAAGATGATTGAGATCAAGGATGGCGAAACAGTGCCTGTAACGTTGACGTAAGTATAACTTGAATATACTTGAAGCATTTTCTTTAATGTAATACCATTTTCCCAGTGGCAAGCGCTTTGCTTACTCCATCTTTGGCTCAGTGACCTCCCTCAACGGGGATCCCTTTGCTGGTGTGAATGTCCAAGCCGTCGCTCTCGATGGCTGCCCACAGCAGCAGGAGGAGGCCACCAGCGAGGCCAATGGACAGTATCGCATTCGTGGCCTCCAGCCCGGCTGCACATACTCCGTTCTCGTCGTACCCGATAAGGAGAGCGTGGAGCGATCAATTCCTGCCCAGCACACGGTTAAGGTGGCCAGCGAGGATGTGCGTGACATCAATCTGGTGGCCATTAGCCCCCTGAAGATCGTGGATATTACCGCTCGAGTGACAGCCACGCTCAACGAGCACTACAAGACCCTGCGTATTGTGATGTACCGCAAGGGCAACTCCGACTCGCCCGTCTTCTCGCAACGCGTGGGCGCTCCCGTGAACCCAAAGGCCAAGCTCAACCCGGGCATCACGGTCTTCTTCCCGCGCATTCCCCTGGACGGCAAGGGCTATGTGGTCGAGCTGCAGTCCACGCTGTCGGACAAAACCTACACCTACAAGCTGCCCTCGGCCACCTTCGTGGCGGATCGCGGATCCGTCTTCATACAGCTGGACTTCAAGCCAGAAGTGCGCGCCGCGGAGGCGGATCTCAATCAGAACTCCATTTCGGCGCTGGTGCTCATAGCTCTGGTGGCGATTGCCTTCTTCAAGCAGGATCTGGCCACCAGCTTCCTCAGCTTTGTGTGGGGCAAGCTGAACGACCTGGCCGCCGATCTGGCGCAGCGGCAGAAGAGCAGCAAGGCGCAGCAGGTGCGCAAGAACGAGCCGATCAATCAGCGGGAGATCGAGCAGATGGCCGATCAGATCAATGCCATCAAAAAGAAAAAGACCAAGAAGATATAGGCCTTTAATACAATTTTAGTCACATTTTCTAGGTATTTTGCGGAAGGTATTTCCAGTCCCTAAGGCATTGTTTTCATTGTGAGAATTTGTTATTCCCTTGTAACTTGAAAATTTGCATTTAGAAAGATCAACTTTTTTCATTTTCCATAAATTAATAGATTGAGGCAAGTTTATTTCGTGTGTTTTTAGGTTCGTTCTCCACTCTTATAGTTAAAATAAATAAATAAATACAAGTTAAGGCAGCTCTACTGCATCAGGATGTGCTCGGCGATGGAGCTGAGCCTGCGATTCTTGTGCTTGGCATGTCGCCTTTCCGCTTGCAGGTTGATCTCGTTCTGGGAGTCCTCCTCGGTGGCTGCTGCCTGCTGTTCCGTCTGTTGTTCCTGCTCCACCGCCTGCTGTTCCTCCTGCTGCAGCTCCCCCTCGCCATTCTCCACGAAGATGCACTCGGGATTCACGTCCGCGCACTCGCCAAAGTTGGTGGCCCTGGACTGAGGATTCCTGGCATTGGTATACTTCTCAAAGAAGCCACGGCCCACAATGCGGAAGGCCATGCTGGTCATGGGATTCAGCTTGGAACGGAACTCCATTTCGCAAACAAAGCGACGGCGACAGGCCATGGAATCCAGGCCCAGAAAGGCGAACATGAAGTCGGCAATTCTGCAGAAGGATTTAGGAACTATAAACACTTCCAGGAGTAAGCTTAAGAGGTCTACTCACTGCTCTTCAGCGGGCATTTGGCGGGCCACACTCTCGGTTATTTCCTCATCAACAATCTCTACTTGCTCATTTTCAGCCTCATCATCCTGCTGCTGCTCATCCTGATCTTGTTCTACGCTACGCCTGCCACGACGACGCGTGTCGGAGGGACCACTGGGACCAGCAGGACCCGAGGGAGACTCGCCATGGTAATCGCTGTGTATGTCAGAGACAATGTCCGAGCCGGCATAGCTGCTGTAGCCCGAATAGGGCTCGAAGCTGGAGCTGGAGTCAAAGGAAGTGGGTGGCGATTCATAGTGCTCCGAGTGATCATGGTCCAGGGAGTAGGGAATGTGATCGTGATGGGAGTATGACGAGGGACTAAAGGATATCAAATATTAGCCAACCATCCAAGAAGGGTTTCTCGAGTTTAACTCACGGATGATCCAGGATAATCTCCTGATTGCATCTGGCATGTGGCCAGAAGTAGCGCAGTCCCAGGTATATGGCGCTGCCCACAAAGAAGGAGACAATCACCACTTTCACCTTGATCCAGTAGGCAATCGCAATGGGCCACAGATGGCGATCTGTTGGGAGCAGATAAAAGATTAAATCATTTTCCATTGCATCAGAGGGGCACACACTTTCACTGCTCTAGAAATTCTACGATTTTCTTAAACAGAAGTCCACGAAAATTTATTAAACAATATCCATCGATGCCCAAAGATTGAAAGTGAAAAGTGTTAATTGAGCGAATGATTCGTGATCAGCCAATTTGGGGGACTTAAACCATATGGAAAAACTTTCCAAAGAAAGTGGCGCTGAGCACGACCCAGCTTTGCTAGGTAATCCCAAAGTGATCAGAATAATAGCAATGAATAGCAATAGCACCCGCCAACCTGCTAATTGTTATGTAAATTATGCTGTTTTGATAACAAACTGAAGATTGGTTAATCTTATCTCGGGGAATTGGGTGTACATTATGTTTTTATGGAGAGATTAGATAACTTTGAAGATTTATATTGAGTTTGTAAGAAGGATAAAAGAAGTTAATATGGATAAATGATTAATTTTTCATGTTTAAATATGTTTTGTTCGCACAAAAGAGATGTGATTATGGGAAAGTTTTTAAGAAACATATGGGAAATTTAGTAATGTTTAAGGAAATGCGACGGAAATAAGCACAAAGCCTATGAATGAAGTTACTTTTCCGGAGCTTAGTAAGTTCTTTTAAATCCTAACGATTGTATATCTCTATTTTTATCATAATTTAAAAAATAACAAACTACTTTTTACTGATTTACTTACACCAGAACATGTGATGACGATGCCGGCGAGTGCGTCCCTCGAACTCCATTAGCTCCCGGCCAAGATTCTCCCAGGTATCCTCCGCTTGGTTATCCACTTCAGCTGGCTGCGTTCCGGCATTCTCCGTCTCCTCGCAAAAGACCAGAGTGTAGTAGAGGACCAAGAGCACAGCTCCATACCAAATGGTGTTCTTGTGCATGGTTGTAGATGGTTTTATTTGAAACTGAAAGCTGGTATCCCGTTGGTTGGTCACTGCAGAACCGAATGATGCAGCTCGAAGCCGGGTTTCCAGCTTTTATACCATCAAGAGATCTGCGCCAAGTTCATGAGTGATAATTGATTGAATGCCTGGTGTTGTGGCTTTGCGCGCAGATTTTCACACATGCGTAGAGGCCGCCGGCGGCGATGACGAGAGTTTAATGCCTAAGACATGCATTTGAAATTTCTTCTTTAAACTGGTGCAATTTCACTTTCATAAGTCGTGCCCGCGTTTCTAGTCACTTTTGTTTTCTTGGTTATTAAATTAGTGGCTATTACGAAACCTGGGCCTATTTTTTACCCGGCAAAAATAATTACTTTGCGAGCATTAAAGATTTTGAAATGTTATGCAAAAGGCGCCGAGGTATGCCTCAAAGTTCTAGCGAGCTATCGATTGTTATAATTGGTAGTTATCACTTCAGTGTCATCGCTAATTGGGCAATTGTAAACATATTTTTTGTTGATTTCTTTAATGCCGGTATTTCAACAATGTCCAGCTTAAAATCAAATGACTTGGAAAGCAATCCGGCGCCGGATCCCCAGGCGCCCATCACCCGGAAGGGCTTCCTCATGTCGCTGAACAGCGGCACCCCCATGCCCATTCCCGAGCAGAACGTGGTAAGTGCTTGCAGTTTTGATTATTATTTTAAGAGTTTTTGATTATTTATTTAATTAATTGCATTAATTTCAGTATGGACGCTGTCGCCCCGTCTCGGAATTCGAGAAACTGAATCGCGTGGGCGAAGGCAGCTACGGGATTGTGTGTAAGTTGAGCTCCCGACGTAGTAGAACCTCTAATTTCACTGAGAAATCCTCTGCAGATCGAGCACGCGACACCCGCAATAATGAGATAGTGGCCCTGAAGAAGGTGCGCATGGACCAGGAGAAGGATGGCCTGCCCGTGAGTGGACTCCGCGAGATAATGATCCTGAAGCAGTGCAAGCATGAGAACATTGTCCGTCTGCGTGAGGTGGTCGTCGGCAAGAGCCTGGACAGCATCTTCCTGGTGATGGATTTCTGCGAACAGGACCTGGCCTCGGTGCTGGACAACATGACGCAGCCGTTCACCGAATCGGAGGTCAAGTGCATAACGCTGCAGGTGCTGAACGCCCTTAAGTACCTCCACGATCGCTATGTGATCCATCGCGATCTGAAGGTGTCGAATCTCCTGATGACCGACAAGGGCTGCATCAAAGTTGGCAAGTCGTAGCGAGCTCTCGGAGATCCTATTTAGCTAATAACGCTCCAATCCCCAGCTGACTTTGGCCTGGCGCGCACGTTCAGCAACCCGCCGAAGCCCATGACCCCGCAGATGGTCACTCTGTGGTATCGGGCGCCGGAGCTGCTCCTTGGCTGTCGCACACACACCACCGCGGTGGATATGTGGGCCTTCGGCTGCATCCTGGGCGAACTGCTGCTGGGGAAACCCCTGCTCCCCGGCAACTCGGAGATTGGACAGCTCAACATGATCATTGATTTGCTCGGAGCACCCTCCGAGTCCATCTGGCCCGGCTTCTCCGACATGCCCGCCCTGCAGAACTTCACCCTAAGCCAGCAGCCCTACAACAATCTCAAGACCAAGTTCCACTCGATCAGGCAGTCGGGCAGGAATCTCCTGAACATCCTGTTCATATACAATCCCCTAACCAGAGCCACTGCCGAGGAGTGCCTGAACAGCAATTACTTTGTGGACACGCCGAAGGGTAAGCTGCCGTTCCCGTTGGTTCCCACATAATGCCACTACTGCTTCTCTTGCTCCCGTTACAGCTTGTGATCCCCGCATGATGCCCACTTTCCCGCAGCACCGCAACAATGCCGTCACTGTCACCGCTCCGCCGGCTCAGCCGCCCGCCGACATTCCCATCTCCGATCTGCTCAATGTATTCATTAAGCGCCAGCGCGTGGATTAAACAGAAACGAATTTATTTTGATATTATGCAATGCACACGCTGAAGCTAATGATGGTAAAATGGTTGAATGGTTACAGGAACGGCCGGTCCATCGGCGTCTTCTTGGCCTTGTTGTCGCGGGCCCGCGGAAACCATCGATGCTTGGTGGTGTGCGTCAGCTGCATGAGCTCCTGGCGCGCCACCTCCGGATGTTTGCTCTTGAAGGCCCGCATTGCCGAGTTCAGCGCCGTCTCCTTCACCACCGCCGAGCTCTGGGCCACGGCAACCTTGGGCAGCGGCTGGGTCTTCTCGTATGGGAAGGACGGCTCCGGATGCCAGGCCACAATGGTGCGGCCGTTCTTGGTCACCGCCACGGCCTCGACCAGGCGCTGGCCGCCAACGGCGTTGGAGGAAAATAACCGAAAACCTGTGTACAAGCGTGTCGCGGACATGTTTGTTACAGCGCACAAACCGATAACAGAACAGCTGTGAATTTATCGAAGGTAATTATGCAGTTTTTGGGTGAGAATTGCGGTATTTTTTATAGCAGCTTTAAATTAGGGTTATTTTAAAAATATTTCACAAATATTATAACATATTATCATCATCATAGAAAAAAGTTATAATGCAATTATTAGTTCCTTTTAAAGCTTATGGATTTAAACAGTATTGATTTGGTTTTTTCAATAATTTATGTTGTTTGGAACTATGATTTGCTTATACAATTTATTTAAAGTCTGTATAATGCACATATATTTTAAACAATGACCCCATTTTACTCGTTTTGGCCTTTAATGATATATTTTCTATTCCTAATTTCTATTTCTGTTTCATTTACTTAAATATATTTTCAGAAACTTGTTCAATCAAGTTGACCGTACGTTAGTGACTTGATTCGGTCACACTGGCAGGCTTACTCACTCTCAGCTGATTTTCAAAAACAAATTTCTCGCTGCAATGTGGGTCTTCGCCCTAGTGGTCCACGTACTGCTCCTGGGCTCAATCTTCGTGATTTATTTTCGATCGCCGGTGATCAAGGGCCTGACACCGCAGAAACGGCTGGTGGACTACAACCTGGAGGCGCCAGCTAAGCGCCTGGTGCTGATTGTGACCGATGGCCTGCGCGCCGACTCGTTCTTCGAGGACAACTGCCGGTATGTGCCGCATCTGCGGGAGATCTTCCTGCGGGAGGGCCTCGTCGGGGTGTCGCGCACCCGTATGCCCACCGAAACCCGGCCCGGACACATCGCTCTGCTCGCTGGCCTCTACGAGGATCCGTCGGCGGTGCTGCGCGGCTGGAAGAAGAATCCCGTCGATTTTGATACGTTATTCAACCGGAGCTCCCACATCTATGCCTGGGGTGCAAGCGACATAATCGGCATCTTCGAGCATCTCGTCAATTTGAACACCTTGCATTTCCAATCCTATACCAACGATCTGGACTTCTCGCCGGGCTACGAGAGCTACGAACAGGACGAGTGGGTGTTCAAGCGGACCCAGTGGCTGCTGCAACGCAAAGGGGACAAGCTGCTGGAGTCCAATTCGGTGGTCTTCTTCCTGCATCTCCTGGGACTGGACACAGTGGGGCATGTCCATAAGCCAGGTTCCCCGCAATTCCGCAAGAATTTGGACAAGACGGAGCGCGGCATCCATGAGATATACAAGGAATTTGAGCGTGTGTTTCCCGATAAAAGAACTGCCTTCTTGCTGACCTCCGATCATGGAATGACTGACTCGGGTAATGTCCTTGTGAGAATGTACAGAATCTTATCTGATAGACATATTTTTATCTCTTTAGGTTCCCATGGTGCTGGCACTGCACACGAAACAGACACACCTTTTATGGTGTGGGGAGCGGGAGTTGCTCGACAGGTGCCTAATCCTGGTCCCGGAAAATTCATGCCCAACGATCAAGGTCCACCGATGACGCTGCTCAAACTGGAACAGGCCCAGCTAACGCCGCTAATGTCGGCTTTGATTGGCCTGCCGCCGCCCATGAACAACTTTGGAACCCTGCCCGTGGGCTACATGAATGTCAGCGTCGAGTACGAAGCCATGGCCACATATTTGAATGCTCTGCAGCTGCTGGAGCAATATGAAACGCTCCAAAAACAGCACAATAGGGGATTCTTCACACCACTTTTGCCTGCGTTCGATACCCTGTCTCCGCTAGCCATTAAAACCTTCAAGACGAACGTCAAGAAGCTGCGCAAGCAAGGGGAGCACATGCTCTACCAGGTGAAGAGCCAAGCTATGATGCAAAACGCCCTCCAGGGCATCGAATACTATCACGGATATTATCGGAGTGCCCTCTTGCTGAGCACTACAGCCACGTTCCTGGGCTGGATGTTCTATCTGTACCGCTTGCTGGCGAAGAACCGGGGAAGCCAAGTGGAGCTGGCGCTCGCTGCGAATGCCAAACTGTTGAGGCTGACGCTAGCTGTCTCTGTGGTTCTGTTGATGTTGTTCCTGCTGCTACAACGAACACCGCTGGACACGCAATTCTATCTGATGCTGCCCCTCTTTGTCTGGCTTAAGGCTGTTCAGCCCTGGAGCAGCTTTATAGCCATCTCTCAGCCCGAAAGGGCGTACAGTGCGCCGGCCGTGAAGACCACAATGTGGCAATTCCTGATGATAATCGTTTGCGCGGAGCTGATGGTCTTCACCTTCTTCGACCGCCGCCTGATCTCGCTGTGCTTCGTGGCCTTCGCCTGCTACAACAGTTGGAGTAACTTCCAGCCCAAGTCCATGGAACTCTATCGCTGGCTCGCATTGGTCCTGATCCTGGCGGGATTTCCCTTGCTTCCGCCCTCGGTTGGCTATCAGAACTGGTTTATGCTTCTGGCTGGTGTGATTGTGATCCCCGTGAACTGCCTGTGGAGTGCCAAGGCCAGTTTGAGTTTTGCGAATCACATGAAGTACTGCAATGCCCTGATCCTGTTCAATACCACAGTGTGCGCCTATCTCCACGACAGCGGCACGAATATTCCGCTTCCTTTGAAGATGGCCAGCTGGTTGTACCTGGCCTACGCCTTCGCTGCCATTGTGGTGAACCAGGAGACAAAGCTGGAGCTGCGCCTGGCCCAGATAGGCTTCAATTTGGGATGCCTGTACGCCACCTTGTGCACCTCCTACGAGGCGGTGTTCGTTCAGCTGCTGACCATGGAGCTGGGTCTTTCGCTGCGCGCCCAGAGTGGTCAGGCGGAGAAGTCTGTCCTGCGGCTAGCCTTCACCCTGCTCCTGTACACCTTCTACTCGCTGTTTGGATCCGGAAACATAGCCTCGATTAGTTCCTTTGATCCCAACATCGCCCGCTGCTACCTCAGTCACTTTGCACCGTTCGTGATCATGGGTCTGGTGCTGCTGAAGCTCCTCCTGCCCGTGGTCCTCGTCATGGCGGTGGTGTACACGCACAGTGAGTTCGTGCGCCAGCACGAGGAGCAGATCTACATCTGTCTGCTGCTAATCTGTGATGTGATGGGCCTGAACTTCCTGTTTCTGGTGCGCAATCAGGGCTCTTGGCTGGACATCGGCTCGTCCATATCGCACTTTGTCATCATGGAGGTGACCACGCTGGTAATTCTGGTCCTGGCCCAGGTGGCCAAGTTGCTGCTGCAACCGCATTCCAGGGAGAGTGTTATGAGCCTGCCACTGCGCCTCATCCACTGGGAGGCCCTCAGGGTCAAGCCGAAGTAAGAGTTTTTGACCAAAGCTAAGCTTAAACATTTATGTCCGATAATATTTACAACACTAATTAAGAATTAGTAACATACACATGTAAATCATAGAATCTATATGCTAGGAATGTGTCTGTGTTTTTGGGTGAGGGTGTGGGTGTTGGGTGAATCGATTGCTTCCAGAAAAACTGTGGCTCCTTTTACATTTTTACACCAAGTTACGGAAAATCCATGCTTTACCTAATCATATAATTTAATTTAATGAGGATCTTTGAAAAAACAAATTACAAATTTTATGTTGAATAGGAATTCTTGCCTAGTCCAAAGCATATCGATTCACCCTTAGTTTTTGTTGTGTGTTTGTGGTGTGTGGTGTGTGTGTCATGGCACGACGACATCTAATGAGTAAGTTGAGTAAACAGCAGCTGGCTTTCCCGGTTATTAATCTTTCAGATATCGCTCCAGCGGATTAAATCCCTGGCGTTTCGGACTGGCCGTCTCATCTGGAAGTTAAGAAGAGAAGATCGGGATCAGCATGGAAATCTCTAAGGGGAGGCTGGAGGGAACACTCACTTGACTGTGCCGCCGGCTTGACGGTGGTGGCACTCTCCCGCGGTGACGCCTGGAGGCAGTTGAGCCACTCGGCCAGCGAGATCTTCTTGTCGCCATTGATGTCACAGTACCTGGGCATCTTCTTGCCGCATCTGCGTAGATTGCTGAAGGATGGAAGGTATAAACTATGGCTTTCTCTATAATCTCTGGGTGAAGGCTCTTACCTGGCGCTTGTGACCAGATCGCGGAAGACCTTCCACTCTCGTCGCTCCCAGGACTTGTTCTTGTTCTTGTCCAGATAGACAAAGCTCAAAGTGGCGATCCTTTCGTCCTCCGACTTCCACAAGGTGGAATTGGCTCTGGAATATATATTACAATTTAGTTTTTATCTCGAATATTTCAAGGATAAACCTACGCTGTGGTGCTGCTGGGCAGGAGGGATGTGTTAAGGAAGGCCTTCAACTCGCGCAGGAACTGTGTCTTTCGCGGTTCGGTGCAACCCTTCATGGGACGCACCACCACATCCTCCTCGCACTGCGGTCGCTTGTTCTTCACCGATGTGCCCGGAATGCTCTTGCCCGTATCCTCGTTAACGCACCAGCAATAGGATGTGGAGGTATAGCACTGGACACGCTGGTAGCGACCATCCGGCAGGCACTGAGGTACAAACAACTTGCCACCATGCTGGGGGTTGAAGGGAAGTATAATTAGGGAGATGTATAAGTGGGAATGGAGGTGCCATCACTCACGCCTTGCTCTTCCAGCGCCACGGATTGATCCATCCAGCAGTTGGACTCGCTCTCAGTATCCTGGCTCGTGGTTTCCGGCTTGGAGTTCAGCACTGTCAAGATATGCGCGTTAACATACATTCTATTCTGCCCTTTGGAAGCATGACACATGAACATGAACCACCGGAAAGAAATGATATGAAATGAGGATCTGATCTTATTTCATATACAAGACTGATCAGAAGTGATCCGAAGACATATGTTGGCTTGGGTTAGTTTGCACACACACAAAAAACTACGTACTATATAATGATGGGATGTGGCTACGTGAGTTGGGCAGGTCCCCTCCATCCGAGTCGTCCTCCTCGCCGCCATAGCCCGGTCCGGCGTCCTCGTAGTTGTCCTCGTTATCCTCACTGCCACTCACATCCTCGGAGTAGGGGCGCGGATGATGACCGGTGGCACTGCCGATGATATTGGTGTTGGTATGATCGCGATGATGGCCATTGGTTTTGGTGGAGGTGCCGTGGACATGGTAATGGGTGGATTGCGGCGGAGCGGTGGATGCACTGCTGGCCAGGAGGGTAACAACGGCACTACCTGGATACAGGTGAGACATACATCCGTGAAAGAGATGGATTAAATGCTTGAGAAAATGGGTAATGGGTTAGTTTAGAAGCGCAGGTTTAAAAGTTCTTTTTAATAACGATATATTTATAAAATATTAATCAATTTAAGTATTTTACGAGCTTCTAAACTGTCTAGAAAGTGCTTTATTTGTTAGAATCGTTAAATGCCAAATTATTTTAGTAACTCAGAATTAATCTTTAGTATTTCTTTATTTTTTTACTCACGATTGTTTAACTTATTTGTGAAACAGATACTCCACTCCAGCCCATTGAGGTTCTCGTCCTTGGTAACATCACAGTACTTGCCAAAGGTCCTGCCACAGCGACGCGGCTTTATATTCTAAAAAATAATCAAGGTTAAGGATCAACCAGGATAGCCATTGAAAAGATACTCACCCTCTTCATGACCTTCTTGAGCTCCCGCACCTCCTGGCGATCCAGCAACTGATTCCCATTCGTGTCCAGCTTGGCAAACTTCCACTCCAGGATGGCGGCATCCGACAGCGACGGCTGTCGCAGGAAGCTCTGCGCCTCATTCCGGAACATACGCATCAGGTTTGCATTAAACATGGACCGATCTGTCTTGCTGCAGGGCCGATGGCCGGCAGCTCCCGACTCCGAGCTGCCCTTGGAGGCAGCGGCAGAGGTATCCGGACTATAGCTCATCTGGTGGGAGGCCAGGCGCCGGCGATTGCGCCGGTAGGCTCGGCAACGGGGCTTACCCCGTCGCGTTGGCGTCGAGGTATCCTCAATGGGCCTGCCCTGGCTGTCACTGCACCAGCAGGGTCCTGTCTTGCCATAACACTGCATGGCCGCATAGTTGCCATCCTTCCGGCAGCGGGGGACAAAGTAATCCGGATCCCGAGCCTGCTGCCTGCGAGCATATTTCACCGCCTCCAAGCAGGCTGTTACGGGAAGGATTTGTATTTAGTTCTCAGGGTTCTAAACAGAGATTCTTGTTGCTAATCATAGCTTACCATTGCAGGACTCGTGGTATTTGAGGCTCACCTGGTGGCCGCCACATTGGGCCCGCAGCAGGTGACACCTGGTGGGATAGGTCTGGCCATCGGTGCCGCAGACGGGACCCTCGTTGTCATCGCACTCGCCCTGCTTGGCGGCGCAGGCGGGTAGCTTCATCTGGCGGATGGAGGAGGAATGGGGGGAGACTGTGGTGAGGTGGTGAGGTATGGCGAACACGCGTAAAATGATTTAATGCACTTATGGCCAGGTCTGCTGCCAGTCGCCGCCAAGCGTCTGGGCTTGCGGCTCTGACTGGAATACGAATTCGGAATATTGACACCAACGGGGACAGCGTTGGGGGGAGGAGGAGGGTTTCGAAGCTAATGCGAAAATCAAAGTTGTCAGGCCCATACACAGCCCCAAAATCCGCACCAAAAACGAAAGAAAAAAAAGCAAACGTCAAGCTCCGCGACCAACTGGCTGCCGGCTGAGTGCGCGAATTCTTGTTTAGCCCACAAAAAATCACATAAGCGCGTGTATGTAAATCGGAGATACATATCTGTATCTATATCTATATATATTTGTATATTTGTACGGAAAGGAGGCCCAGTGCAGCCGCCAGCAGCGCCTTTTGTCGCCAATTTGCTGCGGGCAAAGCCCACGGCCCACGGATATTTTATGTATCGTGTCTCTCGGACATTAATTAGATTTCGCTGTTTATTGAAAAGTGAAATGCGTCAAGCCATCTAAATGTCCCATAACCGAAACATGTTTCGGATAAGATATGAGGATACTAATTGAGGTGGTGCTCTTGCTTGCTATATATAAGTAATCTTGAGTAAGTGAGTTTTTTTGACTACAGTCTAGCCTCGAAGCTCTTTTAAATATATTTAAAAAAATATATATGCTTTGCCTGCAATTTACAAGCAATGCAGTAACAACAGCTTACAAGTTTCGTTCAGTAACGAACTATATTTCAATGTGATTTATTGAAATTTATATAGATCAGGAGGACAAACCTTGTTTCTTTTGATATCTATTTCCCTTTTCACTAAGAGCGTTTTATCTAGTACATATATTTAAGGCTTGGGCAACTTCCCGTATAAATATTTACCTCTAAAAACTATAACAATGATCTACAGTTATAAATTCTTGTGAATTCCTCTCAAAAAACAGTTAAAGAATGTATCATATATATAAATATTTTGTAATTTCAGTTCTTAAAGTAAACAAAACCCCAGGAAAGTCAATATAAAGAGCTCCCTTCTGCTGATTTTTAAATACCGGGAGCCGAAGGGAGCTCTGTTTTCCCCCCACAAGAAATGTTATACAATTATGAGTAGCAGCAATTATACCTGTCCCAGTGTTGTCTTAATGTTGCCACAACATACACACACACACACACACGCTCAAGGTGTGCACATACACCCAAATAATGTAGAATGTCTGTAAACAATTTGAGTTTGTTTTCTGTGGGCAACGAGCACGCGCTACCTGGAAATCGGAGTGCGCAGGTGATTTTCGACTCCCCCCGATGGGGTACATATATATATAGGTATAGATATAATATATATATAGTATAATGCTGCAATCGGCAGATCGGATGGCTATTCTAAGAAGTGGGGCGTAGGGCATCTGGTTAAGCACTCGAACTCGATTCCCTGGCATTGGCCAATTGGTAATTTTTGGAATTGGAGACCACAATGGGTGGCGAAATAATTATTTGGAGACTTTAGAGGCGAAAAAATGAATTAAGAATAATTTTCAATGGGAATTATATTTAAAAAGAAATATTTAAAAAATTCACTATTACTCTTAATAGGTTCTAGATTTCATTTGATGTTAATAATTTTGTTCTGTGTAACTTAACCCCCTCTGTAAGGTTTTGCAAGCACACCCCTGCCCTTGGGGAATGTCTCTTCTAATTGGGAATGCAAATGACATATTCGCTAGCGATTATCCAAGCTTTAAATAGGGCGTTATCCCGAAAACGTGCTTGGAGTGAGAATCTCCGCACCTGGAATGAATCTCCTGAATCTCCTCTCTTTCTCCTTGTGATTCTCCCGGAGAGAGAAGCTACAAATTATAAAAAGGAGACAGCTCAAGGATTGTTACCGCGATAACGACAAAATTATTGACTGACAGTTCTCACGCTCGTCGAACGAGGTGGGAAGGCAGAGGCTGCGATAGGAGGATGGGGAAGAAGGTGGGAAGCTCCACACTTTAAATACTTCTTCACACTTTGTCATCATCAGCCAGCTTAGTGATATTCGCAAAAAAAAATAAAAGTAAAATAAAATAAAAACTTAAAAAGCTGCCCAAGAAGAGGCTTAAAAAGAAGAAAAGCCCGAAGAGGCGGCTGGCAAAAGCAATCGCTTTTGACTTGTGACCATTTTGTGTTCTCCTTTTTGCACCTCTCCTCCTTCTTCGCATCTTCTCCTTGCACAAAACACGTTCCTCCCCCCCTGTCGGCCAGATGAAACAAAAACAAAAATCAAGGTGAGGGGAGAGTGGGAGGAGGGAGAGGAGGGAGAGAAGAGCCGGCAGACTCTCTTCTTAGAGTTTGGCAGACTGCGCGGCGGCGCACAAGCTGAGCTCAGGAGAAAACGCAAAGGATGGAGGAGGAGGGAGAGGAACAATCGCAGCTTCTTTGCTTGCATCTTCTCATTCTTCTGCCTCTCCGTTTCACTCTCTTTGTCTGACTTTTTGGTACCTTTTGATACCTGGAATATTCAAGTGTTTTCCCGGGATTTACAAAGTGATCAGTCTTTTGAGTGTGTGCAGTTTGTGTAGGGTATTATGATCATTATTTTGGAGGGGATTATTCTCTTATAAGAGCTTAATTTTAGATCTTCATGTGTAGTATCATTATATTTAGGGGTTTAGATTGTTAAAGGAGTAATAACAATTAATTTGATCTTCGATCTGTTGTAATTCACAAAAGTTTGGAATATAAAGATGTTCAGTATAGGATTATATATTCCAAATAGACATAAAACAGGGATTTGATATGATTTAAATATCTTATTAAAGAAATTAAACAATGTAATCGGTCTAAAGAAAATCGATATAATTAATATTCATGATAATATCCACTAAAAACTTCAGTTACCTTTATTAAAACCCTAATAAAACCTATAAATAAACCCCTTTGAAGGTGTTAAGGATATAGAAAATTAAATTAAAACATTTTTCTATATACTCATAAACAATATAACCTAATCCTTTCTCACAGTATTATATCTTTAACAAATTTCATAGTTACACCTAAATTTAAAGCTCTAAAAACCCAAAGAACTCCCTAAATCTTTAATATCTCCCTTATTATTCATCCACTTTCCATTTCCATGTTATAAAATGAACTCTTTGATGAACTCCTTCCAAAGCCAAACTTACCGACTGATCGTCTTCACTCCTTCCAGTCGCTATCAAGACCGCCAGCCAGGTGACGAAGAAGACGCATCTCGCCAGCATTTCACTTTGCACTTTAATTTCGTTAATTAACTGTTCTTTCAGGTGTATAGTAGTAGGTGTGTGTGTGTGCGCGGGTGTGTGTTAATTGCGTTGCGTCCCTCTCATTATAATCCGATTTTTGTGCAGCAACTATGAAAGTTTTTTTTTCGCAAAGTCGCAATTAGATTTCCCTCGTAGAACTTTTACTTTGCCGCTTTCCGATTTTCCGATTTTATTTATTTACCGATTTCCGCGGGCTATTTATAGTGAGGCGGTGTGTGTGTGTGTAAGGTAAGGTGTGTTCTGGGTAGAGTAGATCTTCTGTTTATATAACGTGTGTTGTGTTTGGTCTTGATGTGTGCGATTTTGCCGCAGTTTCGTATGGGTTTCATTCGATTCGTTCCGAAAAAGAGCAAGCGAGGATCACCCTGGGTCTGGGTGTGTGTGTGTGTGTGTAGCTCCGGAGCCAACTGCAGAAGTCCAACCGATCGACGCCGAGTTCCACACACGACTGGCCGCCCGGCGGCTGCCGCGCCTTGCCTCTGGGATCTGGATGTGGTGGAGTGGAGTGGCAGTGGCCCAAACCAAGTGCCACCGTGCCGTGAGAGATCACGATCGAAGCGGGTTAGAGAGAATCGGGGTTCTCTCTCTCTCTCTCTGTCTCTCAGTCTCTCTCTCTCTCTCTCACTCTCTTCGGAGAATGGAAGGGAGCGGCGGCGGCGACGGAGAAAGCGGGATCCCGCTGTCGCCAGAGTGTCTGGCGTGTCGCTTCCAATATCTTATCTTTGCGACTCCGACTCCGAGAGACCGGACAGCCACTACAGTGGAGACTAGATAAGGTTAACTATGAAAAAAGATTAAAAAAGCAGTGGGATCGTATTCTTTGTAAGATCTTTTTAGAGTTTATCACTGAAATATTATATGAAAAGTATCATAGTATTCATAGTATTCACTTAATTTTATGAAAATTAATATCATAAATAATTCTTTAATATATCTTTTTTTTTTCTTTCATAGATCTTTAAAAGCTTTATAGATCTTTTAAAGAATTATTTATGATATTAATTAATATTATTAATTAATTAATTATTATGCCCAGGTAAAAACAAGACATTAAATGAGATTACTAATTCCAAATTATAATTTTATGATGGAATTTGAATCTATTTACAAACGAAAATGTATCTTGAAGATTCCTAGTATCTTTTACAGGCTGTAATTCCTAACCAGTTATTGTATTGAGCAGATGGAAGATAGTTAGACTTACTACTATTGTATATATATAAAGTTACAAAGAAAAAGGGATCTTAGTGATAAAGCTTACATTACTTGTAATTAGAAATATATATCTAATATACCAAGATCCCCTTTTCTCTGTAACTTTATAATTCCCAACTGGTAAAGTTATAATTTAACCCTAAAATTATGATAAAAACGTAAATATTGTCTTGTACTATTTTAGATCTTCTTCAGAAAACTAATTACAGTAAGCTCTCTGGTACAATAAATCAGTTAATGTTCCGCCTTAGGGATTACCCACTGTAGACAGCATAAAGACGATCGCAGACGGTGTGTGCGAGAGCACTTGTGTGTGCGTGTGAAATTTATCTTCCTTTGTGCATCTCAAGAGGTTGCCTCACCAACAACAATAACAACAACAAAGGCAACGAAAATCATCTAAAACAAAGCGGCCCACAGTTGCACCAGCTGCTCGGGCTCAGCCAGCGGGAATCGAGGAACCCGGCCAGACCAGGGGCATCCAGGGGTAGCCAGCGGAAAACGTGAGCCGTCGAGGGCCCAGACCCCGCTCGCTCCTGTGATTTATAGAGCCGCCGCGACTGGCCAAGGAGTCCCGCGTTCCAGGTTCACCTGGTGGCGGGTTCACCTGGGAGAGCGAGCGGAGGGACGCAGGCAGAGAGGTTGCCTTGCCGGTTGCCTCCGACGGTGTCGGTGTGAAACCTGCCAGACAGTCTGACGGCAGCGATAACTGCCACTGAGACCCCCCTCCTCCCGCTCACTCCTGCTGCCTTATGGCAAGATCCCCCTCCCAACCTCTCCAACCAACCGCCCCTGGTTCTGCTTTGTTTTCGGCTGTGCCACACTCTGTTTTGTGGTGTTCTTCACCGATTGAATGTGCACTGAAGGAAAATTCGGAATTTTTTTATTATAAAATATATTTTATTAAAAATATACCCTTATACTTTTAGGCACAAGCTTGAAAAACAGTGAAGGAGTCATTTCCGACCCCATAAATCATATATATTCTTGATCAGCATCGATAGTCGAGTCGATCTAGCTATATTTTAGAGAAAATTAATTTTTTAAATTTTTTGAAAAAAATATAAGGGGTTACATCGTTAAAATTTTCAAAAATTGGCCAAAAATTTAAACATTTTAAAATTTTAAATTAAGTATGCAGATTTATCAACCTAACAAAAACTAACATAGGACAGCTTTTCGAATTAAAATTAATGCTTTTTTGGCTTAGTTATGACATTTTTAAAATTGGATTTGGCGAAGAAAATGCCATAAAAATATACAGAAATATCTACTGAAAAAATGGTATTTTAATATCAGTCAGAAGCTTAAAACTCAGTGAAGGAATCATTTCCGACCCCATAAATCATATATATTCTTGATCAGCATCAACAGCCGAGTCGATTAGGCTATGTCCGATCAAAATTTAATTTTTTCAAAATTTTCCGAATTTTCAAAAAAAGGAAAGGGGTTACATCATTAAAATTTGCAAAAAATGGCAAAATCTCAATTTTTTTACATTTTAAATTGAGTATGCAGATTTGTTAACCTATCAAAAACTAACATAGGAACGCTTTCCAAATTAAAATTAATACTTTTTTGACATAGTTATGAGTTTTTTAAACTTTGATTTATCGAGAAAAATGTCACAAAAATATATATAAAAATATGGGCTTAATAATGGTATTATAATTTCAGTCAGAAGCTTAAAACTCAGTGAAGGAATCATTTTCGACCCCATAAATCATATATATTCTTGATCAGCATCAACAGCTGAGTCGATCTAGCCATGTCCGATAGAAAAAATTTTTTTTTAATTTTTTGTTCAATTTTTTTATAAAAAAAAATTATATAAAATTTGACAAAAAATGTAATTTTAAAAATTTTAAAACTCAATATGCAGATTTGTTAACCTTATAAAAACTAGCACAAAAATGCTTTCCGAATCGAAATTAATGCATTTTTGGCTTAGTTATGAATATTTGAAAAACTTTGATTTACTTAAAAAATTACCATACAAAAATTTAAATAAGTAAACCAAAAACAGACCTTTAAATTATTTAAAATTTTATATGTATTTATATATAAGTGAGACATTGTGCTTTCCATGGAGCTCACAGAGTTAAACTTTCTCCTTCTCATAAAACTCTTCATAAAGATTCTAATCTGACCAGGAAAAACGAATTAAAAATTAAGTTCTGTCCCATTTTTCTCTCTGTATAAATGGTTAGCCGAAGAACACTCTTGAGCTGTTGAGGTGCCAGGAGGCGGGGTTCTGGACTCAAGTGGCGTGGACTGGCAGACAGTATGACGCCAAAATGCAAGACAAGACAAGACCTGGTCGATAACAAAGGTAAACAGGCAACGTGCAACGGGGCAACGGAGCGAAGGAGCAACCGAAAGGCCTCGGTCGTGGGATCCTATCCGATCGGGATTGCAACGCTCCACTGGGCCCGCGGGCAGATGCAGATACAGATATATAGATATAGATACACATACGCCGGCTGACGCAGATACAGCGCAGATACGGGGCATACACCAAGTACACCCGCCTCCGAGGCGATGTGTGTGTGTGTGTGTGTGCCCAACTAATCATTGTGTGATTCTTGTTTGTTTATTTGTCCGGCTTTATGAAGAGACTTTTCGGTGGAAATTATTTATTGTCGCCTGTGTATATATGCTTATGTATCTGGCTATCCGAGTATCTGTATCCGAGTATCTCTGAGCAACTGATTGTCTGTGTGTCTGTGTGCAGCCCTTCAACTGGTGGCACAATTAAATAGTTAGCTAGAAATCGAAACGATTACACCGGATCTGATCAGATCAGCAAATTTGAAGTATTTCGGAGGAGTCAATAAAAAAATATAATTTTCCTTATTTATAGGAATTTTTTAGGGTTCTTTTCGTAGTACAGGAAGTTGGCAAGTTCAGGGAAAAGAAGTTGTAATCAAGTCTTAAAAAACCCAGAATATAAATAATAATTTGGAATACATTTTCTTAAAATGCATCATTTATATCCCAGAATAAATAGTTCTACTATTTCAATTAAGCTTTAAAACCAAACATTTTTGAACCCAACAACGTTGATTTAACTGTTGCCTATCCATCTTAATATTTTAAGATCTGTTAAAGTCTGGAAAATGATACAAAGTTGTGCAAATATCGATTTTAAATATACATTTTCGCTCTTATCGCAAGGCAAAATGAAATAGCACCTTATAGGCGGGGATTTCTTGCCATTGTCTGAGATGTGGTTAAAATAAAATCCCCGAGACGTGCGTGTGTGCTCCTGAATATTGAAAAAGACAATAGTGACAATGGGGAAATAAGTCATCCGCACATTGGGGAGTCCCTGGGCGAATCGATCTGCCAGCGTGATCGCTATATAAGCCCAGCGAGGGACCCACAATTCACAACAGTATCCCCACTGAGATTCCATCATGAAGTTCATCGTGTTCCTGGCCCTTGCCCTCGCCTTGGTGGCTTGCCTGGTGCAAGCTCAGCCCGTCAAGGAGGAGGCTCTGCCGGATCATCTCCTGGCCGAGGCGGAGGAGCAGGCTCCAGACCAGGCGGTGGCAGAGCACAGTCGCCAGAAGCGTGCCACCTGCGATCTGCTGTCCAAGTGGAACTGGAACCACACCGCCTGCGCTGCCCACTGCGTGGCCAGAGGAAACAAGGGTGGATATTGCAATGACAAGGCCGTCTGTGTGTGCCGCCGTTGATTTGGATTAGATGATGGAGAAAACTTGATGATTTTCATGAAAAATTAAATGTTAAAAATATAAAGCAACCTCTAACAAACAAGATATTAATTTGTGCCTCTAAGGGTATATTTAATATTCAATTTTACATTTTAATATTCAATAATAAAATGCCAGAAAGAAACATTAAGAAAAAACTATTCTAAAGCAAGAAGAAAGATTGAGAATAATAGATTCCATAACACATTTCCATAACACTTAAAAGCAACCGCAAACCACAACTTTAAATCTTTCTCCCGCAAAGTCACATAACAACCTGTCAGTGTCTATTTATGCACTTAACGGAAACGACTATTGCATAGTTTATTTCCCGTAAATCTTTAAAAATAATACAATATATCACTTTAGGAATATCTTATATAGTATATAGAATGATTACCATAAACCGGTAGCCGATCGATTAACTATAAAAGACGACTGTCACTGCTAACAAGTAGAATAGTGTTAACTTCGATCTCCAACATGAAGATCACAATTTTCCTGGCTTTAGCTCTGGCGGCGTTTTATGTGGCTCAGGCAGAATCACTTCCCGGAGAGGATGCCCAGAATGTGCTGAAACAGGAACCGGATACTGGGAATGCCTTCCAGGAGCTAGGACGCCTGAAGCGTGCCAGTTGTACAAGAGAACGGTGTACTGCTATCTGTAGTACTAAGGGAAAGAATGCGGTCTGCCGTAAAGGGCAATGCAAATGTTATTGAAAATTTGCATATACCTTTTAAATCCTTTCAATCCATATCGATTATAAATAAATTCAATAATTTGAACAAAATCTTCACAAACTTGCTTAAAAATCAACCATAATCTTCCCCAGTCTCCGTCCATTCACGAAAAGCTTCATTCTATGAATGATTTGTTATCTCTAAACAACTATTATCACTTTTAGTTTAGGTATAGCAACTATTTCCGCTTCATTTCCGATTTCTATAGCTTTTTGCTAAACAAATAATGCCAAGTCTTATCAATTAACTGAGCAAATACAGAAGTCTAGAAACGATAGGCACTACGGAAAAAGGAGGAAATATATATACGAGATATACACACGAGACACTTAATTAACGCCAATTACATTGGTTAATAAGTGTATGTGGAAATTATCGCCGAACGCGACCGAGTTGTGGGCTTGTGTCAATTTACGAGTGTTTTGCCGGTTAATTACACGATTCGATTGCATTCACATTGCGAGCGAAGAACAGACCGCTCGCGAGCAATTCTCCACTTGCACTGAGTCTGGGCTTATCAGTGAGCTATAAAGCATAATCTCTAAATAGCAGAGAAGCAAGAGCAAGAAGAGAAAGGCGGCAGAGAATCTAGTGCAAATTGCACTCACGAATCTATTCTAGTTTTACTTTCTTCTAGTTGAGATAAAGCTTTAACAAATTTAAAACTTTGCGCGTCGATAAATATCGTTTTATGGGGTATCGAAAAGATGGCAATTTCATTATATATATATAAATTAAAATAAATATAATAATAATATAATATTAAGATATATTTAAATAACTAAATTTTTTTTCTTATATTAATTCACAGATATTAAATATATTGTTTATATTTAAAAACCTTTTTTAAGCAAACTATTAGTTTAAGAACTCAATTTTTCTTTTTTCTGAATATATTTTAAATCTAGCAAATTCAAAATCAAAATTTAAATTATAACAGATGGTCACCTTAAAAATATTTCTGTCACAGAGGTCACAGCTATCGATAGACCGATAGTTACTTGCTACGGATTCGTAGAATTTATTTACTAAAATTTCTTGGGGATTTCTGCGAAGAAGACAACTGACCCCCCGTCCCACCGCTCCCCGGTCGACGGAATAAATTAACTATAATAACACTTATCGCTCTGGAGCGGGCAACGAAAACCACGTCGCTCTTAAGTCGCCGTAAATCCAACTCACGACATTATCAACGCCGCATTTTCAAACCGAACGCGCTGTGTTGCTGACGTGGTTGCAATTGTTAATTAGTTTCCAGTTTAGTTTTGTTAATTAATCAATAGAAACGATGCTGGCAAAGACGCTAATCCTGTTGGGCCTGCTGGCCTTGGCCCAGAGTTACAGCTTCACCTCGCGGGAGGTAAAGTGTCACGGTAAGTGGAGGAGCAGCAACAGGCTGGTATGCCACTTGTTGACCCCAATGGTTATCTTCTGTTGCAGTGTGCAAGGCCACGGTGGCGGAACTGGAGGAGGCGATAGCCAAAGAGGATCCCCATAAGATGGCCGATGTGAGTGGCTTCCGACTGGATTCGCAGGGGAATTCGATTAGCAAGCGGGTGCGCCTCATCAAGTCGGAGATGTTCCTCACGGAACTGATGGAGAAGATATGTGAGCGCGCATAACTTGCCACCTTTTGGAGTGGCATTGAAAATGAGATAAGATTTACTCGAATTTCCTATTGATACTTACGCTCCCGCTCTTTTTAGGCGAGAAAATGGACGACTACCTGAAGGCCACCTACAAGAGCAATGGCAAATTCACGCTCCTCAAGATGATCGTCAACGGCCAGATGAATCCCGACTCTTCGTTGGTGGACTTTGTCCAGGACGGTGACCTCAACAAGAGCCTGGGCCACTTCTGTAATGAGGTGCTGGAGGACAATGACGAAGCCTTTATTAAGGCTTTCCAGGCCGAGGAGCTGGGCAATGATCTGGACATTAAGATCTGCTCAGAGCAGGCGAAATACTGCAACGAGTCGCCCATCCAGGAGGAGTACAACTTCGATGACAAGGATGAGCTGTAGTCAGGCCCAGAGGCCTAGCCTAGTCTAATTAACGAATTTCCTTGATCGCCACCGCCAGTGCCGATCGTTGTACTGAATAATGTTTAGCTAAAGTAATTGAAAGAACAGAAAAAACGCCCCCCCAAAAGCCGATTGTTAACAATTAGATACGACAATAAATTTGATGTGCAATGCCCTCCATTTAAGATTTTATTGCCGTGTTAATTGTAATCGTCACAAGAGTCATTCTGGTGCACTGTAAAAATATGTTTAAAATATGTTTAAGCTAGACCTAGAATAGATTAGGCACTTCTGCTGTTACTCACGGCTCGTCCTCAGTTGCATTGCGCAGCATCTGGTGGCGAACCACTAAGAAAGGAGCCCCAAAGCCCAAGATTCCCGCAATCGTATAGAACAATGTAAAACGCATGGGAGTGTCCAAGCCAAAAGGCAAGTTCTGGCAGACGGCAGATTAATTATAATTCCTTTGTATGCAAGACCTACTTACATCTCCAGGACAACCGCCAGGGTAGCCATGTCCTTGGCGAGTTAATGCTCCAGAAACTTTGCGAAACGGATGGCGTAGTGCAGACCACATAATTGAATTTGTAATATTTACTTGAGACAGGAATAGTTACTCTCTTGATGACAAAATCGAAAGTCTTTGATGTTTATATATGACAATCCATTAAGATTTGTACATAGCCTACTGTTTTATATAAAAGCTTAACTCTGAGCCTGACTACAGCATAATCCCATCTTAGAATAAGCGAGGAAAGCGATGTATAGTATTAGTATTCTTTTAAAATATCCACAAATATTGTTATTGTATTCCTGCTCCTTCAGAGCTCATCAAACATCTTTCTCCTCCTTACTAATACCTCTTCCTTATGCCCGGCCAAGAAAATATACCCCATCTTTTCGGGCTCTACGGTTATGGGGTAACTTTATTTCGTTTCCACTTTACACTTAAATTTAAGCTGTAACACACTGCCATGGCCTCCGCAAGCAAGGCTACATCTGTAAACAAGAACATTTAGTGTAATTAAGGGCTTAAATGGGAAAATTCTAAATAACTAACCTTACATTTGTTGTTGTTGTTGCTACTATCCCCTTTACTTCTTCAGCAGCTGGTGCCTCACGATCAGGAAGGGCGCTCCGAAGCCCAGAACACAGCCGACGGTGAAGAGGGCGGTGATCCTGTACTTGTTGGCCAGACCAAAAGGCAAGTTCTGTAAGGAAAACAAGGATTTTCAATGAGTTGATTGATTTTCCCGCAGGATTATGTGGTCACGGGAATTATGTAACCCACGGAAAATTGGGATATCAGCCCACTCACCTCGCCGGGAACGCCGCCATGGCCGCTGAAGCGGACCATCGACTGGGAGAAGTTGCGTGCAATCACACTGCTGCGGCCCAACATTTTGCAAATTGATTTATTTGATAAATACTTTCAGAAAAGCAGAAGAAGTTCGAGGTGCGCAGAATAGAGATGGCAGTTGGAGAAATTCCCTCAGCCCTGGCGATAGTATCGATAGATCGATTACTATTGTACTCCGATGTATGGAAACATCGATGTTTTTCCGATGCATCAATGCTTCTATCGATGCTTTCGCATCTCTAGGGCTCGGCCCCACCACTAGTTAATGACAGCACGAGCGAGACAGGCGACAAAACTTCCGAAATTATTGCAAAATTAAAAAATTATAAGTGAACGCCCGCGCGCGTCCCTCTCCGCCCGCATTGCGGGATCTCGATCGTTTGCGATCCACAAATAGCAGTGACCGTGAGCCGCGAAGTGTCTCAAATGAAGCGCTAAATAAAAGGAGCAACAGCAGCAGTAGCTACAACAACAACAGCAACGCAGTATCAAAGGAAAAGAACGGAAAAAGGAAAACAGAAGGCAAAATGCTAGAACCGCCGAAATTCATCGAGAATGATATGTACGGCGGCAGCCGTACCTTCACCTGGCTGGCGGACATGGTGGGGCTCTCCGTAGATTTGGTAAGCCATAGAGTTTCCCTTGTTCTTTTACAGCTCCCCCGCACTCCGCGCAACTCCTTCGCACCGGAACGGGCGTGTGCACGTGTGCGTGCTGTATATATACTTGTGTATGTGTGTGTGTGTGTGTGTGACGCTGTAGAAATCTGGATTTTACTCTGGAAAGAAGGGAATACTCTGGGTTTCCTTCAGGTAAAATGAAAACAAAGAACTCTTGTCACATTTGTTGTGTGCAAAAATAGTCACACATTTACCTGGCAAGGTTTTGGCATTGTTGGTTTTTCCAAAAAGGTATTTTCGTATTTAAATTGAAACCTTTAGGGGGGGCCATTTCTTTATAATTTAAATATAGCTGTATTTAGTAAGGTAACATATCTAAAAAATATGGTAAAATTATTAAGAAACTCTGGATTTATCCTTGGTATTTAATATTTGTTTATCATATAGAGTAAACAAATTTATCCGTGAAATTTGTAACGATTTGTTTGTGTGTCTAATGTTGTTTTTTTTCGCCACATTTGGCAGCTAATCGAATTTGGCACTTGCCCCCGTCTGTCCCCCCTTACGTTGTTGTAGTTGCGGTTTCTTCATCATAATAATTAAATTCAGACAACTTGAGTTATGGGAAGAGAGAGCTTATCAGTTTGGCAAGAACAAATGCGAATAAATAGTGGAATTTTCCATGCCGCATGCTTTTTCTAGCGTTAAATTTTGAAATAATTGCCTGACGCATCGTTGATTTCGTTCAATTTCAAATGTTTTGCATCATTTAATAGTGTGGTAAGAAGGACATAGGCATAGTTACTTAGCTGGCTTTTAGCCCTCCCCTTTTGGCCATATATTAAAGCCCCCCCTCGTGCAGCCATTAGCTTGCCGCAATGTGATTTGCATAACTGCAGCTGACGGCGCCGGATAGAATTGTGATTCACTCGGAGAGGAGGCATTTTCTGGCCCAAATCAAGTGACAAACACACACCACACACACTCACGTAATCACCGCGGCGCACACTAGTCATATTTTTCAATTCCGATGACCTAATACCAACATCCGATGTAAGCCAGCCGCAAAACCCACACACTCAGCGGCAGAGAGACACCGCAAGAAAACTCACCTTGATTCCAGTCTTTATCAGAGCTGCTCGAAATCCAATTTGACTTTTCTCCATCTAAATATCTGTTGCCTGGCTCCCCCTCCCTGATAGATAATTGAATTTTTAGCGCTTCTTTTGTTTGCAAACAAATATCAGCAGCAACAGCTTGACTGTGTGAGTGTGGAGCACTGTTTTTTGTTGTTTTCGCTCAGCTGATGGCTGTCCAATGAGTCAGTCGCCAAAAAACAGGTCTTCCTCGATATGGGGTAAACAAAGCTAGATTTCAATCAAAATACCACGTAATTTCATCATCTATTTCATTATCTTGACTAATTCTTAGGCATTAAAATCCATATCATATTGATAAGAATATTCCCCCAATCTATAATAAACTTTTCATACTTTTCTTTTTATTTTAAAAGCATAATAACTATAACACCTCTAAGAAGATTGCTCATAAAGTTAAGCTTGTTTTAATTCCCATTTAAAAAGGTAATTTAAAGAGTATTCACTCTTTGAAGCGCTTTTATTTGTTTGGGT
The DNA here is from genome assembly GCA_035046265.1 of Drosophila bunnanda. Classification (NCBI taxonomy): domain Eukaryota; kingdom Metazoa; phylum Arthropoda; class Insecta; order Diptera; family Drosophilidae; genus Drosophila; species Drosophila bunnanda. Next base: position 2,964,300 of record JAWNOB010000029.1, read on the forward strand.
GGGCGACGACACTATTTTCTTTATTTTTATAAACCGCTGAGCCCGATATTTTATTCGTTTTTTTTTTTGTTTTTTTAATGTTTTATTACGTTAATTCGCAACGAAGGCCGTAGCACGCAACTGCGCAAAATGCCGGTGAATTGGGTGATTGTTCGGTGGAATTGCCTCATGTTCAAGGCATTCACTATATAGTACTTAAATCTATATTGTACTCATCGTAGTGATCTCTGTGCCGGGGATCCGGGAGAGTGCAGCAGCCTTTCGAGTACCGGCCGGTCGGTTACGGTTTATTCTCACTAGTTTATTTTTTTTTGCTATCTGAACTATTCACACACGCCGAGCTTTTCCTTTACTTTCTTGACACAATGGGGGTCAAAGAGTTAGTAACACTTGGAGGGAAAATATGTAGCGTACTATAGTAGCAAGTTTTTGAAGGGTTTATTGAGGTTTAAAGTACTTTTTACGGGCTTAGTTTTGCCTAAAAATGGATAACTATTTTACTTTCTGTTTTAAAACGTTAAAAGCCTTTAAAAATTTTAAATTATTGGTACCAAATATTATTTCTCAAGTAAAATAGATTGAAAAATATTCACTTTCAAATATATCTCTTCGACACAGAGATATTTTTAAGATTTAAAAATAATAAGTTGATTTAAAGATCTATTTTTAGTAAAGTTTACAGAGTAATCTCGCTCCTAGTATTTCCACCACACTTGTGCGTTTTTTCTCCAAGTATTTTATTAATAAACATCAATAAACAACTCATCGCTGTTGTGCCTGTTTTACTTGTGTATACAATTAATAATAATACTACGTATTTCTGTCGCTTTGCGGAGGAGTCTTTAAACCGGATCGAAGCAATACGATCGGAATCAAATCTAGAGAAATTATTAGTTGAGAATTACAGGGAAAGAGAGAAAAGAGCGAACGAGAGAGAGAGAGTGGCAACAAATCCAGTTGTTGTGCTCTCCCTTTTCCACGCTCTGTGTGCAATATAATAGGTGTGCATAGATTATACCGATATCATAGCCTCTGTGACCTTGAGCCTTGGGGTGTCGCAGTTGCTTGAACCCGTTGCTTGTCGGCGTTATGTTTTTTTTTGCTCTTCTGCTTTTGCCAGCTGTTTGGCGCCCATCTAACGGTTGTTTGCATACCCTTCACTTCTGTTTTTTCGTTTTTGCAGCATATCGGTTGGAGATTCGCTATGATTTATAGTTGGATTAATCATCGGCGAGACAAAACGAGTTTAATTACTTTCGCTTTTTGTTTTTCGTCTCGCTTCGGTTCGTTTGTTTTGCTTGGCTGTTTCCGAAACCGATTTCCATATCTCTCTGCATTCTTAACTCATTTCGCAATGCTCCTTTGTCTGCCATGTTCTTGTTGCCTTTCAGTTATAACTTTTGCTTTTTATCGTTGCTCTTTGCTGGGTATTTCTCTTGCCGGCTCTTTTACGGTTTTATTTTTAGTGATCACGCCACCTTTCGGTACGCGCATTGCCGCCCCCATTTCGTCTCTCCCCTCCCCCATTTATATTTATTTATTGTATTTTACTTTTCTTTTTCGCACAATATTTGGCAACAGGGAGGGGTGCTGCGCTTTAATCAAATGATTTATGGTTTGTTTCCATTGCCAATATATAGTATATTGTGTGTGTGGTGTGTGATTCTCGCATGTTTGTTTGCATTTCCTACATCCCAGCTGATTGATGGCTCTTGACATATCGGATATCTGTTGGTACTATATTTAGCAGAATGCAACAATTTAATGATAAGCTAATGTATTTCACAGATTACTTTTTGATTATTGCTTTGCGGGGGCTCATTTCATGCCTCACTTGCTATAAATATTATTAAAATGCGATTAGTCCTATATATTCATTCAACTATAAAAATACATACATAATAATATTAAATATAATCTGCTAAATAGGCTTATTTACCATAGATTTGAGGGTCATAATTTTCAGTATTTATGCAAATTGTAGAAGCATTATAAAAAAATATGATTACTTGAAACAAGAAAGTCTGAAAGCCGAAGTTTTTATACCCTTGCAGTTTGAAATGAGATCATAATTAAGTAAAAAATGCATTTATTTTAAATCGGAAAGCGTTTATATGATAGTTTTTAAAAGGGTAATAAATCTGCATATTCAATTTAAAGTTTTAAATAATTTAAAATTTTTTCAAAATTTTGACAATTTTAACGATGTAACCCCTTATATTTTTTTTTCAAAAAATTGAAAAAAATTTGTTTCTCTAAAATATAGCTAGATAGACTCGGCTATCGATGCTGATCAATAATATATATGATTTATGGGGTCGGAAATGACTCCTTCACTGAATTTTACTCTTCTGACTGATATTAAAATGCAATTTTTTAGTAGGTATTTCTGTATATTTTTATGACATTTTCTTTCCAAATCCAATTTTAAAAATCTCATAACTAAGCCAAAAAAGCATTAATTAACAAACAAATTAACAATCTGCATACTCAATTTAAAATGTAAAAAAGTGAGATTTTTGCCAATTTTTGAAAATTTTAATGATGTAACCCCTTTCCTTTTTTTGAAAATTCGGAAAATTGTGAAAAAATTAAATTTTGATCGGACATAGCCTAATCGACTCGGCTGTTGATGCTGATCAAGAATATATATGATTTATGGGGTCGAAAATGATTCCTTCACTGAGTTTTACTCTTCTGACTGAAATTAAAATACCATTCTTGAACCGATTTTTATATATATTTTTGTGACATTTAGCTCGATAAATCAAAGTTTAAAAATCTCATAACTAAGTCAAGAAAGCATTAATTTTCATTCGGAAAGCTTTCCTATGTTAGTTTTTGTTAGGTTAATAAATCTGCATACTCAAATTAAAATTTAAAAAATTAGAGATTTTGGCAGATTTTTGAAAATTTTAATGATGTAACCCCTTTCCTTTTTTTGAAAATTCGAAAAATTTTGAAAAAATTAAATTTTGATCGGACATAGCCTAATCGACTCGGCTGTTGATGCTGATCAAGAATATATATGATTTATGGGGTCGGAAATGACTCCTTCACCACGTTGCAAGCTTCTGACTGAAATGATAATACCCTGAAAGCTTAAGGGTATAACAATACCTTGTAGCTAGTATTAATAAAGCGAACGACATCTCATATTATACAAATAATGCAAAGCTATATTTAATTGTCATCTTGTGGTAAATAACCACAGAGTTGGCATGCGAATAGGGACCAAGACGCACAGCTTAAGACCAACTCGGCAGCCAAGGAATGGAATCCCTCTGAACAATGGCAGATGAGCCCACGCAAAATTGCTGGGAAGGCACATGCATTGTTGCTGGCTGGAAACGGAACCATGGCAACATCTTATCCTGGCATCCAGTGCTATCACTTCATAATAACCTATGTACATACGCCAGGAGGAGTGCAAGGCTGGGGAATCCCCGCATTTGACTTTAAACTGTTTGCTCTGCCAATGGAGAGTATTTGCAGTAGTTTCTTGTGTGTGTTTGTGCCCCGCAGGATGTTGGCAAGGAAGCACTTCATAATTGGAATTCACATTGTGGCTTTAAGGCCGCTTTGCGTGCCCTGAAATTCGATTGGTCGTGCACCTGAATTCATGCTCGATTTAATTATTTCACCTTGGGGCGCGGACACACGAGCCGTGTGTGTTCGAGGCCCCACCGGAGGCCCTCCCTCGGTATGTCTGTGTACTTATTATGTATGTGATTCGCCCCTCCGCCCTGCCAAGCCTCAGACTTGAGACAAAAGCCTCAGCCATGCCCTCAAGCTTGCAAGATGACTTCCCCTTCTTCCGCAATACACTCGACTCGCATCAAGACGCAAGATGTCCTGCACTGGAACAAAATATTTCTATTAAAGCTGCAAGAGTTTTTTTTTTAGAATGACAAGTTTAACAGAAAACTTAAACAGTTTTTTGACCGATTATAATAGGTGCTTAGAGAAGTTTAAAGCGGGTTTTAAGACCGTATATTATTGTAATACTCATTTTCCGCAAGTGAGGTGGTTTTTCACCTACTCCAAGGCAACAAGTTGCCCATGTTCGTCCACTTGTTGCCCTTCTTGTGTTAGTTCCCCTCGGTTCCGTACTGGAAAACATAATTCTTGAGCAAGATTTTCCTTTCGTTTGGCTCTGTGCTCTTTGCCTGTGATTTTAGCCATATAGATGTTGTCTGAGCCAAGCTATAACCGGTTTCCCACAGCAGCAGCAGCAGCAGCAATGCGAGCCAACTTATTGCGCATGAGGTATTCGGTCTTCAGTATTCCGATGATGATTACAACATGCCCCCGGCATGGGAAAACTGATCTTTCGATGGCTGTTCTTCTGGCCATCAATAAGTGATTCACCTTGTAATCAGCTTGATTTCCCCTCCCCCCAAGTCTTTAATCTTCGAATTGGAGCGCCTTGTTGTATATCGGCGGGGGCCTCATTGTTTTGGCTCGACTTATCTCTGGCTATCACACATCGTTCCAGGGCCGCCTTTATTTCTGACCTATGGCGTGAGTTCTGTGGGGCCTTTGATTCGTGGCCCCTTTGTGTGAGCTTGTGGGTGCTACTTCCCGATACACAAAGGCAGATAATGTGCCCGGTTATATCTATAAAGCGACTTCTGTTGTTATCGACGTGCTGGTGAAGTGCTCCCCAGTCATTATGAAATTCGACAGTAGCGGGAACTTGTTAGATGCCAAACAATATATGCAGAGATAACTGCAGAAGAGGGAATATATAAATAATTAGAGCATCTGCCATCAGATTTACTTAGATTAAATAAAAAGATTAAATACATATCACTTTCTAACAAGTAGGAAAGCTAGAGTCGAGTGTGATGGGGAACACACTCCAATTAATGAAAAAATTTAAATAAACAAGGCGAATGGCAGTAGAAAATGTTGAAAATAAAGACCATTGTTGACAGGAACATGTTGCGCAACATCCAGAAAGACATAAATGTTGCTAGGAACATTAAGCAGCACGGACGGACAAAAGGTCATTGCTCTCGCCTGGCGATAATTAAAAAATATATATCATTAATGGGGTCGGAGATGCCTTCTTCTGCTTGTTACATATATTCCCTGTTATTAAGGACAATTACCTTTATTTTATTTACAAGAAACAGTAACTATAAATTTATTTAAACCATTCGTTCTGACATATTCATATCTTGCTAAAATGTAATCACGTCGCAATTAGATCTTTGGACCCAAACCGAAGCACATGCAGCCGTCACGTGCCACTCTAGATTTGCAATTGTAATTCGAGAGAGCATCAGCATCCACGTTGAGAATTGCGGCCACAAGTGCACTTGATCATGGGCGATCGGTGATCACGATCACGCGTTGTGATCAATGTGCGCCACACTGACCCCCCTGCCTGGCCTTGGCTTCTATTGCCATGATGCCGGGGTTGCAGTCGAAGATCCCTTTGCGGGCTGTCGGCTGTCATTGAACTAGAAGAACTAGAGCAATGAAAACGGTAATTGAAATGGCTAATTTATGCTCAAACTCATTTGGTTATTTCGCACGAGTGGTGCGCGATCGGTGCCAATGAATATGCCATGATGGCCCCAAACTAGAACTAGAACTAGGTGGGAAGGCATGATATCAGGCAGTTAATTGATATCAATTGCTTCGACGTCTTCTTTGAAACGCATTTAGCACTGTCCCCCCGATAAGGAACCGATAAGAAGCACACCTATACTGCCCAAAACACTTGGAAAGCCAAGCGGATGCCAGGGCTTGGGGGTTCGAGTCGCTCTTATCATCGACTATCGGGCCGAGCCGACACAATTACGAGCTGTTTGCCGTACAAAATTGTGCTATTATTAAAACAAAGCACTTGGCACAGAGCGCAGTGAAATATCAAATCGGCCACTTAATCTCTGCTATACGTAATCATGTTCATTAATTAACGATTTGATTGCCAACAAGTGTACATATGTGCAGCACGAGTCAATGACTTGAATCAATAACACGTTTTAAATGCTCCTATTTTCCCTATTGTTCCCTTGTTTAATTCACTCGAAACTATAGTTAAAACAACCTTAATATATATGCTATCCCTTTTTTCAGGTAAACTTTTTACTCTGCCAAATATCGGCTCTCTTCCTCGCCTCGCTCTTCCGGTCCGTGCTGCATCCCTCGAAGGTGTCCAGCAAGCTGAGGCACACCTTCGCCCTATCGATTGGCCTGGCCTTTGGCTACTTTTGCTTTGGACAGCAGGCCATCCACATCGCCGGATTGCCGGCGATATGTTACATTGTCATTCGCACTCAGGATCCACGCATCGTTCAAAGGTAATTGCACTTGTGCCTCATGACTATCGTAAGGAGTCCTCGCTAATTGTCCTGACCTTTTGCCGCAGAGCCGTCTTGCTGGTGGCCATGAGCTATTTGCTGTGCGTGCATCTGATGCGTCAGCTTTACGACTATGGATCCTATGCCTTGGACATCACCGGGCCCCTAATGATCATTACACAGAAGGTGACCAGCTTGGCCTTTAGCATCCACGATGGCTTTGTGCGACGGGATGAGGTGAGTGTTTTCGCTGGTTCACTTTTCCGTATGCCATCTGTAACGTTTCGTCTTGACAGGACCTCACCAAGGCCCAGCAGTACCATGCCATTCGCAAAATGCCCACGGCCCTCGAATACTTCTCCTATGTGTGGCACTTCCCGAGCATCCTGGCCGGTCCCCTTGTCTTTTACAAGGACTACATTGACTTTGTGGAGGGCTACAATCTGCTGAGCAGCCCATCAGGCAACGTGAGTTCATTATGCGGTCACTGCAGTAATTTCATTAGCCAAGGTGCACTGCAGTTACCATATTTGGGTTATGACACTCATAAATAATAATTTCACAAAGTAAATAAAGTAGAATTGTAAAAGAAAAGGTTAATGCAAAGTTCTAAAGGGTATATTTTTATTAGGGATACTTAAAACCCCTTTTAAAGTCTCCTAAAGTAAAGTAATTTGTATTATTATTATGGATAATTAAGCTCTTTAGTTTGCCTTTACTTCCCTTCTTCCTTTTTGACTTACTGACTTGAAATATCCTATGTTTTCCAGGGCAATCTGGATAATAGCAAGAAGGAAGTGGTCCTGGAACCTTCGCCCACGAAAGCGGTCATACGTAAAGTTGTCGGCAGTCTGGTGTGCGCCTTCATATTCATGAAGTTCGTGAAACTATATCCCGTGAAAGACATGAAGGAGGATGACTTCCTGAACAGCACCAGCATGGTCTTCAAGTACTGGTATGCCATGATGGCTACCACCTGCATACGCTTTAAGTATTATCACGCCTGGCTCCTGGCGGACGCCATATGCAACAACTCAGGTTTAGGTTTCACCGGTTACGATAAGGATGGCAACCCCAAATGGGACCTGATATCCAACATTAATGTGCTGTCGTTTGAGGTAATCAACGAATGAGATTATTAGAATCTTTTTGACATCAGAGGTTTTTTGTTGCAGTTTTCAACGAACATGCGCGATGCCATCAACAACTGGAACTGCGGCACCAATCGCTGGCTGCGTACGCTCGTTTATGAGCGAGTGCCCCTTAAGTACGGCACACTTCTCACCTTTGCCCTTAGCGCCGTCTGGCACGGCTTCTATCCGGGCTACTACCTAACCTTCGCCACCGGCGCGGTCGTTGTGACAGCAGCGCGCACCGGACGGCGACTCTTCCGTCATCGCTTCCAGAGCACGCAGGTCACCAGGATGTTCTACGACATCCTCACCTGCCTGATCACCCGCGTCGTCCTGGGCTACGCCACATTCCCATTCGTTCTGCTTGAATTTATGGTGAGTGTATCGGCATGGAAGGGGTTTCGTCCAGCAGGATATATCCTCCTTCTTCCTCCGGCTCACCCAACAATATTTAACCGATTTCATTTTCTGTTTCGCTTTACAGGGCAGCATCAAATTGTACCTGAGATTTTATTTGTGCCTTCACATCATTTCACTAGTGACCATATTTATTTTACCCAAGTTTATTCGCGGCGAACGCCGGTCTCGTGCTGGAGCGGCCAACGGAGGCTCCACCGTGCAGCTGGCGGCAAGTGAAAGTTCGAGTCGCGCAACGGCCTCAGCGGCAGCAGCAGCTGCTGCAACCTTGACCGCTGGCAATGATCTCAACAAGGATGAGGACGTCGTGGAGGAGGACAAGCATGCTCATCAATGTAAAGTCAACACGCCAACACATCAGCAGCCAGCTGTTCCTGCTGCTGCTGCTGCGTCACCACACAACACAACAACAAATGAACAACAACAACAACAGCCAACCGAGCAATCGAACAATGTAAATCTTCGACAACGCCACCCACAGCTGCAGCAGTCACATCTGGAGAAGATGCCGATGCTGAAGGCAAAGCCAACAACGAGTGCCCGCGACGCCGTCAGCGTGCCCCATGACCAGTGCGAGATGGATCAGTTGTCCAGCAAACTGAAGGAGAAGTTCGAGGCGGAGACCAAAAACATTGAGGAATTTATTGACAAGACTGTAACCGAGACCGTGAGCGGGATTGTGGAGTTCAAGAACGATCTGATGCGCGACATTGAGTTCCCCAAGCTGAAGCTGCCCGGCAGCAATGCTGGCATCGGTGCTACCCTGGAGTCTGCCGTGTCGGGGGGAGGACTACGCAAACGCAACATCATATCCTCGGTCCATGACAATGGCACCGATGCAACCGGGAATGCTTCGTCCGCCGGCGTTGAGCTGGAGGAAAACGGCGCCGCCCCCTTCCTGAAGAAGGAGATCGATGTCATCAATGCGGTGGTGCAGCAGGCCAATGTCCTGCCGGCGGTGCTCAGCAATGGTCATGCCAAATAGTAGCAGCGATTAGCAGCAAGTGTGGGGCAACTGATGGGCGACAGAAAAATGAATACCAACAACAACAACGATGATGACACAGATGCCACGGCAGGGAATGGAGGCGCGCCAGATCGATTGATTAACAGATTGAACTGAGAGAGTTTTATCAAATGCGCACACAATATAAAGCACACACACACACATACACACTCTAGGATTCAGACGACACTTTTTGAATGAGGAGTGGTTCTTGTAGTTAGTCCTGAGGTACACTGTAACTGAGGTAATTGTCTAATAACACGAATTAGCCAAATAATAAATAAGTAATCGACACACAACAGTCAGCAGCCAAGACCAACCTATGTTCAAATTTAACTAAATGTGCACCGAAACTCTAATTGTTGTTATCCAAAAAAGAAAAGAAAAGAAAATCAACTTGATGTATGTATATGTACGTTTTGTAGATGTTTGTTTGTTAAAACCCCGCGGCATGAGGCCCGAATAGAGCGTTCCAAAGCCAACTGGCATACATATCCTGTTTTTACACTGAGAGATTAGGGATGGATCAGCACAAAATATATCTTTATAAAAATCGATGAGATAAATCGTTATTTGATTTATCAAATCTCTGCCAAAGAAAAAACTAAACTTCATTTCAACTATTATTCAAAAACGTTATAACGATTTTTAAATATTTTCGCACTTGTTACAAGTTTTCTAAATATCTTTTTTGATAATATCTTACCTTACATTTAAATTTCGATATAATACTAAACTATACAACTTTTTCGAGCGCTCTATACGATTGTACATCCCTAATGCGAAGTGAATGATTTTATATAAACTTATAAATATCCCGCAACAGACCAAGAACTTGGCCGATGAAGCTTTGGAACCGCCTATTCTCCTCGCGCGTTTTAATTGAGAACCCATCCACGCATATATGTATGTGTATATATATGTTAAAATGTTTATCATATAGTCTATGTGCGAACTAAACTCAATTTTTCCAGCATCTTTACTATCTATTGTAGTTGAAATCCCGCCCAAACCGGAACGAGAACAAGTAGAACCAATGAAATCCTCTTCAAGCTAAAAACGCGGAAAACAAAACGAAAAGTCAACCAAATCTTAACGTTAGACTGAAGCTATTTGACAAAAGTAATAAGCAAAAGCAAGGCGAATCGTGTGTAGTTCAAGTTAGTTAGTAAGCCGTCGAGTGTTGTTTTTTGATATTCAATTTATTTCCAATTTTGTACGGAACAGAGAGAGTGTCTGTCCAGCTTGCTTCCACCACATACTCTACATGTGGGCATACACCCTTCCACCTCTTTTAATTCGTAATTGGTTTGTCCTTCTGCAAAAGTCGGTGTCCTCCACTTGTGGCTTCCTCCTACTCCGTAGATCTTAAGCACGCACTTTTTATAGCCTCCCCTCCTCTTTGTTAGAACCTATAATAAACGATTTCGCCACAAATCCTCATCACATATGGAACTATATACATATATATATATATATATATTTTTATATTAATTGTAATATGAGAACCGAGCAGAGCAGAACCACTGTAGCCGTAAGAGCGATATCTCGGCCAGCGCACATTTGTTTCGATGGTTGCGGCCAGCAGAAGGTTGCTACAGGCACAACAAGACACACTTTGGTGTTATGCAGTCCAATTGCATCCAGAAGATATATACAAGACCGATTTGGGCATTGATATTCGACAAATAAATCGTATATGTATGTGTACTTTTCGTATTTTCTCGTTTATCTAATCAATCTTATTCTAAAGTAGGAAATACAAAGTAGTGAACGGATCTATGCTGTAGAAGTCTTCGATTCTCCGCTCTCAAAGTTCAGACTGCCGGTGATCTTATAGAAGTCATCCTCGCCGCGGGACTTGAGGACGCACAAGTGGACGGCCTGGCACTGGGCTGAGCCAAAGTCAAAGTCGCCGTAGCGCTTGAGGATTTCGCGGGCATCGAAGCTGTCGGAGCACTTCATGACCTCCTTGCGATAGCGATTGTTCATCACGGTCATGTGGAGCTTGATGGACTCACGTTCGTTGTTGTCCGTGGCGCACAGTCCGGTGGCCTGGAATTCAGCCAGGCACTGATCCGCGAACTTCTGCAGCTCCAATGACTCGATGTGGGCGTAGAGAATGCGCGTGGCACTCGGGTCATCGTTCATTATCTCCAGGCCCTTGACTGTCAGGTCGAATGGTGTCTTTAGGCCTGCCAGCAGGGAGCTACATGCCTCCAGCTGGTTGAGAGCCCTTTGGCGCTCGTCGTCATCGAGGAGCACATAGACGCCCAGCGTTAGGTGGATGGAGCGTTCTGAGATGAACAGCTCCTCATCGATGCCGGGCAGCTGATCCTCCAAAATACGTTTCTAATAATGAAGAAATCTGAGAATTAACCACTGTCTTGCCTAACATCTATTTCTACTTACCCTTAGCTCTACGAAGCGTTCCTGGACCTGTCCCGTGTTCAGAGCCACGGCTAGAAAGTGCGTGGGCTTCAGCTTCTTGCGCAGGGACCCAACGAGGCGACGGATTTGTCGCAAAGCCGCGCACACCCGGTCGCGTTGCTTGGCCCTAATGAGAATGTCGTTGGACTTGTCGTTCTGACGTGGTACAAATATCTCCGTTTTTGTCTCTTCTTCGATGCGGCGCTTTGTGGAGCCCTTCATGCCAATCAGTCCGCCGTAGAAGGCCCTGCAAGCACAGTGATTAGGGGAGATTTCAGTCATTCTCCTGGAACTCACTCACTTGGACACGTGCAGCGCCAGCTTGAAGTCTCCATTTGGAGTCTGCTCAATGTTGCTTGCGGCCGGATCGTCTTCCTCATCGTCCTCGCCATAGAGATCTGGGCGGGGAAAGGGGTCACATAGAACAGGTCACATCCTAGGCAAGGCACTCACTCACCTGGTTCCTCGTAGCCGTAGCTTGCCGGTTTTCCGCCTTTATTTTGGCCATTCCACTTGGCGCCTCCGAAATCCTCGTGCACCACGTTGACGCGGTAGCGGCGATTGTGGCTCATCGTTTGAACGGGAGGATCTAGAACTTCGCGGCTCATCCTGAGCGAAAAAATCTGAAGGGTCTCTGCACAATTCAAGGGGAAATCCCAAAATACAGTGAGCTCAAAAGCGGAATTGATGTTTCTTATTAGCGATAGCACACAGATGTTGCCGCTATCGAGAATTGTCATCGATGACATGGTGACTATTGAATAAATAGTGTTGTCAAATATTCAAAATGCGCAAATGAGCTTATTTCAATTTAAATAATAATATTTATATTCAAGCTTAATTCAACAAGAAGAGAAACTAACTTTGGGAAGCCATTCTTGAGCCGATATTTATCCATATTTTTATATGACATTTTTTACGACAAATCAAAGTTTTAAAAACTCATAACTAAGCCGAAAAAGCATTAATTTTAATTCGGAAACCTTTCCTATGTTAGTTTTTGTTAGGTTAATAAATCTGCATACTTAATTTTTAATTTTAAAAAATTTTAAATTTTGCCAATTTTTGAAAATTTTAATGATGTAACCCCTTTCCTTTTTTTGAAAATTCGGAAAATTTTGAAAAAATTAAATTTTGATCGGACATAGCCTAATCGACTCGGCTGTTGATGCTGATCAAGAATATATATGATTTATGGGGTCGGAAATGATTCCTTCACTGAGTTTTAAGCTTCTGACTGATATTAAAATACCCTTTTTTCAGTAGATATTTCTGTATATTTTTATGACATTTTCTTCGCCAAATCCAATTTTAAAAATGTCATAACTAAGCCAAAAAAGCATTAAATTTAATTCGGAAAGCGTTCCTATGCTAGTTTTCCCTAGGTTAACAAATCTGCATACTCAATTTAAAATTGAGATTTTTGCCAATTTTTGACAATTTTAATGATGTAACCCCTTTCCTTTTTTTCAAAAAATCGATCATAATTTTGTTTCTCCATTAGATGGCTAGATCGATTCGGCTTTTGATGCTGATCAAGAATATATATGATTTATGGGGTCGGAAATGACTCCTTCACTGCATTACAAGCTTCTGACTGAAATTATAAAACAAACAAATATCCTGCAAGGATATAAACAATTTAAATTGTCTGCAACCCATTTAAAACACTTCTTGCTAGATTTGATGATTATTTGGTTATTGCTTTCTGTGTAAATGTTAGTTTTTACAAATCTAATTGGCATTCTCATAAGGAATAAGGAATAATTTGATGACAGTAAGACGCATCTAAGCTGCAGATGATTCTTCTGGAGCCTTCGATTCTTCTAAAGCCTTAGATCCTTCATCTTCGAGCTTCAGACTTCCGGCGATCTTGTAGAAATCCTTCTCGCGCTGCATGGCGCACAAGTACACCACTTGGCACTGGGCTGATCCAAAGTCAAAGTCGCCAAAGCGCTTCAGGATTTGACTGGCATCGAAGTTGTTGGAGCACCTCTTCATGAGCTCCTTGCGATAGCGATTGTTCAGGACAGTCATATGTAACTTGATAGAAGTCATGTCGATGTTGTCCTTGGCGCACAGTCCGAGGGCCTGAAAGTGGGCCAGGCACCGATCGGCGAACTTCTGCACTTCCGGCGCCTCGATTTTGGCGAAGAGAATGCGCGTGTAGCTCGGATTTGCGTTCGTGATCCCCAGACCCTTGATTTTGATATCAAACGGAGTCTTTAGGCCCGCCAAGAAGGAGCGACAGACCTCCAGCTCCTGGACAGCCCTCTGGCGCTCCTCTTCGTTGACGAGCGCATAGATGCCCAGCGTAAGGTGGATTGTGTGCTCCTGGATGAACAGTTCCTTGTCAATGCCGGGCAGCTGGGCCTCCAGAATCTTTTTCTGCAAGAGGATTAAGTTGAGATTGTCTTCCCACATTTATTGCCGCTCACCTTTAGTTCTAAAAAGCGTTCCAGGACTTCGCCCCTATTAAGGGCCACGGCCAGAAAGTGTGTGGGCCTCAGCTTCCTGCGCAGGGTAGCAATTCGGTTGCGGACTTCCTGCAGGGCAGCGCACACCTGGTAGCGGTTGCTGCCCGTGATCACCACGTCGTTGGATTCCCCGTTCTGTTGGGGAATGAATAGCTGCGTTTTGGTCTTTGTCTCAATGTAACGCTTTGTGCGCCCAAGGATGCCCACTAGTCCGGCGAAAAAAGTCCTGTCGGGACTCAGAATGGTTAAAATGATGATTTCAATAATGTCAATAGACCCTACTTGTCCACGGGCAGGGCCAGTTGGTAATCGCCGTTCGCAGTCTGCTCAATGTTGCTGACGGCCGGATCGTCATCTGTGGGAGCAGGAGATTAGGGACTTGGATCCCATCCTGAATAAAGCTCTCACCTGGCTTCTCCCGCTTATTGTCACCTCCGCCCTCCTCATGCTCCACATTGAGGGGGCGTTTGAGGCTCATCGGCTGCACAGAGAAAACGTTCATTTTAAGCGGAAAGATCGAAAAGTTCTGGACACTTCAAGGACTCGAAAGCAAATGAAATTTCTAATCGCAATGACAATGTCAACAAAATCTAGTGTCAGCTATCGATAATTGATTACTGCTTGACAGCCTCGAATGAAAAGTGTTGCAAGGAATACGTTCTAGCAATAGTAACCCATTGAAAAACGAATCATTTTTTGATTTGGTGTTTATTTCGTAATTCGCTTTTTGGGTAAATGTCTCACAACAACTATTTTACGTCTAGGTTAATGTAATGCAATGTTCTGAAGACAAGCTCCGACTCCTCGACCGAACTTCTTTTAGCCTCTCACTTCCTCACAGTTTTGATTTACTTGGATTTTGATATGGGCATGCGAACCTACAACTATATAGTCTGCATATATGCACGTCCATCGCTAGTCGGGCATGGAAATACTATGTAGCACGATCGTAACTATTATATTATAAAGTTATATACGGGTATTTTGTAGTTCATGTCTTTTTAAACTCAGTTCTTTTTGCGCAACTTGTGGTGCTCAGTTGTTGGTTTGTTGTTTGGTTTCCTTCTCTCACAGATCCTCAAATGCCCGGCAGAACGGAAGGATAACAAGCTACAGGATAGTTAGACAGCGAGTGGGTGGTGCGAGTGGTGACTGTGGATGAGAACGTACAGATAGTATTCGTAGATAGATAGTATTTGGTAGAATCAGCAATATCGGTGAGGCATTCGAACGCTGCAAACTCAGGAACTCTGGAACTCAACTAGTAATTGATTGCTACTAAAACACGATTAACTTTTATGGGGGCCAACCGACTATATATCGTATCCTATTCCAGATCCTAGGCCACCTCGCAGTCCTCCTCCTCGTCCTCGTCGTCGCGCTGCACGAACAACCGATGGTTGCGGGCCTCCAGGATGGACCACACGATCAGCGGCGTACAGCCCAGGACCATGCAGGATCCCATGCAGTAGAAGCAGATCTCGTAGTCCCCGGACAGATCCCGCATCAGACCCGCCAGGGGCGGCACCGAGATGGCCCCGATGCTCTGGAACATGCGCACCAGGCCGTAGCTGGAGCTGATCCGGTCCGTTCCAAAGACATCCGCCAGCAGCACGGGCATCAGCACATACCAGCTACCCAGGCACAGGCCGTAGACGGCCGCAGAGAGTCCCACCAGGATCAGGGTCTTGGCAAAGGGAATCGTGAGCACGGCCAGGCCGGCTCCCAAAATGCTGTCGGAGCAAATAGAATCTCTCAGGTATTGTGCCAACAACTTATAAGCTGTAAGGATTACCCACCACAAGGTGTACGTCTTTTTCCGGTCGAAGAGCTGCAGATCGGATAGCCAGCCGAGGCCAAGGCGACCACACAAGTCCAGGACCGCGCTGATGGCCACCAGGTAGCCCGCCTCGCTTTTATTGTAGCCTGGAGGAAATGTAAGTACATTAAATACAATTTTCCCATTGATATTTTCTCAGGAAAACTCGCTCACCTATGGAGATGACATGGGCGGGCAGGTAGTACAGCATGTAGGGACATCCGACGGACATCAGGGTGACCGATAGGCACATCAGGATAAAGCTTGGCTCCTGGAGCAGACTGATGTCCAGATACATCTCGATCCGCTCGCAGCAGGTGCGTGGTCCCTGCTCCTCGTCGTCATCATCGTCATCGTCATCCTCGGCAGCCGTTCCTCTGCGACAATCGCCATCAATGGACTCCACCAGCTGGGAATCGGTGAGGCCACTGTGCTCCGCCTGCTGCTCCAGGGGCTGTTGCTTGAGCTCGCTTAGATTGCTAACCGGCGTGGGAATCTCCATGCTCTTGCTGAGCCCACGACTGACCACACTCGGCGGCGAGAGGGGCTTCTCCAGGTGGGCCTGGATCTTTGAGATCACCTCATCGTTGGCAAAGACATTGCGGCGCCGGCGACTGCCCCGATTGGAGTCGGTGCCAGAGTGCTTGCGGTACACCCAGGTGGAATCCGTGCTCAGATCCTCGACGGAGTGCAGCAGGCCGGAGCTGCGCACCTTCTTCATCGGCTTGATGAAGGTAGTCTCCCCAATAATGTCCTTAACCTCGTCGTCGCTCTCCTGGGCTGATTTGTCCTGGGCTAAAGAGAGTAATCAAGTGGAGGTCCTCGAACAGCTTCCCATGAGCTCAACTCACCTGGCTGCTTGCTGGAATAGTAGTTAAGGTGATTCTTGGACTCTTCCAGGAACAGGTGCTCGATGAACTTGTCGCTTAGCTCGTTGCCTCTGCCCAGCTCGCAGGTGTCCAAGTAAGTGGAGGTGGTCAGTATGCCTGTGGTGCTGGGATTGATATCCTCATTAAGGGGCTTCGCTGTCTCCTCCTCCTGTCCCTGCTCCTGATCCTGATCCATGTAGGCGCTGATGGGACGATATAGAGTGGCGGAGACGCAAACGTGCAGCATGCAGCCGCCCAGGATGAGGATGGTGCCGTGGAAGCCCCAGCTCTCCACCAGATGCTTTATCAGCACCGGGAGGATGAAGCTGCCGGCAGCGGTGCCGGAAACACAGATGCCATTGGCCAGAGCACGGTGCTTATCGAAGTATTGGGAGACTATCACGATGCCCGGCGTGGTGGAGAGGCCTCCGCCGATTCCTTTTGATCCGAAATAAGTAATTAAAGTTAAAGAGGTGTCTTTGAAGTGATTGAAACTCACCTGTGAGGATGCCAAAGGTGAAGAGCAAGTGCAGCAGACTGGTGGCAAAGTAGCTGAGTATCATGCCCATGGCGCAGAAGATTCCGCCCACAAAGACCACCGCCCGGCAGGAGAATCGCTGACACAAAGCACTTGAGAGAGGGGCCAGGACCAAGCACAGTGCCGACAGAATCGCGGGTATCCAAGAAGCCACCGTGGCCGTCGAGCTTGGGAACGTTTCCATTATCTCCACGTACAGCACGCCATAGGATTTGACCAATCCCGCCACCCAGAACTGCACGGAAAACGCTCCAAAGACAATGAACCAGCCGTAGCCACCGTCCGGTGGCTCCACATTGCCGCCACCGCTTTCCGTTGTGGTGGTCGAGGAGTCGCGATCCTTGGGCAGCTGCTTGCTGCGCTTCGCACTGGCGGAGGGCACTCGATCCCGCTCACGCTCGCGCTCCTTGGCCCGGCGGACGCACCTGCTCCGGGCCGTATTCAGGCCTGTGCCGGAACCAGACTTCCGGCTGCTGCGCAGCTCGTGCGATTTGGCGATCAGCGGACGCGCCGTGATGCTGGACACGGTCAGCAGGTTCTCATTATCGTCCTCCTCCAGCTCCGAGATCTGGTGCTCCAGCAGGCTGGCGTGCAGCGTCCTCGGGCAGCAGGGCGCGTCCAGGCTGAGGGTGGCGGGTCGGCGGATCGGCGAGGGCGAGGGCGAGCAGCAGCGGGATCGGGATGGCGAGGGCAGGCACAGCGCTTCCATTTGCTTGACATCGAGCTCGGCCAGCGGCTCAACGATGTCGGGCAGGGGTGCCGGCGGAGCGGAGACCACTGAGAAGAGGGAGCCGCACTCGAGGCCGCCGCCACTGCCGCCGCACACGCCCACGCCCACGCCACCCCCACCGCCGGCGCCGGGCGCTGATGGCTTGGTGTCGAGAAGGAACCCTCCCGACTCGTACTGGACTCCACCAGCTGGGTCCGGTTCACTCGCGCAGTAAACCGATCCCCGGGAACCCTGTAAAAAGTATTTCAAAAATATTATATTATTATATTTTATTACATTATCTTATATCTTTGCAGGGTTTCTTAATTTCAGTCAGAAGCTTAAAACTCAGTGAAGGAATCATTTCCGACCCCATAAATCATATATATTCTTGATCAGCATCAACAGCCGAGTCGATTAGGCTATGTCCGATCAAAATTTAATTTTTTCAAAATTTTCCGAATTTTCAAAAAAAGGAAAGGGGTTACATCATTAAAATTTGCAAAAATTGGCAAAATTTAAAATTTTTTAAAATTTTAAATTGAGTATGCAGGTTTGTTAACCTAATAAAAACTAACATAGGAAAGCTTACCGAATTAAAATTAATGCTTTTTTGCCTTAGTTATGAGATTTTTAAAATTGGATTTGGCGAAGAAAATGTCATAAAAATATACAGAAATATCTACTGAAAAAATGGTATTTCAATATCAGTCAGAAGCTTAAAACTCAGTGAAGGAATCATTTCCGACCCCATAGATCATATATATTCTTGATCAGCATCGATAGCCGAGTCGATCTAGGCATATTTTAAAGAAAACTAATTTTTTCAATTTTTTGAAAAAAAGATAAAATTTTCAAAAATTGGCAAAATTTAAAATTTTTAAAAATTTTAAATGGAGTATGCAGATTTGTTAAGCTAATAAAAACTAACATAGGAAAGCTTTCCGAATTAAAATTAATGGCTTTTTGACTTAGCTATGAGTTTTTTACGACTTTGATTTGTCGAAAATATGGTATAGTCATATTGAAAAATGGATAAATATTGGTTTAAAAATGCGAATGGCTTAAGCTTATGATCGATTTAAGATTCGATCCTATAATTTTATTGTAAGCAGCTAGGGCTTTTCAACTTCGGCATCCCGAAGTTAGTTTCCTTGCTAAGGAATTAATTATACTTATATTTTTAAAACTTCAACATTATTTATAGAACCAATAGGTTTATCTACTTAACAAAAGTCTCTTCAAATTATATAATCCGTCTTACTATAATAACCTTTGAAACAATGTTATTCTACTAAGAATAATTTATAAGTATTCCCTTCCTTACCACCGATTTTGTTATGGAACCCAAAATAAGAATACCCATCCGCCTTCGCCTGGCAAAAACTTTAAAAAACCTCCTCCAGGCGGTACCATTAAAAAACGGGTTAACTTTCCATAAATCCTGGCCCCGTGCCTGCCTGCTGTTGACAAATCGACTGGAGGCGGGTCAAGGAAGCAACAATTTAGCCCAATTTGCCTTGCTAAGCGAATGCGAGGAGCGCACGCGATTTTGGTTCGGAATAGGGACGATGTCGCTGCAGAGCCAAAGCCCTTAATATATGCATTACTTTTATACGTTTTGTTTAATTGAGTTAACAACATCCAGTGCATAATCCCTTCCCACGGAGCCAGCGGATTTTCTCCGCCATTATAATGTGTACTTTGTTAAATCGATGCCGAGCTGCAGGTGCATGCTGTGCTTTTCGGGGTTGGCATGACGTCTGGGAATTTTCCATTTTCCATTTTCATTTCCATTTGTCTGCGGGATCCGCTCCACTTCCTTCCAGTTCAGGGTCAAGTGCAAGGTGGGTGTTGTTCGAGCCCTGCGGTGGATATCGACAAGGCAGGGATTCGATTTGTGTGGCAATAAGGAAGGGTATTTGCTGACGCCCTCAAGGCCAATGCAATGAGTTCGAACTCAGGGCTGATGGCAGGAAGCTATTCGAGTGATAAGGTTTTCCCTGCTTGTGTTGAAAAGCCTGTAAACTTGGCTAAGCCCTTGAAAAATGTCAAAATTGTGCAGGACTCAGGGAAGGAGATTTCGTTAGGTTTACATAAGATATAAGAGAAAGCTCTCAGCCAAGTCTTTGTAGAAAATGTAATGATGAGTACAAGATATTATCTCCATTTTAAGGGAAGTGCTTAAGGCCAACAGTCAGTTTCTTTACCCACTGTCCCAATTCATGGTCATAACTGGCAGCTTACTAAGTATTACAAGCAATTTCCAGGCTAAACTGAACCCACCTAGATAAATAAAAATGTAACTTAACTCATTCCCTAATAGCTTTTCATTTGCTAACTTTGTGGTCTTATCTAACACCTAGTTCTTGGTATTGGCCCACCCGTCGTATACGTAATATGATATACCGCTAAGCAACACACATCAAGTATACGACGCGTGAACCAATCGGTGAAATGGAAGGCGAGACCGGAGTTCAAATACACTTTTTATATGTGCACAGGTGACGTGCCTTAATCCAAGCCCCCTTTCCTCCCACTCAGAAGTGCACTGTGAACAAAATATTAGTGACTTCTAAAAATTCCTATTAACAAAAATATCGTGTTCAGTAATATACCGAAAAATATACATATAAATTGTATAAAATATTGCTTATTGCAAAAAACAATAGAATTTATAATGAATTTCCTTCGAATTTGATTATTTTTCTCCCGGTGCCGTGTATTATGGCGTGTATCGAATTCTGTGAACGTGCCGCTAATGGATCCCCGCCCATATTGATGGCGGAAAATAACCGTGAAGAATGACAAATAATAGGCATGCAACATTCGACGGCAGCTGCATCATCACTGGAAATTCTGACACAGCTAATGAGCATTTGGCCAAAACCCTTGGCAGTACCAAACTTACTCCCAATGCCTCCTCCACTCCACCCACTCCGGGGCGTCCGTGAGTCAGAGCAGCAGCCTCCCCCGAGCAAAAAACTAAATAAAGCCTTTGTGACCTTGTCGAATGTCAAAGAGCCCAAGTCCCCAAGCCGCCAGGCATTGTAATTGCGCCATATCCTGGCATCCTGCTGTCAGCCGGGATCCGGCTTAAATTGTCAGCAGGCAGGGCAGCTTTTCAATCGCTGTTTGTTTTCAATTTCCCAGCATTTCAAGGCCTTCGTGGCAGCTTAATGAAACGGAAAACCTGCTCCCCAGGCTACGTCCCCCTGGCTACGGAGCCGAGTTAGTGGCTCGTGGAGTCGCATGGCTCTGAGCCTGAACGATAAGCGGTCAAGGTGAGAGGTGGCGAGGCTCGCAACTTGTTGAGCAAAGGATATATACTCGATAGTAATTGCAGGCAAGAGAGAGCCAATGATTGCGAGAGTGTGTGTGTGTGTGCAGCGCCTGAAAGTAGGCCGTGGATTTTATGTAATCAACAGGACATTGAATAATGCCTAAGGATATGGCAGGGCAAGGGAAGAAATAACTACTTTATTTAAAGATGACATTGAAAAGTGTTTATAAAATATAAATACATTGATGTTCGATGTTTGAGGGGAAAGTTATATGATATTATATATATATGATGATGATATATCATATCGAACTTTTCCTTATAGATTAAACATGACTCTTTTGGGCACAGAGACAGTATTAGCTATGCTTTTCGTTGAGGAAAATGCAAATTAAAAAGATAATAGAAATATATAAATATAATAAAAAAAGACAGGCTCTAAATAATTTAAAAACGTTACAAAATTCGCTCAATTTCCCTATCTTGACGAGGCAGTGACCTTTTCTTCAGCTTACTTCCTGCTCTTAGATAAACATAAACCTTCTTTAATTCAGGGTTAGCCTTCGTCTTTGTTTACTTTCTCCCTGTCCGCCTGTGATAGCGCCTGTGATGGATGATGCAGCTGCAGCCATATGTGCAGGCTGTGACGTTGACCCATT
The DNA here is from genome assembly GCA_035046265.1 of Drosophila bunnanda. Classification (NCBI taxonomy): domain Eukaryota; kingdom Metazoa; phylum Arthropoda; class Insecta; order Diptera; family Drosophilidae; genus Drosophila; species Drosophila bunnanda. The sequence continues at coordinate 2,985,957 of JAWNOB010000029.1, forward strand.
CTTGTATGGCTTTCACGATGTTTACCTACTCGTAGCGCTGATTCAAAGGACTCCCTGCGCATGCTCACCAATGGCGGTGGCGGAGGACTGCCTCAAACTGCCTCAATACGTTTGCCATTGGCCCACTCGCCCGCTGCGAGCAGCATCTCAGAAGGGCAGGGTATGAGCGTTTCTTGACCTTCCCGAAGGATGCTAGGATCCACTCCACTCACCTGTAAATGCCAGTCACGCTGTAGGGACGACATTGGCGTCCTTTACTGAACGTGAAACGCCTCTGATGTTTCTCTTGTTGCTCGCGCTGTTGATGTTGTTGCTTGGGGCGTTGTTGTTGTGCACCCAAATGCATTGGGTTGCCTCTGGTTTGGCTCCTGGAAATCCTGAAGAGCTGACGAGCGCGGGCCCTCACCGGTTGGCCCAGTTTTCCTAGCAACTCTGCGGCTCAGCCGCTTCTCCGCACTTGGCACTTGAAACCCTTTCAAAAGTGGGGTTCGTCTTTGTAGTGAATGCGCTGCTCCTTGTTCTGCACTCGCGGGAAGGGATGAGAAAGGATGCTGCTGGAGCGGCTGTGAACTTGTGGGGCTTTTGCTCAAGGGTGAGATCCTGGCTGCAGTTGCTGTTGTGGCGTCATGATGTCCATTGATAGTGGTTCAGCTTTTTGGCTTCCTTTTTTGTTCCCCTTTGTTTAGGCAGCAGCTGTTTCCGCTTCCGCTTCCTGGTCTCGTCCCTTGTTTCCTTTTCCGTTCGTAGCACAAGCGCACTGTCACAGCCCGCGAGTGTGTGTGTGCGTGTGTGTGTGTGTGTGGAAATATGCAGTTTTTGGAACAAATCGATACTGGCGAGATCCTGGCTGAAGTCTCTTGTATCAGGCTTTGCGAACACCACGTGGCCAATGGATCCTTTAGGGACTTGCTGAAATGATGACTTATGTCTGGCTCAGCGGCGTCTTTGTGTTGTGGGAAAACCCTTTCTGCAAAAGCCTTTTTCCGTGAGGACTTTTCACTTTATTTTTCTGCTTTTCTTTTGGCGGTGGCGTCCGTTCAGCTGCTGCTCAGGCTCTCGACTGAACTGCCGACTTTTATATCCTTTCGTTTGTTGAGGGGGAAATACCAACACGACGACCCGACCCGAGCCGAGGTAGAGGTGAGTTTTTCCCCCGGAGCTGGGGGTTGGGAAAGGCCAGCGAAAGAGGTTCGCTCTTCCTGCTGTTTTGGACTTTCATTCGTTTTGTTTTGCTAAGCATTTTTGGCCGCCTGTTGCCTTCACAGGGGAGCACCTCCGCCCCCAGTCTCCCGCCGAAACAGCTGATGAATGAACCTTTTTTTGGTGGTGAAAAACACGAAAATCATGTGGTTTTTAAATCAAAGTAGTTATGCGAAAGTCGTCTAAAATATATAGATATATAGACACTGAGAATTTTATGTAATATATTTTTCTATTCAGAACCGTCCCGGTTAATGCGCCTGCGTTTTTCCGAAATACTCTTGGCCATGTTCAGAGCCAGGCCCAGGAATATGAAGCTAATGACTACCGCGGCGAATACGGCTGCCGCCAGGCTTTTCCACAGCCACTTAAGGATTTCCGTATAAACGGCAATGGACACGATAAGCATGCACATGTACAGGTACACCAGGGCCTTGACGAGCTGCAAGGATGGGCATTTGATGGGTGTTAGGCATCGGGAGGCGGACTACAAGATTCTACCTTCCACACGCCGATGATAAGCAGCAGCGAGACAAGGGAATAGATTCCCGCTGCGGTGGTCCAAACGATGGTCACCGCTTCCGAGACGTTCTTTTTGAGGGTCTTGAAGAGGTAGGCGGCAAAGAGTCCCGACAAACAGGAGAAGCATGCCATAATGGTGACCACCACATTGCACGAGGGCAGCAGCCGCCTGTATCGGAATTCTTGGGGATCCGCCATGTGGGAAGTGTCATTAAACAGCATTAACTTTCCGGTCTTTTATGTGTGTGAATGTGTATAACAATTTTACCTTGGCAAGCTGTCTTTAGTTTAAATGTTGTATATCGATTGTTTTGGGCGGCAAGTTATCGATAAGCCGTTGCAAGGCTGGTAAGCGGCGATAGCAGTGTGGGCAAACGTCAATGCCGAAAGCTTTAGGCTGCTGGAAAGCGTCCAAAAAAGTAAATACGGAATTCGGCCAAGTATTTGGCAGCCGGGTCATAGCATCAGGATCTGAACAAACGCCGGAGTAACTGCTCCAATGAACTGGTAAAGACCAAGCATCGCATAGCCCCAGCATGGATCCCGTGGTGTTCTTCGTCGTGCTGTCATCGTTCTATGGCATTCTGTACTTTTTCGATCGCTTGTTCAAGGTGGGTGCAGTAATACCTGAATTGTATACCCAAAATAATGTCTGGCCTGATCTTGCAGAGCTGCATGCACTACCCGTACGATGCCTTCCTCAAGAACACCGGGGTGAGCGTCAACTTCATGAGCCTTCACTGGCACACGAGCGCCTTCAATCGGGCCCTGCTCCGGTGGGGCTCGGCGGGGAATAGCTGCACCCGCCGCGTCATGGTCACCAGCTTCAATGTGGGTGTGCTGGCGACCTTCTCACTGCTACCCATCGGCCTCATCCTGCTCATCGTGACCATCTTTAGCAGTGGCGAGGCAGATGGATCAGCCGTGTCCTCGCCCTCGGGTGGCGGTGTCCCTGTGCAACTGGAGATACTGCTGCCGGGCGTCAATCTGCCACTGGAGGAGATTGGTTACTACATCACCACGCTGGTGCTGTGCCTGGTGGTTCACGAGATGGGACATGCGCTGGCCGCCGTAATGGAGGATGTGCCCGTCACGGGGTTTGGCATTAAGGTGAGGAAAAGAAGAGGAGGAGTGACTACGATCTTTAATGACCTCTACTTGCCCTACTTTCAGTTCTTCTTTTGCCTGCCTTTGGCCTACACGGAGCTCTCCAATGACCACTTGAACGGCCTGCGCTGGTTCCGCAAGCTTCGCGTCCTCTGTGCCGGTATATGGCACAACTTTGTGTTCGCCGGCGTGTGCTACCTGCTCATCTCAACGGTGGGCATCACCATGTCACCCTTGTATGCCTACAACGAGCATGTCGTGGTCACGGAGCTGACGAGGAAGTCGCCATTGCGCGGCGAACGCGGCCTGCAGGTGGACGACCAGATAACCCAGGTGAATGGCTGTGCGGTGAAGAGCGAGGAGAGCTGGGTCGCCTGCCTGCAGAACACGCTGAAGCTCAAGCCGGGCTACTGTGTCAGCGCGGACTTTGTGCAGCTCAACGACGAGAGCAGCGCCATCTCGCATCACAGCATCGACGGGCAGCTGCAGTGCTGCGACGAGCTCAATCCGAATGTCAGCTGCTTCGAGGTGGTGGAGGACGCCAATGGCGATGTGCCCGTGGAGCTGCCCCAGCACGTCTGCCTGAATGTTCGCCGCACCCTGGAGGAGGTGACTGAGCACTGCTCCTCGGGTGTCTGCTCCGAGGGCTTCTGCCTGCGTCCGCTTATGCGGAATATAACTGCCATAATGACGTTCAAGCGTCAGAACTTCAACGGGGAGAAGCTGCCGCCTGTGATCTATGTGGGCCATCCCTGGGATGTCACCCGGACGGTGGGCATATCGGCCTTTGTGCCGCGCCACTCCTTCCTGAAGGCCGCCTGGCCGGATGCCTGGCTGCTGCTGCTCAAGTACAATGTGGTCTTCAGCATTGGCCTGGCCCTGATCAATGCCATTCCCTGCTTCGGCTTCGATGGCGCCCACATCACCAGCACCGTGATACATAGCTTCCTGGTGGGGCGGGTGGATCAGCATGCGAAGAGGGACCTCATCTCAGTGATCATCACCAGCGTGGGCACGCTGCTCTTTGGACTGGCGCTGCTCAAGGTGGCCTGGCTTAGCTTTCTGCGACCGCTGCTTTAGATAGATCGATGGATGGATGGATGGATGGAAGGATGGGAGTCCAACTCCCTGCTAAGATGCTAGACTGCTATTTCACCTCCAAAAAAACTCAAACACACAGCGAATTGTAGCACCTCAAAGTCAAAGATTAGTCGTTAGTCTTAACTCGTATGTATTTATTTTTTCGTACCGGTTGTCGAGCTCAAAAATAATATCAAAAATTAAGCTAAACCCTCTCTACTTTTCCTCGCTCACCCCGCTCAGCTGGAGGCTGGTTCGGAGCTCGGTGAGGCTGCGTCTTCCGTGCTGGATGAGCATCTTGATGGCCACCTCGTCGCCTTGGTGGCGATTCGCTTGGAAGTCGTGGCGCGCCCAGGAACGCAGCTCAGCCTGGCTGTTCTTGTCGGGCACCTGGCGAATCGTGCGGAAGATGTCCCGGTAAAGCTTCAGGACTTCCTGGCGCAGCATGAACTAAGTATATAAATGTATAACATATTTTTTATAATTTTTTTAGCAGACTTTTACAATTTATTTAAAAAACTCCCTAAATCCACTTACCTGCTTTAAGCTGAGAGCTGCCTTCGGTAACTTTGACATCTTAACTTTCCATAGATTTGTTAGGCTTCTTAATTTAACAATCTTATTTAAATGTACTGTTTATTGAAGTTTTCTTTACATTTTCTAATAGATTATCTTGTAATCAATGAAACCAAAACAATAACAGCTGTCGGCCAGCGCTTGAGCTTTTAGTGAGGAGCACATTTTTCTAGTGATGACATTCATGATAGCAACAGATTGATAAGAAAATCGGTAACTGTTATTTAAAAAAGATACTTTCTAAATTAATTTTAAATTTGTTAAATAAAATATATATTCATAAAAAGGATATATATGCCATTTTTAAGTTCCTGATAAATTTCAATTAACAGAGTTCTAATACAAGAAGTCTTTAAAGTGCAAAATACAGAAGCAATTGTTAGGCTATAAAGAGACAAATTTATAGAAATTTCATTGAAAAAGAAATACCTTTATTATTTAATCTGTATTATGTAGAAACCCTTGCCGGAATATTGACATAGAAAATTATATAAATTTCATTACAGTATTTGAAATAATAAATGTCCCCGACGTCACCTTACTACATTGTCTCCGATTTACAAATCTATTTTTAACGACATAGAATATTTTTAAATCGCTCATTAACTTTCTTGATGAAACCACAATGATTAGAATATTGTAAATAATTTTGTTCTGATTTTGCGAGAGATAATGCAAAAATGATCTTAGAATACAGCGTTCTGATCGGGGAAGTGGATGCCGAAAGTCAACGGCAATTAATGTTTAAATTGCATTTTTCATCAACTGTCACTAATGAGTCAGTTGCACAAATAAACTAAATGAATTGTACCGAATGTCTTAACCAAACTCATGTTTCTCTGTCTCTCTAGCCGCGATGCAGACGCGTGGGAACGAAGGAGCGACCGGACTGACATCCAACACTAAATCTTTATCTGGCTCTGGTTCAATTTAAATTAAAATTCGTGGGCATTAAATGCTACATTTATCTATATGAGTACATTGTTTGTTTATCCGCCGCCGCCCCTCCCTGGGCTTTGATTGACACGCCAGCTGCTTCTCCTCGCGATCGCCCCTGGTCATTATGAGGTTCCACTTAGGCGACTCAATTGTTTCTCGGCCATTTCGCGATTTCCCAGGTTGGATTTACGTGCAGAAGGGACTGGCACTAACTACTGATAGCTGCTGCTGGTGCTGGGCGACAGCTAGTGGTAAGTTCTCCCCCAAGCACCGGGTATTATTTGATAGACGTCTATATCTTTAAGCCTCTTTCGATTGCCAACTGTTTTCTTCTGAGTGGCAGAGGGTGCCAATGGCAGTGCCAGTGTTTTGGTCTCGTCCAGTAAACCATAATTGTGTTGGCCAACAGTTGGGCCCTAAAACGTGTGATTCAATTGGTTAAGACATTAATGCAGTTGAGGTGAAGAAGAGAAAGTCCTCAGGGAAGATACTATATATCTATAGTATAATCTGTAGGAAAATTACGTAGCTGATAAAATATCAGAGAGTGATTTTAAATCAATTTAAAAATTGTAATAAATCAATTAATCTCTGTCTCTATTGATCAACATTGTAGAATATAAATGAATAATTATTATTATTATTATTCTCCACAAAGAGTTTTCTTACCTTCTTCACATATATCTCAAAAATATTCCTCTCAATGTTTAAATATTATTGGTCATGCCTTTACGAAACAAGATATTTAAATGTCGCCGACAAAACCCATTTAATACGATACGATAATCAATTTGGAAAATATATTTTCCCCCTATTTTCAATATATACACACAGAAGGCGACCTTTCTGGCTGTCAGAATGCATTTTCTCCTCGCATTACTTAAGTTGCCCCCCATTAATTACGCCGAGCAGTCTCTCTGATCTCGGCCCAAGTGCGTTTGTCTCCGCCGGCGCAAGTATTTTGTGCAAATTAAAACAAAAATTGGACATAACATAAATGCGGGGAACCGGAGGGAGCAACGCAAAACGAAGGCAGGTGATGTGGATTTATTTATTTTTAACTGGCCAATGCTCGTACTTTTTATTATATTTTCTTAAATTATGCAAAGGAATAGCGGGCGCGTTGCAGTCGAATGCAATTTCGATTTCGTTTTCATCCGCCACAGAATATGCCACTCTCTTGAGTCATTGCACTGGGAGAAAATTACAAGTCTTTTACTTTTTTTTAAATATATTTTGAATTACCTAAAGCTGTTTGAAAGGGTTCTTTAATAATTAGACACTTGTATTTAATATTTAATTGTGTAATACAATTTATTGAAGCAAAACCTCTTGAACAAATTATATTCATTTTTATACCCTTTCAGGGTGTCATAATTTCAGTTAGAAGCTTAAAAAGTTGTGAAGGAGTCATTTCCGACCCCATAAATCATATATATTATTGATCAGCATCGACAGCCGAGTCGATCTAGCTATATTTTAAAGAAAACAAATTTTTTCAATTTTTTGAAAAAAATGTAAGGGGTTCCATCATTAAAATTTGTAAAAATTGGAAAAAAATTAAATTTTCTTTAAGTTCAAATTGAGTATGCAGATTTGTTAACCTGACAAAAACTAACATCGGATCGCTTTCCGAATTAAAATGAATGCCTTTTTGGCTTAGTTATGAGATTTTTAAAATTGGATTTGGCGAAGAAAATGTCATAAAAATATACAGAAATATCTACTGAAAAAATTGTATTTTAATATCAGTCAGAAGCTTAAAACTCAGTGAAGGAATCATTTCCGACCCCATAAATCATATATATTCTTGATCAGCATCAACAGCCGAGTCGATTAGGCTATGTCCGATAAAAATTAAATTTTTTCAAAATTTTCCGAATTTTCAAAAAAAGGAAAGGGGTTACATCATTAAAATTTGCAAAAATTGGCAAAAATCTCAATTTTTTTACATTTTAAATTGAGTATGCAGATTTATTAAGCTAACAAAAACTAACATAGGAAAGCTTCCCGAATTAAAATTAATGCATTTTTGGCTTAGTATGATTGATTGAAAATCGCAAGGGCAATATTTGCCTTCCTAAAGGTAAAAATTGTGGAATCTATAAAAATAATATACATATTTTTATAAGAATAAAAAATATGTTTCTCTGAGATATTAAATTATCAGAAGTGGTTTTATGAGTGTATGTTTATGAGCTGTACAAAAATTACATTTAATGATACTAAAAACAAATATTTGTATTTAACCGCATCGAAACGTTATCGGTTTTTTAACTTTTTTAAAACAGCATTTCAATAATTCCGCTAAACAAATATTTAAACCCTTTACATCATACTTCTAGACACACTTCAAAGAGATTTAAAATCTATAGATTTCTTTTATAATTTAAACTTACTTTAAACAGTCATGCATATAATAACAATTCATTTAAAACAGTTATACAGTTCCATACTCAATTTAAACTCAATTTTTCTTTGAGTGGGCCGTGTCTGGGGTGGCATGGAGGGGGTGGTGGCACTACGTCATCGACATCAGACCCACAGCTGCGCCACAACGATGACGACTACCGAAGGCAACACAGCAGCAGCAGCAGCAGCAACAGCAGCAGCAGCAACAGCAGCAGCAGCAACAGCAGCAGCAGCAGCAGAGCACCGAAGCAAGGCAAGCTGAAAAGCGAGTAAAATCCACTTGGCAGCGGACTTGGGCCTCAAATGTTCATGAATCGCGGACGCGTGTGGACGTCGTTCTCCGTTGCTTCGCTCAGCGCCGGCGAGTGTTTTGAAAAGTATATCTGTGAATCCGAACCCGAATCGGGATTGTTTCGAACCTGTGCTGTGTGCGGTGCATCTGTGCATGTGTGAAAGTGAAAACGAAATGCAATAAAGAATGAAAATGAGCACGGTGCATGAGTTTCCCTGAAAATCCATCCAAAAGAAAACACACAGCGGCACAGCAACAAATCGAGGCTGAAAGAGAGTGCAAAAGCAGAAAGGCCAATATTGTGAGTGAGAGAACACACACACCACACACACACACACCACACACACACTCTCGTAAAAAATATACTTATAATGTTGAAAATATCTGGCTATTTTTGGATAATATATATTTGTTTTCCCACACGTTGCATTGGAAAATTTTGTACCTCACACGAGAAAAGCCTCGAGAAATGATAATGCTAAAATTTCATATATTGCTTTTGAGTTGCAGTTCGTTTTCGAAATGGAAATTGAAATGTTTTTCGAAATTTTGCATTTCAAAAAAAAGAAGAAAAAGCAAACAAAACAAAGGCATAGTGAAATAAGAAAGTGTATAAAAGAAAACGAAACGAAACCAAGGCGAAAGAACAAGCCAAGTGAAATGTTTTTAATGGGCAATCAGAGACGATGATGAAGATCGGCCTGTAGATATATGGCCCGAAAGATATGGAACGAGGAATGAACGCATTAAATGTGAACAATGGCGCTACTTTAAATGATCTTGAATGGGTTTTGTGATGATTGAGTGGTTCTAGATATGGAAAATAATACAGTTTTCATATAGTTTTTGATATATACGCGGAAATACCCTTTGAGAACTTTGAAAACTTCTCTTTTCTACACGAGAACATTCAAAAAACTGGTTGTTTCTCTCCGCTTCCTTCTGAAAACATCATTTTGTGTATATGGCTATCTGAATTCGAATTTGTACTCTGGTGTTATGCGATATGTTAGGTGCTAGTGGCGGCTCGCGGGGCGGCGGGGGTATTGAATTACAAGACACCAAAGTGCGCGCCAAGCGAACTGAACACGCTCGCAGCGAGCAGAGATACTCAGGCGAGGCCCGAGGTGTATAAATATATCGCGTTTGCCGTGCTGCTGCTCCTCCTCCTCGCATGCGTATCCGCTTATCCGCGTATCCGATGGATGCGAAACAGCCAGCAAAGAAGAGGAGATTCGAAGCACAGAGAACCAGAAATATCGTATAAAGTATCGTGATCTGTTGTAATTAATTATTCGGCGGAAGCCACCGAAAATCCAGTGATTGATATGGCCAAAGTTCAGTTTGTTTACAGTTGCAAGATCAATGACTTGGTTAGCTATATATAGAGTCGAAAAAAAAGCAAGCAGCGAGCTACTTAGAAATGTATCTGATGGATACTATGAGAAAGTAATGAGGAAGGGAGCTAGGAAGTGGTCTACATTAGAATTATATCAAGTTTATAACACTTTTGTGTTATTTATTTGTATTTTCTTTGTTTTTGTTTGTATTCATTAATATTTTTGTATTCATAATTGAAAACACCAGATAAGTTATTGTTCTATTTGAGACGAAGATTAAAGAGAAATAAAGCCTACTGATAAACTTAAGAAGTATCTGAAAGATAAAGCCCTAAACCTAAGGTTATCATTTTAAAAATGCCATAACTAAGCCAAAACAGCATTAATTTTAATTCGGGAAGCTTTCCCATGTTAGTTTTTATTAGGTTAACAAATCTGCATACTCAATTTAAATTTTAAAAAAATTTAGATTTTTGCCAATTTTTGAAAATTTTAATGATGTAACCCCTTTCCTTTTTTTGAAAATTCGGAAAATTTTGAAAAAATTTAATTTTTATCGGACATAGCCTAATCGACTCGGCTGTTAATGCTGATCAAGAATATATATGATTTATGGGGTCGGAAATGATTCCTTCACTAAGTTTTAAGCTTCTGACTGATATTCAAATACCATTTTTTCAGTAGATATTTCTGTATATTTTTATGACATTTTCTTCGCCAAATCCAATTTTAAAAATGTCGTAACTAAGCCAAAAAAGCATTAATTTTAATTCGGGAAGCTTTTCTATGTTAGTTTTTGTTAGGTTAATAAATCTGCATACAAAATTTAAAATGTAAAAAAAAGTAAAATTGGAAAGGACTCCTTGACTGCTTCTGACTAAAATTATAAGAATATAAAAAGCCTTGTAACCCTTTTCTCCCAATATGTGTTACAGCTTTTCCGACACGAAAACAAGAAGGGAAAAGTAATCCCCCCAAGAAGCAGCCGAAATGTCCGCCAAGACGTCACCCTCCAGCTCGCGAGATGCCAACATGGGAGCCTCCAGTGTGGTGCCCGCCTCCGTTCAGATCAAAAAGGAACTGCCCAGCGACGAGATCAAGGTGAGTGCGAGATTCTGTTGAATGAAAAACACACACGTAAGGCTTTATAATTAATTACCCCGTGTCTGCATATTATTTTCCCGAGTATTCAGTAACAAGGATGCAGACAAAGTATTAAGCAAAATACATAAATAAGCAAGATATTCGCTCTTGGCAAAAATACTTTTGCTGCTGCGAAATTGCTTATAAGTATACGCTGAGTTATTATTATTTGTTTGCTTGTTTAGAAATTGGGGAGGAAAAGGTGAATAACACCCACTTGAAAATACAGATATATATTTCTAGTCGGAGGTAAAATATAATGATATTCCATCGAGGATTTAGCCAGTGCAAATAGCAGTTAATATCACTTTCACTCATTACCCGTTGAAGCTGCAGACTTCTTTTACTCTTTAACGAACCCCCATTGGAAATATGTACATAAATATTTCAGGAATCGCATGTTGCACATAATTAGTTTCCATTTACAAGCCAAAACCGAGCATTTCCAACTAAGCATTGAAATCAGAGAATCGGATTCGAAAAGTCTGCTTGCTGCTGCTGCTGTCGAACCGAAAGAGGTTTCAACTTGCAGCCCTGCAGCTTTGCCGCTCTGCAGTTTTGTTTGGAAAATGTTTATGCAACTACTACCTACTACATGCACCGCCCCCGCAAAGTGCTGGATAAAATTCCGGGCAACTTTGTCTCCCCGGGTCCGGAATCCGCTGCCAATTCCGATTCGGATTCGGTTTGTGAGTGGAGCGAACGGCAACTTGGCGGTAATTTTATATTGATAAATTTTCAAAATCGTTTTAACGAGTGAACGAATCCGATTCGCTCTCCTTTCCTGGCCCGCCAAATGAGCAGAAATTAATTTAATGCCACCAGAGAGCCACCGGAGAGCCGGAGGGATGTCGGCATGCAGATAAATTGTCAACAGCAACATTTTTGCAGCACGTGTAACCCGATCGGGGAACTGAAATTATAGCCGTTGACTTGCAGTTGAACGCAATGATACTTATTGTCGGTGGTGGAAACAAAAACAAAGGCGACTGCAAAAACCAAAAATTATTATAATGAATGAGAGAGCTTGCCTGGGGTGGGGTGGGGTGGGGTGGGGACCCGGGGGTCTTGGGAACCGAGTATCCGCTGAGGTAGTCGACTGGTTTTCTAGCTAAACGTGGGATTATATATGGATATCTGTGCACGGTTATTTATGTCTGTCGTGAGCTATTTGTAATGTGATTGCAAGTTTGTAATGCGAGGGCTGAGGTAGAGGTGTTTTTATTTTTTAAAGGTTAAGCATATAATGTTAAATAAATTAATAAAATAAGTGAACTAGGGAGTTATTAAGGGGTTAAGGTTTGGTAACTTGTTTCAGAACTTGAGCAATTTATTCCCCTCAACATGTTTCTTGCAACATAGGCTTAGCTACATTTTCTTATGCACTTCGCAATGTTAATTTTTTTTCTTTTATATTTTCACTTTCCTTAATAAATCAGTAATTTATATTTTATAAATTAAATTTGGCATATCTGTATGCTTGTAAAATTATCATTTATATATATGATATTAAGTCAGATATTTTTTATACCTGTTTCTTCCAATTTACATTCCTAATTAATTCCTTACTATCCTTTTTTAGAGACCTCATTTTCTTTCCTTCAGGCTCTCCACAACTTCCTTTGAGTATGCAACACTTTGCCGACTAAAAATATCAATTAAAAACATTGTAATTCATACCTTCGTTTTGCGCTTACGCTTACCTCACCCAGTTATGGGTTCGTTTTCAGTTTATATAAATATATATATATATATTTTTTTAATCCATAATTACAAGCTGCATTTTCTGCAGAGGCTGAGGCTGAGGCAGAGACAGGAGCAGACACCCAAAAGACAGGACAAATTTTTATATTTAATGGCCCCGAAAGGCAAGCCGAAAACACACAGCGTAATTAAACAACATCAACAATAAGGGAAAGGAAGGGGAATGGGAACAGGAGCTCTCTCCATGGGTGCAATACGATAGGACTGTGGTAAGGCGATATCCTTCAAGGTTTTCCGCTTTGCAACGACCGATGTCAAGCCAAAAGCTGAGGCTGGGCCCAGGTCCTGAAACATATATATACGCGAGGTATGTCTTTGAGGCACACACTACATGGTGGGCATTATCCTGGGAAAATATATATGGAAAGGGGAGCAGGGGGGAGCCAGTGTGCGGAAGGCCATATCATCAATAACTGAAATCAATAACTCTGTGTGTAGGCGGTGTGTGTGAAGAAAAAAATGGTAAATAATGCCATGTAGTGGGTTCTTGAGGTGTTTTTGGTATGTGAATATGAATTATTATAAACTAGGTGTTTATGGATATTTTAATAACAAGGAAGAAAGGAAATTAACTCTGGTTAGCCAAAGTCTTGATACCCTTGCAGTTCGAATTTGAATTAAAGGATGGAATCGTAACTAAGTTTTATATACAACAGGATTCTTTGAATTAATATTTATTGATAATTTTATATGACATTTTTTTCTACAAATCTTAATTTAAAAATCTCATAACTAAGCCAAAAAATCATTAATTTTAATTCGGAAAGCTTTCCTATGTTAGTTTTTGCAAGGTTAATAAATCTGCTTACTTAATTTACAAAATATGAAAATTAACATTTTTATCAATTTTTGACAATTTTAATGATGTAACCCCTTATCAAATTTTCAAAATTTCGAAAATTTTGAAAAAAATTAAATTTTGATCGGACATAGCCTAATCGACTCAGCTGTCGATACTGATCAAGAATATATATGATTCATGGGGTCGGAAATGTCTCCTTCTCTTTCTGTGTTGCAAATTTGTTAAAATTTATATACTTTTTATGCCTTGGGAAACCTTAATAAGAATTTTCCCATTTACAATTTTCTTAAAAAACATAATAACAAGTAAAAAATACATATTGATACATTTTATAATATATTTGACATATTTTTTGTTAAGTGCTAACTTCGCAAAGTTATTAGTCAGTATCTGCTTTCTGAGATTTCGCAAATAGTAACAAAAATACTATGAATTATAGATAAAATAATATTAAAACTAATCAAATCCAAGTTCCATATATTTTACAAGTTATCACCTTAGGTAATTTCCGATTAAATGCATCTATACCCTACACTTTTAACACCTTCTGGGCCAACCCCTTGGCCACTGATGCAGAGTCACCTAATATTCAACGCGCCAACGGTCTTAAGTGATGGCAGACTCTAACGAACATGGCCAGGGTTCCGAGCATTCCGGATTGGATTACACTCACACACTCGGTTGGCAATATATATATATATAATATATATGAGCATAGATCGGGGGAGACTGCGAGGGGCCATATGACACAATGACAGCGCCGGGCAGCCGCTCAGGGCCACTGAGGGGGGCCCTGGCTCTGAGAGTCGGTATAGGGGTGCGGGAGCTTAGCTCAAATGTCGCCGCAGCAGCAGAACTTTAATAACA